>CM035422.1:180252226-180949726 GCA_020310875.1 Ceratopteris richardii | reverse complement strand
GATCGTTCACTTCGAGCCATCGCGACGGTCCACTTTTTCGCGCCATCGCGATTGTCCAACTTTGACCGTTGACCCGCGCCATCGCGATTGTTCGTTTTTTCGGACCATCGCGACGGTCCCAGACCATCGCGATTGCCCACCCCCATCGCAAATTTTGGACTTCAATTTTTGACCAATTTTGAGGGAATTTTTGGAAAATTTTTGGACCATTAGACTCATAGGAGACCCCTTAGCTCATATTTGAAGGAAAATTGGATTGTCAATTTTTACCCCCCAGGGCCTGAACGCGTGTAACTTTCTCATCCGAAGTCCGTTTTTTGAGCTTAATAGCTCGTTAGAAAGCTCGTGACGAGTACTACGTGACCTCAACTGTTTTTTTCATAAAGAATACATCTACTGTTGGATAAGCTAATTTGAGGTTCACCTAGTCTGGGACTAGGAAGTCAGGGGGCACACATTGAAAATTTGAGCTAAAAAGGTGTATATACTCAAGTGTTTAATCATCTTGTGAATTGGTCTAACATTGGAATTTTCCAGGTCTAGCAAGGGCAATCCAAGGCAAGCAAGCAAGGTAGTGAAGACAGCAGAGCTTGGGAAGCACGGCTTCTTGGGCAACAGGACATCAGAGCAACCAGAAACGCCGACTCGAGGTTGGAAGATTACTCAACCCCCTCAGTCAATTCTTAGCCTAGGCTAAACGTTAGCATTGTGGCTTTAAGTCGATAGGAACGCCTCGAGTTCAAGATACCTAATTCTATCAAGTTTAAGACTTAAAGTAAAGGTGTGTGTGACGCGAAAACCTAAAGAAAAGAACATAAGTCTGACGGAACGAAAACTTAAAATCATAACGGAAAGTCGGATTCCTGACGCATTCATTAAGACAAGAATCCAAAGAAAAATTAAAAGGAACCAAGAATTAATCACAAAGAACCATTGACGATCTAAGTGTGTAATCGAGTGAGCAAGGAAGAAAATTAATGAACCTTAGATCAGGCAAACATATAGGTAAGTCGGATAGAAGAAGCCTTAGATCATCAGAGGCGAGTGTAAGAACCACCGCACGATCTTGGGCTCAGCAATTGAACAGTAGTTATCCCTACGAGTTGAGCTCAGAATCAAGTGAATCAGAAATGGCATTTAGCACTGACAGACCAGCAGGAGGGTCTAATGTAGCATACTTAGAAAAACCTGAAGGACCCTATAGAACGCAGTTAGAGTTTCTCCGAACCAACCGACTAGGTGCTCGCATCTATGAGGATGGTTTGCAGAGGCAAGTGGTGCAACTGCACAACCCTGATCAACCCATTGGATTGGAAAGACCAGTGGTGAAGTTTGAGAGAGACGCGTACATAGACAAAGAAGGAACCATGTATATCTTGAGTACGCAACCAAACGATACTAATGAGTTCGGCACAATCCAATTAGAGACAGAAGGGAAATTTCAAGGAAAAGAACCGTTAGAAGAACCTAGAACACCTAGAGGGAAATCCGTATTAACAAGAGTACTCATCCCAGAGTGGATCCCTCAAGATAACAGGAGCACAGAGTTGTTCATAAATAAAGAGACAGATGAAGCCTTTTGGAGGTACAGAAAGGAAAACCCCAGTGAGGTAGGCATCATTACAATCTATGAATTCAAGGACCCAGATACACCTGGAAAGGTTGTATACCTGGATGAGACTTCAGAAAGAGTCTTTGTGGTGCCTGAGCGCGCTAAAAACACATACACATGGAGAGGTGAATTGATATTCCCTCCACCTAGAACAAACGTGAATACAAATCAACAAGGGGCAGGAACATCCTCAGCCCATGGAAATCACGAGAGACCGGAAGTAAGCTTCATTCACCCCATAGGCAGAGATGGAACAACCACGAACACTAATAGGACGGATAGACAAAGAGATCATGGAATACTAGGTGGTAGAGATGACTTTCCTCTACCTAGACCACGTGAACATGCAAGAGTATTGAGACCCACACAGTTGGTAAAATCAATGAAAAATTATTTTGATGGGACAGGAGATCCCTATGACCATGTCGCAGAATTCAAGCAAGTACTAAGAGCAGAACAAGTTGAAGACATGTTCACGCAGTACAATGCATTTGGACTAACGTTAAAGAATACCGCTTTAACTTGGTTCCAACCATTGCAACAAAGGCAATTTAGAGACATCCATCACTTTTTAGAGTCATTCATTACTGAATTCTCTAAAAGTGGGGTTAGACATGACACGTCTTCGTTGATTCATAGTTTTAAACAAACCCCTCAGGAAACAGTAAGACTGGCAGGTCGTAGATTCAGACAATATGTTGAGCGATGTCCAATGCAAGAGCTACCCTCACAAGCCAAACAAGTATCACTGTTTCTAGATGGCTTGTTGAGCGCTAAATTACGCTCTTATGTGTACCTAAAAGAACCCAGAACGCTAGAAGAATGTGTGAGAATATGTATAGACATTGAGGACAACCTAGGAGATGAATTAGAACTCTCAAAGGTCTATAAGGACTCAGATTGTTCTTCTCTAGCATCCACAAAATTGTCTAATTCGATAGAGGACCTAGCAGAAAAAGTGGCCCAAAAACTAGGAGTTTCTAGCAAACAGGTGCCCAAGCTACCTACAAATGTACGTTGTTACACTTGTGGTGGAAATCATTTGGCAAACATGTGCCCCAATGCACCTCAGCCTCACGCCAACCCTAGTGGCCAATATTGCACAATTGAGAGAAGATACACGAATCATACGGCTCAGGACTGCCCATACAATAAACAAACTGTGAGACAGAACTACCCACAAACATACCAGCAGCCAGGTAGGTATCAAGGCCAATACAATGCTCAGCCTTATTACTATAGGCCTCCTCACAACTACCCATACCAGGCTCAACAGAGACCTCAACCCGTCTTAGCTCAGCAGCCACCCCCACCAGCGAATGTCATCTCAGTCAAATATGCGGCTGCAGAAGAGAACCTAAGTAGGGCCTTAGTGCCTTCTTCACCCCTGATCACCGAAAGTGACCCGAACTCAAACAGTTTTGACTCTACTCATGTAACTAGTCCACCCGCCTATTACACGGAGTCACCAGAGCATGGGGAGACATATCATTATGATAGTCCACCAATGGAACCTAGTTGGGAGCCAGATTATACTAATGTGATGTACGCAAACCCAAACCCACGGCCCCAATTGAGACAACAGAGACCACAGGGCCCTAGAGGACCATGCTTTAGGTGCCAAGGAGATCACTTCATAAAGGACTGCCCACATCCCCCAATAGCAAGGCAATCACAGTACTACAGCATCCAAGGCTTTTGCGCCGATTGTGGCAAAGAGCACATAATCAAAGATTGTCCTAAGAACCCAGTTAACTCTTCGAATGTGACATCGATCAACGTGATAGGTATTGTAAACAACGCAGATGGATCTAACCCTACATACGTGCCTATCCAAGCTATAACCAGAGCCCAGGCGCTCTTACAAAACCAACAGCTTAATCATGAAAAAGTAGCCGGAACTAGTGAAGTTGCAGAATCGAGTAGTAAAAAGACAAAATCTTGGAAAGATTCTAGAGAAAGGTTGAAGAGAAAATGGAGTAAAAAGATAAGTGAGTTGGAAGGAAGTTTAAGAGAATCTAGAGCCAAAATACAAGAATTGGCTTCACAAGAATCAAACCAAGAAATCCCAGCTCAGAAATCAGGATCAGTCTTAGCGGAACCCATACCGGAAGATCTAGACATGATGTTTCGTGCATATCAGGCTAGAATAAAAGAGGGACCTCAAGTAACGGAAATGAGTAAAAACTACCCTCGAGCTGATCTAGAAATTGAGAGAACTAAACTTTGCATGAAGATGGTAGAGTTAGCACAAGCTTTGTTCGAAGCCTCTAGATATCTTAATTGGAATAACATGGCAAAACCGGAACTACACTTTCAAGGACTAATGGAGAGGCTAGAACACTTGATTGAACGCAAAGAGAAAAAGGATCAGTCTAGGAACCCTACTGTCCCAGAGACACAGGAAAGGAATCCACCATCCCTGTCTCAAGTACCCAATACCGAAAGTCAAGACAATTTATCTTCCATACATAAGTACTCACATGAATTTTTGAGAGAAATCCAAGAAGAGAAATGGAGAAAAGAACAAGGGACTCATCCTCCTATTCAAGAAATAGATGATTTGCAGGAACAATTTCCCCAAGACATCCCCTCTATATATGATGATGTAGAGGTGGAACAACTGAGTGAACCCACAGGATTCGAGTCTAATTCTCTACAAGAATTACCTCAGTTCACAGGGCCTTGGGAAGCTAAGTCTATTAGTATGAGAGCACCCACGATAATAGTGAGGAATGAAGAATCAGTGATCCCTAGAAATACGGAAGTGATCAAGAATACCAAAGTACAATGTAATCTCACTCTGGAGGAACTGTTAAAGGTAAAACCAGAATTGTGGAAGCACGTAGCAAATCAATTCCCTGAGCTAGCTACCACACCCTCTCAGATAGGATCACATAAGAAGGTACCAGAGATACCCGTGGAAAAGATTGGAGACGTAAGCGAAGGAGAGGAAGGTAACACATATCTTCCAATAACCCATCAGGGCTACACCACGAAAGCCATCTTAGATTCAGGAGCCGGGGTAGCTATCGCTACTACCGCCTTATGGAAACGTTGGGGTAAGCCAGCACTCAGACCCTCCAGGATGAAGCTGCAAATGGCTGATGGACACATAGAAAAACCATTAGGCTTACTAGAAGGCATATCTCTCACCACTTGTGGTGTAGAATTTGAGCATACTTTCGCCATTTGTGACTTTGCTAAAAATCATGCGTATGAAATGATATTGGGACGACCATTCATGCGTCAGTTGCAAATTGTACAAGATTGGGGAACTAATTCTTTGTACTTGCAACATTTAGGAGTGACTACCAAAGTCAATCTTAAAGACTATTCACATAGAGATGTACCCCCAATACAATGGAATACCATCCATAAAACACCAGTAGAGACGGAATCCGTGCACTCAGTAGAATCAGACCCTTCTTGGTTGCATGAGGATACCCATTTATGGATGTGTAAAGTTGCCAAACAAGAGGAGGACAGATTAGAAGCCAGGACCTTAGGTGCAGAACAACATCCACGAACCCTTCAAGATCCAGCCTACGCACCTGTAGTATTCCCTGACGAGGAATTTGAACCCCATGGTTGGGCGGAAATACTAGCAACCATGGATGTAGCCATCAATGAAGAACAATGGACACCCCACTGTGACGAGGATGGCTATGACATTTCAGTTTTCACGATAGAGCCAATCATGTGCGATGCAATTTTAGAAGAGTGCGAACCAGACACTGATGCATTTGAGGATGCAAGCGATTTTGATTTAGAATCAATTATCATGGACCCACCCTTTGCATCAGAGGAAGAATATTTCTACGAAGTAGAGACTCACACTCAGAGACACGAGGACATAACGAACGAAGTGAGATTAGCCACAGAGGTAACTACTAAGAGTGAAGGCAAGAAGAGAAAGAAGAAAGAAGCCATGTCAGAAAAAGAAGAATCTTTGTTTGAAGTACCCGAGAATTTCAAGAAATACGAAATCGACGATAGAAGAATCATGGTACGAATGCCTAATAGAAAAGAGAAAGACGGACAAGTATATGATAACCGAGAGAAAACCAAGAAAGTAATAGTTGCCATAGAAGGAGAAGAAGAAAAATGCACATACATAGGGCATGATTTGACGACTGAAGAAGAAGAAGAACTAGTTGCCCTATTGCGCGAATATAGAGATGTTTTTGCTTGGAGTTACAAAGATTTGAAAGGAGTGGACCCAGATATATGTTCTCATAGAATCCCTATGACTCCAGATGCAAAACCGACAAAACAGAAACCTTACACGTATAATGATAATTACGCTGCGAAGATTAAAGAGGAGATAGATCGGTTGATAGAAGCAGGATTTATCTACGAAATTGAGCATACCGAATGGGTATCCCCCATTGTGGTTGTGCCCAAGAAGAATGGAAAATTGCGTGTGTGTATTAACCTGAAAAAAGTTAATGCCGCCACGATTAGAGATAGTTATCCTCTTCCTATCACGGAACACCTATTGGAAAGAGTTGCGGGCAAGGAAGTTTACAGCTTTCTTGATGGATTCTCAGGCTATAACCAAGTAGCCATTGCTCCAGAAGACCAACACAAGACGGCTTTTGCCACAGAATGGGGCATATTTGCATTTCGTGTAATGCCATTTGGCTTGACAAATGCACCCGCTACTTTCCAGCGACTCATGTGTCATGTTTTCAAGGAATTCTTACGCAAGAGCTTGGAAGTTTATGTCGATGACCTATGTGCGCACTCAAATGTAAGGCAGACACATATTCCAGAGTTAAGACAAATATTTGACAAATGTCGAGAATATCAGGTTTGTTTGAACCCAGAAAAATGCGTTTTCATGGTCAGACAAGGCAAAATTCTAGGACACATTGTGTCAAAAAATGGAATCTCTACGGACGAGGAAAAGGTGAAGGTAATTGCAGAATTACCAAGACCAACTAATGTGAAAGAGGTACAGGCATTTATGGGCCATTGCGGTTATTATAGGAGATTCATACACATGTATGCAATCATAGCCAAGCCTCTGTACTCTCTTTTGACCAATTTTGAGTGGACAGATGAATGCGAAAATTCATTTAATGAACTTAAACGACGCTTGTGCTCAGCACCCATATTGACTACCCCAGATTGGAGTAAGCCATTCCATGTACATGTGGATGCATCCAATTATGCCATAGGATGTGTGTTAGCACAACCCACGAATGAAGGTAACATAGATCTCCCCATAGCTTACGCTAGCAGACAACTGAACGCAGCAGAAAGAAATTACACCACGACGGAGAGAGAAGGATTAGGGATGATCTACGCAGTAAAGAAATTCAGGCACTACTTGTTGGCCAACAAGTTCAAGTTCTTTACGGATCATCAAGCCCTATTATATTTAGTCAACAAACCTTGTAACACAGGACGACTGATACGTTGGTTTCTATTACTCATGGAGTATGATTTTGAAGTGGTAGTTAGGAAAGGAAAGACGCATCTTAGAGCTGACCACCTCTCAAGATTAACCTCAGGAGAAGCCCCTCAAGGAGTAGCTGATCATCTACCAGATGCATACTTGTTTAACCTTGAGATAGCTCCAGAATGGGCTAAGCCTTTAGTCCCTATTCTCACATACGGACCCAAGAATCCTAGGATAAAGATCAAGGAAGGAGAGATTACCAAGTCTCAGAGATATCAAATAATAGCAGGAAGCATATACAAACAGGATAATCAAAAGATTCTTGCTTGTTGTGTAGATGACTCAGAACATGCGAATTGGTTGCAATTAGCACACATAGGTGCACTAAAGCAACATCATTCAAAACATAGAACACTACAGACTCTGCATAGATTAGGAGTATATTGGCCTACGATGGAAGCAGATGTCTACAAGTTGTGTAAAGAATGTCAAGTGTGTTGTGAAAGACCACCAGTAGAGCATGCGACATTATATCATGTGTCTCTCACACCAGACTGGAGTGAGCCTTTAGTGACTTACTTGAGGACGAACACATTCCCTCAAGGAATGACCTTAGCTCGACAACGCAGTCTAGAGCAGGAGGCTCAAGACTATTCACTTATTGGCGATAATCTATACAAAAGAGGACGAGATGGATATCTAAGACAATGCGTTCATGAGAGCGATTATCTGAGAATACTAGAGACTGCACACCAAGGTGTTGCAGGAGGTCATTTTGGACCAGATAGGATAATCAAAGCCATCCTCTTTGCAGGATTATGGTGGCCCACTCTTCACATGGATGCACATACCTATGTAAAGAGATGTGATGTGTGCCAAAGAACTCAGTTTCCTACTCGCAGAGATGAAATGCCATTGAAACCCATGATGGGCGGACGTGCATTTTCTAAGTGGGGTATAGACTTTGTAGGACCCATTAACCCCCCTGCAAAAGGCACACATGCGGAATACATTATTGTTGCTACAGATTATCTGACGAAATGGGTAGAGGCAAAAGCCACAAAAAAGAATGATGCTCACACGACTGCAAAATTCTTATTTGAAAATGTCTTTACAAGATATGGATTGCCTATAGAGTTAGTGAGCGATCGAGGCACTCACTTTCTAAACCAAGTCATTGAATATTTGTTACAGGATTTTATGGTGATTCACAAGAAATCTGCACCATATCATCCTCAGGCCAATGGTCAGGCTGAAAGCACTAACAAGATACTTTGTACCGTACTGACGAAACTCGTGAACAATAAACGTTCAGATTGGGACAAACAGCTACACCACGCTGCTTGGGCATATCGAGTGGCCTACAAGACCGTACTCAATGCAACTCCCTTTCAGATGGTTTTTGGTCAGAATGCAGTGCTTCCCTTGGACTTCTTGATACCGACCCTTAAGGTTGCACAAGAACATGAGTGGACCGGCCATGAGTTATCAGCAAGAATAATGGACTTGGAACGATTAGGAGAAACCAGGCTGAAAGCAGCAGCAGGAATATACGCAGCGAAGAAGCGACAGAAAGCATATTTTGATGCACATGTGAAAGATAAAGGCCTAAAAGAAGGAGATTTAGTTCTAGTGTATACGCTGAAACAGCACGCACGGAAGTTAGAAAAGCGAGGTTATGGACCTATGATCATTAACAGACTTTCTACTAGTGGAGCAGTACAGTTAGCCACCTTAGAAGGAGATATAATGCCTAACTACATTAGTGGCTGTAGAGTCAGGTTATATCAAGAGCCTCTTACTGAGGATATGCTTAGACGACTCACGTTGGCAAAGAAGCGTAAGGAGGAAGAAAATAGAATACGAGCAGAAGCTCAGGCAGAAGCCATAGAACGCATTAAGCGCATGAAGCTAAGAAGACAAGGACTAGGGAGAGAACATTATAACTATCTGGAAACATCACCCAGATATCCCATGGCCATGTGTCAAGTAAAGTCAACCACTCATCCGAGCATAGTGGATAGGAGACCATTCATTACAGTGAGGCTAGAGCACGGTCACCACAGCCAAGAACTCAGGGCTTTAATTGACTCAGGTGCTGCGACTAGTGCGATTAGATGGTCCCACTATAAAGATTCAGGAATAGAAATGCGGCCAATTGAGGCATACCTCATAGGCCTAGGAGGCATGGAAACCCCTTGCATGGGTGAGGTGGACCTTCCTATCCTCATTAAGGATTTGACGATGACAGCGAAATTACTAGTGTGCCATGATGACGACCTGATAGAACCCCTAATCCTTGGCCAAGACTGGCTATACGATCACTCAGTGGACCTAAATCTTAGACAAGGCTCCTTACAGATTGGAACCTTAGAGCAGAAGCGAGTGATACCGCTTGACTTCCCTAACCGCACTCCGCTTGACGGTTGTGACCCTAGACCCTACGAAACGCATGAGACGGAAGACCGGAAGATCTTTAATCAGACCAGTCACGTCACGTCTACACCAACCCACTCGGGCTTGGCTATAGACAGTTGTCAGTCAGGAGGACGACAGGAGATCTTCCCTGGGACTTCCTGCAAACTAGAAGAGACAGTTACCCAACAGCAAGGGCAGAAGGGCACAATCAGAGGTCAGGTAGGTTGCATCAGCGGCCAAATGAGCACGACACCCTATGGTGCTCATCCTTCCAAGCTTGTTGCGGACTGGCCTAGATTAAAGTTACAAAAGACATCACTTCCTGATGGGCAGGTCACGCAAGTGTTGGAACTCCCTTCTTTTCCAAAGCAGAGTGTCCATCCGACCTCTCAAACCCAGCAACAACAGAGTCGACCACGACAAAGGAACCCAGACCGATTGCAGTATCAGAGGAAACAACAAGGAAAGCAGTTTAGGCCTCCCAAAGGAAGCGGCACCAGACAAATATGGGTGCCAAAAGGACAAAAAGCACCAAAGAACTCCAACCAAGCAGAGATCAACAAACAAAAGGCAGAACAGAAACAGAATCGACATCCACCATCCCCTCGACCTTCTTCTATAGGTCAGACCATTCGACAAATGTGGATCGCCAAGAAGTACCTTACCCATAGACCCACGCCCACGCAGATTTGGGTACCCAAACCATGTATCATAGCTCAAACCATAAGCCATGTAATATATAACCCCCATAACTCATCTCATCCCTCGATACCACCAAAACCGACACCACCTTTTACCCCTCAGCAGAAACCCACCACCCACTCCAAGATCCTTAGGAAATGGATACCGAAACGTGTCCAACCGCCTTCCCCTAACCCGTTGTCTAACTACCCCCCGACTAACATACAACCTTGTACTCAATTTCTAACCTTTAAACCTTGTATAAATTCACCCACCATCATCACACATCACTCGTAATCTCATCAAGAAATGTATGCATGATCTGAAACATATAGGTGTCTAGAGACCTGCACTAGTGCTGCAAGAAACATTGCATCCATCACGTCACAGCACTTGGCTACACGGGTTACGCATCAGTTATGGAAAGGGATTGCGGTCTCACTTTAATGGGATCATGATTAATTTCCATGCTAATGTGTTAATCTTTTGTAGCAGATCTTTCTCACTAGCGCACCAGCCACAATGCAAACTGACGAAGGAACATCAGGAGTAGGCCCCAGTGTAGCAGCAGTACCACTCAACGTGCTACGAGCAGAGTCCCACCCTACTGCTCCACCGCCGGAATTTCAGGGATTTCCAGGGCCCATGCCTATCGATAACCCCCCTATGGGCTACACCGAAAAGATACACAGGAATTCTCATTGGTTTCAGGGCCTGGCAGGACCCCTCGCGGACGCAGACTTTATCTTTGAATCCTCTCTGACTTTTGATGACCGCACGTGGGGAAAGTACCAGTTTTTCTCCAGAGAATTTGAAGCCCTACAAAACACTCAAGATTTAACTCATGTTTGGGCCAGAGCCGGCTTCACAGAATACTTCAATGATCCTTTACCCAAACCAGATTTTTATAGGTGCTATTACTTAATCACTACCTTACTGGCATCCGAGAATAAGGACATCCCAGGAACCTTCATCTTGCCTACCCTAGTGGATGATCCACCTTATAAGAGATTTTATCTCTCTAAGGACCTAATCAGAGCAGCCATCAAGATTCATGGAACCCACACTCCCACAGACAGAGAGAGATTAATTCCAGAACCGATGAAACGTGGGGATGTCACGAAGTGGGAAGAGATTTCAGCCATCACACCTGAGTTGTCAAAGCCATTAAGAATATGCATGCAACATTTTGCCTTTCCAGCTCAGGACAGGTTTACCATGCCACACAAAAGAATATGGTTTGGATTATATTTGGCATGTACGGGACCTCAAACGGTCGATCTAGCAAGCTGGATCATAGATCAGATGTACCTGGCACAGCACAGATGGGAGCGTAAAAAAGTGCTTAACGGATGTTGTGCCCTCACAAGAATTGTGTATATGTGTTTGGCTTATGACTTGCCCATCGAGCGTGCATTAACAGGAGAGGAATTGAAGGCATTCAAGAGCACAGCGAAGAAAGCTAAGAAGCCCAGTAGGACACGGGCTGGTAAGCGCATGCGAGGCACCATCCCTTGCCTCCAAGTGCCAGAGTCGCCGTCACCACAACCCTCTCCCGAGCGACCACAGACAGAAGCTGAGCCCACTGTACAACCTATTCGCATACGGTTGTCCAGACCAGTAATTACGGAGGCCACCACGAGTACCGTCGCACCTCAGGCAGCTACCACCACAGAACCCCCAACCACAACCGCAGAAGCTCCCACCACCATTGGTGCGGAAGCGTTTTCTTTCCCTATCCCACATATGGAAACCGACCCCATAAACACGACATTTGATTTTGAGATGCCTGATGCATTCTCAAACGAGTTTCAGTATTCAGAAGCACCCCTGTTCTCCCAGGAATATGAACGTCCCAGCTACCCGACTACGCCGCGAGACTTGACACGGGGACAAGCCGTGTCGGGCTCTGAAGAAGAAAGGACCGAAACGGACGACGATCAAGGCGACGATGAAGCCAGCCAGGGCTCACAAGAGGAACAGACAGAGGGCCAAGGCCAACAGACTGACACACACGGCGACACCAGCACATATGAAGATGAAACTTTCGAAGCCGCAGCATACACATTGGCCATCAAGAAATTATATCGTACCATGGAGAAAGTCTGGGCACGAAAGAAGTTAACTGAAGAGGAGAGCCAGGCATTAATCGAACAGGAACTCATCTCAGGAGGATTCGAAGACGCCTATATCAGAGGGTTCCGAGAGTTAGTCCAATCAGTAGGCTCCCATGAAGCACTTAGATTTTTACAAAGAAAGCAACTACCACAGTTCGATCCCCGCCGAGTGCGACTACTCTCAAAACCCGGAGAGTATATTCGTGTACCAACAGGACCCCAATCTTCAGCACAAGCCAGGGAGGCACGCCTCGCCCCCGAACGTTCAGTAACCGCAGAAACCATTCTTGTAGATTCGCCACCCCGTACCACCATTGTACATACCACTACAATCCTTGAAATAACCTCCACCCCTTCAACTCCTCTTTCACCTCATCCTTCACCAACCCATCCTGTATCACCCGCACACCCACCTGCTTTCCCCACATCCACACCTGTACAAAGCAATATAGCCCCAACCTCTTCCTTACCCATTCATACCACCAGGCCCACACCCAGCCCTCTGCATCCCTATATTAACCCCTTCGCCCCTTCATCCTTCCCAGCGTTTCCCCCACCTCTAAGAACCCCATTTCCCTTCCTAACCCCGCTAACCTTCTCACCCGTCTCACCTCCCCAACCTGCCATAACCCCTATTTCCCCGTTTCACCAAACTATTCCCACCATCCCCCCTGTAAACTACTCTACGTTTGTAAATCCCGTATTCACACCTACGCAACCACCCCCAATCACACCACTGTTCACAGTCACAACATTAAACACGTCCAATGGCATGGACATATCACCACCCACCTCACCACCACCCACTACACTCACAGCACCCTCATATGTAGGCACTTCACAATTTTCCACAATCACCACTGCATCCACAGTCCCAACCCCGATTCCCATTCCCACTGCATCTACAATCACTGCATCCTCATTTAGCACTTCACTACTGCTATCGCCCACCGTAGACACAGCATTTCAACACATGTTTGCATGTATGACGCAAGTCCGAGATGAGTTTGCATCACTCGGCACCAACTATCAACAGCTGCAGAAAACGACGAACGACTTGCAAACGCAGCTTAACTTGTTGTCAATTGAGAACGCCTCACTGAACAGCCGGTACCAGGAGTTACGCGAGGCTTATCACAAGTTAGAAATAGAAAGTGAGGAAAAAAGCAAAGAGGCCACCGCAGATTTAGATAACCTACTTAGAGCCCAGACTGTCCGCAATGCAACGCTTACTAGAAATATGGGCTTATTAAGAAGACATTTAGCCGCAGCTAAAGAGGAGAACCAGCGACTCCAAGAGCAGAACAGAGAAAACCTGGAGGCGGCTTTAGATCATCCAGACAAGCCACTAAGTCCGAGCAGATTCAAGGCCATCCCATCTGAGTCGATGCGGATGTTGCTAGACGACCATGTTAGATTGCTCGAGGACTATGACCGTATGAACGAAGAGTATCAAAAGTTAAAGGAAGATCACAAACAGCTACAACTCAGAGAACCTGCAACACAACAGCTACCAGTAGCAGCGGAATTACCAGCGCCTGTGGACCCTGCCCCTGAAGTTTTAGAGGAACTCAATGCACTCCGGGCCCAGGTAGTGAATCTTGAATCTCGAATCGCCATCTATGAAGCACCACCAAGGCCAGACTCCCCACCTGAGCTACCAGCTGAGGAAGAAACTGTCACTATCCCGGTGGAGGAGACCTTCGAAGAGGCTTATGAACCAATACCCATCCCAGGCGGACGTGTCACGGCCGAAGGCCAGATGACCTACGAACTACCTACCCCCGCGTGGATGAAGACAGTAGAAGAACTCGGAACAACACACTCGGCCAGAGTAGAGGCACAGCTACATGCCATGGCCATAATTGAAGAAAAAATTTTACAATCACCATTCTTTGCTCACATGGCCCCGCGAAGATACATATCCGGGCATGAGCTTCAGTATAAACCATACTTTATGTTAATGGCAGAATATCAATTAACCATAGAGAAAGAAACCGGCAAGAAACCGACGCATGCAACTCAATTCGAGCCAGAGGACTTGCCACCCAGGGCGCAGAGAGGTGAAATCCACCAACCAGACTGGCGCAAAGATTTACTGCAAAATTATCCAGAAATGATGAGCACGTGGGTAAAAGCGCCTCTTCACTTAAAATTCAATCCGTGCTGGGGACCAGTACCACGACGCCGCTCTTGGACTGCCTTCGCTATAAAGCTACAAAACAATAAGCAGTGCCAAGACTGGCTGAACTACCCCTATTTCAAGCCACCAGTCGCGTTACCCACAGTTGGCTATATGATGGCGACGATCCGCCACTGGCTCCCTCGATTAAAACCTATGGATGATATAGCCGCGCAAATGAGTGTCAAAATCTTTGACATGATGCAGATGGTCTTTAAAGTCTTCCAGCGCATCAAGGCTCCCCATGTCAACACCCCGGGCTTTGAGCATGGCAATTTGGATTTAGTCTATGATATGAGCACAACGCCATCGCTCCGGGTGTGTTACGCCTGGCACTGCAGGATCAAGTATCTACCGGCATGTTACAAGCAAACATTCGAAGAAATGTTCACCACCGGTTTTTGGGAGTACCATTCAAAAGTATTCATAAGCAGGCCGACACATTTATTGCAATTATTCGCCTGTGAACGAATGGTGTACTCCACACACTATCAGCTCCCACCACCAGACGAGCCGCAACCTATCGACTGGGAGAAACTCGAGGCTGATCTCGCCCGAGGTATTCGTGTATCAGAGCACACCCTCGCTCAAGACCTCCTACAGAATTACATCCGGCAGACCTCACAACAAGGTTCTGTCAGGGACGACAGAAGCGAGAGGGAGGGGGGTGTTGGAAGCAGTCAGAGGCACAGACGCCACGGAAGCATGTGAAGACGAAGCAGGGAGCCAGTCGGACCATCTTTTCAAAACAATTATATTTTTATTACCTCTTCAAATATCCAACAGTGATTTTCATCACTCTTGTAACATATGTACTATAGAGAAAACCCCAATTTTGTAATCCATAGCTCCATTTTGTGCAAGCCGAGGAGTCCTCGAGCTTGAGGAGCTTAGGTAGAATACTCGTACCAAATTTCGTTATTTTTAGACATCGTTTACCCTTCCAAATAGCCTCTAGGACCTAATTTTTAACTAGGCCGGTCACTAGATGTGAAACCGGTCAAAACTAGTCTAGAAACTATAAAAAGAGCTAGAGAGCTCATTTTTGAGGTGGGTTCATTGTAGCTTGTTGGAGATTAGAGTTCTTTTGAGCTTGTAAGAGTATTCTTGAGTAATAGAGCTAAATTCCACCTTCCATTGTGTCTTGCTTGTCTCTTCATTGTGTGTGTGCACGTGTGTGTGCATCTTTGTGCTTCTCACCTTCACTCTCACATCTTCTCACATTCACGATCTTCATATCACTCCTACCTCTCCCTCGGATTGACATTAAGGAGGTGAAGCTTCTTAACGTGGTTCTCACCATTGTGCTAGAGCAACAATAAGCCTTCTAGGATTGGATATGTGAGAATAGACCTTGGTTGTGATCTATTTACAGTGAGTGGTGGGGTGGGATGAAGTGAAGTGGATGGATTTTTATCATGCGAGGGGTTCTGAGATGAAACGTCTATTATTTTTGTGTTTGCATCTCTCAGGCTTTCTTCTAGTTTAGATAACTTTTTAGCCCACTTATGATTGGCCTTCTCCCTAGCATCCTTCCAGATTCTTGTTTCCCTCTTACTAGGATCTCCTGATTCACTTGACTCTGACTGTTTAGCTAGTTTTGCTTGTTTTAAGGTTTATGCCCTAGTGACTGCTTGTATAGGAGCCACATTAATGCTACTTGAACTTGAATCCAACACTAAGCCTAGCACATTAATGGGCGTAACCTTGGGTGCACGAGAGGGGTTCCTTGGACAATCTCTAGGGAGATGTTCTTTGTCGCACTCAGGACAAAAGCCCTGTATTGTGATGTTTTCTCCTTGTCCTAGAGCCAGTGGGTGGGGACGTTCACGAATGAAATGGTCACCCTAACATCTAAAACATGGTCCTGTAGGGGCTTGTGGTCTTAGTTGTCTGAATTGGGGCCTGGGGTTAGGATTCTTATACATGAATTTGGAGTATTCTGGCTCCTAATTCGGTTCCATATGTAGTGCCTCATATTGATATGGATAAGTCTCACTATGCTTGGGTGACTTTGTGTAATAAGCTTGTGGAATACCTTCATGGGTGTAATCAAAACTCTGAGCATGAGGGTCATTTTCTGAGACCAAAGGGGTTATTGGCACTAATGCTCTATTAGGGTTCTCCTCTACCAGTGTGTACTTAATTGGGATTACATTTGTAGGTGGTGGCAGTTGGTTTCCTATTGCCAGTTGTTGCCTATATGGTTCCTGATATTGTTGTTGGTATTGAGCTTAATGTTTACATTGTGGCCTATAATAAAGCTGTTGGTATTGATTTTGATACCTACCCTCTTGGTAAGGTTGGTGATAAGTTTGACTAATAGCCTGGCTATTGTACATAGAATCTTGAGCCATGTGGTTCGTGTACTTTTTCTCAATAGTGCAATATGGGGCATTCATTTCTCTCATGTTCTAGTTTTGCAGTGGGCATATGTTAGCCATGTATTTGCCTCTACAAGTATGACATCACTTCAATGAAGTGACCCTTGGTGTTTGTCCATTTTGAACTCCTCGCTTCCTTGTGACCTGCTTAGCTATCTCATTTATCTGAGTGGAGGTTTTGGAAGTATGCCTAGTAGAACTGTCAAAATCCTTATAGAGCTTGGACAATTCTAACTCCTCACCCAGGTTGTCTTCTATGTCAATACACATTCTCAAACAATGACTTTGTTTATTTGGATGTTCTCTTTATTAAAATCCCTAATACCAATTATTAAAAACTAGAAGGAAGAATTTTCTCCATCCTCAAATATACATATGATCTAAGTTTCCTACTTAGAAGTCCATCTAAAAACAGGGAAACTTCTTTTGCTTGTGTTGGTAATTCAAGTGTGGGATGCCTCTCTGCGTATTGTTTGAATGTGCATCCAGCTAGTCAAACTATTTCTTGGGGTGTCTGCTTGAAGCTCTAGATCAAGGAAGATGTGTCATGCCTGATGGCACTCTAAGAAAATTCTATGATGAATGCTTTTAGCAAATGACCTATATTTTGGTAGTTGCAACTGTTTACAGGCTGAAACCAAGCTAAGGCAGGCCTCTTGAGGGTCAAACCAAATGCCTCAAACTAGTTGAACAAGTCCTCTACCTATTTAGCTCTTAACACTTGTTGGACTCACCACATGATCATAAGGATCTCGTGACCCATCAAAATAGTTATTCATTGTTTTGACCACTTGAGAGGGTCTTGGGTACTCTGGGCTTTAGGCAATGGAAAATCATGTTCATCTCTTTGATGCCTATGTGCTCTATGTCTCTCTCTTTTAGGTCTTTCACTTTCAAATCCTTATTTGTCTCTACCCACAGTGTGTGCAAAGCTTACCTTACGTCTCTCTCTTGTTCGTTCTCGCTGTGCTTCATGAGCTTGGGATGATCCTGCTCCTTGGAGACGATGGGAAACATTAGATCTTCGTGGAGGGAAAATCAATTCATGTTGCCAAGTGTAGGCATGCTTGCCATGCTCTGTTACCAAGAACATTCTCTCCGATGTGTTATCCAAATAGACAACTTTTCTTGGTATCTTAGGATCTTTGAACTCATAGATTATGACTCTACCTATTTTTCTTGAATCTCCAAAAGGCTTTCTCCGTTTCTCTATTCAAGAATAGTTCTATGCTTTAGTTGTCTTGGGGAATGCTCTCTGGCATTATCACTCTAGTCAAGATAGATTTTCCTTGAGGAATCTTGGGTTCTCGTCCTAGCTCTCCTTGCTCTAGGTCTCCTATCTCATTCTCAAGAATGATATTTCCAAACTCATTTGTCCTTTCTCGTAAGCTGGTAACCACGTGCATGGTTCCTTGCTTATCAATATATGAACCCTCTTGGAACTTGACAAGTAGGTGTTCAAGTCTAAAGGGTTGATCAAGATTTCTTACTTGGACCACTCATCGCCTCAGACCATCCTCACACATGCATGCCTAATCAGTTAGTCTTAATATACTCCAATTGCATCTTATAGGGACCTTTTGGTGTCTATAAATTGGTAGCACTTGAACTACTTGCGAGTCTCTTCATGCTAAAAGACATTTCTGAATCACTTGTTTCCGAACTTAGCATGTAGGGATAATCACTAAGTTGTTGCACCCAAGACCTAGTTGTATGGTTGACACTAGCCTCAAAAGATATAATTCTTTGTCTATCACAGCCTAGATGTCTACTTGATCTCAAGTTCATAAGCCTTGTCTACTAGTCCCAATTTTCCCCTTTATATTGCTCAAAATCCTTTGGAGCCCTCTTGACTTCCTAATCCCACTTGAAGGTCAACTTCAAATTAGGCTATCTGAAAATCAACGAGCTTTCCAATGCCCTCTAGAGTTCAAAAAATGGATTTTGGATGAAAAGGTTATGTCAAATTAGGCTCTTGGGGGTCAAAATAGGGAAACATGATGCTATGAGAAAATCACGATTTTGATTGAGAATCGCGATCTTGAGGAACTACAAAAAAACATGATCTTGACTGAGAATCGCGTTTTGAGAATTGCAAAAAAATCACGATCCTGATTTAGAATCGCATTTTGAGAATCGCCAAAAAAATCATGATCTTGAGTGAGGATCACGTTTTTGAGACACCCTGAAAATCATGTTTTTGATTGAGGATGCTATGAGAAACTCCAAAAAAGCATGGTCTTGACTGAGAATCGTGATCTTGAGCAAATCCAAAAAACACGATCTTGACTGAGAATCACCAAAAAAATACGATCTTGACTCAGAATCGTGACCCTGAACAACCCAAAAAATCACAATGCTGAGTGAGAATCGTATTTTTGAAAATCGCGATTTTGACTGAGAATTGTGTTTTTGAAAATTTCCAAAAAATCACGATCTTGAGTGAGAATCTTGTTTTTGAGAATGACAGAAAATTACGTTTTTCCTGAGAATCGTGTTTTTTTTAAACTCATGTTTTTTTCTTAAAAATCGTGATCTTGAGAATGACATGAAAATTGAGATTCGACTGAGGATCATGTTTTTCCTAAGAATCGTGTTTTTCTTGAAAATCGTGTTTTTCTTGAAAATCATGTTTTTGTGAATAACTTGAGAATCGTATTTTTGAGACAATTAGAGAATCACAATTTTTAGCAAAACCTGAGAGTTGCGATTTTGAGAATGACCTTAAAATTGTGTTCTTTTTGAGAATGCTTTTAGGTGGGAAATTCCAAAACTAAGAAAATTGTGATTTTCAAAAAATTTGAATTTCTCACAGAATCGTGATTTTCACCACAGAATCACATTTTTTTGAGATTTTTGGCGGGAACTTTGAATTTCGGCACGGAGACATGCGCCTCGTGCAGAGGGTCATGAAAATCACAAAAACTTGCACACACAAGCACTTTGCCTCTCTCTCTCTCTCTCTCTCTCTCTCTCTCTCTCCCTCCCCCCTTCTTGCATACCCATGAACAAAAAATGAAGTGAAAATGGGAAATATACAATGAAAAATGAAAATTTTCTGCAAAGATGAAGATGGAAGAAGATCACGATGATGATAATGATGAAGATTGAGCAAAAAAAACAGAAAGAAAACAAAAAAAGTCTATTTTTCTTACCTTCCAAGGTTGCAAATCTACGGTCTTATTATCACAATACTCGTGCTCGAGCAATGCTCCCTGACAATGGTGCTAAAATTTGGTGTAGCTCAAGCATGAGTGCCACCTCCTTTACTTGTCAATCTACGGAGATGTGAGGAGGATATGAAGATCGTGAGCAATTGTGATGAGCATATGTGAGTGACAAGCACATACATGCACACACGCACACACACACACACAAGGCAATATAAAAGAGAGAAACAATGGAAAGCTTCAATTGCAAAAAAAATCCCTTACAAAAGCTTCAATCTCTCAAAAGCCAACTCTCTAACAAGCCAACCTAAAAAATGAGCTCTCTAGCTCTTTTTATAGTTTTTTGACTAGTTTTGGCCCTGTCCAGACCTAGTGTATGATCTAGTTAAAAATTAGGTTCCAAGGCTCATTTGAGGGCCAAAAGGAGTCTAAACATCATGAAAATTGGTAGGTTGATACTTATAATACTCTTCAAGCTTTAGGACTCCTTGGCATGAACAAAATGCAGTTGCAAAAATGTGAAATGATATTTACAATGGTTTTTAGTGATCAAAATCACTGATTTTATAAGGATTTCTTTTGAATATTTGACATATACTTCTTGGAGCTCCCTATATGCTCCCTCTTCTTGTGTCTCCACATCTTTGACACATTTTCACACCTTGTGCTTGACCTTGAGTGTCAACACCAATCGACTTAGTAAGTGATTGTCGAACCCACTTCTTGAACAATGTCGTCCAATGTCTTTTACAAGATCTCATGGTCATTCACAAGGAGTAAACTCCCTATCACCCACATGCAAATGGATAGGCCAAGAGCACCAATAAGATCTTCTATACTATATTGACCAATCTCATAAATAATAAGTGTTTGGATTGGGACAAAGAGCTTCATCATGTTGTGTGGGCACACCGAGTTGCCTAGAAAGCAATACTCAATGACACTCACTTTAGTATGGTATTTGGCTAGAATCTTATGCTTCCATTAGACTTCTTGATATCCACACTCAAGTTTTCACAACACCGTCAATGGATAGGGCATGATCTATCCTCAAGGATCTTTGATTTAGAAGGATTAGGTGTAAGTGATTGAGAGGTATGACGCATGATCTTAGTTCTTGTAAGACTAATCTTGGAGAGAAATATGTTGTATGTGTCCAAAGCTCTATGATGCAAAAAGATTCAACCATTGAAGACCAAGCTTGAGAGCCAGTGGATCTCCCTTATATTCCAAAGAGGAATGCAATAGTGCTATTTTAAACAAAGAGGCAATCCAAGCAGCACAGAAAGATGGGTGCATCACAAAGGCCAAAAAAATTTAAGAGAAAAGTATTTCTTGACATGAAGTAGATTTTAGTATGAAAGGGTGATCAAACAATTTCCCCCTTGCTATTAAAACCACTAATGGAGGAGTAGATGAGAAAGACAAAGAATCAAGCTATAGATCAATGAGGTATGTCATCTTGAAGAATACTTAGTATTTGGATACTAAAGTAGTCAATGAAGGTTGACCATAATAATGGAAAAATTTCAGTGCCTAAGACCTACTTACGAGCTCAGATCTGTACACCTAAGCTCTTACATTCTATTCAATCAGAATCAATCCCAACCCCTAGAAACACACATAGAAAGATGTTGTAACGAAGTCATCATGTAAATTACTTCCTAGAACAACTTGGAAATGGTTACCTAAAAAGACCCATAACCAAGCTAAGTCATCATCAAAGAACCATGTATGAACCAAAATGCCAATCTTGTAATCCCATGAGGGAGATCTAGAGAGCCAAACATGATTAATTACCACATGAACCAACCTTGTAATCTACTTGTACACTATTAGGAGCATGCAAAGTCAATGCATTACCCAAGTATACATTTAGGCTTCACACTAACTCACAATCTCACTACATCATGCACTCATCACTCACATCATCACTAACTTCACACACAAAGATCACGGGAGACATGTTGGTATTGTAAAGGGAACAAGTCCTCATTAACTTTTTTAGACAATACTAATATGGTTCTTCTTATTCTTGCTTATCAAAAAATGAGCATCACTTACCTTGGTAAGCCATGGCTAAAGCAAGACCTAGTTCCTAGCCCATGGATTTTAGTAACCTACCCATCTCAGAACCTCCAACGGAAAGGTAAATGAGATAAGGAGGTGGTAATACCAAAAAACATGAAGAATAGAAACATAATGAAGCTCAAGGACATGGCAGAATGACATCAAACATTTCAATACCACTTGAATTGTGAATGCAACATTTTGTCGTCCCCAAACAATGTCTCTTTAATCAACCCCATGAGAAAATATGGTTCACTCTCTACTTCGCTGAGACCACAAGATTAACCAACAACCTCCCTATATGGATAATTGAGCAGCTATACATAGCAAACAATTAATGGTTCTACAAGTCGATATTGAATGGATGTTGTGCCATTACATGTATTATCTACAAGTGTTTGTCATAAAATGTAGTGATCCAACGAACTTTGACATGGTCCTAGATTCAACTATTCAATATTCGCAAAGCATTAGCACCCAAGCAAAAGGGGATGGGAGTCACTCTTCGTTATGCACAACCAAGAGGTGCCATTATGACTCCTAACCTTACTATGATATGTAAAAGAATCATACAACCATTCACAATTTTCCTTCCACGATGCAACACTGATGGAGCATCCATCAAAAAACCAACTACCCACACAAGTAACCAATATCATAGATGTTTAGTTAAATATAAAAATCACTCACTTAAACAATCTCAATGGGTTCATAAAACATTATTAACTCCACATTATGACCACTTGATTTCTACATATCATTCATAGTCACATTAAATTCCAATCTTTCAATTCCATGCATGTGTTTTTACATGGAACATGCTTATAATTGTTTAGTGAAGGGACATATGACTGGCCATCCATGTCTATTTTATTCTTACCAATTGAGGTCAATTGCTTGTCAACAAGGAGGCATGGTATACTTTATGGAATGATGGAATCTTATATGGATTTTAATGTCTTGAGGGTTTTAATGTGATTTGTGTTTTGGTTTAGCAAGTGAAGACTTATTAGGGTGTGAACATGTGGACCTATTTAGATATTTTTGAAGTTATTTAGAAGAATATTTAGATGATAGTATTTTTACTTATTTTTTGTAAAAATAATAGATCGCTTTAGAAAGTGAAGTTTTTGTAAAAATAGTAGCTCGCCATTGCTCGGCGCTTTAAATTTGAATTTCCTGCCAAAAAACACGATTCTGACTGAAAATCACGATTTTCATAGAATTCAAAATTTTCAAAAAAATGTGATTTTCAGTTCCCGCCTGTCACAAAAAAAGGCGATTCTCTAGATTTCATGGAAACTTGAGTTTTAGAAAAAAAGTAAAAAACATGATTTTCTGTTGGCTCAAAATTGCGATTTTCACAAATCAAGATTTTCAGCCAAAAACATGATTTTGGGAAAAACACAATTCGCTGTTGGCTCCAAAAACACAACTTTCATCCAAAATCATGATTTAAAAAAAAAACACGACTTTCATCCAAAATCACAATTTTCAAAAAAACACGATTTTCACTAAGGTACAAAGTCATGACTTTTAGAACACGATTTTGGGAAACACATGATTTTCAATTGGATCAAAATCACAATTTTCACAAATCACAACTTTCATCCAAAATCGTGATTTTCACGATTTTCAAAACACGATTTTGAAGAACATGATTTTCAAAAACACGATTTTCAGTCAAAATCGTGATTTTTTTGTCATTCTCAAAATCAAAACTTTCAGGCCAAAAACACATTTTTTTGTCAGAATCACATTTTTCACTATTCTCACTCAAAATCGCGTTATTCATGATTCTCACTCAAAATTACGTTTTTCACGATTCTCACTCAAAATTGTGTTTTTCACGATTCTCACTCAAAATCGCATTTTTCACGATTTTCAATCAAAATCATATGTTTTGGGGATCCCTCAAAATCGCGATTTTCATAAGTGATCAGCATTACGATTTTCATGATCCTTCAGAATTGCAATTTTCATAAGAGCTCAGCATCACGACTTTCAGACCCCCAAAATCGTGATTTTCACATAAAATCATGATTTTTCCAAAAGGTCATGTTTCCTTGTTTTGATCCGAAGAGCCTGATTTGACATAACTTTTTCATCAAAAGTCCATTTTTTGAGCTCTATAGCTCGTCAGAAAGCTCTGTTGACCCTCAGATGGGATTAGGAAACCAAGGGGGCTTGAGCAATTCAAAGGGGAATTTTGAGCGAAGACAAAGCTTATGAACCTGAGATCTGGTAGACACCTAGGCAAGGATAGATAAAGCATTAGATCTTCCGAGGGTAGTGTCAACCATACAACTAAGTCATGGGCACAACAACTAAGTGGTTATCCTTATGTGTTAAGTTCAGACACAAGTGATTCAGAAATGTCTTTTAGCATGGGGAAACCTGTAGGGGGCTCAAGAACTACCCTATCTACAAACACCAGCAGGTCCATATAAGACAGAGTTGGAATATATCTATGAGGACGGCCTAAGGTGATCAGGGTCCAAGTCAAAAATCTAGATCAACCCTTTAGACTTGAACACCCAGTACTCAAGTTTGAAGAAGATTCATACATTGATAAGGAAGGAACCATGTATGTGGTCACCAACCTACCAGATAGGATAGATGAGTTTGGAAACATCATTCGTGAGAGTGAGATAGGAGACCTAGAGCAAGGAGATGTAGGATGAGAACCCAAGACTCCTAGAGGTAAGTCAATTCTAACCAGAGTGATCACTCCATATTGGATCCCTCAAGACAACAAAAGCATAGAAGTATTAGAGAAACGAAGGAAGCCTTTTGGAGATTCAAGCCAGATCAACCTAGCCAATTGGGCATAGTCATCATCTACGAGTTCAAGGATCTCGAGACACCATGCAAAGTTGTCTACCTGGATAACACGTTAGAGAAAATGTGATTGGTAACAAAACATGATAGGCAAGCATACACTTGGCGAGGTGAATTGATTTTTCCTCCACCAAGAGCTAGTGTTTCCCATGGCATCCACGGCATAGGATCATCCTAGGCTCATGAAATCCAGAGGGAAAGAACTAGAGAGAGACCTGAGGTAAGCTTTACACACAATGTGGGTAGAGATAGATCAAGACGAGAAGCTGAAAGACCTGAAAGAGAAAGACATCAAGCACATAGGCATCAAAAAGATGAACATGATTTTCCATTGCCTAGACCTCCAGAATACCAAAGAACCCTTAGACCACTCAAGTGATCAAGGCAATGAAGAATTATTTTGACGGAACAGGAGATCCTTATGATCATGTGGCCGATTTCAAACAAGTGTTATGAGCTGAACAGGTTGAGGATTTGTTTGGGTCTCATGAGATGCTTCCCAGATTGACAAGTATGAGTTGTGATGCTACAACGTCAACAACTTTTGCCAAAAGTTGTTGACGTTGTAGCATCACAACTCATACTTGTCAATCTGGGAAGCATCTTATGAGACCCAAATGTTTGCGTAGAAGCACTCAGCAGACGTAAAGTTGCTTCATCAACGTACGATTAACAATGTAATTAACAAGAAGACACGACATAAGCATCACTAATGATGCACATAATCATAATGACAAGCATAATCGCGACGTAATCGCACATCAACGTGTCACAAGCATTAGATAAGAAGAGAACAAGTACGCATACACATCATGACGACAAGAGAGCAAGAGTCTAACTAAAAACTAGCATTATCTCATTACTTCTAGAAAAGCTTTCCCCAAAGAAGAGGTGGAGACCGCTTTATATACAAAATGGCAAAAAAGCATGCTATGTGGGATTTCTAAATTGAAAGGAGAATGAATCCCACTTATTCTCTAGTGTGGCACTCGCACACACCTATACAAGAGTGCTTTATTAACTAAAGGAAAGTTAGAAAAAGGTACAAATGATTATGAAATTAGAGTGGATACAAGAAATATATGTTGTATCTTCAACAAGAGAGAAAGCCAATCGCAAGTGGAATAGAAAGCTGTCTGAACTAGAAGAAAGTTTAAAAGAAGCAAAAACAAAAATAGAAGGTATCGCCTCTCAAAATCCCTCGCATGTTGAAACTCCATCCACTCCACTTCATCCCACCCCACCACCCATTGTAAATAGATCATAACTAGGTTCTGTTCTTGCAGATCCAACCCTAGAAGGCTTGGACATGATGTTCAAGGCCTACCAGGCTCATCTTCAAGATAGGCCAACAACTGCAAACCTAGACAAGAGTTACCCTAGAGCAGATTTAGAGATTGAATGGACAAAAATGTGCATGAAAATGGTAGAGCTAGCTTAGGTGATGCTCGAGACTTGTCAAAAGTTCAATCAGACAAACTCTGTCAAACTGGATTTGCATTTCGAGGGCTCACTAGAAAGATTAGAGCAGTTGGTAAACAAACCCCAGGTTTCTTTACCTCCACAGGCTCAACCAATTCTTGAAAGAGAAGGCTCACCACCAATGAAATCTTTTTTGCTTGATTCTATGGATGAGGGAGCACTTCTTTCAATTGAACAGTACTCTCAAGAGTTCTTGCCGGAAATACAAGTGGAGGCCAAGGAGAAGGGTAATCCCCCTCCTATTCCTGAGATTGATGATCTTCATGATCAATTTACCCAAGACATTCCATCTATCTATGGAGATCAAGTAGAGCAACGAGAAGATGAGAGATTAGATTATGAATCTAATTCTTTACAAGAGTTGCCACACTTCATAGGCCCATGGGAATCAAAATCTCATCAAATCAGAGCTCCCACAATACTGTTAGGAAATCAAGACTCAGCGGTTCCAAGAAACACTGACATCGTGAAGAACATTAAGATTCAGTGTCATCTCACAGTAGAAGAGCTGCTAAAAGTAAAACCAGAGCTATGGAATCATGTGGAGAATCAGGTTCTAGAACTTGATTCCAATATGTCAAAAGCAGGCTCTAAGCATAAAGTACCTGAGATACCTCTAGACCAAATAGAAGACATGAGTGAAGGTGAGGAGGGTAATACTTATCTTCCAATCACCCACCAAGGCTACACAACCAAAGTGATCATAGATTCTAGTGCTGGTGTTGCTATTGCGACCACCTCCTTGTGGAAGCGATGGAGCAAACCCACTTTAAGGGCAACTAGAATGAAGCTTCAAATGGTAGATAGTCATTTTGAAAGACCTCTAGGATTGCTCAAAGGTATAACTCTAACTACTTGTGGTGTAGAGT
The DNA here is from genome assembly GCA_020310875.1 of Ceratopteris richardii. Taxonomy (NCBI): domain Eukaryota; kingdom Viridiplantae; phylum Streptophyta; class Polypodiopsida; order Polypodiales; family Pteridaceae; genus Ceratopteris; species Ceratopteris richardii. Next base: position 180,922,490 of record CM035422.1, on the reverse strand, counting down.
TTGAACACACATTTTCTATATGTGAGTTTGAAAAAAATAATGTCTATGAGATGATCCTAGTAAGACACTTCCTACGACAACTGCAAATAGTATAGGATTGGGGAACCAACTCCTTGTACTTACAGCACTTAAGGATCACCACCAAGGTCAACTTGAAGGATTATACCTTCAGAGATGTACCACCCCTACAGTGGAATCCTATCCACAAAGCAAAAGAAGATTCTATCTCTATGCATTCTGGAAGTTCACTGGATCCATCTTGGATGCATGAGGATACTCACTTGTGGATGTGCAAGGTCACAGAGGAAGAGGAAAGACGGTTAAAAGCAAGAGAAGAAGGAACTTCTCAAGGAGATAGACCAGCTAGAGACCTAGCCTACACACCAATGATCTTTCTAGATGATGAATTTGAGCCTCATGGTTGGGCAGAAATCTTAGCCACGATGGACATTGCGGTCAATGAAGAACAATGGACACCTCATTGTGATGAGGAGGCTTATGATATTTCTGTGTTCATGTGTCAGTTATGGTACGCTTCTCCTGTAATGGCCTCTCTCTTAGGCATTCGTACCAAAATTTTTCGGTATTCAACTTCATATTGCTTGAAATTTTCTGGTACCTCGAACAATGACTCCTCTTCTTGTTTCATTGCTTTTTTTGTTTCTTTTTCTTTCGACCTGCTTCACCTCCATCCCTTGAATTTACTATTTTGATACTTGTGAGAGGTTCTTCTTCCTTTAGGGTAAATACACCTATGTCTTCTAGATAGTGCTTCGCTGAAGTAAAGCAACTATCCATCACAATGGACTCTAGATCATCATCACTCTCTTCTTCTTCTATGAAGTCACTAGGTTCACATTCTTCTAGCAAGGAGACCAAAAAAATTGCTCTAACCATTGAAGAGAACGAAGAGAGATGTTCATACATAGGAGATGGCGTAAGTGCAAAAGAAGAAGTAGAGTTTGTAGCTCTATTGAAGGAATACAAGGATGTGTTTGTGTGGCACTATAGAGACTTGAAGGGAGTAGATCCAAAAATTTTCTCTCATACTATCCCCATGACTGCTGATGCCAAGCCCACCAAACAGAAGCTCTACACATATAATGACACTTATGCAGTTAAAATAAAAGAATAAATGGATAGGATGATTGAAGCTGGATTTATCTATGAGATTGAGCATACTAAATGGGTGTCCCCTATTGAAGTGGTGCCCAAGAAGAATGGGAAATTATGAGTGTGTATTAACCTTAAAAAAGTTAATGCCGCTACAATCGGAGATAGCTATCCGCTTCCAATCATTGAACATTTATTGGAATGCGTTGTAGGCAAGGAATTTTATAGCTTTCTTGATGGGTTTTCAGGTTACAACCAAGTAGCCATGACCCCCAAAGATCAACACAAAACAGCTTTTGCCATAGAGTGGGGAATCTTTGCATTTTGTATGATGCCATTTGGGCTCAAAAATGCACCTGCAACATTCCAATGCCTCATGTGTCATGTCTTCAAAGAGTTCTTGCGAAAGAGCTTGGATGTATATGTGGGTGATTTATGTGCTCATTCCCAAGAAAGAGGATACCACATCCCTGAGCTCAGACATAAGTGTAGAGAATATCGAGTTTGTCTGAACCCAGAAAAGTGTGTATTCATGGTACATCAAGGTAAGATCTTTGGTCATATTGTTTCGAAGAACAGAATATCGACAGATGAGAACAAAGTAAGAGCCATAGGGGAATTGCCAAGGCCAAGGAATGTTAAAGAGGTACATGCCTTTATGGGCCATTCTGGATATTATCGTAGGTTTATCCACATGTATGCAATCATAGCTAAGCCTTTTTATGCCAGTTGACAAGTTTCGAATGGAATGACCAATGCGAGAATTCCTTCAATGAGCTGAAGAGACGTTTGTGCACAACACTAATACTGACCACTCCTGATTGGAATAAACCATTCAATGTCCATGTAGACGCATCCAATCATGCAATAGTATGTGTGCTAGCTCAATCCATAGATGAAGGAAATTTAGATTTACCCATAGCATACACTAGCAGACAACTAACCACAGTTGAATGAAACTATACCACAACTGAGCGAGAGGGCTTAGGCATGGTATATGCTATGAAGAAGTTTAGACACTATTTGTTGGCCAACAAGTTCAAGTTTTTTGCTGATCATCAAGCTTTGTTATATTTGGTCAATAAACCTTGCAATACAGGACGCTTAATAAGATGGTTCCTCTTACTAATGGAATATGATTTTGAAGTTGTTGTCAGGAAAGGTAGAACCCACCTTAGGGCAGATCATCTTTCTCGCATCACTTCAGGAGAGTCACCACAAGGAGTGTTTGATGAACTACCTGACGCTTATTTGTTCAATTTAGAAGTTTTTCCTAAATGGGCAAATAAGTGGGTACCAATCGTGAACTTTGGACCCGTGAATAAGAATGTGAAAACAAATAAAGAAGAAATTGTAAAATCACAAAAATATCACATATTGGTAGGAAGCATGTACAAACAAGATACAGAGGGAGTATTAGCTTGTTGTGTCGAGGATGATGAATGTAGTAGTTGGTTGCAAAAAGCTCATGAAGGATTGCTAGGAAATCACTACTCTAAACAAAGGACATTACAAAATCTGAAACGTTTAGGAGTGTATTGGCCTAGCATGGACAAAGAAATACATGAACAGATTAGGAATTGTCTAGTGTGCCAGGAAAAACCTCCACTGGAGCATGCTACTCTTTATCACATGCCATTAATTCTAGATTGGAGAACTCCATTGGTAGAATTTATGAGATCGGGAACACTACCTAATGAGGCTAATCTAGCAAGGAAACGAAGCATGGAGCAAGAGGCTCAAGACAATGAATTAGTGGGAGACAACCTATACCAAAGAGGCAAAGATGGTTACCTAAGATTGTGTGTTCACGAATCAGACTATTTGAAAGTCTTACAAACTGCACACAGTGGTGTTGCAGGTGGACACTTTGGTCGTGATCAAGTAATCAAGGCCATTTTATTCTCATGACTTTGGTGGCTCACTCTTCATATGGATGCATATACCTATGTGTTGAAGATACAACATATATTTCTTGGATCCACTCTATTTTCATCATCATTTGTACCTTTTTCTACCTTTCAATCAGTTAATAAAGCACTCTTGTATAGGTGTGTGTGTGTGTGCCACACTAGAGAATAAGTGGGAGTCATTATCCTTTTAGTTTAGAAATCCCACATAGCATGGTTTTTTTCCATTTTGTATATAAAGAGGTCTCCACCTCTTCTTTGGGGGACAACTTTTCTAGAAGTAATGAGATAATGCTAGTTTGTAGTTAGACTCTTGCTCTCTTGTCATCATGATGTGCATGCGTACTTGTTCTCTTCTTGTTTAACGCTTGTGACATGTTGATGTGTGATTACATCACGATTATGCTTGTGATTACGATTATGTGCATCATTAGCGATGCTTATGTCGTGTGTTCTTGTTAATTATGTTGTTAATCGTGCATTGACGAAGCACCATTACGTCTGCTGAGTGCTTCTATGCAAACATTTGGGTCTCATGAGATGCTTCCCAGATTGACAAGTATGAGTTGTGATGCTACAACATCAACAACTTTTGGCAAAAGTTGTTGATGTTGTAGCATCACAACTCATACTTGTCAATCCGAGAAGCATCTCATGAGACCCAAATGTTTACGTAGAAGCACTCAGCAGACGTAATGGTGCTTCGTCAATGCATGATTAACAACGTAATTAACAAGAAGACACGACATAAGCATCGCTAATGATGCACATAATCGTAATCACAAACATAATCGTGATGTAATCACACATCAACATGTCACAAGCGTTAGACAAGAAGAGAACAAGTATGCATGCACATCATGACGACAAAAGAGGAAGAGTCTAACTACAAACTAGCATTATCTTATTACTTCTAGAAAATCTCTCCCCAAAGAAGAGGTGTGTTGAAGATACCACATATATTTCTTGGATCCACCCTATTTTCATAATCATTTGTACCTTTTTCTACCTTTCATTCAGTTAATAAAGCACTCTTGTATAGGTGTGTGTGAGTGCCACACTAGAGAATAAGTGGGATTCATTCTCCTTTCAGTTTAGAAATCCCAAATAGCATGCTTTTTTGCCATTTTGTATATAAAGAGGTCTCCACCTCATCTTTGGGGAGAGCTTTTCTAGAAGTAATGAGATAATGATAATTTGTAGTTAGACTCTTGCTCTCTTGTCGTCATGATGTGCATGCGTACTTGTTCTCTTCTTGTATAACGCTTCTGACACGTTGATGTGTGATTATGCTTGTGATTACGATCATGTGCATCATTAGCGATGCTTATGTCGTGTCTTCTTGTCAATTATGTTGTTAATCGTACGTTGACGAAGCACCATTACGTCTGCTGAGTGCTTCTACACAAACATTTGGGTTCATGAGATGCTTCCCGGATTGACAAGTATGAGTTGTGACGCTACAACGTCGACAAATTTTGGCAAACTTTATTGACGTTATAGCATCACAACTCATACTTTTCAATCCGAGAAGCATCTCATGAGACTCAAATGTTTGTGTAGAAGCACTCAACAAACGTAATGGCGCTTCATCAATGTACGATTAACAACGTAATTAACAAGAATACATGACATAAGCTTCGCTAATTATGCACATAATCTTAATCACAAGCATAATCATGATGTAATCCTGCATCAACGTGTCACAAGTGTTAGACAAGAAGAGAACAAGTACCCATGCACATCATGATGACAAGAGAGCAAGAGTCTAACTACAAACTAGCATTATCTCATTACTTCTAAAAAAGCTCTCCCCAAAGAAGAGGTGGAGACCTCTTTATATACAAAATGGCAAAAAAGTATGCTATGTGGGATTTCTAAACTGAAAGGAGAATGAATCACACTTACCTATACAAGAGTGCTTTATTAACTGAATGAAAGGTAGAAAAAGGTACAAATGATGATGAAAATAGAGTGGATCCAAGAAATATATGTTGTATCTTCAATAGCTTGGCTCCCCACTACTTCGTTGTACTCTGCCTTCACATACTTCCTCGTTGATGTGCCTCTGGCTACTGCCAACACCCCCTCCCTCTCGCTTCTATCGTCCTCGATAGAACCTTGTTGCGGGGTCTCTCGGATATAATTCTATAGGAGGCCCTGAGCGAGGGTGTGCTATGAAATGCGGATACCTCTTGCAAGATTTGCTTCGAGTTTTTCCCAATCGATGGGTTGAGGTTCCTCTGGTGGTGGGAGTTTGTAGTGCATGGAGTACACTAATTGTTCACAGGCAAATAATTGTAGTAGGCATGTGGGCTTGCTTATGAACACCTCTGAAATACTCCCAAAAACCGGTAGTAAACATTTCTTCGAATGTCATTTTATAGCATGCCGGTAAATATTTGATGCCACAATGCCAGGCATAACACACCCGAAGCGATGGTGTCGTACTCATATCATACGCTAAATCTTTATTACCATACTCGAATCCTGGGGTGTTAACGTGTAATAAAGTAAGTCTATGGTCTAGGGATCCGACTGCTTCAGACAGATCTGAAATCGGATACCGTTTGGTCACTCGTCTGTAGGACCAAAGATTTCAAGAATAGACTCAAGCATAAGTTCATGTGCTCTCATAATTCAAGTAATCCACTTAACCTAGTGGTTAAGTCTCATGGTTGTGAAGGAGGAGGTCTTGGATTCAATCCCCATGAAGGAGGAGATCTTGGTATCTGATTTCCCCATGGGGAGCATGGGGAGAGAGTTTTGCCCAAAGAGCTCTAGAGCCTTCTAACTCAAGTTAACATGAGTTAACTTGAGTCGAGTGGACTTAACTCAAGAGGTGAGTACAACAACCACTAGTGGACTCTAGTGGTAGATATGAAAGGAGTGGTGGAGATCGCACATGCACTTGTGGACTCTAGTTACATTTGTGGTCCTCATTGATTCAAGCAGCTATATAAACAGGCATAAGGTTGGGAGGAGAGTCATCTCTCAAGCACGTGGTGGTGGTCGTAATCCTTGTTCTCTTGCATAACGTGTGGTGCCTTAATGCGACGAAAGACTTTGAATACTATCTGCTTTATGTCAAATACTTTGACAGTCATATGCGTAGCTATATCGTCCATTCGTCGTAAGCGGGGGAGCCAGTGGCGAATAGTTGCCATCATATATCATACAGTAGGGGGTCTGGTGGGTGGAGTGAAGTACGAATAATTGAGCCAGTCTTGGCATTGCTTGTTATTATGTACTTTGATTACAAAGGCCTTCCAAGAGTGGCATCTTGGTATCGGTCCCCAACATGGGTTATACTTTAAATGGAGCGGTGCCTTAAACCATGTGCTCATCATTTCTAGATATTGTTGTAATAAGTCTTGGTGCCAAGTTGGTTGAAATATTTCTCCACTCTGTGTGTCTGGTGGCAAGTCATCAGGCTCAAACTGAGTTGCATGTGAGGGTTTCTTGCTTGTCTCCTTTTCGATCACCAAATTCAAAGTCCATTTTTTGAGCTTTATAGCTCATTAGAAAGCTCTTTACGATACTACGTGACCTCAACTGTTTTTTTTTTCAAGAAGAACGCGTTGTTTTTTAGATAAGATAATTTGAGGTTGACCATTGTTGGGACTAGAAAAAGCCAGGGGGCATTGAAATTCGGACAAGGACCTAAAAAGTGTATCTAGTAAAGTGTTTGAGCACCCATTTAAAATTGTTCTAAACATTGTATTTTTATAGGTCTAGCAAGAGCTATCAAAGGCAATCAAAGCAAGGCAGAACGCAAGGCTTGGGAAGTGTGATTTCTTGGGCATCAGAGCAATCAAAGGAGCTGACTTCAGGTTGGAAGATTACTCGACCCCCTCGGTTAATTATTAGCTTAGGCTAAACGTTTAGCATTGTGGAATAAATTAGAACGACGATCCGAACGATCAAGTGCAAGAGCCTTAATTTTTCAAGTCCAAGTCTAAGATAGAGGTGTGTGATACAAAAACCTAAGGGAAAAGAACTTAAGTCTGATGGAACGAGAACTCAAAAGTACAACAGAAAGTCGATTCCTTACGCTTACAGTAAGATAAGACAAGAACTTAAAGGAATTTAAAAAGAACAAGCAATTAAGAACACAAAACCATTGATGATCAGAGAAGTACCAGGAAGTAAATTCATGAACCTTAGATCGGGCAAGCATATAGGTAAGTCAGACCGACGAAGCCTTAGATCATTAGAAGCAAGTGTAAGAACTACTGCACATTTGTGGGCTCAACAATTGAATAGCCACCCCTACGAGTTGGGCTCAGATACGAGTGAATCGGAAATGTCTTTTAGCACGAAAAGACCAGAAGGAGGGTTAAACATTGCATATTTAGAGAAACTCGAAGGACCCTATAGAACTCAATTAGAATTTGTCCGCACCAACCGCTTAGGTGCTCACATCTATGAGGATGGTTTGCTAAGACAAGTGGTGCAAATGCATAATCCAGATCAACCCATTGGACTAGAACGTCTAGTAGTGAAATTTGAGAGAGACACATACATAGACAAATAAGGAATAATGTACATCCTAAGTACATAGCCAAATAATACCAATGAGTTTGTCGTAATTTAGTTAGAGCTAGAAGCGAGAGCCCAAGGAAAAGAACCACTAGAAGAAGAACCTAGGACACCTATAGGGAAATCTATACTGCCAAGAGTACTAATCCAAAAATGGATCCCTCAAGACAATAGAAGCATAAAGTTGTTTGTGAATAAGGAGATAGACAAAACATTTTGGAGATATAGAATGGAACAACCTAGTGAGGTAGGCTCCATCATGATCCACAAATTCAAGGACCCAGATACACCTGGAAAGGTGGTATACCTAGATGAAACTTCAATAAGAGTGTTTGTAGTACCAGACCATGCAAGAAATACCTACACATGGAGAGGTGATTTAGTATTTCCCCCATCTCGAGAAAATTTAAACACGAGCCATCAGGGTGCTAGAACATCTTCAGCCCATGGCAATCAAAGAGAGAAGAAGAAAGAGAGACGAGAAGTAAGTTTCACTCATCCCATAGGGAGAGATAAAACAACCATGGACACCGATAGAGTGGAGAGACAAAGGGAACCTGGAATACCAAGTGGTAGAGATGATTTTCCTCTACCTAGACCACAGGAACACCCAAGGATATTAAGACCCACTCAGTTAGTAAAGTCAATGAAAAACTACTTTGATGGGATAGGAGATCCCTATGATCATGTTGCGGAATTTAAGCGAGTGCTATGAGCAGAGCAAGTAGAAGACATGTTCACACAATATAATGCATTTGGACTAACGTTAAAGAACATGGCTTTAACTTGGTTCCAACCATTGCAACAAAGGCAATTTAGAGACATCCATCACTTGTTAGAGTCATTCATCACAGAATTCTCTAAAAGTGGAATCAGTCATCATACGTATTCGTTAATTCATAGCTTCAAACAGACCCCTCAAGAAATAGTTAGACTCGTAGGGTGTAGGTTTAGACAATATGTGGAGAGATGTCCAATGCAAGAATTACCCTCACGTGCCAAGCAAGTGTCGTTGTTTTTAGATGGCCTCTTGAGCTCTAAACTATGCTCCTATGTATACTTGAAGGAACCCAGAACGTTAGAGCAATGTGTAAGAATTTGTATAGACATTGAGGACAACTTAGGAGATGATTTGGAACTCTCAAAGGTCTATAAAGACTCAGATTGTTCATCTCTAGCATCCTCAAAGTTGTCTAGCTCGATAGAAGACCTAGCAGAAAAAGTGGCCCAGAGACTAGGAGTTTCTAGCAAACAAATGCCTAAGTTAACAACAAACAAGCATTGTTACACCTATGGTGGTGATCATATGGCGAATGTGTGTCCCAATGCAATACAACCACAACCCAACCCTAATGGCCAATATTGTACGATTGAGAGACACTACACGGATCACACGGCTCAAGACTGCCCATACAACAAACAAGTGGTAGGACAAAACTATCCGCAAGCATACCCACAACCAGGCAAGTATCAAGGTCAATACAATACTCAGCCTCTTTACTGTAGGCCTCCTCAGAACTATCCTTATCAGGCTCAAGAGAGACCTCAACTCGTTTTAGCTCAGCTGCCACCCCCTCCAGCAAATGTCATCTCATTCAAATACACTGCTGCTGAAGAGAACCTCAATAGGGCTTTAGTGCCTTCACCCTTGATCATAGAAAGTGACCCTAATTCTAACACTTTTGACTCTACTCATGTAGATAGTCCACCCGCATATTACACAGAGTCACAAGAACATGTGGAGACATATCAATACGATAGCCCACCATTGGAACCCAATTGGGAGCCCGATTATGCTAATGTGATGTATACCGACCCCAATCCACGGCCCTAGTTAAGACAGCAAAGACCACAGGGCCCTAGAGGACCATGCTTTAGGTGCCAAGGAGATCATTTCATAAAGGATTGTCCACATCCTCCGATAGTAGAACAATCACAATACTATAGCATACAAGGTTTTTGTGCTAAATGTGGTAAAGAGCATGTCATCAAAGATTGTCCTAGGAACCTTGTTAATGCTTCCAAAGTGACATTGATCAACGTGATAGGTATTGTACACAATGCAAATGGATCCAACCCTACATACGTGCCTATCCAAGCTATAACAAGAGCCCAGATGCTCTTACAAAATCAACAACTTAATCTTGAGAAAATAGTTGGAACTAGTGAAGCTGGAGAGTCTAGTAATAAAAGGACAAAATCCTAGAAAGACTCGAGAGAAAGAACTAAGAGAAATTGGAGTAAAAAGATAACTAAGTTGGAAAGAAGTTTAAAGGAATCCAAAGCCAAAATCCTAGAATTGACTTCGCAATAATCGAATCAGGAGAACCTAGCTGAGAAATCAGGATTAGTTCTAGCGAGACCCGTACCAGAAAACCTAGACATGATGTTTCATGCATATCATGCTAGATTAAAAGAAGAACCCCAGATAGCGAAAATGAGTAAGAACTATCAACGAGCTTATTTAGAAACTGAGAGGACTAAACTTTGCATGAAGATGGTAGAATTAACACAAACCATGTTTGAAGCCTCGCGTTATCTTTATTGGAATAACATGGCAAAACCTGAATTACATTTTCAAGGACTATTAGAGAGGTTAGAATACTTGGTCAATAGCAACGAGAAAAAGAATTAGCATAGGAACCCTATTGCCTCGGAGACATAGGAAAAGAATGCACCATCCCTGTCTCAAGTACCAGACACAGAGGGTGAAGACAACGTGTCTTCCATACATAAATATTCACATGAATTTCTAAGAGAAATCCAAGAAGAGAAGTGGAGAAAAGAACAAGGAACTCATCCTCCTATTCAAGAAATAGACGACTTGCAAGAACAATTTCCCCAAGATATCCCCTCTATCTACGATGATGTAGAGGAAGAACAACTGAGTGAACAGACAGATTTTGAATCCAATTCTTTGCAAGAATTACCTCAGTTCACAGGACCTTGGGAAGCAAAGTCTATTAGCATGAGAGCACCCACGATAATAGTGAGGAATGAAGAGTCAGTAATCCCTACATTAGGAAAAAAAAGTGAGCCCTGCATGGGCCTTGTAAAGATTCCTAATTTTTAGGGATTAAAAATCTTAATCTAGGAAATTAAGGGGACATGGGAAACCACTAGTGGTATTCTCAGGGAAAATAAATTTTTTTCTTGAATTATAAAGTGGGAATTTTAAGAGCCTTTGGATGGTTTAATCAATGGCTCCATAGGGATTCTATGGGAGCATATATCCGGGTGGACTCCTTTCAAGTCTTTGTAACTCCAAGCAAACACGTCTCTATATTCGTGCAATAGGGCAACTAACTCTTCTTCTTCTTCATTTGTCAAATCATGCCCTATGTATGTACATTTTTCTTCTTCTCCTTCTATGGTGACTATGATTTTTTTGGTTTTCTCTCGATTATCATATACTTCTCCAACGTCGGCTTTTCTTTTAGGCATTCGTACCATGATTCATTTATCTTCTATTTCATACTTCTTGAAGTTCTTTGGTACTTCCATGAGTGGTTCTTCTTCTTCTTCTGACATGATTTCTTTCTTCTTTCTTTTCTTACCTTCAATTTTGGCAGTCACTTGTGTGGTTAATCTCACCTCATTCATAATTTCTTCGTGCCTCTGAGGGTGAGCTTCTACTTTATAGAAGTATTCTTCATCTGATACAAAGGGTGGATCCATAATGATTGACTCTAAATCGGAGTCGCTTGCATCCTCAAATGCATCAGTGCTAGGTTCGCATTCTTCAATAAAGAATTCACACATGATTGGCTCTCTTGTGAAGACTGAAATGTCATATCCATCCTCATCATAGTGGGGGGTCCATTGTTCTTCATTGATGACTACATCCATTATTGCTAAAATTTTTGCCCAACCATGAGGCTCAAATTCCTCGTCTGGAAATACTATAGGTGCGTAAGCTCGCTCTTGAAGGGTTCGTGGATGTTGTTCTGAACCTAAATTCTTGGCTTCTAATTGTCCTTCCTCTTTGGCTACTTTACACATCCATATATTAGTATCCTCTTGCAACCAAGAGGGGTCTGATTCCAATGAGTGTACTGATTCTATTTCCTCTTGTGTCTTATGGATGGTGTTCCATTGTGTTGGGGGTACATCTCGATGTGAATAGTCTTTAAGATTGACTTTGGTAGTTACTCCTAAATGTTGCAAGTACAAAGAATCAGTTCCCCAATCTTGTACGATTTGCAACTGATGCATGAATGGTCATCCTAAAATCATCTCGTAAGCATGATTTTTCCCAAAATCATAAATGGCAAAAGTATGCTCAAACTCCACACCACAAGTGGTGAGAGATATGCCTTCTAGTAAGCCTAATGGCTTCTCTATGTGTCCGTCAGCCATTTGTAGCTTCATCCTGGTGGGTCTTAATGCTGGCTTACCCCAATGTTTCCATAAAGAAGTGGTAGTGATGGCTACTCCAGCTCCTGAATCTAAGATGGCTTTGGTGGTGTAGCCCTGATGGGTTATTGTAGGATAAGTGTTACCTTCCTCTCCCTCGCTTACATCTCCAATTCTTTCTATGAGTATCTCTGCTACCTTCTTGCATGATCTTATTTGTGAGGGAGTAGTAGCAAGCTCAAGGAATTGATTTGCTACATGCTTCCACAATTCTAGTTTAAGCTTCAACAATTCCTCTAGAGTGAGTTGGCACTGTACTTTAGTGTTCTTGATCACTTCTGTGTTTCTCATTAGGAAAAAAAGTGAACCCTGCATGGGCCGCAAAACCTACTAAACAAAAACCATACACGTACAATGATAATTACGTTGCAAAGATTAAAGAAGAAATAGATCGTTTGATAGAAGCAGGATTCATTTATGAAATTGAGCATACTGAATGGGTATCCCCCATTGTGGTCGTTCCCAAGAAGAATGAAAAATTGCATGTGTGTATTAACCTTAAAAAAGTTAATGCCACCACGATTAGAGATAGTTATTCCCTTCCTATCACGGAACATTTATTGGAAAGAGTTGCGGGCAAAGAAGTTTATAGCTTCCTTGATGGTTTCTCGAGCTATAATCAAGTAGCCATTGCTCCAGAAGACCAACACAAGATGGCTATTGCCATAGAATGGGGCATATTTGCATTTCATGTGATGCCATTCGGACTAAAAAATGCACCCGCCACTTTCCAACGACTCATGTGTCCTGTTTTCAAGGAATTCTTACGCAAGAATTTGGAAGTTTATGTCAATGACATATGTGCTCATTCGAATATGAGGCAGACTCATATCCCAAAACTAAGGCAAGTATTTGACAAATGTCAAGAATATCAGGTTTTTTTGAACCCAAAAGAATGCGTTTTCATGGTCAGACAAGGCAAAATTCTAGGACACATTGTGTCAAAGAACGGAACCTCTACAGATGAAGAAAAAGTGAAAGTAATTGCCGACTTACCTAGACCAAACAACGTAAAAGAAGTACAGGCTTTTATGGGTCATTGTGGTTATTACAGACAATTCATACACATGTATGCAATCATAGCCAAGCCTCTGTATTCTCTTTTGAACAAGTTTGAATGGATAGATGAGTGTGAGAATTCATTCAATGAACTTAAACGATGTTTGTGTTCAACACCTATATTGACAACCTCGGATTGGAGCAAGCCATTCCATGTACATGTGGATGCATCTAACTATGCCATAGGATGTGTGTTAGCACAACCCACGAATGAAGGTAATATAGATCTCCCTATAGCGTACACGAGCAGACAGTTGAATGTAGCAGAAAGAAATTACACCACTACGGAACGAGAAGGATTAGGAATGATCTACGCAGTTAAGAAATTCAGGCATTATTTGTTGGCAAACAAGTTCAGGTTTGTTACGGATCATCAAACATTATTGTACTTAGTCAGTAAGCCATGTAACACAAGACGACTGATACGATGGTTTCTATTACTCATGGAGTATGACTTCGAAGTAGTAGTTAGGAAAGGGAAGACACATCTTAGAGCTGACCACCTCTCAAGATTAACCACAAGAGAAGCTCCTCAAGGAATAGTGGATGAATTACCGGATGTATATTTGTTTAACCTGGAGATAGTAACAGAATGGGCTAAGCCTATTGTCCCTATTCTCACGTATGGACCCAAGAATCCTAGGATAGGAATCAAAGAAGGAGAAATCACCAAATCTCAGAGATATCAAATAATAGCAGGAAGTATATATAAAGAGGATAATCAAAAGATTCTTGCTTGTTGTGTAGATGAATCAAAACATGTGAATTGGTTGCAATTAGCACACATAGGTGCATTAAAGCAACATCACTCAAAATATCATACATTGTAGATTCTTCATAGACTAGGAGTATATTGGCCTTCGATGGAAGCAGATGTCTACAAGATGTGTAAAGAATGCCCTGTTTGTTGGGAAAGACCACTAGTAGAACATGATACGTTATATCACATGTCTCTGACACCAGAATGGAGTAAACCCTTAGTGATGTACTTGAGGACAAAAACATTCCCTCAAGGAATGACCTTAGCACAACAATGAAGTCTAGAGCAAGAAGCTCAAGAGTATTCACTTATTGGTGACAATCTCTACAAATAAGGACGAGACAGATACCTAAGACAATGTGTTCATGAAAGTGTGATTATTTGAACGTACTAGAGACTGCACACCAAGGTGTTGCAAGAGATCATTTTGGCCCAGATAGGATAATCAAAGCCATCCTCTTTGCAGGATTATGGTGGCCCACTCTTTATATGGATGCACATACCTATGTTAAGAGATGTTATGTGTGCCAAAGAACTCAATTTCCTACTCGCAGAGATGAAATGCTATTGAAACCCATGATGGGAGGACATGCATTTTCTAAGTGGGGTATAGACTTTGTAGGACTGATTAACCCCCCTGCAAAAGGTACACATGTAGAATACATTATTGTTGCCATAGATTATCTTATCAAATGGGTAGAGGCCAAGGCCACGAAAAAGAATGATGCACACATGAGTGCAAAATTCTTATTTCAAAATGTCTTTACAAGATATGGATGGCCTATAGAGTTAGTGAGCGATCAAGGAACTCACTTTCTAAACCAAGTTGTTGAATATTTGTTCTAGGATTTTATGGTGATTCACAAGAAATCAGCAGCATATCATCCTCAAGCCAATGGTCAAGCAAAAAGTACTAACAAGATCCTTTGTAACGTACTGACGAAACTCGTGAACAACAAACGTTCAGATTGGGGCAAACAATTACACCACGTTGTTTGGGCATATCGAGTGGCCTACAAGACCATACTCAATGCAACTCCCTTTCAGATGGTTTTTGGTCCGAATGTTGTGCTCCCTTTAGACTTCTTGATAGCGACCCTTAAGGTTGCACAAGAACATCAATGGGCTGGCCATGAATTATCATTAAGAATAATGGACTTGGAACGATTAGGAGAAACCAAGCTGAAAGCAGCAGCAGGTATATATGCAGCAAAGAAGTGACAGAGAACCTATTTTGATGCACATGTAAAAGATAAAGGCTTAAAAGAAGGAGATTCAGTCTTAGTGTATACACTGAAACAACATGCACAGAAATTAGAAAAGCGAGATTATGGACCTATGATCATTAACGGACTCTCGACAAGTGGAGCAATACAATTGGCCACCCTAGAAGGAGACATAATGCCTAATTACATTAGTGGCTATAGAGTCAAGCTTTATCAGGAACCTCTTACTGAGGATATGCTTAGATGACTCACGTTGGCAAAGAAGCATAAGGAGGAAGAAAAGAAAATACACGTAGAAGCTTAGGCAGAAGCTATAGAATGCATTAAGCGAATGAAGCTAAGAAGACAAGGACTAGGGAGAGAGCATTATACCCATCTAGAAACAACACCCAGATACCCCATGGCCATGTGTCAGGCAAAGTCTACCACTCATCCTAGCATAGTGGATAGGAGACCACTAATTACAGTTAGGCTAGAGCACGACAACCCTTGCCATGAGCTCAGGGCTTTAATTGACTCAGGTGTTGCGACTAGTGCGATTAGATGGTCCCACTATAAGGACTCATGAATAGAAATGTGACCAATTGAGGCATACCTCATAGGGCTAGGAGGCATGGAAACCCCTTGCATGGGTGAGGTGGACCTTCCTATCCTCATACACGATGTGACCATGATAGCAAAGCTAGTAGTGTGCCATGATGATAACATGATAGAACCCCTAATCCTTGGCCAAGATTGGCTATACGATCACTGAGTGGACCTAAATCTTAGACAAGGCTCCCTATAGATTGGAACCTTAGACCAACTGCGAGTGATACCACTTGACTTCCCTAACAACACTCCGCCTGAGGTATGTAACCCTAGACCATATGAACTGCATGCGATAGAGGACAGGAAGATCTTTGGCCAGATCCCTCGACTAAGCACGCTCATTCCAAAGTCAACCCATGAGAGCTTGGTGATGGATAGTTGCCAAACAAAAGGATGTCAAGAGATTTTCCCTTGGTCTTCCAGCAATGGTCAGGTGGGTTTCATCAGCGGTCAGGTGGACTACATCAGTTGACACATGGGCGCAATACCATGTAGTGCCCATCCTTCCACACTTACTACGGATTGGCCTAGATTACTAATACAAAATGTTTAACTTCCTAATGGGCAGGTTTCGCAAGTGTTGGACTTCCCTTCTTTTGCAAAGAAGAGTGTCCATCCGACCTCTCAACCCCAACCATGAAGGAGTCAACCACAACGAAGGAACCCAAACCAACGACCCTACTAGAATATGCAAAGAAAGTAGCACTATCAGCATCACAAAACAAGTGGCACGAGACAAATATGGGTGCCAAAAGGATAGAAAACATTGATAGTTGTCAACAATGCAGACAATGGTAAGAAGAAGTTAAGGCAGAAGCAGAAGCAGTATCCAACATCTCCTTGACCTTCTTCTACAAGTATGAACATTCGACAAATTGGATCGCCAAGAACTATCTGATGAATCGACCCACACCCATGCAAATTTGGGTACCCAAACAGTGTATCATAGCTCAACACTCAAGCCATGTAATATATAACCCTCAAAAATCTTTTCAGCCCTCAATACCACCGCATCCAATATCACCTTTTCTCCCTCAGTAGAGATATACCACCCTCTCAACAACTCTTAGGAGATGGATACCGAAACGTATCTAGACATCTTCTCGAAACCCATTATCTAACATTACTCCCATCCCGACTAAGCCATACCCTTGTAATAACTCACTCACAACTAAACTCTGTACGAATTCACACACTATAACCCAACATCACTTGTAATAACATCGCATCAAGCAATGTATGCATTATCTGAAGCATGTAGGTGTCTAGAGACCTGCATTAGTTTTGCAAAAAACATTCCATAAACCACCTCACCACACTAGGCTACATGGGTGTTGCAGAGCTAGAGAGCGCACAAAGCAGAGAAAAAGACGGGCCCCAAAATTTTTCCGATTTGGACTTCATATTATTGTATCATAATCATTCTTGTAATATATTTCCCGTTGTAAAGGCACTAGAGGAGTCCTCTAGATGCATCCCCACAGAAGATTAGAAGCTTACCCATGTAAAATAGTAGAAATTTAGTCTTTTAGTGAATAAAGTGCCGGTCTCTTGTGTGAAAGGACCATTTTTAGGGCACTAGTATATAAGTCAAATGTGACTCTTTGTAGAGGACTTTTTGCCATTGTGAGAATAGAGAGCACAGAAATTCGAATTTGTGTCTTCTTCCCTCCTTATCTTCTTCTTCGTGAGCTTGTATGCATGTGTATTGCTTGGAAAGAGTGCTTGTGAGTGTTATCTATCCATGAAAGGGTTTCTTTACTGTAGGAAAGGTGTGTGTGAAGTGTAGGAAGTGCTGAAGTGTAGGAAAGTATTCCCGTGACTCAGTATTTCGCTCATAACTTGAAGTAAGAGCGTCGGAATTGAGTGAAACCACTGCCATTGGATGCGTCTTCTCAAGAGCTTCGAAACGGATATGCTAGTTGCTATATTTGGAGTTCAGAGCTGGGAGAAAAGTCCAAAATACTGACGGCTGCTGCACCAAGTATCGTTTCGCCTTGACCAACAGTTGGAGCTTGTTTGGATAAGTCTTTGCCTCATTATATTCTTTGAGTAGTTCATTTGCATTGATCATTACATGATTGCATGTCCTCATACACTCGGCTAGGTTTGTATACTCTTTGGATTGATATTTAAAAGCGTGTATCCCCACTATATGCACTTGTGAGGGGATTGAGGTATAGACTCTTTCTCCGCAAGTCCCTAAGTTGATACTTAGGTCAACACACTTTTTGGCGCCGTTGCCGGGGAGTGACGAATCAAACCGAGGCATTCGTGTGATGGTAAGTAGCTTTTTGCATTGAAGTAAGTGGAGGAGTGGAAATCTTCTCTTCTTTGGTAAGTCATTTTCAGCCGCACTTGCTACTTCTCATTCTTGGAGTGTGTGTAGTGAGTTGTTAGTTTAGGGAAGTGAGTAGAAGGAGTAGAGTAGGAGTGAGTAGAGAGTGGACCAAGTCATTAGGATAGAGTTTAGTCTTATTCAGAAAAGTTCCTTTTTGTAAGCAAGAAAATTCCAACTATAAAAGCCAAAAAAAAGTCATTTTGAAGATCACTTGTTTGAGCAAGAATCGTGAGCGTGAGTGTCGAGTATCGTGAGCTGTGGCAGAGATCGTGGGCGAGGAACCAGGCATTTGGGGAGTGCACAGAGCAAGGGAAATTGATAAAGAGATTCTAGGTGCCACCAAGGTAAGCTAGCCCATCATTTTAATCAACATTTCTCAAACAAATCAAGTTAGGAAAGAAAAACGATCTACGCCAGGTATCGTTAGAGTTTTTCAGGGGGCAAAAAGTTGTGTTTTGATTGATACAGATTGTGAAGAGAGGAGAGTGGAGCTAGGAGATCAAGGGGGAAAAATCAAAACTTCAAAAACATTGGCTAAAATTTGTCTAAGGGTCAAGTATCGTTTTATTCCCGCGGTCGAGTATCGCGATACTTCACAAGTATCGTTTTGCTCCTGTGGTTGAGTATCGCGATACTTCCCATCGATCGTGTATCGTTTCATACCGATCGCGATACTTGGTCAGAGATCGTTTTCCAGCGATCGTCTTTTGAGTATCGTGTATCGTGTATCGTTTCGTGCCGATCGCGATACTTGAGAAGTATCGTTTGGTCAAAGATCGCGATACCTGACAAGTATCGTGTATCGTTTTGCCAGCGATCGTTTGCGAGAAGATCAAGTATCGTTGTGCTCAAGTATCGTGTATCGCTTGATCTTCAGAGATCGCGATACTTGCGACCGATCGTGTATCGTTGTCCGAAGTATCGTTTGGTTCAAATATCGTGTATCGTCTGATCTTCAGAGATCGCGATATTTACCAGGTATCGTGTATCGTCGATCGTTTCAGTCAGACATCGTGTATCGTGGGATTTCAAATATCGTGTATCGTTTCCAGCCAAGTATCGTTTGGCCCAGAGATCGTTTAGAGCAAAGATCGTGATACTTCCAACATATCGAGTATCGTCTATTCTAAGTATCGTTTCCCTTTGAGTATCGTGTATCGCGTGAGACCAGATATCGCGTATCGTTTACCTTCAGGTATCGATATCTTTTCACTCAGCGATCGGTATCCTTTCGTAGGTGTCGCGATATTTGTGAAGTATCGGTATCGTCTAGCCGGTATCGCGATACGTGTCAGAGATCATGTATCGTCTGAACATAGATCAGGTATCGTCTAAATCTGGAGATCGTGTATCGTGGATTTTTTTGGAGACAAGTATCGTGCACTGACAAAATTCTTTTTCACTCAATTTTTCCAACCCAAGTCTTCTAGACATCTTTGACCTATAGAGAAGAGTGCCAAAGGCCCAAGGGTATCAAAGTCTAATCAGAGCTCTTAAGTGGATGAACCTGAGATCCGGAAGAACCCTAGGAAGCCGAAGAAGTGTAATTTCTTCTGTAGGGAGCGTAGCGGAGCCAAGTAGCCGTTCACACTATTCTGAGACCTCCAGTGAGTCAGAAGGAGAAATTCCCATGGCTTCAGAGGATATGCAAAACACAGTACCCATGATTGGCATGATGTCAATCATCGAGGGAGAATACAGAACTTCCTTGGAGTATGTGAACACCAACCACAATGAGATCCCTATCTATTTGGATGGTCTAAACAGATCAGTGGCCAGACTGAAGAAGGCTTCAGAGGCTTACATAGTGCCTAGACCAGCCGTCAAATACGTAGGAGGTTTTTACACAGACAAACAAGATATTCAATACATGGTCACAGAACACCCGGAAATCATTAATGAGCATGGTGAAGAAAATAAGGCTTCGAGCTTAAATGGAGGTGGAAACGAAGAGCAAGTAACTACTCCTAGAGGGAGATCTACAATTACTAAAATTTGGAGAGGAGACCTGATTCCCCAGGATGACACTCTAATAGATGTATATCTGATCAACGGGATGGAGCACCTGCTCAGAGCCCATTCCTCTATATGGGAAGCCGCTCCTAATCCAGTTACCATCTATGAGTTACAAGATCCTGAGTTCCCCACCATCATCACATATTTGGATAAAAATCAGAGAAGATATTGGCCGATAACAGAATTAGAGAGAGCTGAGTTGAAATATCAGAATATCCCAGTGTTTCCCCCAAGGGACCAAGCCACTACTTCACGAAATCCACTTGGAACATCCCAAAACGATTCATATCAACAGTCGGGACAAACACAGCAAACACACCAAACCCAGATCCCAGTCAGACCACATGTGCAATTTGCAATGCCTGCAATTAACCCGAACTACCGGCCTCAACCAGCTATTGACCCAAGACATGGAGTTCATGCTCCAGTCAGACCACAGGTAGTAAGAGGACCAGGCATACCAATAGGAAGACCAATTTTCCCAGTGATGCCTAGACAACATGAGGCAGGAAGGCGACTAAGGCCGATCCAAGTTGCCAAGTGCATGAGAAATCACTATGATGACTCTAGTGAACCTTACAACCACATAGCAGAATTTAAACAAGTAGTTAGAGCCGAGCAGGTAGATGACTTTCTGATTCAATTTGAGTCCTTTGGTCTTACCTTGTCAGACACAGCTTTGGCTTGGTTTCAGCCATTGGACCCGAATACCTTTCAGAACATGGAGCAGGTATATCAAGAAATGATTGAAGAATTTACCAAATCAGGAATTAAAAACAATTCTTCATCATTAATCCACAGCTTCAAACAAGTCCCTACCGAGTCAGTAAGATTGGCGGCAAGAAGATTCAAGCAATATGTGGATAGATGCCCAGTAGAAGAGAGACCGACACAGAACAAAATGGTGTCATTGTTTTTGGAAGGATTATTGAACGGATCCTTGAGGTCATTAGTGTATGTAAAGAGAGTTCAAACTTTGCAAGAGTGTATGAAGGAATGTATAGACCTGGAAGACAACCTTGTAGAAGATCTGAAAATACCACAAGGAAGCTCTAAAAGTGAAGATTTGACTAGTAATACATCCATACCCAAAAACAACGTAGAGGAAATAGCCGACTTGTTAGCAAAAAAACTGAATGTCCAAGGACAGAGGAATTATCCCACTAATCCCATGAGACTGCCTATGCTTAGAAGATGTATGCCGTGCGGAGGTGATCATCCTTCTCATTTGTGTACTAGGGGAGTAGTCCCACCACCTGCCTATGCTCCTCATAGACCCTCTGTCCCAGGACCTCTACAATATTGCAGTATAGAGCAGAGATATACAAACCATAGCACTGAGAATTGCCCTTACAATAGGCAAACCAAACCCACTCAGCCTTATGTGAGACCATATGGATATCCCCAAAGAGATCAAGGAGGTGAAGCTTTTAGGTATCCTTCTTATCAGCCGCAGGCACCAGCACCACGACCATACGCATATCAGGGATATACGCAACCACAACCAGTACTAGGACAACAACCGCCCCACCCTCAGAACGTTGTCCCAGTCAAGATTGCACAACCAGAGGAAAACCTAGAAAGGGCTATAGTGCCAGCCACACCTTTGACTAGTAGTGAACCATATGACTCATTTTATGACCCTAGTCAAGGAGCATACCCTAGTTATGAAAGCTCAATAATGGAATATGGACAACTGCATGAACCATATGCTTATGGCATGGAAATACCAGATGGTTCATACAATTATGAGCAGGATTACGCATCCTTAATGTACACAGCTCCTAGAGCAACCATGCCACCTCGACCAATGAATAGACAGCCTGTACCCAGAGGGCCATGCTACAGATGTGGAGGTGACCACTATATTAGAGAATGTACATTACCAAACCCACCACCACCACAACGAATTTGGGAAGGCTACTGTAGCGATTGTGGTAAGGAACATCTTTTCAGGGATTGCCCTAAGAACCCCAACAAAGTCACATCTAACGTGCAGATTAATGTGATAGAAGTGATTGAATCATCAGGGAGCGATAAAGAGTACACAGTACCTTTAAAAGCAATAATGAGAGCCAAAGCCAGAGAGAACCCTGATAAAACAGACGAGAGTAATCAAAGTGACAAAGAGAGGGACGCACCCATCCCTCAAAGAGTTGAAGACTCCGAAGAATCAGAGAAAAGTGTTGCCAGTAAAAGATCCCAGAGATGGAAGAACTGGAGAGATAGGATAAAAGAAAAAAAGTTATTACAAAAGAAGGAAAACGAAAAGAGTAAACAGAAACCAACGAAGGAACCCCAAGTGGAAGAAGAAAATAAAAATGAGAATAAAAGGGAGGAGGTAGGATCAGTCCTAGCAGATCCTATGCCTGAAGAATTAGCCATGTGGATTCAGGCATACAAGGCGAGAATAAAAGCAGGACCTTCCATGGAGCAACATGAGAGAGAATATCCGAGAGGCGACTTAGAGAAAGAAAGGTTAGAAATCTGCAAGAGATTGATAGAAGTTACACAACAGACCTTAGAAAAACCCTCACCACCTTTACCAAATAACCGAATTTCCGAAGGAGAATTCCAAGAGTGCCTAAACACTCAGGAAAAGCCTGAAGTAAAGAGACCTCAGAATGATGAACTTGGTATTGAGAGAAAGGAAGGATCCATAGTCCCTGAAGTAGAAGGAGACTGGACTAAGGATCTATGGGCAGGAGTGCAAGAGGACAAATGGAAAAAGGTAGAAGGAATGGAACCGCCCTTTGAAGAATTAGAAGCAGAAAATGAAATAGAGGGGTCAATACCTGAACTAAATTCAGAAGAAATTTTTCCAATGGATGCAAGTGACAAGGAAGAAGAAAATGTAAAGGAACTACCCAACTACACGGGGGAGTATGAGCACAACTCAGAATTGTATCGCATTCCATCAATCAGGAGACGGGAAATGAACCCATCAGTTCAAACATCTGAGATCATACAACGCCTTAGAGAGGTAAAAATCCCATGTACCTTAACGTTTGAAGAATTGTTAAAGGTAAAACCACACTTAAAAGAGAAATTGATCAATCAATGGGAAGTCAAGGAGGAAAAGAAAGAGATAGCTGACGAAGTAAAAACAGTGAGAATTCCAGTGGATAAGGTAGGAGACTTTAGTGAAGGAGATGAAGGAAATACATGCCTTCCAATCACCTATAGAGGTTACACTACCAAAGCCATATTGGATTCGGGAGCTGGTGTTGGCATTGCTACCAAAGAAATTTGGGAGAAATGGGGACAACCAGCATTAAGACCAACGCGCATGAAAATACAAATGGCAGATGGACATACGGAGAGACCCTTAGGATTGTTGGAACGAGTAGTCTTCACTACGTGTGGAGTGGAATTTGAACACACTTTAGCAATATGTCACTTTGAAAGGCCAAGTAATTATGAAATGATCTTGGGAAGGCCTTTCATGAGACAGCTAAAGGTCGTACAAGATTGGGGAAAAGATGCAGTATACCTACAACACGCAGGAACCACCACTAGGATAAACCTACATACGTACACTTATCAAGATGTGCCACCTCTACAATGGAATCAAATCCATAAAGAGGAAGACGATCAATCGGTTCATAGTGCAGGTTCTAGTGATCAATCCTGGATGAACGAGGACACTCATCTGTGGATATGTCAAGCTGCAAAGAAGGAAGAGGAGAGAAGAAAAAGTTGGCAGCAGAAACAAGGAATAGTGAGATCTGTACAAGATCCAGCCTATATGCCACAAGTATTTCCGGATGAAGAATTCAAACCTCACGGTTGGATGGAAATCTTAGCTACACTCGATGTCTGTGTAAACGAAGAAGTAGTAACCATGAACGAATGTATCGATGAGGAGGGTTATGATGTTAGCCTTTATATGGTAGTCCTTCAGGAGGCAGAAGAAGGAGAAGTGATCGAGAAAGACTGGAAGGAGGACTACGAGAGCATTGAAATGGAACCTGAACCCTTGGATCTAGGGATTAGTACCACCAACATAGATATCACCACCAATGAAAAACACCAAGAACTTACACAGAAAGGGGAATTAGAAATTGAGGAGGAGTTGGAAAATGAAGAGAACAAACCCCAAGACCAATTTGAGGTACCAGCTCATTTTAAAAAATACGAAGTGGAGGAGAGGAAAATTGCTATTCAAATGCCGAAAAGAGAAGCACAACCTGGAATAGCATATGATAATAAGGAACAAACCAAGAAAATAGTGGTAACTATGGAAGGAGGAGAAGAACGATGTACCTTCATAGGACAGGATGTCTCATTAGAAGAAGAACAAGAGTTAATTCGACTCATAAGAGAATACCGGGATGTCTTTGCTTGGACTTATAAGGACTTAAAGGGAGTAGATCCAGCTATATGTGCACATAGAATCCCCATGACATCCGAAGCCAAACCTTCGAAACAGAGACCATATACTTATAACGATGTGTATTCAGCCAAGATAAAAGAAGAAATAGATAAGTTATTGGATGCTGGATTCATCTATGAAATTGAGCACACGGAATGGGTGTCACCTTTGGTGGTTGTACCAAAGAAGAATGGAAAGTTAAGAGTGTGCATCAATTTGAAGAAAGTAAACGCCGCAACCATAAGGGATAGCTATCCCTTACCAATCACGGATCACCTCTTGGAAAGGGTAGAAGGGAAGGAAGTTTATAGTTTTCTGGATGGCTTTTCAGGGTATAATCAGGTAGCCATTGCTCCTGAGGATCAACATAAGACAACATTTGCAACTGAATGGGGAGTATACGCCTTTAGAGTCATGCCTTTTGGCTTAACGAATGCCCCAGCTACTTTCCAAAGATTGATGTGTCATGTGTTCAAAGAATTTCTGAGAAAAAGTATGGAGGTATACATGGATGATCTTTGTACATATTCAGCTATACGATCAGAACACATCCCTGAACTAGAAAAGATTTTTGCTAAATGTCGACAATATCGAGTATGCCTCAATCCTGAAAAATGTGTCTTCATGGTGCGACAAGGGAAAATCTTAGGACATATTGTCTCTAAGAATGGAATTTCAACGGATGAAGACAAAATTAAAGTGATTTTGGATTTACCAAGACCGAAGACTGCTAGAGAAGTTCAAGCATTCATGGGACATTGTGGTTACTATCGAAGATTCATACATATGTACGCCATAATTGCTAGGCCTCTTTATGCATTATTGACTCTATTCAATTGGACCGAAGAATGCGAGAAAGCTTTTAATGAGTTAAAGAATCGATTGAGTTCAGCACCCATCCTTCGAGTCCCCAACTGGAATAAACCGTTTCACATCCATGTGGATGCTTCCAAGTTTGCCATTGGTTGCATCTTAGCTCAACCAGCTGACACAGGAAAATTAGACCACCCGATAGCCTATGCCAGTAGATAGTTAAATCAAGCGGAACGCAATTATACTACTACGGAGAGAGAAGGCCTAGGGATGGTATACGCAGTCAAGAAATTCAGACATTACTTATTGGCAAACAAATTCAAATTCTTCATCGATCATCAAGCCCTATTGTACTTAGTCAACAAGCCTTGCAATACAGGACGACTAGTACGATGGTTTTTATTGCTAATGGAATTTGATTTTGAGGTAATAGTCAAGAAAGGAAACACCCACATAAGAGCAGACCACTTATCTCGTATGACCCATGGAGAACCACCCATAGGAGTACCTGATGACCTGCCAGACACTTATCTTTTTAACCTGGAAGTATGTCCTCAGTGGGCAGAAAAATTGATCCCGATACTTACACATGGACCTAAAGATGGGATCACGCCGAACCAAATGCAAGATCTCTGGAGGACTAAAAACCTTCACATCATTGCGGGAAGTTTGTACCACTAGGATGCAAGCGGATTACTGATGAGATGCGTAGAAGAAGAGGAACAAGAAATGTGGCTTCAGAAAGCACACATAAACCAATGGAACACCCATTTGAATGCAAATGGAACGTGGCAGACACTCAAGAGATTAGGTATATATTGGCCAACTATGCAACGAGATGCACATAACTATGTGTCAACCTGTCAAACCTGTCAAGAACAAATCCCAGACGAGAACTCTACATTATGCTATTCCACAATAGCACCAAGGTGGAGCATGCCTCTAGTAAAGTTCTTGAAGACTCAAGAATACCCTGACGGAGCTACTTTAGCAAGGAAGCGTGCTCTCGAAGAACAGAGTAAAGATTATGCCATCATAGGAAAACAACTCTTTAAACGCGGGAAAGATAACCAATTAAGAATGTGCATTCATGAAAATGAATATCTCTCTGTCTTAGAGATGGCCCACACAGGAGCTACAGGAGGACACTTCTCTGCAGACAAAACAGCAAAAATGATCCTCTTTGCTGGAATGTGGTGGCCAACTCTACATCAAGACGCCATAACATATGTGCAACGGTGTGATACTTGTCAACGAACGAAGTATCCTATTAAAAGAGATGAGATGCCACTTAAACCCATGATGAGTGCTAGAGCTTTCACGAAGTGGGGAATAGACTTTATAGGACCTATTAGCCCACCAGCAAAAGGGTCACATGCCGAATACATAATTGTAGCCACAGACTACCTGACCAAATGGGTTGAAGCAAAGGCAACAACGAAAAATGACGCAAGAACTACAGCCAAGTTTCTCTTCGAGAACGTCTTCACTAGATTTGGACTACCTATAGAGATTGTGAGTGATAGAGGTACGCACTTTGTTAATGAAGTGATAGAAGCCTTATTGAATGAATTCTTAGTAATTCATAAGAAATCTGCCCCTTATCACCCACAAGCAAATGGACAAGCAGAAAGTTCAAATAAAATCTTGTGTACTGTTCTCACCAAAATTGTTAACAACGGTAGATCAGATTGGGATAAGCAGTTACACCATGCTTTATGGGCATTCCGAGTAGCCTATAAAACTGCAATAGGCACTACTCCTTTTAACTTAGTGTATGGACAAAACGCTATTTTGCCAATTGATTTCTTGATTCCCACTCTTAGAGTAGCAACTACTTATGAGTGGACAGGACATGAATTATCAGCCCAATTGGACCAAATAGAAAAGCTTCATGAAACTAGGTTACAAGCAGTAGCGGGTATTTATGCTGCTAAAAGACGACAAAAAGCCTATTTTGATGCGCATATCAAGGACAAAAAATTGAAGGAAGGAGATTTAGTTTTGGTATACACTTTGAAACAACATGCTAAGAAATTGCAAAAGAGAGGATATGGCCCATTAATCATCAATAGTATATCTACAAGTGGAGCCATTAGCTTAGCAACCCTAGATGGAGATGTGTTACCAAACTACATCAGTGGGTGTAGAGTAAAAAAATACCTCGAACCATTAACTGAAGAAACTATGTCACGACTAATCAAAGGTAAAAACAGACGCTTAGAAGAGGAAAGAATACGGGAAGAAGCGAGACAAGAAGCATTAGAAAGGATAAAGAAACGAAAAGAGTGGATGAGAGAACGAGATGAAAGATATCGTCAAGGAGAAGAACTCATCCCGATGGCTAATTTTAGAGCCACTCAAAACCTAGGATCGCAAAGAACACAACCCTATCTAAATTTGGGAGCCGGAAAAACGGAGTATCACTTGGTAAATGCGCTTATTGACACAGGTGCCGCTGTGAGCTGCATTAAGTTTTCTTTGACCCAAAAACTCAAAGAGACAATACGCCCATCAATGGCCCAGTTGATAGGAATAGGAGGAACAATTACTCAGTGCATAGGAGAGATCACCTTACCGTTGCATCTTGGTAACAACACCATGGAACAAAAACTGTTAGTGTGTCATGACCAAGATTTACTTGAGGAAGTAGTGTTAGGTCAAGACTGGATTTACGAATATGAGGTGACCGTTCAATTGGCGTTAGGATATATCTCAGCCAGAATAGGACATCGTGAAGTATTCAGTTTGCTAGATGAGCGACCACTAAAATCGATGAGCACGGAGCAAATAGTTCATTCTAATGAACAAAGTCCTGAATGTATGATCACTAGCACTATAGAGACACCTTCACCAAGTACTATATGTGCGGACTCATTGAATTCTGCTTGCACACCTTGTTCTAGTCTAGCAAGTCTTGAGAGTATCACTCAAACTGAAATCAACCTCACTGAAACACCGTGCATCAAAGAGACTGTGCCTCAGAGTAATTCAAAATGTGTCAACATTTATATATACCCTATTCCATATTCTAACCAAGGGTGGATAAAGAAAGATCAAGTGGAGGAATATCTACGAAGCCAAAAGCACAACCGACATCAGGACACACGGGCAATGCAAAAACCAATTCCGGCTGAACAGCGAAATCATCGACATGTTGCTACAATTTGGATTCCAAGGAAAGTCATAGCTGCGCAGCAAGATCGATCGCAGATATGGGTTCCGAAGTCTTGCATCCCAAGGCAAAACATCCGCAAGGATGATCCCCGAAACAAGAAGGACCAATGCAATCCACCGGCAAAACAACCACAGAAAAAGAGATACTGGAGAAAAAAAGAGTCTGTAAAGGCAGCCCGAGAAGTGCCGAGAGTCATAAATCAGAGGAAGCAGACTTACAAAAAGGAGAAAAGAGCCACGTTCAGTAGAAGTGGGCAACATACAACGAAGCCCAGCACAATGAAGCAAATCTGGATACCGAAAGACAAACTGTACAGCATGCATACGCCAACTACTTCCAATTGCACACATATGGAGTTGTTGAGATCCCAAGTATGCATGATAGGGCCACATTACAAGGCCAAGCATTCGGCACATCCTTCTTCTATTTCAAGATAGTCAAGCACATTTTCCTAATAAGGAAATAGGAGAGCACTTGTACATATATCAAGAAAATACTCAAAAAATTTAATAACCGCTTCGGCTACGAACTAACTTTTCTGTTTTTCTTTTCAGCAAAAAATTTAAAAATACGTAAAAATGTGAAAAATCCAGGTATTACCTTTCTCTCACACACGGGAAAGGGACGACACCATGCACTCGGAGCAACATCGAACTTATAACCAACATATAGAAGAGGATTTTTGAGAACATATGGATACTAATTCATACTCTATATTGAGTGCAGATGGCTTCCACTGATTCCGAATCTACGTAGCAAGAAGAGGTGCAACTTCTTCCGTTGGAATCAGTAACAAAAGCAAGAGGTCACTGGTTTAGGGATGATCAACCAGTGGCAGAGCTAATCTTCATGGCTACAATCAAAATCATGGACACAGATCATTACTTTCCAATCATGTCCCAGGATTTCAAGACAATAATACAAGGACTACCTCATATTGAGGACGTATGGACACAAGCGGGCATAGAGGCATTCCTCAAGTTACCAATCTATGTGCTAGACTTTCAGAGATGTGCACAGGTGATGAACACCATGCAGCCTGCCACGACAAAGATATCAGTCCCAGAAGCGCAGGTATTGGATAAAGTCGGGACATGGAAGACCATCCAATTTACACACGAGTTGATTAACAGAGCTTTTGGATGGAGTCAAGCAGGCATTAATAATGTGAAAGAAGAATGCCATGATCCCAAGAAGCGGTCATTCCTGGAAATTAACAGAATTGACATAGAGGATGCTGTGCGACTGGTACATCAACATTTTTGTTTTCCCAGCATGCACAGGTATACAGCGCCACAAAAGATAGTAGTCCAATTACTATCACATGCCATGAGGCAAATTGGAAACAAGGTCAATCTCACGGGGTATGTCCAAGAAAGATTGTTTGAAGCACAAAAGAAGTGGGGGCAAAAGAAGTTTTTAAATGGCAGTTCATCTCTCACATTGTTGATTTATGAAGCTTTAGAAATGAAGAACTGCTTGAGAGAGATGCCAACTTCGGAAGGACTAGCAAGGTATGTAAAGTCAGCGACGGTCCCTAAGAAGAAGAAAGCTGTAGCTATGGTTGAAGAGGCTGGAACCAGCATACAGAAACCCATGAGGGGTACGAAGCGCCTACGAGAAGAGGAAGCTCAAACAACACCGCAATCAAAGAGAACGCACCTCTTACCGAAGATCACGACAACACAAACGCCAATTACTAAAAGAGATTTGTCCGCTGCTCTTGAACAAACACATCAGTATATGCAAGGGCAGGTCAATTTGAACGTTCAAGGACATCATTATAGACAAGCTAGTCAAGAGCAGACACAACGGAATCGAGAGCAAACACCAAAACAAGCGGGAAGATACAAAGAGCTGGGCATTGATGATTCCAGCACAAATACGGATTCCAGTCCTGAAAAAGATACATTAGATATTGACATTCGGACAGAATCACACGAAGGTGAATGGAACGAGATAGATCAAGTGGAAGTGACGCCACAAAATCAGGAAGACAAGGTAAAGAAAGTCGAAGACTCTATGGAACCGGAGCACGTCATTCAATTGAATGACACCACAAAAATGAGCATCAAAGAAGATACGACCACTGGAATTACACATGTAAAACAACCTATTAAAGAGGAAGATCAAACTCCAGTGAGTAAGGAAGCAAAGGAGCTCCAAACCCAAGAACAAGTTATAATCGAGGTGCCTGATGACACACCTCAAGGAAATAAAGAAGACATGGGGGCTGAGCCGAGGATCCAGCTTCAGATTAGGCAGCCCCATGACACGACCTTACACATTGCTCAGGGCAAAGACGTAAACACTGGAGAAGAACTGGCAATACCCAAAACATGGCTTAATGTAGATGTTACGCAGTTAAAACCTGTAGTAAAACAGATGATTCAAACAGCCATGGACACTCAGCAACAGATGATGGATATAGATGCCGAGTATGATCAAGCAAAGAGAGAAAAGAATCAGTTTCAACTCATGAGTGAACAGCTATCGGCACAGTTGATTGCAGCACAAAAGGAATTAGCGAATAAAAATACTGAAGTGCTGGCAATCCAGACACAATATGACGCATCCATCGCCCAAAATCAACAGTTGCATACACAACTAGCGAAGTTGCAAAAGTTACACGAAGCAAGCGAGGCTGAGAAAGAGAAAATGAAAATGCGGAGCACATTATTAGAACAACAACTCAAGCTATATATGGAAGAGAATGACAGCCTACGCAATAGAAATAAAGAATTAATGAAGTCTTTTATTATATGATCAACCACTCATACAACAGGGATCCTCAGACACTAAAGAACAAGAATTAAGAGAGCAGATAGCACAGTATGCCGAGTTGCTGCGACAAGCAAAAGAAGTACGAGAAGAATCAGAACGGAAGCACACTAAAGAACTAGGTGAGCTCAAAAAGCAGATAAATACAGCACAGGCAAAACTGGTCCAAAGCTATAGTGAAAATATGGATCATGTAGCTGACATAGGTAAGGAACTACTGGCAACCAAAGAAGCACTCGGAGAAGCCATGCAAACAATAAAAGAAAAAGATGAATGCATAGAACAGCTGAAGATTCAGAGGAAAGACAAAGTACCGATCGGGATATCAGTAGTGCCAGAAAAGGGAAATCCTACTGACGAGGTAGAGGTAAGCCCTCTATCTCACCCGATCTATCATTCTCCAATACGTGAGCAGGTGGCGGATCTACATGATGATCATCCTATGCCATATACTGCAGAAATAAGTCAGAAGGAACGGGCACTAGTGGTGTCCCGATTGACGGAAAATTTTGAAAATGAAGTTATTAAAGTTATGAAAGAAGCAAAGATCAAAGGAAAAGACTTAGAGACGCTTATAAAGCCTTTCAATATTCCATACGGATTACTGAAAGAGAAAACACGTCAATACATCAAGAAGATCACAAAAATGAGCCCTGATAAGCAGTTCAACTTCGAGAATGACACATTCAATTTCACTCAAGCAGAATTTGAAGCCGCACAGCCAGTTTGGAGAAGAAAGTTTTTGGAGAAACATCCAACACTAAGGATACACTGGCAAGCTGCTCCATATTCCCTGCAGGTAAACCCTGCATTTTGTCCTGTACCTCGTAGAAGAGAAGCTAGAGCATTTTTGGACATGCAAAGGAATGGTACAATAAATAATCAGTGGCTGAATTATCCGCTACTTCCAAGCCCTCCACATAACTATTTGCCAACGGAGGATTATATGGTCAAGACCATAGAATTTTGGCTACAAAATTATGCGACAGTACCAGATTTAGCTATCAAAATGACAAATAAAATACTTAGTATGCTACTCACTGTATTGAAAGTTTTCAAACATGCGGCATACACCTTTTTGAATTTTATTGGAATTAATCAGGGCACAGACATACTTATTTTTGATCTATCAGTGATGCCAAGCAGACCAACTATAATGGCTTATTACTCCAGGCTTATGTTCTTGCCAAGTCCATATATGCAGACATTTGAAGAAGCGTTTTTTACAGGATTCTTTGAAATAGATTCAGAGATCTTTTTGAAGATGTCATCCAACCTGAATGCCAGACTCGTAGCATATGAATTAAGCTTCTTCGCAGATCACAGACAGCCACCCCATGACGGTGTGAAGGCAGAACATTGGAAGCAACTCATGATACGCGAAGCCAATCAGCTGAACGATACAGAGCAAAGGGTTTACCAAACATATGCCCGTCGCTTATCAAAGCCTGTCGGGGACGACAGAGTCCAGGAGGGGGGCAGTGTTGAGGGAGAATCGAGTAAGAAGAAGAAAAGAAGAAGACAACGAAAGAAGCAGCTTCACTAAAAAGCAAGATTTGAAGATACATCTCTGCAGGAAGCCCCGCAGGGGCGCATTACCCATCTCTGCACAGAGCCCCGCAGGGGCACGCATCAAGCGAAAAGAGAAATCAGCCAAGTCATGCACGGTGGAAAGAAGTAAACAGCCTCAAAGCAATACAACAGGGTCAGATGTGTGCAACCAGGACAAATCAGAGGACCAAAAGTTACAAAGGGGTAGAGGCTGACAAGTTTAAGAGGGTGACTAAGAACAGCACATTCCTAGTCACTGGTGGCGTGCGTGGCAACCCAAGTCAACAGGCAAGACAAGTGCAACAGGCTCTCGAGTAGTAGAGCTTGAATCAAGAAGGCCATCGAATCTGCATGTCTGTCTAACTGCAGACAATACTGACCAAGGGGAGCGTGCGAAGAAAAGCAGAAGCGCCTCTAAAACGTAATGCAAGATCAAGAATCAGGCAACACGGACCACTGGGCGCGTGCGCGAAGCAAAGTCTGTCAAGGGACGACAGAGACGAAGAGGGGGAGAGTGTTGCAGAGCTAGAGAGCGCACAAAGCAGAGAAAAAGACGGGCCCCAAAATTTTTCCGATTTGGACTTCATATTATTGTATCATAATCATTCTTGTAATATATTTCCCGTTGTAAAGGCACTAGAGGAGTCCTCTAGATGCATCCCCACAGAAGATTAGAAGCTTACCCATGTAAAATAGTAGAAATTTAGTCTTTTAGTGAATAAAGTGCCGGTCTCTTGTGTGAAAGGACCATTTTTAGGGCACTAGTATGTAAGTCAAATGTGACTCTTTGTAGAGGACTTTTTGCCATTGTGAGAATAGAGAGCACAGAAATTCGAATTTGTGTCTTCTTCCCTCCTTATCTTCTTCTTCGTGAGCTTGTATGCATGTGTATTGCTTGGAAAGAGTGCTTGTGAGTGTTATCTATCCATGAAAGGGTTTCTTTGCTGTAGGAAAGGTGTGTGTGAAGTGTAGGAAGTGCTGAAGTGTAGGAAAGTATTCCCGCGACTCAGTATTTCGCTCATAACTTGAAGTAGGAGCGTCGGAATTGAGTGAAACCACTGCCATTGGATGCGTCTTCTCGAGAGCTTCGAAACGCATATGCTATTCCCTATATTTGGAGTTCGGAGCTAGGAGAAAAGTCCAAAATACTGACGGCTGCTGCACCAAGTATCGTTTCGCCTTGACCAACAGTTGGAGCTTGTTTGGATAAGTCTTTGCCTCATTACATTCTTTGAGTAGTTCATTTGCATTGATCATTACATGATTGCATGTCCTCATACACTCGGCTAGGTTTGTATACTCTTTGGATTGATATTTAAAAGCGTGTATCCCCACTATATGCACTTGTGAGGGGATTGAGGTATAGACTCTTTCTCCGCAAGTCCCTAAGTTGATACTTAGGTCAACACAATGGGTTACGCATCAGTTATGGAAAGGGATTACGGTCTCAATTTATTGGGATCATGACTAATTTCCATAATAATGTGCTAATCTTTTGTAGCAGATTTCTCCGCACTCATATCATTCATCATGCAGACAGAAGGACCATCTGAAGCTGGCCCCAGTGTGCCGATGGTCAATATGGGTGAGTTACTAGTGAAACCACATCCTACATCGTAGCCACCAAAATTTCAAGGATTCCCAGGACCCATGTCAATCGATGATCCTCCTAGAGGATACACAAAAAAAGTCCACCGAAATTCCCATTGGTTCCAAGGTTTAGCAGGACCTTTGGCGGACACATACTTCATCTTTGATGCCACATTGACTTTTGATAGTAGTAAATGGGAAAAGTATCAATTTTTCTCAAGAGAATTCGAAGCACTCTAGAATACGGAAGATTTAAAGCATGTTTGGGCATGAGCAGGTTTTATAGAATACATAGTGATCCACTGTCCAAACCAGACTTTTATAGATGTTACTAACTAGTGACCACACTAATAGCATCAGAGAACAAGGACTTGCCATGAACTTTTATTTTGTCGGCTTTAGTGAATGACCCCTCTTTCAAGAAGTTTTACCTGTCAAAAGATTTGATTCGAGCTACAATTAAAATACATGGAACTCACATGCCGACAGAGCGAGAAAGGTTGATTCCAGAGGTGATGAAGTGTGGGGATGTTATTAAATGGGAAGACATCTCGATAATCACACCTGAGCTATCTAAACCATTACATATATGTATGCAACACTTTGCATTCCCAGCTCAGGATCGATTCACCATGCCCCACAAATGCATTTGGTTTGGAATATATTTAGCATGTATTGGGCCTCAAACGGTAGATCTAATCAGTTGGATTATTGATCAGCTGTATCTAGCACAGCAGAGATGGGAGAGAAAGAAAGTTATCCATGGATTTTGTGCTCTCACACGCATTGTTTATATGTGTTTGGCATACAACTTGCCAATAGAGCATGCTATGAAAAGTGAAGAATTGAGGGATTTCAAAGGAACGACCAAGAAAGCCAAGAAAGCTAGCAAGGGATGGGCAGGAAAGTGCATGCGAGGAACTATCCCATACCTACAAGTCCCAGAGTCCCCTTCACCCCAACCATCTCTAGAGCAATCACCTACGGAACCCCTTGTAGCTATGCAACCCATTTGCATACGCTTATCACAACCAATTGTGATAGAAGCTACTACCAATACCATTATCTCTCAAGCAACCACCATCCAGGAACCTACCACTACTGTAGCAGGCATTCCCACCTCCATTGGTGCGGAAGCGTTTTCTTTTCCCATACCCAATCTAGAAGCAGAACCATTGAATACCATGCTTGATTTTGAAATGGTGGATGCCTTTTCAAATGAATTTTAGTTTTTCGAAGGTCGATTTTTCTCTCAAGAATATGAACGACCAAGTTATCCTACCACTCCACCTAATCAACCACAAGGACAAGTAGTATCCAACTCAGAAGAAGAAAGGACCGAAACAGATGATGAAGATGGAGATGATGAAGCTATTCAGGCAAGCCATGAATCTGAAGAGAATGTGCACACGGATGAATAGGAACAACACACTGATACCCAAGGTGACACAATTACGTACAAAGATGAAACATTTGATGCCGCGGCCTATACATTGGTGATCAAGAAACTATACCGAACGATGCAAGCAGTTTGGGCATGCAGAAAGCTATCTGAAGAAGAAAGCCAAGTGCTTGTTGAATATGAACTTGCCACAAGAGGCTTCAAAGAAGCCTATATCCAAGGTTTCAGGGAACTAGTTAAATCAGTGGGCACTAATGAAGCGTTACGATATTTGCAGAGAAAGCCACTACCACAGTTTGACCCACGCCGAGTTTAATTACTATCAAAACTGGGTCAATACATTTGTGTACCAACGGATGCTCAGTCATCCCATAAGGCAAGGGAAGCCCGCCTCATCCATGAAGAATCTTTGGCATAAGAAACGATCGTCATCGACTCCCCACCCCATACTTCTACTATACATACAAACACTATTATTGAAGTACCCACCACCCCAACCGCTCCCCCTTCACCTCCCATCCATCTAGTTTCTCCTATACACCCTGCCTCTCCCAGACCCTCCACATCCTTCGATAGTGCGATAGCAGCAGCTTTTGTTGCTTCCATTCCTCTCACCCTTTCCGCATCCACCCAACCTAGCCTCCTTCCTAGAACTTCCATCCTTCTATCTAGTCCATTTCTCCACCCATCCTTCCCTTCCTTCCCCACCCCTCCAAGACCCCTATTCCCATTTCCCCCTCCATTAACCTTCTCCCCTGTTTCACCTCCCCGCCCCACTGTATTTCCTCTTTCACCTCTCCACCAAGCAGTACAAGAGACCCCCTCTGTAAATTACTCGACAACCTTTGTAAATCCTGTTTTCACACCCACTCATGCACCGACTATCACTTCACTATTCACAGTCACGACACTCGACACCACATCAAGTCACATGGATATATCACCACCCACTGCACCACCACTCACTTCATCCATTTCACCACCATATTTAGGCACATCAAATTTCTCCACAATCTGCCCATAGGTAGTTGGGCAATTTCTTCTCATTGATCATGGAACTTGCTACCTCCACAATGGTCTTATTCCTCCTTTCTGCTACTCCATTTTGTTTTGGAGTATATTTGGTGGTGATTTCTCTTTTGATGCCTCTATCTTGAAAATATGCATCAAACTCATGGGAGAATTATTCTCCCCCTCCATCTGACCTTAGCCTCTTTAATGTTTTCCCTGTTTGGTTTTCAACAAGAGCAAGATATTTTTTGAAACAATTGAATACTTCATCCTTGTGCTTCATAAAATAAAGTATTGTCCATCTGCTGCAATCATCAATGAATGATACATAATACCTAGATCCTGAAATTGAAGGGTCTTTGCTAGATCCCCAAACATCTGTGTGGACTAGCTCCAATAGATCACCATGAGTGTAACCTTTCTTCATAAATGGTTGTCTATGAGACTTCCCAAATCGACATGCATTGCATTTGTATATCATATGTTTCTTGGATATATTTGGCAATCCAAGCACACTCTGATCCCTGCATATTTGCTTTAAACTTCTTTCTCCTATGTGAGCTAATCTTTTGTGCCACATTTCTAATTCTGATAAGGTTTGTTCTCCATAAAGTGCTATATTTCTAGCATCCTGTACTTCAAATGTAAAGAGTCTACCTGTCTTTTCTCCTTTGGCTATCTTCTTGAATCCTTGTTGAGGATCTTCAACAAATGCTCCATTTCTTGTAAACCTTACCTACAAGCCTTTTTCTACAATTTGTCCAACACTTATCAAGTTCTTGGTTATGGTAGGTACATACAATACCTTACTGAGTAGATTCATGTTTCCATCCAAGGTCTTCACATTCCCAATCTTTTCAACTGAGTGTCTTGTATCATATCCTGTCTGAACCTCATGCTTGTTCCTTGGATCCTCCAAGTCAGATAGCAATGCCACATTTCTTGCTACATGATTTGAACAACGAGAATCTATATAAAACACATGCTCATCTGATTTACCTTGCCTCATGGTCATGTTCATTAACAAAAGTGAGTCTTCTTGTGCCTGCTCTTCAGTATAATTGTTGTAGTCTCTTTTCCTCTATAGCCTCCTTGGTTATTGTAGTTGTTGTAGTTGTTCTTATAGTTGTTGAAGTTGTTTGATCTTCCTCTTACATAGCTTCCTCTATTGAAGCTTTTTTCTCTTTGATTTCTAGGGTTCCTGAAACAATTTTCAATTGTGTGGTTAGTCAATCCACATATGACACATGGAGAGGTGCTTTGGAATCTCCCCCTGCCTTGTCTACCTCCTCTCCCTCTTCCTCTTGTTCCTCTACCTCTTCTTGCAAAGTTAGCTTGGGAGGTACTAGCTTCATCATCAGATTTCTTGCCTTTACCTTTACTATCCTTACTCTTATTCTTATCAGTGTATAGTGCAGAGGATTGATTACCTTTTGAGTTGTCATTGTTCTTCACAAGCTTGGCTTCATGAGTAAACAATTGTCCCATTAGAATATTGAATTCAGGTACCTGCATATCCATGTATGGATCCATTGCACTAGTGAATGCTTCCCACTTGTCATCTGCTTTGATTCATTAATCACTTGTCTCACAATTTGCTCCTCATCAATGACTTCTTCAATGCTTCCAAGTTGATCAGCTAAGTCCTTCATTTTAGTGACATAATCACTCACATTCTATTTGGGTATCTTTTTGAGTGTTCTGAACTCCATCCACAGTTGATTCTTTCTTGCTCTAGTGCTTGAAGAAAATAATGCTTCAAGTGCATTCCACGTTTCTTGTGATGTCTTACAATTCCTAATATGTGGGAGTAAGAAATCAGAAACTGAGTTGAGAAGGTATGACCTGGTCAATGCATCATTTGAGCGCCATGTTGATAACCTTTCTTATTCTTCTTGAGTGGGTTGCCCTTTGCTTCTAAGTATTGGCATTGACTCATCTCCAGATATGTAACCATAAAGATTTCTACCTTGTAGATATGCTTCCAATCTAATAGGCCAAGAAGAGTAATTACCTTGATCCAATTTGTCAATTGATGATGGGAATACATCTCCCATGTTGAGTTGATGATTGCTTTGATACCACTGTGAGGAGATGGTTGGATACACTCCAGAAATGAGTTGGTGCTGCACAAATCCTGCTCTACACCTGCTAATGTTACTTCAGATTACCTTAGTAGATACGTTTAGCTTCCCAAATATGCATTTGGAATTACAGTGTTCTTTGGAGCATCATCTTCAAATAGTTGCATCAAAATAGACTACCTCCAAATTTAAAGAGTTGTAAAACTTGCTATTTATGGATTGTAACCTGCTCAATATTTCATTCAGTGCTCACTCACTAATTATAATTGTCCCAAGAGCTTATAGGCATATCTAATTGGAGGCCTACGCTTGCTATAGGAAGTTATTTCACTAATTTAGGATGAGTACATGCTGAGAAATAATCTTAAGAAGTTACAGGTGTAATCCCGACATTTTAGGAGGATAACAGACAACAGACATAGGCAGACTGTAATGAGCATATCTCATATATCTTTGAACCAAATGATGTGAAATCTGATAACATAGAACTAGAAGGTCTAAGCTACATGTATCAAGTTGAATTACTGTAAAAGAATAAGTATACACAGAGAAGTCTTCAAAACAAGCTCACTCAAATTGAGAGTCTAGCAACAGGTAATAGTGAACATGAGATAGTTGCATAATCTGAAACAAATGTGTAATATATTGAATGTATGATACAAAGGAGATGATGTAGGCTTACTCATACATGTGTGGGCTAAGTGTGCCCACAATCTTGAAGCTCAATGTGTCCTATTTTGCTCTCTCTCTCTCTCTTTTGCAACTAAAGAGTCATTAACTTTTATAGATGAGTTCAAATTTTGAATTTTGAATCTGCCACCTAAAAGTGATCCTATCTTTTAGGCTCCTAATCAATTTGATTCCAACCACTTGGTTGTTGTGAATTACAACTCGTAAAGATAGAAGATTCTCTCATGCTTTGCCTTTTACGTTTATCTTGAGTTAAACTCAAGATATTTACAAGAGGTGTTCACATATGACTTATGAATATTCATGCTCAAGATATGAAGTAAGCCTTTGATCTTTTGGTCAAGCATCAAGGCTTGCCAAATGTACCAACATTCTCCAATAGGCACCACTAGTGAAGCCATTCCCTCGGAAGCCCCCACTCAAGCAGCCACTATAGAAGCCGAAGAGATTCCCACCACCATTGGTGCGGATGCATTTACTTTTCCCATACCTAATCTCGAGGCAAAGCCCACTAACACTAAATTTGATTTCAAAATGCATGATGCATTTTCAAGTGAATTTCAATTTTCAGAATGCCAACTTTTCTCTCAAGAATACGAAAGACCAAGCTATCCTACTACACCACCTGACCAGCAACAATAACATGTAGTGTCTAGCTTAGATGTTGAAGATCGGATGGTGACTGATGATGAATATGGAAATGATGAAGAAAGTTAAACCAGTCTTGTTTTGCAAGAAGAGGACCAATAAGAACAAAAACTTC
Source organism: Ceratopteris richardii (assembly GCA_020310875.1). NCBI lineage: Eukaryota > Viridiplantae > Streptophyta > Polypodiopsida > Polypodiales > Pteridaceae > Ceratopteris > Ceratopteris richardii. Next base: position 180,882,278 of record CM035422.1, on the reverse strand, counting down.
AACAAAATAACGCTTAAGGCGATACAAGCACCCACGAAGAGGATACATTTGAAGCCGCCACCTATACATTGGTCATTTGAAAATTGTACCGCAATATGCAAGTCGTGTGGGCACACCAAAAGTTATCAAAAGAGCAAAGTCAAGAAATATTGCAACCAGAACTCGCTGGTGGGGGATTTGAAGACTCCTTCATTCAGGGCTTTAATGAACTAGTCAAGTTAGTGGGAATTGTTTAAGTACATTTTTTAAGAGGAAACCTTTACCATAGTTTGATGAATCCGTCTGATGTCCAAACCAGGCCATTACATCCATGTGCCCATCGATGCTTAGTCCTCTTTCCATTCAGAAGAAGTAAGACTGATACCTAAACACCCACCCGAATCACCTGATCATTCACCATGGTAAGAATACTTACTTTGACAATACTATGACCATGATAGATTAGGGAACCTCTTTGTCATCATACCCTTGAGCAATTCGCTCAAGACCCAAATCTCTTGCACCATATTTTTTACCATGCATTCCCCGAGTAAGCATGCATAGGGCCACATTACAAGGCCATGCACAAGGCACTTATTTTCCTCAACCCATGCATGAACACACTTACCCATTATGGGTTACGAGTACTTGGCATGACTACTATGAACATCATCTTTGGACAATCGAGAGGAAATCAATGGAGATGCACAATGACATAGTCATGCAGGAATCCAACGAAGATGCACATACCAAGGGATGACAACTTCCAAGGCTTGCAGTGACAAATGAAGAACAGGATAACTAACCTTGCCACAATTGGAATATAGAATGGACACTACCTCTCAAAGCACTACCTAGAACAACCATTACAACAAGGGTCTGTCAGGGACGACAGACTCGAGAGGGGGGGAGTGTTGGAACTCAAGGTCAAGCACATAAGAAAAGTGGAAACATAAGAAGAAGGAGCAAGTAAGGAGCTCCAAGAAGTGTATGTCAAATTTCCAGAAGAATCCCCTACAAAAATAGTGATTTTGATCACTCAAACCATTGTAAATATCATTTCACCTTTTTGTAACTCCATTTTGTGCAAGCCGAGGAGTCCTCGAGCTTCAAGAGTATTAGAAGTACCATCGTACCAATTTTCATAATTTTTAGACTTCGTTTGAGCCCTCAAATAAGCCTTGGAACCTAATTTTTAACTAGGCCGAACACTAGGTCTCGACAGGGCCAAAACTACTCAAAAAACTAAAAATAGAGCTAGACAGCTCATTTTTGGGGTTAGCTTGATAGAGAATAGAGCTTTTGTAAGAGATTTCCTTTGCAATAGAAATCTTTCCATTGTTCCTCTCTTTGATCTTGCCTTGTGTGCGTGTGTGTGTATGTGTGTGTGTGCATGCTTGTGTGCTTTCACTCACACACTTGTGCCTTCACTCGCTCATGGTCTTCATACCGGTCCTCACGTCTCCGCGGATTGACAAGTAAAGGAGGTGGTGCTTACACTTGAGAGAGCTTCGAGGACGAGCATTGTGATGCTAAGATCGTAGATTTGCGATGTTGGAAGGTAAAAAAAAAACTATCATTTTTGTTCATTTTCTGATTTTTCTTCTTCATCGTCATCATCATCTCCATCCATCTTCTTCTTCATAAAAATTTCTTGTTTTTTAGTGCATTTTCGCCATTTTCAAACCATTTTTCATGCACTATTGTGTGAGAAGGAGCTAGGAAGTGCAAGGGAGAGCAAGCGCTTGTGTTTTTTCATGATTTTCTGCACATACAGAGCTCACCATTGCTTGGCGTGTAGAAATTTGAATTTCTCGCCAAAAGAACACGATTCTCACTGAAAATCGTGATTTTCATAAAATTCAAAATTTTTCAAAAAAATACGATTTTCTATTTCCTGCCTAAAAGCTTGTGGAAAAGAACATGATTCTAGGGTCATTCTCTGAATTGCGATTCTCTGGTTGTGCTCAAAATTGCGATTCTCTAAGATTCTCAAAAACACGATTCTGAGGCAAAATCACGATTTTCAGGCAACACGATTTTCATTAAGGCTAAAATCATGATTTTCAGCCAAAAACTCGATTATGAGGAAAAACATGATTTTTAGCCAAAATTGCGATTTTCAGGGAAAAACACGACTTTGAGAAAACACGATTTTCAGTGGGCTTAAAATCACGGTTCTCACAAATCACGATTTTCAGCCAAAAACACGATTTTGGGAAAACAGGATTCTCTGCCAAAATCATATTTTTCACGATTTTCATAAAACACAATTTTCACTAAGGTACAAAGTCGCGAATTTCAGAACACGATTTTCAATCAAAATTGCGATTTTCTGGTCATTCTCAAAATCGTGATTTTCAAGCCAAAAACACGATTTTGACCAAACACGATTTTCATTCAAAATCGCGATTTTCATGTAAAAAACACAATTTTGAGAAAACACGATTTTCGTTCAAAATCGCGATTTTGTGATCATTCTCAAAATCCTGTTTTTCATGATTCTTACTCAAAATCGCGTTTTCCACGATTTTCATTCAAAATTGCATTTTTGGGGATTGCTCAAAATCGCAATTTTCATTAGTGCTTAGCATCGTGATTTTCATGATTTCACAAAATCGTGATTTTCACGGTTGTTCAGCATTGCGATTTTCATGATCCCTTAGAATCACGATTTTCATGATCCTTAGAATCACGATTTTCATTAAAGCTCAACATCGCGATTTTCATGATCCCTCAAAATCGCCATTTTCATGATCCCTCAAACTCGCGATTTTCACACGAAATCGTGATTTTTCCATAAGTGCGTGTTTCTCTGTTTTGACCCCTAAAAGCCTGATTTGACATAACTTTTTCATCAAAAATCCATTTTTTGAGCTCTATAGCTCTATAGCTCTATAGCTCCATTTTTATAAGAATAATGCATTGATTTTCAGATAGGATAATTTGAAGTTGGCCCTCAGGTGGGACTAGGAACCCAAGGGGACTCCAAAGGATTTTGAACCATACCAAGGGGAAATTTGGGAATCTTAACCAAAGCTTATGAACCTGAGATCTGGTAGACACCTAGGAAAGGATAAAGCAATAGATCTTCTGAGGCTAGTGTCAACCATACAGCTAAGTCTTGGGCACAACAACTAAGTGGTTATCCCTACGTACTAAGCTCTGACATAAGTGACTCAGAAATGTCCTTTAGCATGGGGAAACATGTAGGTGGCTCACGAACTACCTATCTACAAACAGTAGAAGGTCCATATAAGACATAATTGGAATATATTCAGACTAATCGATTAGGTGCTCGCATCTATGAGGATGGCCTGAGGTGATCAGTGGTCCAACTCAAAAATCCAGATCAACCCTTTGGACTTGAACACCTTGTAGTCAAGTTTGAAGATGGTTCATACATTGATAAGGAAGGAACCATGTATGTGGTCAGCAACCTACCAGATAGGACTGATGAGTTTGGAAATATCACTCCTGGGAATGAGATAGGAGACCTAGAACAAGGAAATGTAGGACAAGGACCCCAGACTCCTAGAGGTAAGTCAGTTCTGACGAGAGTGATCACTCCAGATTGGATCCCTCAAGACAACAAAAGCATAGAACTATTGTTGAATAGAGAAACAGAGGAAGCCTTTTGGAGATTCAAGCCAGATCAACCTAGCCAATTGGGCATAGTCATCATCTACGAATTCAAAGATCCTGAGATACCAGACAAAGTTGTCTACCTAGATAACACATCAGAGAAAATGTCTTGGTATCAGAGCATGATAGGCATGCATATACTTGGTAGGGTGAATTGATCTTTCCTCCACCACGGTCTAATATTTCCCATGGCCACCAAGGTGTAGGATCATCACAGGCTCATGAAGCACAACGAGAATGCATAAGAGAGAGACCTGAAGTAAGCTTTGCAAACATTAGGGGTAGAGACGGATCAGGACATGAGGGTGAAAGACGTGAAAGAGAGAGACAGCAAGCACATAGGCAACAAAGAGATGAACATGATTTTTCATTGCCTAAACCCCGAGAGCACCCTAGAACCCTTAGACCCACTCAAGTGATCAAGGCAATGAATAATTATTTTGACGGGATAGGAGATCCTTATGATCATGTGGCCGAGTTCAAACAAGTGTTAAGAGCTGAACAAGTTGAGGATTTGTTCACCCAGTACAAGGCATTTGGTTTGACTCTTAAGGGCACTGCCTTAGCTTGGTTTCAACCATTGAGTAGTCGCAACCATCGTGATATAAGTCAACTACTAGACGAAATCATTGCAGAATTTTCCAAGAGTGGTATCACACATAACACATCATCTTTGATCCACATCTTCAAGCAGACACCCCAAGCAAAAGAAGGTTCAGATAGTACCTAGAAAGAAGCCCTGGTCTAGAGTTACCTACACCAGCCAAACAAGTGGCTTTGTTTTTAGATGGCTTACTAAGCACCAAGTTAAGATCATATGTGTATTTGAAAGAGCCTAGAAGCATAGAAGAGTGTGTGCGGACCTGCATTGACATAGAAGACAACTTGGGTGAGGATTTAGGACTATCCAAACTCTATAAAAACTTTGATAGTTCTACTATTCATACCTCGAGAGCCTCCACTGAGCTAGATGAGATAGATGAGCAAGTTGCCAAGAAGCTAGGAGTCCAAAATAGACAAACACAGAGAGTCACCTCATTGAACCGATGTTATAGTTGCGGAGAGGACCACATGGCTAATGCCAAGAAGCTAGGAGTCCAAAATAGACAAACACAGAGAGTCACCTCATTGAACCGATGTTATAGTTGCGGAGGGGACCACATGGCTAATGTATGCCCACTGCACAATGAGAACATGAGAGAAAGGAATGCTCAATATTGCACTATTGAGAGAAAGTATACGAACCACACGGATCAAGATTTTCCATACAATAGACAAGCTGTTAGACAGAATTATCAGCAACCATACCAACAAGGTAGGTATCAGAACCAATACCAACAGCCATATTATAGACCACAAAAACTATATCAAGCACCATATAGGCGACAACTAGTCTTAGGCAACCAACCACCAGCTCCTGCCAATGTAGTTCCAGTTAAGTATGTAGTGGCAGAAGAGAACCTTAATAGAGCTTTGGTGCCACTAACCCCATTAGTCTCAAAAAGTGACTCTCATGCTCATAGTTCAGACTACTCCCATGAAGGTAGTCCACATGCTTATTACACAAAGTCACCCGAGCATAGTGCGAATTACTCGTCTCAATATGAGGCCCCACCTATGGAACAAAATTGGGAGCCTAAATACTCCAATATCATGTATACAAACCCTAACCCTAGGCCCCAGTAGAGCACAAGCCCCTAGAGGACCATGCTTTAGATGTCAGGGTGACCATTTCATTCGTGAATGTCCCCACTCACCAACTTTGGGACAAGGATAGAACATCACAATACAAGCCTTTTGTCCTGAGTGTGGTAAAGACCATCTCCCCAGAGATTGTCCAAAATCCCCTCTGGTGTGCCCAAGGTCACACCCATTAATGTGGTAGGCTTAGTGGCGGATTCAAGTTCAAGTAGTAGTAATGTGGCTCATGTACAGGCAGTTACCAGGGCACAAGCCTTAAAACAAGATAAGCAAGCTGAACAATCTGAGTCAAGTGAGTCAAGGGAGCCTAGTAAGAGAAAAACAAGAACATGTAAGGATACTAGAGAGAAGGCCAATCACAAGCGGAATAGAAAGCTATCTGAACTAGAAGAAAGCTTGAAAGAAGTGAAAACAAAAATAGAAGACATTGCATCTCAAAGTCCCTCACATGCCGAAGCTCCATCTACTCCACCTCATCCCACTCCGCCACCCATTGTTCAAGGCCTACCAGGCTCGTCTTCAGGAAGGGCCAATAGTTGCAAACCTAGACAAGAGTTACCCTAGAGCAAATTTACAGATTGAACGGGCAAAAATGTGTATGAAAATGGTAGAACTAGCTCAAGCTATGCTTGAGACCAATCAATCATTCAATCAGACAAAATCTATCAAACCGGATTTGCATTTTTAGGGTTTACTAGAAAGATAAGAGCAGTTGGTAAACAAACCACAAGTTTCTTTACCTCCATAGGCTCAACCAGTCGTTGAGAAAGAAAGCTCTCCACCAATGAAAGCTTATGTTCCTAATTCCATGGACGCTAGAATACCTCCTTCAATTCAGGAGCACTCTCAAGAGTTCTTGTGGGAAATAGAAGAGGAGAAATGGGCCAAGGAGAAGGGTAATTTCCCTCCTATTCGTGAGATTGATGACCTTCATGATCAATTTCCCCAAGACATTCCATCTATTTATGAGGATGAAGCAGAACAACAAGAAGATGAAAGATTAGATTTTGAATCTAATACTTTAGAAGAGCTGCCACAATTCACTGGCCCCAGGGAATCTGAATCTCTTCAGATCAGAGCTCCCACAATATTGGTATGAAATGAAGACTCAGTGGTTCCTAGAAACATTGATGTCATGAAGAACACTAAGGTTCAGTGTCATCTCATTGTAGAAGAGTTGCTAAAAGCAAAACCTGAGCTATGGAATCATGTGAAGGATCAAGTCCCAGAACTTGACTCCAATATGCCAAAAGGAGGCTCTAAGCAAAAAGTACTAGAGATACCTCTAGACAAAATAGGGGACATGTGTGAGGGTGAAGAAGGTAATACTTATCTTCCAATCACCTACCAAGGTTACACAACCAAAGCAATCATAGATTCAGGTGCTGGTGTTGCTATTGCGACCACCTCCTTGTGGAAGCAATGGGGCAAACCCACATTAAGACCAACTCGAATGAAGCTTCAAATGACAGATGGTCATTTTGAAAGACCTCTGGGATTGCTTGAGGGGATAACTCTAACCACCTCTAGGGTAGAGTTTGAACATACATTTGCTATATGTGACTTTTGAGAAAAATAATGTCTATGAGATGATCTTAGGAAGACCCTTCCTACGACAATTGCAAATAGTACAGGATTGGGGAACCAACTCCTTGTACTTACAGCACTTAGGGGTCACCACCAAGGTCAATTTGAAGGATTACACCTTCATAGATGTACCACCCCTACAGTGGAATCCTATCCACAAAGCGAAAGAAGACTCTATCTCTATGCATTCTTGAAGTTCTCCTGACCCATCCTGGTTGCATGAAGATACTCATTTGTGGATGTGCAAGGTCGTAGAGGAAGAGGAAAAATGCTTAAAGGTGAGAGAAGAAGGGACTTCGCTAGGAGATAGACCAATTAGAGACCCAGCCTACACACCGATGATCTTTCCAGATGGGGAATTTGAGCCTCATGGCTGGCCAGAAATCTTAGCCACCATGGACATTGCTGTCAATGAAGAACAGTGGACACCTCATTGTGATGAGGAGGGTTATGATATTTCAGTGTTCATGTGTCAGCCGTTACTAGAAGAATGCGACCTAGTGATGTCATAGAAGAAGAAGAGAATGATGATGATCTAGAGTCCATTGTAATGGATACCTACTTTGACTCAGAGTAGCACTATCTAGATGATGTAGGAGTGCTAAACCAAAAGGAAGAAGAACCTCTCACAAGTATTAAAATGGTAAATTCAAAGGATGGGAGTGAGAGTAGTCAAAAGAAAAAGAAAACAAAAGTGTCAAAACAAGAAGAGGAGGAATCAATGTTTGAAGTACCAAAAAACTTCAAGAAATATGAAGTGGAAGATTGAAAAATTTTGGTATGAATGCCTAAGAGAGAGGCCATCATAGGAGAAGCATATGATAACAAAGAAAAGACCAAAAAGATTGTTGTGACCATTGAGGGGAACAAAGAGAGATGCACATACATAGGATATGACTTAAGTGCAAAAGAAGAAATGGAGCTTGTAGCTCTATAAGGGAATATAGGGATGTGTTTGCATGGCATTATAGAGACTTGAAGGGGGTAGATCCAAGAATATGCTCTCATACGATCCCCATGACTGCTGATGCCAAGCCCACCAAACAAAATCCCTACACATATAATGACACTTACGTAGCTAAATAAAAGAAGAAATTGATAGGCTGATTGAAGCTGGATTCATCTATGAGATTGAGCAAGCTGAATGGGTATCCCCCATTGTAGTGGTGCCCAAGAAGAATGGGAAGTTGCGAGTGTGTATTAACCTTAAAAAAGTTAATACTGCTATGATTAGAGATAGTTATCCACTTCCAATCACCGAACATTTATTGGAGTGTGTTGCAGGCAAGGAAGTTTATAGCTTTCTTGATGGATTTTCAGGTTACAACCAGGTAGCCATTGCCCCAGAAGATCAACACAAGATGGTTTTTGCCACCGAATGGGGAATCTTTGCATTTCGAGTGATGCCATTTGGGCTTACAAATGCACCTGCAACATTCCAAAGGCTCATGTGTCATGTCTTCAAAGAGTTCTTGCGAAAGAGCTTAGAAGTATATATGGACGATTTATGTGCTCATTCCCAAGAAGGATCAAACCCTCAAGAAACCATCCAAACATGAATCAGTCAAAGGAGATCACTAAACAGTCGAAGACCATTCTTACATGGATTCCTATAAGGAGGAAGGATCAGTTGTTATCTCGAGATCCAATGGATACCTCCAAGACAGAGGGCATCAACATCCGCAAATAACATCGAAAGCCTCGACGAGCGACAACCATGTGCTCCTTGCACAAACTTGTCTTTTGCACCATTCAGGTCATGCATTTCCAAAGTATGCATTAATATAGGGCCACATTACATGGTCCTGCATAGACACAATTGAGAGTCCCATGCACGAGAGCACAATGACACATGTAAACCATTTTTTGATACTAACCTTTGTCTTCTTGTTTTGTGACATTGTTCCTCCAAAAAAAAAAGAGAGAAAGAACTTGTTCCCAGGTTTGGCTCATGGAACATGAATGAGTCATGCTTAGTTGAAGGTGGAACCATTGATGACTAGGCATTTATCAGTTTGGATCGAAGTGTGTCTCGGCTAGCAGATGATATCATTGCTGCCTTATCTCGTAGATGTCAAGGACTTGGCATGAACATGGCATCCACAACTATTCTTTCCCCTTACCATGGTAGGAGGGAAGAGCTTAAAGGTCCACAACTTGAACGATGCTTAACTACTGTATGTACGAGAGCATCCAAGGAGATATTTGCAAGGGGTAGTTTGGTACTTTGAAAATCCTTTTCTGTATATAGGGTGAGAAGACTCCTGCTTATGGTGAGATAAAGAGAATATGTGAAACTAAACTTGGTGTAGTTACCCAATGTTGTTTGTCAAGGAATATAAGGAAATTCAATTCTCAGTATTTGGCAAAGGTTGCTTTGAAAACAGGGGATAGGATCAGCCACTCAAAAAAATCTCATCAGTGGACCATCAACACGGACATTCATCAACAATGTTCCATCCCAAAGGCCGGGTGTACAACACGAAGAGATAAACATCAATTGACCCTTCACCATGGTAAGTATCTTTCCTTTGGCAACGCCATAACCATGATAGATTAGGAAACCTCTTCGTCGGCATACCCTTGAGCACTTAGCTCAGAGACTCCCAATTTTTGCACCATACTTCTTCCAATGCATTTTCCAAGTAAGCATGCATAATGCTACATTACAAGGCTGTGCACAAGGCACATATTTTCCTCAACCCATGCACGAACACACTTACCCATCATTCATTATGGGTTATGAGTACTTGGCCTGACTACTATGAACATCATCTTTGGAAGATTTGAGGTCATCAATTGAGACTCACAACAACACAGTCATGCTTGAATCCAAGGAAAAAGCACATACCAAGGGACTACAACTTGCAAAGGCTCGCAGTGACAAAGAGAACCGGACAACCAACCCTGCCACATTTGGAAGCAAGACGCTCTGGTTCTTATCGAATGGACACTACCTCTCAAAGCACTACGTGGAACAACCATTACAACAAGGGTCTGTCAAGGACGACAGGTTCGAGAGGGGGGGAGTGTTGGAACTCAAGGTCAAGGACAAAGCATAGAAGAATATCAAAAAAGTGGACACACAAGAAGAGGGAGCAAGTAGGGAACTCCAAAAAGTGTATGTCAAAATTTCAAAAGAAATCCCTATAAAATAGTGATGTTCATCACTAAAAACCATTTTAAATATCACTTCACCTTTTTGTAGCTCCATTTTGTGCAAGTCGAGGAGTCCTCAGGCTTGAGGAGTATTAGAAGTATCATCCTACCAACTTTCATAATTTTTAGACTTCGTTTGAGCCCCCAAATAAACCTTGGAACCTAATTTTTAACTAGGCCAGACACTAGGTCTGGACAGGGCCAAAACTAGTCCAAAAACTATAAAAAGAGCTAGAGAGCTCATTTTTGAGGTTACCTTGTTAGAGAATAGAGCTTTTGTAAGAGAACTCTTTTGTAATCAAAGTTTTCCATTGTTCCTCTTTTTTATCTTACCTAGTGTGCATGTGTGTGTGTATGTGTGTGCATGTTTGTGTGCTTTCACTCACGCACTTGTGCCTTCACTTTCTCATGGTCTTCATACCAATCCTCACGTCTTACACTTGAGCTACATCGGGCACGAACCAGGTGACAACACCAAAGAACCAGGTCCTGAGGGTTGGAAATAAGGAAAGATAACAACGAGGACTTTTCATGGGAGGTTGCACACAACTTCCTCATCCACCAAGTGTAGGCAGTGAAAAGAAACAAACAGGGAAAGGAGACAGTACACAAAGGATTCTTCGTCGGATAAGATCACCAATTGTCTAAAGGTCTTAGCTATCTCCTCGTCTACAAGGTGCATGCGATGGAAAGAAGTAAACAAGCACCAAGTAATACAACAAGGTTAGATGTGTGAAGACAATGACATATCAGAGGACCAAAAGTTAGAAAGGGGAGAGGCTAAAAAGTTGAAACGGGTGACTAAGAATATCACATTCTTAGCCACTGATGGCGTGCGTGGCAGCCCGACTTAATACAACAACCCAGAGTTATGAATATAAGGAATACCAAGGGGCTTATAGAAGCAAAGGACTAATCTCTGATAAAGTAACAAATTGTCTGACAAACCTTATCGCTTCTTTGAACAGTGGGTGCGTGTATTCACGAGCCATAGACAAGCTGCAGACAAAAAGAAAAGCCTGTCAAGGGATGACATAGACAAAGAAGGGGAGAGTGTTGCAGAGAAAAGAGGCACAAAACAAGAGCCCCAAAATTTTCAAATTCATGGGCATAAAGTTCTTCTTCAAAATCCTAGAAAATTCCCTCGAAGCTATGTAAATGCACTAGAGGAGTCCTCTAGTTGCATAAACCCCAAATCCTTGTAACATAATTCTTGTAAAATATTAGGAACTTAGAGATTATTCAATAAAGTGCGCGTCTCATGTGTGAAAGGACCATTCTTAGGGCACATGTATATAAGTCACTTTGTGACTCTTTGTAAAGAATTTTTGCCATTGTGAAGAAGGAGAGTCGAAATTTCGAATTTGTTTCTTCCTTGCTGATTTTCATCTTCTCTATGATCTTTTGTGTGTGTGTGTGAAGCTTGGAATGTGTGTGTAGGACTGTTTTCTATCCCTCCCCATCACTTTTGAACTACTCTAATGTGTGTGTGAACCAATACAAGTTGTGGAGTGAGTGTAGGCATTTCTTGCCTTGGCCATAACTTGAAGAGAATTTGTCTGATTTGAGTGAGGACATGAACAACAGATGCGTCTCATCGAGAGCTTCGAAAGGAATCCAATATTCCCATATTTGGAGTTCGGAGTTGGGAAAAACATAAAAATTTGTGCTTGTTGATGTAAGTGGTATCATGGTAGACATTTCAAGAGATCTAGTGAGTTGGAGAGTAGTTTAGTCCTTTCTTATGCATTGTAAGCTGAATCACTTCACTTTCCATCACATGTGCACACATCCTCATACACTTGGTTCATGTGATTCTTCGGATTGATAATTAAACGTGTGTCAACCCACCACTATACGCACTTGTGGGGCAAATGAGATTTAGTCTCTTTGACACATCCCTAAGACCTTGTGACTTAGGTACACAGAGACCATGCAAGTATTATTGGATGATCATGCACGATTACTCGATGACTATGATAAAATCAATGAAGAATATCAGAAGCTACAAACAGATCACAAATCCTTACTACTGAAGGAACCAGCATAGCCACAAAATGTTCTCGAAGTCACACCTCTAGAAATCCTAGAGGAACTACTTTATGGGCACATATATTCAATCTTCAAGCTCAAGTGGTAGCTCATTTTGAACACGCTAGGCTAGATTCCCTGTCAAAAATTCCTTCTGAAGAAGAAACCATTTCTATATCAGTGGAGGACACATATGAAGAAGCATATGAACCACAATCGATCCTAGGTGGATGTGTCATAGTAGAAGAGCAAGACACATTTGAACTTCCTATTCCCGCATGGCTCAAATTAGTCGAAGAGCTATGTAAGACCCACTCTACACCTGTAGAGGCACAACTCCATGCTATGGCCTTGATCGAGGAATGAATTTTACAATCACCCTATTTTGCTAAGATGGCATCCCAACAGTATATCTGCATCAATGAGCTTTAGTACAAACCCTACTTTCTATACATTGTAGAATACCAATTAGCTATTGAAAAGGAAACGGGGAAGAAATGGACTCACACCACTCAGTTTGAGCCCGATGACCTACCCCCTGAAGTGCAAAAAGAAAAATCTTTGAACCAAACTAGTGCAAGGAACTCCTTCACGAATACCCCCAAATGATCCATACCTAGACAAAAGCACTACTGCACCTAAAGTACAATCCGTGCTCGGGTCCGATGCCATGACATTGCTCCTAGAAGACATTTGCAATTAAAGTTCAAAATAATAAGCAATGTTAGGATTGGCTAAACTATCCCTATCTAGCACCAGAGTGTGGCCCTCCAACCGTTGGATACATGATGGTGACCATCCGCCATTGGCTCCCCGAACTACAATGCATGGATGACATCACCACATATATGACCATTAAGATTTTTGATATGATGCAAATGTTTTTTAAGATCTATCATTGCCTCAAAGCACCACATGTCAATACCCCCAACTTTGAGCATGGCAACCAAGTCCTCGCATATGATATGAGCACCATGCCTTCGCTTCGAGTATGTTATGCATGGCACTACCACATCGAGTATTTTCTTGCATGTTACAAGATGACTTTTGAAGAAATGTTCATGATGGGATTTTGGGAATACCATTCCAAAGTCTTCATCAATTGACGTACCCATCTACTTCAGTTGCTGGCTTGCGAGCAACTTGTATATTCAACACACTACCGGCTTCCGCCTCTCGACAAACCTCAAGCTTTAGATTGGGAAAAATTAGAAGTTGATCTCTCACAAGGAATTCGCAAAGACCTCTTGGAAAACTACATTATGTAGACCCCACAACAAGGATCTATCCAGGACGATAGACGTGAGAGGGAGGGGGGTGTTGGCAGTAGCCAAAGGCATCGATGCAGAGGAAGTATGTAGAGGTGTTCTACATAGAGTTGCGAGGGACGAGACATTCATTTTTTTCAAAGAAATATACTTGATATTACTTTTTCAAAACCCCAAATAGTGATTGCTTTGTACGTGCTTATGCTACCATCAGCATTGTGATTTACCTTGTAAACCCACTTGCACCCTATGGGTTTTTTTCCTCGTGGAAATGGAACTAGCTTCCATGTTTTGTTTCCATAAAGTGCAGCCATCTCCTCGTCCATAGATTTTTTCCAATCTGGATTTCCAATTGCATCTCCAAAACAAGAAGGTTGAGCATCTTGTATTAACTTGGTCATGTAGGCAAATTGACGAGCCATATAATTGTCATATGGCAATCGTTGCACTGAATTTGGCATCATCCTAGATCTTCTTGGTCCTATGTCACTTCTCCTTATATCATCTACATGTGCCTTTCTTACTCCTAGAGTGTTCACAAAGGGAAATCCAAGTTCCTCATCAAGACTCTTTTCTGAACCGCTTGAATCTCCATCAATGTCTTCAAAACCTGCACATGTTTTACTACAAGCAAAAAACTTTTCTTTACCTTTCTTCGATGTATTTGATGAATTTGCTGGAGCGAAATTTCCACACAATCTTCCACTCCATGGATTTGAGTTGGAACTATTCCTCGGTGATTCATCCGGTCCACTAAGGACTTGAGATTTTGCACTTGATTTTTTAGCATTTTCTTTGTCATTTGATTCAAGATTATGCCCATCTTTGGCATCTACATAGGAGCTTGAAATTTCATCAAATACCACATCTCTACTCACCTTCACCTGTCATGTGAGTGGGATATAACATTTATATTGCTTTTGCTCAAGGGAGTATCCAATGAAGACACATTTTTCTGCTTTTGGATCAAGCTTCATCCTCAACTCATCTGGAACATGTACATATGCAATACAACCAAAAACTTTCATATATGATAAGTTTGGCTTTTTACCTATGAACTTCTCTTCATGTGTAACTTGATGTACAACAATAGTTGGAGTTCTGTTCATGATGTATACAGTCGTATGCACAGCTTCTGCCCAATAACAATGATGCATATTCTACCATTCTTTTGTGGTGTGTACCTGTATGAAAACTGATGCTGACTTCCATGATTTTTTAGAAAATTGTTGAGCTCATTTGACATGTATTCACCTCCTTCATCTAATCTTAATATCTGAATATACTTCCCTGTCTGCTTTTCCACCATAGCTTTAAAATTCTAGAATTGAGTGAACACCTAACTCTTCTCTTTCATGAAATATACCCACACTTTCGTGTATGGTCATCAATGAAAGTAACATAAAACGTACAACCACCCATAGATGTGGTCTTTGCAAGAACCCAAACATCTGTACGTACTATTTCTATCACATTCTCACTAACATGCTTGTCATGCATAAATGATGATCTTGATTGTTTACCAAATTGAACAAATTCATTAGGATGGCAGAGATGCCCAAGCACATGCATGGATAGCTTTGTCTGTCAAACGTGCCATTATTCCTCACATTCGCTCTTGTAGAATAGTTAAGGATGCTTGGGATACACTTACTACATTGTACCAAGCTAGGAATGAGGCTCATGTTGCTTACCTCCAAAAATAGTTGGAGAGTGAGCACATGAATGAAGATGATTCTATGGATAGTTTTCTAACAAAGATCAAAGACTTGAAGGAATAGTTCATTTTTGCTGATGAGGCTATACAAGATAGCTCACTTGTGCAGACCGTTCTGAATGGTCTTCCTGATTCATATCAGAGTTTTACTTCTACTCTTCGATCTCTGTTTTGTTGTAAGAAGATTAGTCCACGCAAAGTAAGTCCATTATGTGAGTTGTAGATCAAGCATTCCTGGCTAGTCAAAAGGGCAAAGGAAAATGGAGCTCTTCAACTAGTGAGCAGAAATCTGCTAATTTTACACAATCGAAGAGGGAAGACAAAGATGAAAAGAAATCAGAAAATTAGAAATTGTTCTATAAGTACTGTAAAGGAAATGAGCATATCATAAAGAACTGTCCAAAACAGTCTGCTAAAGAGGCAAAGAAGAAAGAGGCTGGAATGGTTGTTGTAGAGGCCTCTACACCAAAAATAGAGTGTGCTAATCTTGTGCAGGAAGAAGACTGGGCATTTACTACTGTTTGCAGTTTTGACCCACCTTCTCACGAGTAGTGCATGTGTGCAGTAGACTCACAGGTTTGGTACTTTGACAGTGGGGCGACCAAACATATTACCTCACAGCACAGTTTCTTCTCTTCACTCGAGCATGCCACTACAGGGAATACTGTTACATATGCCAACAACTCCTCTTATCCTATTATGGGAGTTGGTGAGATCATTTTGACTACTACTGATGGTAGTTCTTTCACTTTGTCAGATGATTTATTTGTGCCAGGGGTCAAGAAGAACCTGTTATGAGTTTGTGCATTAGCCAAGATTGGCATGGTTGTGAAATTTGTTGATCACATGCGTACAGTTCATGATCTCTCAAATGGCGATGTGATTATTGCTTCTGGCATTTTATGTTGTGGGTTGTATAAGCTCATAGACTATGAAAGATCTGAATGATTCGGCATGTGCAATACATGATTCTCAGGCTATGTGAGATGCAAAGCTTTGGCATGCATGCTTTGGTCATCTAAATTTTGCTAGTTTGCTACGCCTGCAAAAATCTGAAATGGTGTCCTCTTTGCCCAAAATTGAGGCACCTGGAAAACATGTTTGTGAAGGTTGTATTTTGGGCAAAATGCAGTGTTCCTCATTTCCAAAATATGGTTCAATTGGGGCTACTCAGAAATTGCAGCTTGTACATAGTGATGTCTATGGTCCTATGCAGACACCTTCTTTTGGAAACTATCTTTAATTTGTGACTTTCATTGATGATTTTTCCAAGCATGCATGTGTATATCCATTGAAGGTAAAGTCCAAAGTGTTCATGTGCTTCAAACAATTTTAGTTTTGGCTGAAAAACTGTCAGCATGTAAAATGGGCACCCTCTGTTCAGATCGAGGGGGCGAATATATGTCTTCTGATTTTAATGTATTTATGGCTGAACGTGGGATAAAACACCAGTGTACAATGCTGTATATACCTCAATAGAATGGAGTTGTTGAATGAAAGAACAGGTCACTCATGGAGATGGCGAGGTGTATGGTCAAGAGTCAGGCTTTACCACATAGTTTCTGGCTTGAGGCTGTCATCTGTGCAACATATGTACTTAACAGGTGTCCCACTAAATTGCTACAGTCGATCACTCCATATGAGGCTTGGCATGATCACAAGCCATCTCTTGCTCATGGCACTTGTTGATGAGAGAGCTAACATTGAGGAGGCAAAAACTATGCCAAAATGGTTGGTGCAGACTTTGCGTGACAACAAATTAGATGCACCTATCTCATATCATACTTGATCAGGCTCTCATAGTGCCTCTTTTGCATCAGATTGTTATGCTACGACTGCATCTAGTCTCTCTGATGAGAATGAGCCTGTTTCATTTGACGAAGCACAAAATTCAGAAAATTGGATGCCTCCTATGCAATCTAAATATGATGCTATAATGGAGAATGGTACTTGGTCTTTATGTGACTTGCCTCCTGGCAAGAAGGCCATTGGCACTAAGTGGTTTTATAAGCTAAAGCGTAAGCCGAATGGAACAGTTGACAGGTATAAGGCTAGGCTTGTTGCAAAGGGTTATGCACACGAAAGAGGCATTGATTTTGATGAGACCTTTGCACCTACATGGCATATGCCTACTGTTCGGAGCATCTGTGCACATGTAGCTCATCATGGTTGGAATGTACATCAATTGAAAATTAAAACTGCATTTTTGAATGGTGACTTGCATGAAGAAGTGTATGTTTTTCAGCCCTGTGGCTTTGTGTGGAAAGGGCATGAAAACCAAGTGTGCAGGTTAAAGGAGGCATTATATGGTTTAAATCAAGCACCACATGCTTGGTATGAAAAGATACATGCCTATGTGATTGCACATGGTTTTGAGAATAGTCCAACTGAAAGCATCTTATATGTTAAGTGTGCTCATGATGTGCTTTTGATCATTGTTGTCTATATTGATAACATGCTACTCAGTGGTCCTATTGAGAAGCATATTGCTGATTTTAAGGCTGATTTGCATGCCTCATTTGAGATGTGTGATTTGGGGCGTTTGCACCACTATTTGGGCATTCATTTTATGAAAGTTGATGGTGGAATGGCTTTGTGTCAAACGAAATATATTGACACATTATTGCAGTGTTTTGGCCTTGAAGAATGTAAATCTATTGCCAATCCTATGGAGACAGGTTTACGACTGAGTCTTCATGATGTTGGAGATGCATTTGATGTTGTTCTCTATCAGCAGGTTGTTGGATGCTTGATTTACTTATGCATTACTCAGCCATATATTCAGTTTGTTGTCTCTCAGATGAGCAGGTTTATGCATTGCCCAGGTGTCAAGCATTGGCAGGCAGTTAAGCGCATCTTCCGCTACTTGAGTGGTACTCTACTCCTTGGGTTGTTTTATCCCAAGGGGGGATCACTATCACCAGATTTGCATGCTTTTTCTGACTCAGACTGGGCTAGTTGCTATGACACTCGTGCGTCCACTAATGGCTTTTGCTTCATGCTTGGTAGCTCACGTATAACTTGGTTGAGCAAGAAGTAGCCTACTGTGGCCACTTCCAGTTGTGAGGCAGAGTATAGGGTATCTTTCATAGTGATTGTTGAGTGTGTGTGGCTCAGACGCCTTATGGATGATTTGGGTGTTGCTTAGTCTTCTGCCACCACCATCTTCATTGACAGTTAGAGCACATTGGTAGTTGTGAGGAACATTGTGTTCCATGCTCGCACTAAGCACATTTAGGTGCATTATCATTATGTCAGGGAGAGGTTCTCTGCTGGGGAGATTAGCTTGGCATATGTGAACCCACGCAGGAGAATATTGTAGAACTTTTCACGAAGGCTCTACCTAGGGAGAAGTTTGAAGCTTTCCGCAAAGCTTTGGGCTTACTTCCTTTTATGGAGTGATTTCCACATAGCTTGGCACTTCCTTATACATGAGTGCGAGCTACTTGCTCACCGCATCACTCCTAGGGGGGATTTGTTGATATATTTAGGTAGTGATGTGTGTGAACAGTCTAGGATCACGAGGGCAATTTTTTCCCTCTTTAGGAGGTTTTTTTCTCCTGGCTTGTATATACGCCATTGCCTTAATGGGCTACTTATCTTTGTACATTCTCTAGTAATACATTCACTATTGTGTTTAGCTACAAGATTCTTCTTCTTCCTTGTGATGTTCGCGTGCTTCGGTAGACGTCTAACTCCAACAGGACCATGCACCCAAAGAATCTCATCAGTGAACCATCAACAAGGACATCCATCAACAATGAAAGACAAGCCAATGGTCAATCGCCATGATGGGAGTACAACATGAAGAGATAAACATTGACCAACTATTTACCATGTTAAGCATCCCCTACTTTGGCAATACTATAACAATGATAGATAAGGAAACCTCTACGTCATCATACCCTTGAGCACTTAGCTCAAGACCCAATTTTTTGCACCATACTTCTTAGAATGCATTCCCCAAGTACGCATGCATAGGGTCACATTACAAGTTGTGCACAAAGCACATATTTTCTTCAAGTCATACACTAACATACTTACCCATCATTCATTATGGGTTATGAGTACTTTGCATGATAACTATGCAAGACATGTTGGAAAGATCTAGAGGACATCAAGGTTACAACATGAGTACCTATGAATCAATTCACAATCGACAAATGCTCAAATTCTACAAGACAAATTCTTTTGAGTAACTAGAAATTTTTGGAAGCTCAAAAATACACCATCCTGATGGAACCTAAGGAAGAAGTACATACAAAGGGAATCAAACTTGCAAAGGATAGGAGTGAAAATGAAGAATAGGTCAATTGACCCTACCATATTTGAAAGAAAAACCGTTCTTGTTGATACATGATGGAAACTACATCTCAAAGCAATACATGGAACACCCACTCCAACAAGGGTCTATCAGGGATGAAAGATTCGAGAGGGGGAGGGGATTGTTGGCACTCAACATCAAGTATATGGTGTGGGAATGTGAAGTGGACACACAAGAAAAGGGAGCATGTAGGGAGCTGCAAGAAGTATATGTCAAATTTTTAGAAGAAACCCCTATAAAAATAGTGATTTTGATCACTAAAAACCATTGTAAATGTCATTCCACATTTTTGAAACTCCATATTCTTCAAGCCAAGGAGCCCTAAATCTTGAAGAGTATTATAAGTATATACATACCAATTTTCATAATTTTTTAGACTTTGTTTGAGGCCTCAAATAAGCCCTAGAACCTAATTTTAACTAGGTTGGACACTAGGTCTAGACAAGGCTAAAGTTGGTGAAAAACTATAAAAGGAGCTAGAGAGCTCAATTTTGAGGTTGGTTGGTAGAGATTGAAGCTTTTGTAAGAGAGTTCTTTTGTAATTGCTTCCATTGTTCCTATATTTGTTATCTTGCCTTGTGTGCATGTGTGTGTGCATGCATGTATGTCCTTGTCACTCACATTTGCTTGCCACAATTGCTCATAATCTTCATATCCTCCTCACATCTCCATGGATTGAAAATTAAAGGAGGTGGTGTTGATGCTTGGGCTAGAAGAGGTAAGCAATACGAGCCTCATTTCTTGCCTGGTATAAAGTGTTAAGTGTATCCCAAGCATCCTTTGCTACTTTGCAAGAGCAAATATGAGGAATAATGGCACCTTTGAGAGACAAAGCTATCAATGCATGTGCCTAAGCATCTATGCCATCCCAAAAAAGTTTCTCTATAGTAGGTGCAATGGGAATCAAAGCGCAAATAGGAATTTGAAGATCACCATCTTCAATGCCATCTGCATCATCTTTGATAATTGTATTTGCATGTGTAACAGAACATTTTTCAACACCCTGCACAATATTTCATAGTCCTTTTGCAACCAATACATGATGCATCATATATGCCCATAATGGGTATTTAGTACCATCCAATCTATCCTCAACAGCCAACATACAAAATATATCACTCTTTTCAGCCATGGCCACAAAATAAAATACCTTGATGCAAAAAAAATGATTGTATCTCGAAAAGTTGAACAGAACTACCCCATTGAGCTTTGCTAGATCTGTAGAAAACATTAAACACTTGTACTGGCAAACCAAAACTTGTATATATGTTTGGCACAAAAAGATGAAATTGCCTACATAGGCATTGTGATAGTGCATTTAGAGGCCCAAACAAGCTCAAAATTCCAATTTTGACACCACAGAATGAAGCAGTTTTGAACTTCTAATCAGCTTCAATATGATCACCAATTTTTGTGCCATTCTTAGACTGTGACCAAAGGTAAAGAGGGAAAAAAATTTCCCTAGCAGTCCTACTGTGTTCACACACATCACTATCAAAATATATCAACATATCTATTCAACATAGAAAGCATACCAAGTTGGGCAAATTCTTTCATTCCAATATTATCAATTGGAGAAAGGAATACCAATTTGAATCCTATTCATTTGATTTTGGAGAGGAAAAATTTCATTCTACTATTAGGACACCTCTATCATTTGAATAACAGTGGAGTTTTGGAACATTGTGTACCGGAAGAAGAACAAAACAACTATTTAGAGAAGGCACATCTTTGGAATCCATGTTTTCATGCTTCAAAGATTTTTATTCTAAATAATTTGGCAAGAATGGAAGTTAATTAGCCAACAAAAGAGAAAAATGTGGTGTCATATGTATTTCAATGTGGAAAATGTAAGAATGAACAAAGAAATGAATTAATAACTTTGTTTTGGTTCTAAGAAAATCCTAAATGGAGTACTCATATTGTAGAACAATTGCAACAAGACCCTCACAAGGAAATTATGAAGGTGAATTTAGAAACAAGAAACATGCAAGTGATGATTAAGGAATTTTTACTTATAAATGATCAAATAAAGAAGAGAGGAATGTATGAATATCTAAGAATACATGTTCCTTAGCAAAGGTACTTAGAAATGTTGGAATCCGCTCACTCAAGTGTAGCAAGAGGTCACTTCTCAAGGGAGAGAATTGCTAAATTAATCCTATATTTAGGATTTTGGTGGCCTAGTTTATTCCAAGATGGTAAATTTTATGCACAAAGATGTGATATTTTCCAAAGAACTAAACCACCTATTAGGAAAGATGAGTATTTAGTAAACGGGGATTAAATTTCATTGGACCTATACACCCACAAACTAAAAGCTCTAATGAAAAATATATGATAGTGGCAATAGATTATTTAACAAAATGGTATGAAGCAAAAGACATAGTGAAGAATGATGCTCCAACAACATCCAAGTTCTTGTATGAATATGTAATCACTATATATGGACTACCAATAGAATTGGTAAGTGAATAGATGAACTAATTTCATGAATCAAGTAATTGAAACATTGATAGATAAAATACATGATAGTACACACAAAATATGCACCTTATCATCCACAAGACAATGGTCTTGAAGAAGTACCAATAAATTATTATGCACTATACTTTATAAACTAGTGAATACTAAAAGAATGGATTGGCATATGAAGCTATATCATGTCCTTTAGAAATATAGAGTGGCATATAAAACTTCAATTGGAACTAACCCATTTTAATGGTAGCATGGCATCTTGGCCAAATACCATGTGAAAGGGAGTTGCATTGAGGACAATCTCATAGGCCACTCCATATGACTAAACAATGTAGTCTAGCTATTTCTCCCAATCTGAGCATTTATTATCTATGAGCTTTGTCAATACATTACATAGAATATTATTTGTGCTTCTTGCTTGTCCATTTCTTGGGGGTGATATGACACTGATCTCTTGTGAATCACCACAAAATTGTGTAATAAATATTCAATCATGTCATTCAAAAAATGGGTTCCTCTATTGCTCAGCAATTCTATGGGAAGTCCATATCTTCTTAATACATTCTCAAAGAAGAGTTTCACCATTTTTTGTGCATCATTATTCTTGATGGCTCCCAATTCTACCCATTTGGTAATTTAGTCTATAGCAACAATAATATATTCTACATTGGAGATTCTAGTTGGGGGGTTTATCAAACCTACAAAATCTATATCCCACTTAGAGAATGCATGTCCTCCCATCATGGGTCTCAATGGCATCTCATTTTTATGTATAGGATATTTGAGCTCTTTGACATGTATCCCATTGTTTGACATACATACATGCATCCATGCATCCATGTGAAGGTTTGTCCACCGAACACCTAAAATAAAATGTCTTTAATCAAATGATCAGGTCTAATGTTTCCGCATGCAACACCATCGTGAGCAATCTCTAATATCTTTGAATAATTACTCATATACATATAACCTCAAATATCCATCTCTTCCATGCTTATATAGATTGTCACCAATGAGTGCATAATCTATCGCTTCTTGCTGTAGGCGTCTTTGTTGAGCTAAGGTCATATCCTGAGGAAAAGTTGACACTCACAAAAACTCAATCAAGGGACTAATCGAACAAGGTACTATTGACACTTGATACAAGTAGAATGTTCCTTCGGGCATTTGCTAATACAAGATGTACAATTAATAAGAAACCTATAAAAATCTACTTCCATGGTTGGCTAGTACACACCTAATTGCTTTAATGTCTATAGGTTTATATGCTTTGATTAATGTTGCCCTAGTGCACCTAGATGTCTTGATTGCAACAATTTGTCATGCTTTTCCTCTTCCACACAACAATTTAGAACACCTTGATCATCCTCTTTGTATATGCTTCCTATGAGTATGTGATATCTTTGTGCTTGATTATTTCCTTGTCTTTACTTTGAAGGGTTTCAAAGGCGATGCACCACGGTGCGCTCTCCTTAACGAGAGCTCCACGACGATATCCTTGGAGTAGAAAACGGAGCTCCTAAGGCTACACACGGTACTCCAAATAGAGACTACAAAATATGCAAAAAGCACAGTACACAAGGGAGCACAAAGATAGACTTCTTAGGTCTTACAAATGTGATCGAACTTACAATTTGTGACTGACCAGACCACTATATGTTTTATTTAAAGAACATATACAAAGAAGTGTCCGATGGCCATTTGACCTTTCACATGGACACAAACGGTAACAATCTCTCACTTAAGGCCAACATGGCCAAAGTAATCATGGGAGAAAAAATAAAGAATGATAAAGAATACCTGAGTGTAAGTATACAAACTATGCCTCACACCTGATGGGCATACTACATAGTATACAAGTGACTATGTAAGATCATGAATCAAAGTAAACCTAATCAAATGACAATAGTGTCGAAATCTATCATGTGTTTGAGCTTTACTCAAAACATCTGCAGCATTATCTCAATTGTGAACCTTCTCAAGAATAATGCGCTCAGTGGCTAAGCAATCTCTTATTAAGTGATACCTCACCTCAATGTGCTTGGTCTTTGCATGATAGATCAGATTCATAGCCAAAGCAATGGCACTCTAACTGTCACTAAGCAAACGAGGTACATGCTGAGGTAAACCCATATCACAAGCAAGACGAGAAAGCCACAATGCTTCCTTACATGCCTCACTTGCTGCAACATACTCTGATTCTGTGGTGGAAATAGCTATACATTCTTGAAGATGAGATCTCCAAGAGATAGCACCTCTAGCAAAATGAAAAATGTACCTTGATGTAGACTTACGAATGTCTACACAAACACCATAGTCAGAAATTGTGTAACCAATAATGGATGCTTTCCCTCTACCTAAGCATAGACACTTGTCCTTACTGCCACTCGGATGTCGCAAAATCATCTTGACCACTTCCCAATGTTTCTTTCCAAGATTAGACATATATCTGCTCACAAATCCCATTGCAAATGCAATGTCTGGTCTCGTAGATACCATAGCATACATGAGACTACCAATAACAGACTGATAGGGAATTTTGGTCATGAATTCCTTTTCCTCATCTAATTTGGGGCAATCATCCTTGCTCAATTTCACATATGTGGGTAAAGGTGTATTCAATGCCTTTCTCTCTCTCTTTGTCTCTCTAATAAAGAACAAAACAGTACATGCATGGACGTAGATCACTCACATCATATAACTCTAGAACATTCATCATGCATGCACAATCGACCTCACCTCTCATCAAACAAAAAACCGCTACAAAAAAGATCCTACAAAAAAAAATGAAATTGAAATTAGGAAACCCTAAAAACAATAAGGAATAGAGAGAGAGAGAGAGAGAGGATGAGGGAGTGCATCACTTACCAAGATGCAAGAGAGAGAGAGAGATGTGTGTGTGTGCAGAGAGAGAGAGATGTGTGTGCACAAAGAGAGAGAGATGTGTGTGTGTGTGTGTGTATGGAGAGAGAGGAGGGTGGATGTGTATGAGGGGAGAGGCAAGAAGCAAAAGGGTGGGGGGCAGAGTGCAGGTGAGATGGAGGTGTTCCATGCACGTATTCAAGTGAAAAAACAAAAGAGTTAGTTTTTGGGTTCAAAATAGTGGACAAGTGGGCTTTTGAGTTTTGATGTATTAAACCCGATGTCGATATAGACATCAATATAACTCTCGATACAAGCACCAATATTTTCTAGTGCATTATTGGTGCTTAAATTGATGCATAGACCAATGGTTATATCGGCACCTATATGGACACTAGGTTTTTAACATTTTTTAGTGAATCTTCCAATGGTCATACTGACACTATGGATGACCATCGGTATGGCTAGTGTTGGTATGACCTTGATATGTTGTAATGACTAATTGAGACCAAAAGTCGTATTGATTATGGAGCTATAATTGGTTGAGATATCAAAATAACTTGTATATGTGTGTGCATAAAACACTTTGCCTTGTATATTGTAAGTTAAGGAGATGTTCAACTAATTCAAAATTTACATTAGAAAGCTCTTAGGAAACATAAGGGTTGTTTGTGTGCATGGTGAAGCATTCAAAAGAGTGAGCATAGAAATTTTCACCTTTACGCTTTTAGTATGAAGAACTAAATTAGGGCGTAAATGAATAGCTAGTGCACAAAGGCACATTAGTGACACACAAGTTAAGAGCCTAGTCGATAGCAAAGGATTGACTAAAGAGAGTGTAGGAGTTTGAAAGTGAGTTTGTGTATGTATGTATGTTCGTGCATGTGTGTGTGTGTCTGTATGTGTGTGTGTGTGTATATATATATATATATATATATATATATATATATATATATATATATATATATATATATATATATATATATATATATATATATATATATATATATATATGTGTGTGTGTGTGTGTGTGTGTGTGTGTGTGTGTGTTTACATGCACTCATACTTACACTTAAATATACATATGAATATATATATGCATGTGCATGTTGATATATTTAGGTAGTGATGTGTGAGAATAGAATAGGATCACTGGGCACTTTCCCCTCTTTAGGAGGTTTTTTTCCCCCGGCTTGTATATACACCTATAACCCGAACATGTCACTTATCTGTGTACATGCTAGTGGTAATAAATTCAATATTGTGTGTTGTGTTCCAAGCTTCTTCTTCTTTCTTGTGATGTTTGCGTGCTTCCGTATACCTCAAACTCCAACAATTGGCATCAGAGCAGGTCATCCCTTCATCTAGGGTGTTGTCGACACCCTTCTGGTCACAGTCTCAAAATTGCATGAAATTTGGTGAAAGCATACTCAAGGTGATTAGGAGATCAAAACAACTTTGGTCTATGGTGCTAAAATCATGATCTAAGCTTGTTTCGGCCTCCAAATGCACTATCGCAACACTTTTGCAAACAATTTCATCTTTTTGTTCCAAAGATATATATAGGTTTCGGTTCACTAGTATAAGCATCTCAAAGTCTGCTACAGGTTTAGGAAAACTCGATAGAGTAGTTCTATTCAACTTTTTGAGATACAGTCACTTTTCTACATCAGGGTGTTTTAGTTGATGGCCATAACTGAAAGCAATGATGTATTCCGTATGTTGGATGTTGAGGATAAGTTTGACAGTACCAATTACCCACTGTGGGCTTATATGATACTTCATGTATTGGTTGCAAAAGGACTTTGGAATATTGTGCAAGATGTTGAAAAATGTCCTATTACACTTGTAAACACAGTTGTTGAAAGTGATGCACATGGTGTTGAAGATGGCGATATTCTTGAGATTCCCATTTGTGCAACGGTTCCTACTGCACCTACTACAAAGGAAATTTATTGAGATGGAAAATATGCTCAAGCACATGCATTGATAGCCTTGTTTGTCAAACGTGCCAGTATTTCTCACATTCACTCTTGTAGAACAGCTAAGGATGCTTGGGATACACTAACCACTTTATACCATGCAAGGAATGAGGCTCATGTTTCTTACCTTCAAAAACATTTGGAGAGTGAGCACATGAATGAAGGAGATTCCATGGATAGTTTTTTGACAAAGATCAAAGACTTGAAGGAAGAGTTGATTTCTACTGATGAAGTCTTATGTGATAGCTCACTTGTGCAGTCCATTATGAATGGTCTTCCCAATTCATACCAGAGTTTTGCTTCTACTCTTTATTTGCTGATGCAAGGTAACCGAAATGCCTTAACATTTGAGGAGTTAGTCTCTGTTCTATTGTAGGAAGATCACTCTAGGTAGAACAGGTCCATTATGCATGTTGCAGATCACGCTTTCTTGGCTAGTCAGAAGGGCAAAGGTAAATGGAGCTCTTCTACTAGTAAGCAGAAATCTGTTAATTCTACACAATCAAAGAAGGATGACAGAGATGAGAAGAAAATAGAAAAGTAGAAATTGTTTTTCAAATTTTGTAAAGGAAATGATCATGTCATAAAGAGTTTTCCAAAATTGGCTGCTAAAGAGGCAAGGAAGAAAGAGGTTGGAATGGTTGTTGCAGAGGCCTCTACTCCCAAAACAGAGTCTGCTAATCTTGTGTAGAATGAAGAAAGGACATTCACCATTGTTTGCAGTTATGAACCATCTTCTCATGAATAGTGTATGTTTGCACTAGACTCAGATGTTTGCTACTTTGATAGTGGGGAAACCAAACATATTACCATGCAGCCTAGTTTCTTTACTTCATCAAGCCTTCCCCTAGAGAGAATATTGTCACATGTGCCAACAAATCCTCTTATCTTATCATGGGATTTGGTAAGATCATTCTAACTACTACTGATGGTAGTTCTTTTACATTATCGGATGCTTTATTTGTGCCAGGGATCAAGAAGAATCTATTATCAATTTTAGCTTTAACCAAGATTGGCTTGGTCATGATATTTGTTGATGACAGATGTACAGTTCATGATCTGTCAAATGGTGATGTCATTATTGCTTCTGGCATTTTATTTCGTGGGATGTATAAACTCATAGACTATGAAAAATCTATGAATGATTCTACATGTGTAGTACATGATTTGTAGGCTATGTCAGATGCAAAGCTTTGGCATGCATGCTTTGGTCATCTGAATTTTGCTAGTTTGCTACACATGCAGAAATCTGAAATGGTGTCCTCTCTGCCCAAGCTTGAGGGACCTAGTAAACATGTTTGTGAAAAGGTTTTATTTTGGTCAAAATGTAGCTCATTCCCAAAAGATGGTTCATTTCGAGCTACTAAAAAATTGCCTCTTGTTCATAGTGATGTTTGTGGTCCTATGTAGACACCCTCCTTTGGAAACTTATGACTTTCATGGATGATTTTTCTAGACATGCATGGGTATATTCACTGAAAGCAAAGTCTGAAGTGTTTATGTGCTTCAAAAAGTTTTTGGTTTTAGCTAAAGATCTATCAGCATGTAAAATGGGCACCCTCCATTTTGATCAAGGGGGGAATATATGTCTTTTGACTTTAATGCATTTTTGGCCAAATAAGGGATAAAACATCAATGTACAATGTTTCATACACCTCAACAAAATGGAGTTGTTGAACAAAAGAAGATGTCACTCATGGAGATGGCAAGGTGTATGGTCAAGAGTCACGCTTTACCACATAGTTTCTAGCTTGAGGTTGTTATGTGTGTAGCATATGTACTTGAGTTCTTGATTTTGTAGTGTGAGCGAATCAAGCTATTTTTGCAATTCTTGGGTCATCTGTTGGAGGGTCGAATGTTGTCGCCCTAATGAAGAATACTATGTGTTAATTTGTTGAAGGCAATGTATCATGTGCTGAATGGTAGCATCAACAATGGAGGATGATGATGATGCGAATGTGGGAAATGATACATGCGTGGTGGGTTGTAATGCAATGGGTATGGGAGTTGGAGTAGGGATAGTGGATGCTATGGTGAGTGTAACAAGATGTGTGCAGATGGGTGGCATATGGAGTGTGCTACGTGATGTGGGTGATACATGCACATGTGCATCCAATGAGGCAGTAGGTGAAATCTCCATGTCGCTAGAGGTGCTTTCGGTGACAACAATGTGAAAGACTAAAGTGGGTGCAATTGGATGAGGTGGGGGTTACAATGGTGTGGTGAGAGGTGAGTGGAGTGGTGTGAGTGGTGGCCATAAGAAAGGCGCCTATGAACTGAATGCTTGCAAAGATATTACAAAGGGAAGAGGTGAGGTCTGTGGATATAGAAAAGATGTGAAAGAGGGGTTGGATGAGGGTGGTGGTGTAGACAATGTAAAGGTGTACAATGGGTTGGTGGTGTACGAATGGAAATGTGGAAGTAGGGAAATGATTGTTAGCATAGGGAAAGGTGGAGTGGAGACAGAATTAATGGGAAGGGTAGTCATAATTAGGCTAGAGATTGGGGGCCAAATGGAAATAGGGGATGGAATGTGAACGTGGGGACTCTCCACAACGTCTGGGGAGGGTTGGCTTGGTGCTAGGGAAGAAGGGGTGGTTTCACTAATGGTATATACAGGGGTAGTGTCTTCACTCACAGTTATCTGGGAAAGTATTCATCCTTAGATAGTTAACTAAAGGTTCACTCCAATGTAGCATTAGGGCCACATGCTATAGAGTGGTGTGCTCTATCGGTGGTCTATTACAACACTTTGGACATTCATTGCAAAGTCGTCAGACATCTTTTTTCATGGAAGGCCAATACACACCTAACCTTTTTGAGGTTCAGTAATGTTCCCTGTCTCGAATGATGTTGTTCTAGTGCACCTACATGTGCTAGTTGCAACCAATTGTCATACTCTTCCTCTTTCACTTACTTACTCCTCTCCAAGATCTCACATTTGAGTTTATCCCCTTTAGTTTCCTCCCCTATAAGGTTTACAATATTGAAGATTGATATATCATAGTTGTCTTCATCGCAATGGGGGGGTCCATTGTTCTTCGCTAATTTCTATATCCATTGTTGCAAGAATCTTTGCCCAGCCATAGGGCTCGAGTTCCTCATCTAGAAACACTACTGGTGCATAAGCTAGGTCTTCAACAGATCTAGAGGTTTGTCCTGTTCCTGACGTTCGTGCTTTCACTCGCTTCTCCTCCTTTGCTGTAACTTTACACATCCATAGGTGAGTGTCCTCATGCAGCCATGTGAATCTGATGCCAAGGAATGTACCGATTCCTTCTCATCTTTGTTCCTGTGTACAATATTCTATTGCAGGGGTGGTACATCCTTGTGTGAGTAATTTGGGAGGTTCACTTTTGTGGTCACTCCGAGGTATTGCAAGTACAGAGAGTTGGTCCCCCAATCTTGTACCACTTGCAATTGTCGCATGAAAGGTCTACCTAGAAGCATTTCATATGCTTGTACCTTCCCAAAATCACATATCGCAAAAGTGTGATCAAATTCTACTCTGCAAGTGGACAAGTTAATTCCTTCTAGTAGTCTTAAGGGACTTTCTATATGCCCATCAGCCATCTGCAACTTCATCCTAATAGATCTAAAGGCTGGTTTACCCCAACGCTTCCACAAAGAAGTGGTAGCACCTAGGTCTAGGATGGCTTTGGTAGTGTAACCTTTGTAAGTGATAGGCAAATAAGTGTTACCTTCCTCTCCTTCACTCACATCTCCCACTTTCTCTATGGATATTTCAGGTACCTTTCCTTGTGCTCTAGGTCTAGAGTAAGTTGTACCTATCTTTGGGTGCTGATTTGCTACATGTTTCCATAGTTTTGGTTTGATCTTCAATAGCTCCTCCAAAGTCAAATGGCATTGAACTCTGGTGTTCCTGATGGCTTCTGTGTTTCTAGGAAGAATTGAGTTTTCTCCCCTAACTAGAATAGTGGGGGCTCTCACTTGGATTGATTTCTCTTCCCACAGTCTCGTGAAGTGAGATAACTCTTGCAAAGAGTTAGATTCCAAACTCATGTGCTCACTGGATCAATCATTCACTTGATCTCCATAGATAGATGGGATGTCTGTAGGTAACTGTTCTCTTGAGTCATCAATCTCTGCAATAAGTGGCCCTGTTTCCTGTTCCTGCCTCCATCTTTCCTCTTGAATCTCTCTTAAGATGACATGTGAATCCATGTAGCCTGTTTGATGATTTTCTAAGTTTGTCCTAGCCCTTTCAGATGGAGTTGTCTCTAAGGGGTCCTCTAGTCTAGTTTGGGTGCTAGAGCTAACTTTGGTTGTGGTTGATGCTAGTTGCCCTAACCTTTCCAGTAATCCTTGGAAATGTAGCTTAGGCCTAGCCATAACTTCCCAATTGAGATACTGGGATGCCTCAAACATTGTCTGGCTAATTCTACCATTTTCATGCACAGCTTGGTTCTCTCTATTTCCAAGTCAGCTCTGGGGTAGTTTTTATTGGATTCTCCTACCTGTGGTCCTTCTTGTGTCCTAGCCTGATAAGCTTTGAGCATCATGTCAAGGTTTTTTGGAGTGAATTCTACTAAACTGATCCTAGCTTTGGGGTTACTACATTTGGTTCAACCTCTTGTGATGCCATTTCTAAAATCTTGGCTCTTGTTTCCCTCACGCTTTCCTCCAACTCATTAATTTTTTTGCACCATTTTCTCTTATGTTGCTCCCTTGACCCTTTCCAGGTTCCTGTCTTCTTTCCAATTGATTCTCCTACATCACTGACTTCAGCTATTCTTCGGGGGGTCTCCGATTGTGCTTGGGCTCTAGTTACTACCTAGATAGGTATGTACTGGGGTATGGAACCTTCGGTGTGTTGCATGATTCCTATCACATTGATGGGGGTCACTTTCCTGGGGGTATTAGTGGGGTTCTTAGGGCAATCTCTTATAAAGTGATCCTTCCCACACTCAGGAAAAAATCCTTGAATATTGAAATACTGTGATTGCATGGTGGGTGCAGTGTGTGGGCAGTTACATATGAAATGGTCTCCCTGATACTTAAACATGGTCCTTTAGGTCCCTGAGGTCTTAGTTGTCTAGCTTTTGGTCGGGGGTTGGGGTTGAAGTACATGACTTGCGCATAATCCAATTCCCAATTTTGCTCGTACATAGTATTCTCATAATATGGATCTAGGTTTTTTGGTGACTCCGTATAGTATGTGGGTGGGCTATCTGTTGAAATAACAAAGAACTACTCCTACTCTACTCACATGCACAAATCTAACAAGCTACAGAGGAAGGAACAAAAGATAACAAAACATGATGAATGAATTAAAATGGAAATGAACTTACAAAGATTGCTCTATGAGCATGGAGACTCCATGAGGAGTGGAAGCACACTCTTGGCAATGAGCTAGAGTGGAATGACTTGTGTGGAGTGAAGGGAGGACTTTCTTATATGGAGTTTGGGAGAATTCCCTTGCATGTGGGATAAATGCACTTGCATGTGAATGATTCTAGCTTTGGAAAAAAGGGTGGAGCATGGAACTCTCAACACTATCTACATGGGTGGAGTCAAAATTGTTTGCATTAGGGTCATTGTGTGTGATCAAAGGGGTTGTAGGTACTAATGCCATATTTGAATTCTCTTTTGGAGTGGCGTACTTCACAGAAACTACATTCGCAGGGGCTGGAGGTTGTTGTCCTAGAACAAGTTGGGGTCTAGGTTGTGCTTGATATGGAACTTGATATCTACCTGGCTGATATGGTTGAGGATAACTTTGTCTAACCACATGTTTACTATATGGGAAATCTTGAGCAGTGTGGTTAGTGTATCTATGCTCTACGGTACAGTATAGGCCATTGGAATTTCCTATGGGTTGCATTGTATTCGGACACATATTTGCCATGAGATCACCTCCACAAGTGTAACACCTTCGAGGGGGGGCTAATTTGATGCCAAGCTTACTAGAGACTCCCAATCTTTCAGCCACTTGCTTTGCTAAGTCCTCTATAGAATTGGAATGTCTGGATGAGGACTCTGTTGTACTATCTGAATCTTTATGCACCTTAGAGAGTTCTAGCTCTTCCCCTAGGTTATCCTCTATGTCTAGACAAATGCGCAAGCATTGATCCAAGGTCCTTGGTTCCTTGATGTTTACAAGAAGAGCATACGAGCACAAAAGAGCAGTCATGCATAATCCGGTAACAAGGCTTAATCATTTTGTCCATGAACTATTTCCAACTCAAGTGATTTTCATCACTACACAAACATTGTAAATTCCATTTTTGGTAGAATAGACTCCATTTTGTTCAAGCCGAGGAGTCCTTGAGCTTGAGGAGTCTTAGAATTACATACATACCAATTTTCATGGTTTTTAGACTCTGTTTGAGCCCTCAAATAGGCTCTAGAACCTAATTTTTAACTAGGTCAAACATTAGGCCTAGACAAGGCCAAAGCTAGTCAAAAAACTATAAAAAGAGCTAGAGAGCTCATTTTTGGGGTTAGATTGTTAGTGATTTGAGCTTATATAAGAGAATTTTTTACTAATGCAAAGAACTCCATTGTTCCTCTCTTTGTTCTTGCCTTGTGTGCACGTGTGTGTGTATGCATGTGCATGTTTGTGTGCTTCTCACTCAGCACTTGTGCCTTCACTTGCTCATAGTCTTGATACTAGTCCTCACGTCTCCACGGATTGACATTTATGAGGTGGATCTCCTCACGTTGGTACTTGCCATTGTGCTAGAGTGACACCAAAGAGTGTTGGCATACAAGCTAAAAGAAGAGCATATGAGCACAAAAGAGCAGTCATGCATAATCCGGTAACAAGGCCTAATCATTTTGTCCCTGAACTATTTCCATTTCAAGTGATTTTCATCACTACACAAGTATTGTAAATTCTTTTTCTGGTAGAATGGACTCCATTTTGTTGAAGCCGAGGAGTCCTCAAGCTTTAGGAGTATTAGAATTAGCTAGACACCAATTTTCATAATTTTTAGACTCTGTTTGAGCTCTCAAATAGGCTCTAGAACCTAATTTTTAAGTAGGTCGGACACTAGGTCTAGACAAGGCCAAAGCTAGTCAAAAAACTATAAAAAGATCTAGAGAGCTATTTTTGGGGTTAGATTGTTAGTGATTTGAGCTTATGTAAGAGACTTTTTGATTAGTGCAAAGAACTCCATTGTTCCTCCCTTTGTTCTTGCCTTGTGTGCGCATGTGTGTGTATGTGTGTGCATGTTCCTGTGCTTCTCACTCACCACTTGCGCCTTCACTTGCTCATAGTCTTCATACTTGTCCTCACGTCTCCACGGATTGACATTTATGAGGTGGATCTCCTCACATTGGTACTTGCCATTGTGCTAGAGTGACATCAAATTTGGCATCCTTTCCGGGGAGAGCTTTGAAGACGAGCATGTGATGATAAGATGTAGAGTTGAGACATTGGAGTCATGGGTAATATCCTTTCTTTTCCTTATTTTTCTTCATTTTTTCTTCTTTTTGCATCGACATCATCATCCTCACCATCTCCCACCTCCATCTCCATCTTCAAAAAAAATTCTGTTTTTTGGTCATATTCCCCTCCCCACCTCATTTCCCTCATTTCATTTGTGAGAGAGAGCGAGAGAGAGCTTGTGTGCTGTCTGTTTTTGTGTGTTTTTTTGAGATTTTGCTACAAGTTCTAGCTATACCACCATCTCTATTAGCTTGCACAAGTATGACAAAACTCTACACAAGTCCCGGCAAAACAATTTGCATTTTTTCAATCTATCACAATAGACATAGTCTATCGCGACAGACAACACCCCAGGACAGAGGCCGTCTATCGTGACAGACACCGTCTATCATGACAAACAGGCCCACGTCTATCATGACAGACAGACCCACGACAGATGATAGACTCAGTCTATCGTGATAGACACCCATCTATCGCGACAGACATGACCCCATGATAGAGATCGTCTATCATGACAGACACCCATCTATCGCAACAGAACAAACCACGATGGTCGCCTCTCTATTGTGACAGAGAGCATCCCACGACAGAGGTCGTCTATCGCCATAAACATTGTCTATCATGACAGACAGGCCCATGATAGATGATAGACCCCATCTATCATGAGAGGCACTCGTCTATCACGACAGACACCCGTCTATCGCGACAGACACCTGTCTATCGCAATAGATAGGACCCCACGATAGAGACCGTCTATCGCGATTGACCAAACCACGATGGATGATAGGCCCCATCTAGTGTGACAGACACCGTCTATCGTGACAGACAGATCCATGTGATAGCTAGTATCTATCGCAGCAGACACCGTCTATCGTGATAGACAGGCATTTTTGGCAAAAATCAAAGTGGTAATTTTTTGAAAATTTGGGTTGAATTATGGGCATATTTGCATACTCAATTACTCATACAATTACAAAGACCTTAGAAAAATGCAGTAAACTCCTGAAAGGTCCTGATTGTCTGTTTTAACCCCCTAAACCCTGAACTCTTATAACTTTTTCATATGAAATCTGTTTTTTGAGCTCTAGAGCTTGTCAGAAAACTCGCGTTGATTTTCAGATAGGGTATTTTGAAGTTGACCCTCTGTGGGGTAGGTACACCAAGGGAGCTCTAGAGAAAATTTTTTGGCAACACAAAAGGGGGGAAAAAGGGTCTTTAAAAGTGTCTGTATCAAAGTGTTTGTCAATTAAAGGTAAAAACGTGAGCTAAACTTGGAATTTTTATAGGATCATCGAGAGCTTTTGGAGAAATCAAAGCAAGTGCCATTGTGTGCGGGCTTGGGAACATACTTCTAGGGCTAACAAGTATAGTAAGGAGAAGCGACTTGAGGTTGGAACATCCCTCAACCCCCTCAATCCATTCTTAGCTTAGGTTAAGTGCAAGTAGTTGTCTTGATTGACTAGGGGTACGATAGGAATATGCAAGTTCTAAGGGCCTTTAATTTCTCAAGTCCAAGAATAGGTTAAACTGCAGTCAAGGGACAACTTAAGGGAAAAGAACTTAAATTAAGTGGACGAAGAACATCAAGTATGACACACTTAAGTGCTCCTAATGATGCTTAATTAATGACAAGAAAACACATACAAAAGAACTCAAAAGGAACAAGTGATTGGTATCAAAGAATCATAATGTGGTTGTGCAAGGATCATTGGGTTAATTGGAAGGGCTTATGAACCTTAGATCGGTAAGACACCTAGGGAGAGACTACCAAAGTATTAGATCATCCGAGGTGAGTGTCAACCATATAGCCAGATCTTGGGCCCAGCAATTGACTGATTACCCCCACGTTTTAGACTTAGAAACTAGTGACTTTGAGATGTCTTATAACTTGGAAAGACCTGTAGGTAGCTTAGGAGTGGCATACCTAGAACAACCGGAGGGCCCCTACAAGACTCAATTAGAATATATCAGGACCAACTGCTTAGGTGCACGCATCTATGAGGATGGTCTAAGAAGATCTGTTGTCCTAATTAAAAACCTGGATCAGGCGATTGGACTAGAACACCCTGTAGTCAAGTTTTAAAATGGTTCCTACATAGATAAAGAAGGAACAATGTATGTGGTCACCAGCCAACCTGAAAGGACGGATGAATTTGGCAACATAATCTCTGAACCTGAAATAGGGAACATAGAGCAAGGGAACTTAGGAAAAGATCCAAAAACCCCTCGGGGCAATTCGGTTCTGACGAGGATAATCACTATAGAGTGGGTTCCCCAGGACAATAGGTGCATAGATTTGCTCATGAATCGAGAGAGGGATGAGGCATTTTGGAGGTATAACCCGAGGACTGAGACGGATAGGATGGAGAGGGAGAGACATAGGGACCCAAGGAATCCAAGAAATGCAGACGAATTCCTTCTGTCAAGGCCTAGAGAACACGCTAGAATCTTAAGGCCTACACAATTGGTTAAGTCCATGAAGAATTGCTTCGATGGCACACGAGACCCATATGACCATGTAGCAGAGTTTAGGAAAGTTTGCAGAGCTAAGCAAGTTGAAGGCTTGTTCACTCAATACAATGCTTTTGGCCTAACTCTCAAGAATACCGCCTTGACTTGGTTCCAACCTCTTCACCAAGGTGAGTTGAGAAATATAGATCAACTTCTTGAAGCGTTCATCACTGAGTTTTCCAAGAATGGCATTAGGCATAACACATCCTCCCTGATATACAACTTCAAGCAAACACCTCAAGAAACAATGAGGCTCATAGGAAGAAGGTGTAGGCAATACCTAGAGAGATGCCCTATACCCGAGTTACCCACACCAGCCAAACAAGTGGCTTTATTTTTTGATGGACCGCTAAGTACCAAATTGAGATCATATGTGTACTTGAAGGACCCTAAGACCATAGAAGAGTGTGTACACATCTGCATCCACATCGAGGGTAACCTAGGGGAGGAATTAGAACTTTCAAAAATCTATAGAGATTCAGATAGTTCTACTAGCCTCAATTGAAATCCGTCCACATCTATTGAGAAGGTAGCAGAGAAGGTAGCCCAAAAACTGGGAGTTTCAAGCAAACAAATACCAAGATTTGCCCTAGTGAAAAGATCCTATACTTGTGGAGGTGACCATATGGCGAATGTATGTCCCATTATGGCTCAACCCCAAGTGAATCCTAGTAGTCAATACTGCACCATAGAACGAAGATACACTAATCAGAGTGTGCAAGATTGTCCATACAATAAGCAAGTAGTTAGGCAAAATTATCCTCAGACTTACCCACAACAAGGACAATACCATAATCAGTACCCACAATGGATCATTGCAAAATTTTTGGGTGCATAGCTTATGCACATGTTCCATCACAGATCAGAGGTAAAATGGATCATAAGGCAGAGAAATGTGTGTTCATAGCTTATGATCTTAATAAAAAAAGGTACAAGTTGTATAATCAAAGTACTAAAGGTTTTATTTTTAGTAGAGATGTTGTCTTTGATGAAAACAATTCGTGGTTTGAAGATGATTGCAGAAAAGTCAAGCTACCTTATGACCTAGAAGAAGACTTTCCTACATTTCAAAAGATAAATAATCAACAATGTGAAGATTCAAGTGATTTTGATGATGACCAGAAAACACCAAGGAGGAACTTCAAAGTATGGAGCAACAAAGGCAAAGAGAAGATGCAAGACCGGAGGGATATTGCAGAATCCTATCAACAAACAATAAGGAGATCAACTAGGGAAAAGAAGAAGCTAGAAAGGTATGGATATGGCACCTCTCTAGTCACTAAACACTCAATCTATATTGCTGAGGATATCAACTTAGAAGAACCATCAACCCTTGAAGAAGCAAACAAGAAATCTAAATGGAAGGAAGCAATGGAGGAAGAGATACAAGCACTTCAAGAAAATCAGACTTGGGACCTAGTTCCCAAGAACCAATCCATGAAGATCATTGGATCTAGATGGATCTATAAGGTAAAAAAGAATTATGATGGATCAATAAACAGGTACAAAGCAAGACTTGTGGCTAAAGGGTTTGCTCAGACCCAAGGGATTGATTATGAGGAGACTTTCTCTCCTATGGCAAAGATGCCAACAATCAAAGTAATCATACGCATAGCTGCTACAAGGAATTGGAACATCTATCAATTAGATGTAAAAAATGCATTTTTAAAAGGTTGGACTTCAAAGGAGGTGTACATGGCACAACCTCCTAGATTTTTTGATGATGTACATCCTGAGTTTGTGTGCAAACTCAAGAAAGCTCTCTGTGGTCTCAAACAAGCCCCTAGAGCTTGGACTCATAGATTGGTTATATTCTTGCAGGACAAAGGATTCAAGATGAGCAAGGCTGATTCTTCACTCTTCACTAAGAAGAGTAACTCTGAAGTTATATATCTATGTGTGTATGTAGATGATATTATTCTTATAGGTAATGATGTTGATGGAATCAAGAAGATCAAAGCCCAAATGAAGGAAGAATTCAAGATAAGTGACCTAGGATTGCTCACTTATTTTTTTGGATTGGAAGTTGTCTATACAGATAAAGGGATCTTCCTTACCCAAAGAAAGTATATTAAAGATGTAATTGCAAAGTTCAAGATGAAATATGCTAAGGTTGCAGGTACTCCCATGGAGGTCAATCAAAAGTTAAGTGCTCATGAAGGGGAACCTATTGAAGAAATTACAAGCTACCAAAGCTTAGTTGGAAACTTGAATTAGGAAACCCTAACTAGGGTGGATATCGGCTATGGTGTAAGCGTGCTTAGCCAATTTATGCACACTCCTAGAAAACCTCACATGGATGCAACAAAAAGGATATTGAAATATCTGAAGGGAACTATGAATGAAGGATTGTATTATCCTTATATATCTGATTGAAGTGTAAAGCTATTCATTAATGCAGATTGGGTAGGATCAAAAGATGATAGAAGATTTAGGGTTAGATTTTGGCACTCCATACATATTTGGAGACAATATGAGTTCTTTGCATTTAGCTACTAATCCTATCTTTCATGATGGGACTAAGCATATAGAAGTCCATTATCACTTTTTTAGAGAAAAAATAGCAAGCAAAGAAATACAATTGTCATATGTGTCTATACAAATGCAATGTGCAGATATGATGACCAAAGAACTTGATGGAAGAAAACTCAACATGTTCAAATCAATAATGGGAATGCAAGAGATACCTATGGATTGAAGATTCAAGCATCTTAGACTTGAGGGGGAGCTATTGGTACATTTGGCAAGCCTTGATGCTTGACCAAAAGATCAAAGATTTACTTCATATCTTGAGCATGAATATTCGTAAGTCATATGTGAACACCTCTTGTAAATATCTTGAGTTTAACTCAAGATAAATGTAAAAGGCAAAGCATGAGAGAATCTCATATCTTTAGGAGTTGTAATTCACAACAAACAAGTATTTGGAATCAAATTTATTAGGAGCCTAAAAGATAGGATCACTTTTAGGTGGCATATTCAAAATTCAAAATTGGAACTCATCTATAAAAGTTCATGACTCTTTAGTCATGAGAGAGAGATAAAGAGAGCGAAACAAGACACATTGACCTTCAAGATTGTGTGCAAACTTAGCCCACACATGTATGAGTAAGCCTACATCATCTCCTTTGTATCATACATTCAGTATATTACACATTTGTTTCAGATTATGCAACTATCTCATGTTCACTATTACCTACTGCTAGACTCTCAATTTTAGTGAGTTTTCTTTGAGGAGTTCTCTGTGTATACTTATTCTTTTACTATGATTCAGCTTGGTACATGTAGCTTAGACCTTCTAGTTCTATTCTATCAAATTTCACGTCATTTGGTTCATACATCTGCGAGATATGTTCATTAGAATTTGCCTATGTCTATAGTCTGTTATCCTCCTAAAATGTCGGGACTACACCCCTAACTTTTAAAGATTATTTCTTAGCATGTACTCATCCTAAATTAGTGAGATAACTTCCTATAGCAAGATTAGGGCTCCAATTAGATACGTCTAAAAGCTCTGAGGACAATTATAATCAGTGAGTGAGCACTTAATGAAATATTGAGTGGGTTATAGTCCATAAATAGCAAGTTTTACAACTCTTCAAATTTGGAGGTAGTCTGTTTTGATGCATCTATTTGAAGATGATGCTCCAAAGCACATTATGTTTCCAAATGCATATTTGGGAAGCTAAAGGATCTACTAAGGTAATCTGAAGTAATGTTGGCAGGTCTAGAGCAGGATTTGTGCAACATCAGCTCATTTCTAGAGTGTATCCAACCATCACCTCAAAAAGGAGATGGTGGATAGTCACAAGAGATGAAGTGGTGTTGCTAGATCCTGCTTCACACCTACTACAAATGATGGCTGAAGAGTGTAGTGGGCATCTTTAGCTTGCTAATGAACATAAATTCTCATATATGTTACTTGGAAAATGATCCACTAATCAATGGATCAAAACAGATAGGTAGGAAGTTGATCCAATAACAAAAACTTACCAATTTGGTTCCTACACCTATTCAATGTTTTGAACAGTTCTCTAAGCATAGTAGCAATTGGCTTAATTACTTTTGGGGAACTCTAGTTAACTTAGTAAGCTATCAATCATGAGCAATTTCATAAAAAATTATGGACCACATGCAAAAAAAGATGTTTAGCAAATCAGAACATCATCTCGACATTTATGGGCTTCAACAGTCATCAAAATAGGGAGGAAAGAAGTGGTAATATCTGATGATCTCGAGAAGTAATGCTAATGAAACTTTGTATGTGTGTAATAGATAGTATGCTGAATCTATTATGCTTTAAATCATGGAAAATGATCAACTACACACTGAGAACAAGCTCTGAGAAGATCACTATTCTAATGGAGTTACAACAGAGAAGTGAAATGAGAGTGTAATGATCATATATGTATTAAAACATGTACAAATACAATATCATTGGCAATCATAAATTGCTCAATGTGTGATAGGTAAATGCGCTATGAGATAAGCTTTAACTTCACAATGAATGTCCCTTAAAATGATATGGGCTCGAGATACACACAGGTCTTCTTGATCCTCTTTTATAGTTGTACTTGGAGCCGAAGTTTGAATTCAAATTCAAACATCTACATAAAAGGTAAATCCCAAAGTGTAAGATAGATTTCCTCATCACTAAACAACCAAATGATTCGTGATTTTAGAGCTTCCTAACTCCACATGGGTGTAATCCACTTTTACACGGATAAATGTGAAGGATTTTTACAAGAGATTGATCATATGAAGCCTTGCATAAGTTATCCCAATAAATCAAGCATAAGCTAATTAGCCAAGTACATGTTCTTTTTTTACTTGCACCAACAGCTCCCCATCAAGCCTAACATGCTTGGTCTTCATTTCTCCTTGATTTCGTGCAAACCAATCATCATTTTGAACTCGTTCATCTTTGTTCCATCCAATGACTTTGTGAGTATATGTGCACATTGTAAATGAGTTAATACATAAGATAGTTGAATATCCTTGATAAGTAATTTCTCCCTTGAATAATGATAGTGCACTTCAATGTGTTTAGTCCTTGCATGTATACAAGATTAGCAGCTAAATGGAGTGAGCTAGTGTTGTCTCCAAAGATTATTGGAGTGTAGGAGTGTATCTCCAAATCTTCATATAGTTGCTTAAGCCACATAGCTTCTTGAGTTGCATTTGCCAAAACCTCTATATTCTACTTCTATGGAGGATAAGACCACAGTTGGTTGCTTTTTAGATGACCATGATATAAGCTTTGAACTTGCAAAGAATAGGTACCCTGAAGTGCTCCTCCTATCATCCTTGGAGCTAGCCCAATCTACATCAAAATGCATCTTTATATCTATGTCAGAAGTGAAGGGATAGAACAACCCTTCATTCATTGTACCCTTTAGATACTTAAGCACCCTCTTTGCAGCTTCCATATGAGGCTTCCTTCGGGCATGCATAAACTCACTCAATCTACTCACTCCGTAGGCAATGTCTACTCTTGTTAGAGTAGCATAATTGAGATTTCCCACAAGTTGTTGATAACCTATAACATTATCAAGTAGTTCACTTTCATGAAAACTCAGTTTATGGTTGAATTCCATAGGAGTAGCTGCAATTTTAGTGTTCTCCATCTTAAAATTTACCAACATATCATGTATGTACTTCCTTTGAGTGATAAATATACCAGAATCTCTATATACAAGCTCTAAGCCAAGAAAGTAGGTTAATAGACCAAGATCACTGATTTTAAATTCTTCCATTAGTTGAGCCTTGACTTGCTTGATGCCATTAGCATCATTCCCTATAATGATGATGCCATCTACATAGACACATAAGTAGATAACTTTTGATTTATCTTCTTAACAAATAAAGAAGAATCTACCTTGCTTGCCAAAAAGTCTTGGTCCTAGAAATAGGTAACAAGCATATGGTTCCAAGCTCTAGGAGCTTGCTTGAGACCATAGAGTGCCTTCCTAATCTTGCATACATAACTTGTTTTATCGTCATCTTCAAAAGCTAGTGGTTGTGCCATATACACTTCTTCTGATATCGATCCATTTAAGAATGCATTCTTGACATCTAACTGATATAGATTACAATTTTTAAAAGCAACAACAATTACCAAAACCCTAATTTTTGGCATATTTGCCTCAGGTGAAAATGTTTCTTCATATCCACCCCATGAGTTTGGGCAAATCCTTTTGCCACTAACCTTGCCTTGTACCTATTTATAGAGCTATGGGAGTTCTTTTTGATTTTGTATATCCACCTAGATCCAATTACCTTCATGTTGGCTTCTTGGGGACTAGATCCCAAGTATGATTTTCCTGAAGTGTTTCCACTTCTTCCTGCATGGCTTCTCTCCATTATTCGTCTTCTTCCTAGCCTCTTCAAATGAACAAGGCTCTTCTATCATAGATTCTTTATTGGTAGACATAGAGTGCTTGGTGACTAAAGATGTATCATATCCATACCTTAAGGGCTTCTTTCTTTCTCTTTGTGATCTCCTGAGTGCTTGATTTGAAGACTCTGATATTTCTTCTAATTGCTTGAGTTTGATCTTGCCTCTTGACTTCCAAGCCTTGAAGTCAACCTGTTCTTCATCCTTTGAGTTGATATCTTCTGCTAAGTGCTGATCTTATTGAGTGAGAG
Source organism: Ceratopteris richardii (assembly GCA_020310875.1). Lineage (NCBI taxonomy): Eukaryota > Viridiplantae > Streptophyta > Polypodiopsida > Polypodiales > Pteridaceae > Ceratopteris > Ceratopteris richardii. The sequence goes on along the minus strand of CM035422.1, from coordinate 180,838,972 downwards.
TTGGAAAATCATTTTCCAAATCATATGGTAGCTTGACTTTCTTGCAATAATCTTCAAACCATGAATTATTTTCATCAAACACTACATCCCTACTAACTTTGGATTCTTTGTTAGTGGGATTGTACAACCTATACCCCTTTTGGTTCTGATCATACCCAATAAATATACATTTCTCAGCTTTAGGGTCATGTTTTCCTCTCATTTGTGAGGGAATGTGTGCATAAACAATGCACCCAAATATTTTGCAATGGTCCAATGAGGGTCTCTTGCCATTCCATACTTCATAGGGTGTCATACCATCCAATGATTTGGACGGAAGCCTGTTGAGCAAGTATGTGGCTATGGAAATAGCCTCTGCCCATAGGTAATTAGGTAACTTCTTCTGTAGAAATGAATCAAATTCATGTGACAAGTACTCAGCACATCCATAAGATCTGATCCTCTTCAAGCTCCTTCCTGTTTGGTTTTCAACTAGTGCCAAGTACTTCTTGAAACATGTAAGTACCTCATCCTTATGCTTCATGAAATAAAGGATTTTCCATCTACTATAATCATCAATAAATGAAACATAGTACCTTGAACTTGAGATTGATGGATCTTTTCTAGGACCCCACACATCAGTGTGTACAAGCTCCAAATATTCTTCATGAATGTATCCTATCCTATTGAATGGTTGCCTATGAGCTTTGCCAAACTGGCATGCTCCATATTTGTATATCATATGTTGCTTCATCACATTGGGAATGCCAAGCACACTTTGATCCCTGCATATTTGCTTCAAGGTTCTTTCTTCTATGTGTCCTAGCCTTTTTGTGCCATATTTCTAACTCAGATAAGGTTTGATCTCTATAATTGAATCTTGAATCTCAAATGTGAATAATCTACCAGAAGTCTCTCCTTTAGCAATCCTTTTGAAGTCTTATTGAGGGTCTTTCACATATGATCCATGTTGAGGTATCAAGCTCAACATGTGATGATCTAGGATGACACGTATCAGTTTTTTGTTTCTCTGACATGTATAGTGGTCACGCCAGTATATGTCAGGGATACTTCATTGAGCTTTATTAGATTTATCTATCGAGAGTGATGGCACATTTGTTACTTGCTAGCTCACTCATTCGCAGACATTAGATTTTTCCTTATGTACTCATCTTTATATATTGCACTTGTTTTATTCTTGTTTTTAGGTCATTCTTGTACATTCCTTTTTATGTAATAGAAGAAGAAGAATATCATGCTTCCTTGCCTCAATCTGAATGTGTGCTTCTCTTTGATTGTGAGAGTGTGTGTGTGAGCTCTCTTCCTTATCTCCTTCCTTGTGACATGGTATCAGAGCCAGTGTGGTTGTAGAGAGCTCATGGAGAAGGCCGACGGTGAAGAGTATGCAAGAAGGCATGGAGAAAGCGTGATTCACAAACGACCTCTGTTTCAAGCCCTCAAGGTGGGGCCCATAGAAAAACCAGGTGAGTTTGTAAAACTCTAACTTGTGTCTTGTTTGGCAACACTCATATATTCCAAATCCAAAATTTCAAGCGATTCCGTGTATTGATGATACATGAAAACTATGTTTTTATGATATTGAACTATCACATCATAGTGCGACAGTGTTCAAGCAAAAGTGCTGCTTGTAGTGTTTTGCAGTGTTGTGAATTGTCATAGAAATGGCAAACGCAGATGGAATGAGTCAGCTTATGAGCGATAAGTTGGACAAGAACAACTTCCATGCTTGGAGATTTAGAATGATGAATTTCTTGATGGGAAAAGGCTATTGGAAGTACATCGAAGGAGAGAACGAAAGTGCTCTATAGTTACCAGAGAGGAATCAGACTACAAATCAATTAAGAGTGTATGAAGAATGGAATCAAGGATCACAAAAGGTAATGTATTAGCTAACTGTTAGCATACAGGATAGCATGATTGGGCACATATAGGATGTCAAGACCCCAAAAGAGGCTTGGAACAGTTTGGTCACATTGTATGAGACCAATACAAAGGCACGAAATTGCAACTCAAGAATGAGCTACATACATTGGAGAAGAAGGGCATGTCAATAAGTGACTACACCCTGAAAATCAAAAGCATATATGAGTCACTTGCATCTATTGGTGTGAATGTAGATGATGATGATAAGGTGGAAGCCTTCGTGGTTTAGGAGCTACATATAAGTAGTTCAAAATTTCTATACAGACGAGGGAAAATATTCCGAATTTTGCTAATCTCGTATCTATGCTAATTATTGAAGAAAAGAAGCTTGGTGAGGATTCAAACTCCCAAGGAAAACCCATTTCTGAGCAAGTATTCTACTTTGGCACAAGAAGAGGTAGAGGTAGAGGTTTTGGTAGTGGAAGAGGAAATAGTAACCAAGACCAAGGTCAACAACAAAATCATGTAGGAGGAAGAGGACAGTTTCAAGGTAGGGGGAGCCAAAGAGGTCGCATAAATTTCCAAAGAAACGATTCAAGTAATGAGAGTAATGGATGCTCGAGTTGTGGTAAACCTGGACACTTTGAATGTGATTGTAGGTTGAAGAATCAAAATAACAAAAGGTAGCAAAACAACTATGCATCCACAAGTGGAGATGATTTTGAGAAGTTGTTCATGGTTCAAAATCACATGATGAATATGATGTATGTTGGTGTTTCAAAATTGAATGATAATGTCTGGTATGTTGATTTAGGTGCTTCAAATCACGTGACAAGTCATGCAGAATGGTTTATTACTTTGTGGAAATTGTCGATTCCTGGATATGTTGAAATAGGTGATGACACATCACACCCTATTGAGCATACAAGAAATATAACACTATCTATGGAGGATGGGAAGGTAAAACACCTTGTTGATGTGGTGGATCCTCCAAATATAACAAAGAATATGGTTTCTGTTGGACAAATGGTTGACAAGGGATTACAAGTGTTCAATGTTGATTGGTAATATGTAGAAGAGTACAAGCAGGATGGACGATTGATTGCCAAAGGAAACAAAGTGGGTAGGATGTTCACTTTAAATGTGAAAATTCCTTAAATGAATGCAGCCATGTTTGCAAAAGGTGCAGGGGTTATTGCTGATATAGAAATGCGGCACAAACGGATTGATGCAAACTCGCAAAGGTTGAAATTGATGCAGTCAAAGGACATTGTCCATGGACTACCAAATTTCAAGGTTGTAGAGATGCAAAAGGTATGTGCAACATGTCATTTTGGTAAACAGTCAAGATCATCGTTTTCGTATGACAAGCATGTTAGTGAGAATGTGCTAGAAATAGTACATATAGATGTTTGGGGTCCTGCAAAGACCAGATCTATGGGTGGTTGTAGGTTTTATGTTACTTTCATTGATGACCATACACTGAAAGTGTGGGTATATTTCATGAAAGAGAAGAGTGAGGTGTTCACTCACTTCCAAAATTTGAAAGCTATGGTGGAAAAGCAGATAGGGAAGTATATTCAAACATTAAAGTCTGATGGAGGAGGTGAATACATGTCAAATGAGTTCAAAAACTTTCTTAAAGTTATGGAATTTGATGTCAATTTTCATGGAGGTACACATGTTACATGGTAGGGTTGTACTACCATGCACAGAGAAGAGTGAAGACAGATAGAGAGCTGTAGAAGAGCGTCGTTGCCATAGTTGAAATCATAAAAAACAGAAGAAAGAAATAGTCACACGTAACCCTAGACGATCGATTCAAAAACAAGAAAGGAAAGACTGAAATAAGAAGACGTCGAAGGCCATATTGGTGACGAAAATCTAAGAGTTTTTTCATTACCCAAATGTTCTATTTATACAAAAAGATGTGGCCTTTAAAGGCTCTTCCCACTCAATCTTCTCCAACCCTTCAAATAGACCTTAGTACAAAATTGTGCCTTTAACATTGGCACGCACGGTGGACTTGAACTTCCACATCCCTTGATAAGTGATACCCCCCTCAGCAAGATGAAAATTACATGGGAACCATTTATAGGCTGGGAACCTTTATACAACATTTTATACAACCTCAATTTTGAAGAGTTTTTCAATCCGCGAGCCTCCACATATGAAGGTATGTATCCCATATCCAACATCATCCATCACTCAGAACATACAAAGAAGAAAATCAGTGAATGCTTCTGCCGAATCAACGCTACCTCACATTCACAATCTACATGGAGTGTTTCTACCGACTTAACGCTACCTCACACTCGCTCATTACCAAAAAGAACACAAAAGAGTGCTTCTGCCGACTTAACGCTACCTCGCACTCGCATCATACTGCCTCATTCAGACTAACCATATTTCATGCAACAAGCCAAAATATAGGATACAAATTTTCATGTGATAGGGTTTCCATAACTCATACCGGTTCCATCAAGTCAAGTCCTCACATCAAGGCCAACCAAAGTCTAAAAAGATCCCAACCCATATACAATCCTCATATACATTTTCATAATGCTAAAGTGGTAGCACCGTTCTTGGAATAGAATAGTCCGATGTCATGCACGTAATCAATGTAAGAGCAACCTCTCAATCCAAAGTTATGTGTGCACACACAATTATGCTCTACCCTTATGAACAATACTTGCAAACCAAAGTGCATGGTTAGACCATGGTATGGAATGCAAATAAGGCTCATAATATATCCAAAACCAAGAGCAATGTAAGAGGCAAAGTGAAGTGCCTGGAACTTAATCCAAGGTTCACAAATACCACTCACATGACCCCTGATCTTGCCCTCCTATATGCATACATGTGGCTTCTTACATCATATCATCAAGTAAGAGATCTACAACTTTAAATATATGAGGGTCATGGGCTCCAATGTCATCCATTGCTCCACTTGTAGGTTCCTCTATTACTCCAGTTGTGTTGATCTACAATTGAGGGTTACAAACAATGCCATATATTGTAAAGACTCATAAAAGAAAAGGTAATTTTCCTTAAAGCAACTTCTTAGCGATACCATATGCACACAATGAAGACATATCATCACAATAGAAAAATCGTGTGGCTGTTGGAAGCAGTCAGAGGCACAGACGCCACGGAAGCATGTGAAGACGAAGCAGGGAGCCAGGCGGATCAATCTTTTAAACAAATACATGTCTTATTAATTTTCCCAAAACATTCAACAGTGATTATTATCACTAATTGTAACATATGTATCATAGAAAACCCCATTTTGTAATCCATAGCTCCATTTTGTGCAAGCCGAGGAGTCCTCGAGCTTGAGGAGCTTAGGTAGAATGCTCGTACCAAATTTCGTTATTTTTAGACATCGTTTACCCTTCCAAATAGCCTCTAGGACCTATTTTTTAACTAGGCCGGTCATTAGATGTGAAACCGGTCAAAACTAGTCTAGAAACTATAAAAAGAGCTAGAGAGCTCATTTTTGAGGTTAGCTTGTTGGAGATTAGAGTTCTTTTGAGCTTGTAAGAGTGTTCTTGAGTAATAGAGCTAATTTCCCACCTTCCATTGTGTCTTGCTTGTCTCTTCATTGTGTGTGTGTATGTGTGTGTGCATCTTTGTGCTTCTCACCTCCACTCTCACATCATCTCACGTTCACGATCTTCATATCACTCCTACCTCTCCCTCGGATTGACATTAAGGAGGTGGAGCTTCTTAACGTGGTTCTCACCATTGTGCTAGAGCAACACCAAATTTGGCGCCGTTGCCGGGGATCGAGTCTAGGACGAATGTGTGATGGTAAGAGTATAGCAAGAAGTGGCGTTGGAAGGTAAAAATTTCAGTTTTTGTTGTTGTTTTTACTTAGTTTTTAGTGTTTTTCACCTTCCCCACACTCCATCTTCATCATCGCATCATCATCTCCATTTCCAAAAAAATCAGAAAATTCACCATATCCACCCATTCACCTCATTTCCCCTCATTTGTGCATGCGAGAGAGCGAGAGAGAGTTTTTGCGATTGTATGTGCTTGCTTTTTCTTGAGTTTTCTTGCAGGTACAGAGCTTCAGAGCATCAGGAAAGCTTCCAAAAGGTAAAAAATGTACTTTCTGTCAGAAATTTCCGAGTAGGGCGGACCATCGCGATGGTCTGCAACTTTCGGATTTTGAAGTAGGCGACCACACCACGAGGTAGGCGATCCTTGCGCACACACGGCACCATAGTTGCATTTCAAAAATTCGTCATTTGGTGGACCATCGCGATTGGCTCGGACCATCGCGATTGTGTCGCACCATCGCGATAGGCTCACGCCATCGCGACGGCTCGGCCGGACTATCGCGACGGTTCGCTTTTTCGGACCATCGCGACGGTTCACTTGAGCCATCACGACGGTCCACTCGGACCATCGCGACGGTTCATTTGACCCCGGACCATCGCGATTGGCTTATGCCATCGCCACGACAGTGCCACGTGTCACGATAGACCATCGCGACGGTTCAACTTTTGGACCATCGCGACAGCCCAAAATCGAACCATCGCGATTGGCTCAAGCCATCGCATCGCGGGCCATCGCGACGGTTCAACCTTACGCCATCGCGATTGTTCCCCGTTGACCGTTGACTCGCGCCATCGCGATTGTCCACTTGATCGGGCCATCGCGACGGTTCAACCTTACGCCATCGCGATTGTCCACCTTTGACCGTTGACCGCGCCATCGCGACGGCCCATTCCCACGCCATCGCGATCGTTCATTCCGGGCCATCGCGACGGTTCGACCTCACGCCATCGCGACGGTTCGCTTTTTCGGGCCATCGCGATTGTCCAAATTTCACGCCATCGCGACGGTTCGCTCGGACCATCGCGACGGTCCCAGACCATCGCGATTGCCCACCCCCATCGCAAATTTTGGACTTCAATTTTTGACCAAATTTGAGGGTATTTTTGGAAAATTTTTGGACCATTAGACTCATAGGAGACCCCTTAGCTCATATTTGAGGGAAAATTGGATTGTCAGTTTTTACCCCCCAGGGCCTGAACGCTCATAACTTTTTCATCCGGAGTCCGTTTTTTGAGCTTGATAGCTCGTCAGAAAGCTCGTGACGAGTACTACGTGACCTCAACTGTTTTTTTTCATAAAGGAGACGTCTATCTTTGGATAAGCTATTTTGAGGTTCACCTAGTCTGGGACTAGGAAGTCAGGGGGCACACATTGAAAATTTGAGCTTAAAAGGTGTATATACTCAAGTGTTTAATCATCTTGTGAATTGGTCTAACATTGGAATTTCCCAGGTCTAGCAAGGACAAGCAAGCAAGGCAGTGAAGACAGCAGAGCTTGGGAAGCACGGCTTCTTAGGCAACAGGGCATCAGAGCAACCAGAAAAGCCGACTCGAGGTTGGAAGATTACTCAACCCCCTCAGTCAATTTTTAGCTTAGGCTAAACGGTAGTTGTGGATTAACGACGATAGGAACGCCTCAAGTTCAAGATACCTAATTCTATCAAGTTTAAGACTTAAAGTAAAGGTGTGTGTGACGAAAACCTAAAGAAAAGAACCTAAGTCTGACGGAACGAGAACTTAAAATCATAACGAAAGTCGAATTCCTGACGCATAAATTAAGACAAGAATCCAGAGAAAATTAAAAAGAATCAAGAGAATAATAACAAAGGACCATTGACGATCTAAGTGTGTAATTGAGTGAGCAAGGAAGAAAATTAATGAACCTTAGATCGGGTAAACATATAGGTAAGTCGGACCGACGAAGCCTTAGATCATCAGAGGCTAGTGTAAGAACCACTGCACGATCTTGGGCTCAGCAATTGAATAATAGTTATCCTTACGAGAGCTCAGAAACTAGCGAATCAGAAATGGCATTTAGCACAGACAGACCAGCAGGAGGATCTCATGTAGCATACCTAGAAAAACCTGAAGGACCCTATAGAACGCAGCTAGAGTTTCTCCGAACCAACCGACTAGGTGCTCGCATCTATGAGGATGGTTTGCAAAGGCAAGTGGTGCAACTGCACAACCCTGATCAACCCATTGGATTGGAAAGACCAGTGGTGAAATTTGAGAGAGACGCTTACATAGACAAAGAAGGAACCATGTACATCCTAAGTACCCAACCAAACGATACTAATGAGTTTGGCACAATCCAATTAGAGACGGAAGCGAAATTTCAAGGAAAAGAACCGTTAGAAGAACCTAGAACACCTAGAGGGAAATCTGTATTAACGAGAGTACTCATCCCAGAGTGGATCCCTCAAGATAACAGGAGCACCGAGTTGTTTGTAAACAAAGAGACAGATGAAGCCTTTTGGAGGTACAGAAAGGAAAACCCCAGTGAGGTAGGCATCATTACAATCTATGAATTCAAGGACCCAGATACACCTGGAAAGGTTGTATACCTGGATGAGACTTCAGAAAGAGTCTTTGTGGTGCCTGAGCGCGCTAAAAACACCTACACTTGGAGAGGTGAATTGATATTCCCTCCATCTCGAACAAACATGAATGCAAATCAACAAGGGGCAGGAACATCCTCAGCCCATGGAAATCAAAGAGAAGGAAATCACGAGAGACCGGAAGTAAGCTTTAATCACCCCATAGGGAGAGATAGAACAACCACGGACACTAATAGGACGGATAGACAGAGAGAACATGGAATACCAGGTGGTAGAGATGATTTTCCTCTACCTAGACCACGTGAACATGCAAGAGTATTGAGACCCACACAGTTAGTGAAATCCATGAAGAATTACTTTGATGGGACAGGAGATCCCTATGACCATGTCGCAGAATTCAAGCAAGTATTAAGAGCAGAACAAGTCGAGGACATGTTCACGCAGTACAACGCATTTGGACTAACGTTAAAGAATACCGCTTTAACTTGGTTCCAACCACTGCAACAAAGGCAATTTAGAGACATCCATCACTTTTTAGAGTCATTCATCACTGAATTCTCTAAAAGTGGGGTTAGACATGACACGTCTTCGTTGATTCATAGTTTTAAACAAACCCCTCAGGAAACAGTAAGACTGGCAGGTCGTAGATTCAGACAATATGTTGAACGATGTCCAATGCAAGAGATACCCTCACAAGCTAAACAAGTATCACTGTTCCTAGATGGCTTGTTGAGCGCTAAACTACGCTCTTATGTGTACCTAAAAGAACCCAGAACGCTAGAGGAGTGTGTAAGAATATGTATAGACATTGAGGACAACTTAGGAGATGAATTAGAACTCTCAAAGGTCTATAAGGACTCAGATTGTTCTTCTCTAGCATCCACAAAATTGTCTAATTCGATAGAGGACCTAGCAGAAAAAGTGGCCCAAAAACTAGGAGTTTCTAGTAAACAGGTGCCCAAGCTACCGATGAACGTACGTTGTTACACTTGTGGTGGAAATCATTTGGCAAACATGTGCCCCAATGCACCTCAACCTCATGTCAACCCTAGTGGCCAACATTGTACAATTGAGAGAAGGTACACGAATCATACGGCTCAGGACTGCCCATACAACAAACAAATCGTGAGACAGAACTACCTGCAAGCATACCAACAGCCAGGTAGGTATCAAGGCCAATACAATGCTCAGCCTTATTACTATAGGCCTCCCCAGAACTACCCATACCAGGCTCAACAGAGACCTCAACCTGTCTTAGCTCAACAGCCACCCCCACCAGCGAATGTCATCTCAGTCAAATATGCGGCTGCAGAAGAGAACCTAAGTAGGGCCTTAGTGCCTTCTTCACCCCTGATCACCGAAAGTGACCCGAACTCCAACAGTTTTGACTCTACTCATGTGACTAGCCCACCCGCTTATTACACGGAGTCACCAGAGCATGTGGAGACATATCATTATGATAGTCCACCAATGGAACCTAGTTGGGAGCCAGATTATACTAATGTGATGTACGCAAACCCAAACCCACGGCCCCAATTGAGACAGCAGAGACCACAGGGCCCTAGAGGATCATGCTTTAGGTGCCAAGGAGATCACTTCATTAAGGATTGTCCACATCCCCCAATAGTAAGGCAATCGCAGTACTATAGCATCCAAGGCTTTTGCGCCGATTGTGGCAAAGAACACATAATCAAAGATTGTCCTAAGAACCCAGTTAACACTTCAAATGTGACATCGATCAACGTGATAGGTATTGTAAACAACGCAGATGGATCCAACCCTACATACGTGCCTATCCAAGCTATAACCAGAGCCCAGGCGCTCTTACAAAACCAACAGCTTAATCCAGAGAAAGTATCCGGAACTAGTGAAGTTGCAGAATCTAGCAGTAAAAAGACGAAATCTTGGAAAGATTCTAGAGAAAGGATAAAGAGAAAATGGAGTAAAAAGATAAGTGAGTTGGAAGGAAGTCTAAGAGAATCTAGAGCCAAAATACAAGAATTGGCTTCACAAGAATCAAACCAAGAAATCCCAGCTCAGAAATCAGGATCAGTCTTAGCAGAACCCATACCGGAAGATCTAGACATGATGTTTCGTGCATATCAGGCTAGAATGAAAGAGGGACCTCAAGTAACGGAAATGAGTAAAAACTACCCTCGAGCTGATCTAGAAATTGAGAGAACTAAACTTTGCATGAAGATGGTGGAACTAGCCCAAGCGTTGTTCGAAGCCTCTAGATATCTTAATTGGAATAACATGGCAAAACCGGAACTACACTTTCAAGGACTAATGGAGAGGCTGGAACACTTGATTGAAAGCAAAGAGAAAAAGGATCAGTCTAGGAACCCTACTGTCCCAGAGACACAGGAAAGGAATCCACCATCCCTGTCTCAAGTACCCAATACAGAGAGTCAAGATAACCTATCTTCCATACATAAGTACTCTCATGAATTTTTAAGAGAAATCCAAGAAGAGAAATGGAGAAAAGAACAAGGAACTCATCCTCCTATTCAAGAAATAGACGATTTGCAGGAACAATTTCCCCAAGACATCCCCTCTATATATGATGATGTAGAGGTGGAACGACTGAGTGAACCCACAGGATTTGAATCTAATTCTCTACAAGAATTACCTCAGTTCACAGGGCCTTGGGAAGCTAAGTCTATTAGTATGAGAGCACCCACAATAATAGTGAGGAATGAAGAATCAGTGATCCCTAGGAACACGGAAGTGATCAAGAATACCAAAGTACAATGTAATCTCACTCTGGAGGAACTGTTAAAGGTAAAACCAGAATTGTGGAAGCACATAGCAAATCAATTCCCTGAGCTAGCTACCACACCCTCTCAGATAGGATCACATAAGAAGGTACCAGAGATACCCGTGGAAAAGATTGGAGACGTAAGTGAAGGAGAGGAAGGTAACACATATCTTCCTATAACCCATCAAGGCTACACCACGAAAGCCATCTTAGATTCAAGAGCCGGAGTAGCTATCGCTACTACCGCCTTATGGAAACGTTGGGGTAAGCCAGCACTCAAACCCACCAGGATGAAGCTACAAATGGCCGATGGACACATAGAAAAACCGTTAGGCTTACTAGAAGGCATATCTCTCACCACTTGTGGTGTAGAATTTGAGCATACTTTCGCCATTTGCGACTTTGCGAAAAATCATGCATATGAGATGATATTGGGACGACCATTCATGCGTCAGTTACAAATTGTACAAGATTGGGGAACTAATTCTTTGTACTTGCAACATTTAGGAGTGACTACCAAAGTCAACCTTAAAGACTATTCACATAGAGATGTACCCCCAATACAATGGAATACCATCCATAAGACACCAGCAGAGACGGAATCCGTGCACTCATTAGAATCAGATCCTTCTTGGTTGCATGAGGACACCCATTTATGGATGTGTAAAGTAGCCAAACAAGAGGAAGAACGATTAGAAACCAGGACCTTAGGTGCGGAACAACGTCCACGAACCCTTCAAGATCCAGCCTACGCACCTGTAGTATTCCCTGACGAGGAGTTTGAACCCCATGGTTGGGCGGAAATACTAGCAACCATGGATGTAGCCATCAATGAAGAACAATGGACACCCCACTGTGACGAGGATGGCTATGACATTTCAGTTTTTACGATAGAGCCAATCATGGGCGATGCAATTTTAGAAGAGTGTGAACCAGACACTGATGCATTTGAGGATGCGAGCGATTTTGATTTAGAATCAATTATTATGGACCCACCCTTTGCATCAGAGGAAGAATATTTCTACGAAGTAGAGACTCACACTCAGAGACACGAGGAAATTACGAATGAAGTGAGATTAGCCACGGAAGTGACTACCAAGAGTGAAGGCAAGAAGAGAAAGAAGAAAGAAACCATGTCGGAAAAAGAAGAATCTTTGTTTGAAGTACCCGAGAACTTCAAGAAATACGAAATCGACGATAGAAGAATCATGGTACGGATGCCCAATAGAAAGGCGAATGACGGACAAGTATGTGATAACCGAGAGAAAACCAAGAAAATAATAGTTGCTATCGAAGGAGAAGAAGAAAAATGTACATACATAGGGCACGATTTGACGACTGAAGAAGAAGAAGAGTTAGTTGCCCTATTGCGTGAATATAGAGATGTTTTTGCTTGGAGTTACAAAGATTTGAAAGGAGTAGACCCAGATATATGTTCTCATAGAATCCCTATGACTCCAGATGCAAAACCGACAAAACAAAAACCTTACACGTATAATGATAATTACGCTGCGAAGATTAAAGAGGAGATAGATCGCTTGATAGAAGCAGGATTTATCTACGAAATTGAGCATACCGAATGGGTATCCCCCATTGTGGTTGTGCCCAAGAAGAATGGAAAATTGCGTGTGTGTATTAACCTTAAAAAAGTTAATGCCGCCACGATTCGAGATAGTTATCCTCTTCCTATCACGGAACACCTATTGGAAAGAGTTGCAGGCAAGGATGTTTACAGTTTTCTTGATGGATTCTCAGGCTATAATCAAGTAGCCATTGCTCCAGAAGACCAACACAAGACGGCTTTTGCCACAGAATGGGGCATATTTGCATTTCGCGTAATGCCATTTGGCTTGACAAATGCACCCGCTACTTTCCAGCGACTCATGTGTCATGTTTTTAAGGAATTTTTACGCAAGAGCTTGGAAGTTTATGTCGATGACCTATGTGCGCACTCAGATGTAAGACAGACACATATCCCAGAGTTGAGACAAATATTTGACAAATGTCGAGAATATCAGGTTTGTTTGAACCCAGAAAAATGCGTTTTCATGGTCAGACAAGGCAAAATTCTAGGACACATTGTGTCAAAAAATGGAATCTCTACGGACGAGGAAAAGGTGAAGGTAATTGCAGAATTACCTAGACCAACTAATGTGAAAGAGGTACAGGCATTTATGGGCCATTGCGGTTATTATAGGAGATTCATACACATGTATGCAATCATAGCCAAGCCTCTGTACTCTCTTTTAACCAATTTTGAATGGACAGATGAGTGTGAAAATTCATTCAATGAACTTAAACGACGTTTGTGTTCAGCACCTATATTGACCACTCCAGATTGGAGTAAGCCATTCCATGTACATGTGGATGCATCCAATTACGCCATAGGATGTGTATTAGCACAACCCACTAATGAAGGTAACATAGATCTCCCCATAGCTTACGCTAGCAGACAATTAAACGCAGCAGAAAGAAATTATACCACGACGGAACGAGAAGGATTAGGGATGATCTACGCGGTAAAGAAGTTTAGGCACTACTTGTTGGCCAACAAATTCAAGTTCTTTACAGATCATCAAGCCCTATTATATTTAGTCAACAAACCATGTAACACAGGACGACTGATACGTTGGTTTCTACTGCTCATGGAGTATGATTTTGAAGTGGTAGTTAGGAAAGGAAAGACGCATCTTAGAGCTGACCACCTCTCAAGATTAACCTCAGGAGAAGCTCCTCAAGGAGTAGCGGATGAATTACCAGATGCATACTTGTTTAACCTTGAGATAGCACCAGAATGGGCTAAGCCGTTAGTCCCTATTCTGACATACGGACCCAAGAGCCCTAGGATAAAGATCAAAGAAGGAGAGATTACCAAATCTCAGAGATACCAAATAATGGCAGGAAGCATATATAAACAGGATAATCAAAAGATTCTTGCTTGTTGTGTAGATGAATCAGAACATGCGAATTGGTTGCAATTAGCACACGTAGGTGCACTGAAGCAACATCATTCAAAACATCGAACCTTACAGACTCTGCAAAGACTAGGAGTATATTGGCCTACGATGGAAGCAGATGTCTACAAGTCATGCAAAGAATGCCAGGTGTGTGGTGAGAGACCACCAGTAGAGCATGCTACACTCTATCATGTGTCCCTCACACCAGACTGGAGTGAACCATTAGTGACCTACTTGAGGACGAACACATTCCCTCAAGGAATGACCTTAGCTCGACAACGTAGTCTAGAGCAGGAAGCTCAAGACTATTCACTTATTGGCGATAATTTATACAAAAGAGGGCGAGATGGATATTTAAGACAATGTGTTCATGAAAGCGATTATCTGAGAATACTAGAGACTGCACACCAAGGTGTTGCAGGAGGTCATTTTGGACCAGATAGGATAATCAAAGCCATCCTCTTTGCAGGATTATGGTGGCCCACTCTTCACATGGATGCACATACCTATGTAAAGAGATGTGACGTGTGCCAAAGAACGCAGTTTCCTACTCGCAGAGATGAAATGCCATTGAAACCCATGATGGGCGGACGTGCATTTTCTAAGTGGGGTATAGACTTTGTAGGACCCATTCACCCCCCTGCAAAAGGTACACATGCGGAATACATTATTGTTGCCACAGATTATCTTACGAAATGGGTAGAGGCAAAAGCCACAAAAAAGAATGATGCTCACACGACTGCAAAATTCTTATTTGAAAATGTCTTTACAAGATATGGATTGCCTATAGAGTTAGTGAGCGATCGAGGCACTCACTTTCTAAACCAAGTCATTGAATATTTGTTACAGGATTTTATGGTGATTCACAAGAAATCCGCACCATATCATCCTCAGGCCAATGGTCAGGCTGAAAGCACTAACAAGATACTATGTACCGTACTGACGAAACTCGTGAACAATAAACGTTCAGATTGGGACAAACAGCTACACCACGCTGTTTGGGCATATCGAGTGGCCTACAAGACCGTACTCAATGCAACTCCCTTTCAGATGGTTTTTGGTCAGAATGCAGTGCTTCCTTTGGACTTCTTGATACCGACCCTTAAGGTTGCACAAGAACATCAGTGGACCGGCCATGAATTATCAGCGAGAATAATGGACTTGGAACGATTAGGAGAAACAAGGCTGAGGGCAGCAGCAGGAATATACGCAGCGAAGAAGCGACAGAAAGCATATTTTGATGCACATGTGAAAGATAAAGGCCTAAAAGAAGGAGATTTAGTTCTAGTTTTTACGCTGAAACAGCATGCACGGAAGTTAGAAAAGCGAGGTTATGGACCTATGATCATTAACAGACTCTCGACGAGCGGAGCAGTACAGTTAGCCACCTTAGAAGGAGATATAATGCCTAATTACATTAGTGGCTGTAGAGTCAAGCTATATCAGGAACCTCTTACTGAGGATATGCTTAGACGACTCACGTTGGCAAAGAAGCGTAAGGAGGAAGAAAATAGAATACGAGCTGAAGCGCAGGCAGAAGCCATAGAACGCATTAAGCGCATGAAGCTAAGAAGACAAGGACTAGGGAGAGAACATTATAACCATCTGGAAACACCACCCAGATATCCCATGGCCATGTGTCAAGTAAAGTCAACCACTCATCCTAGCATAGTGGACAGGAGACCATTCATTACAGTAAGGCTAGAGCACGGTAAACATAGCCAAGAACTCAGGGCTTTGATTGACTCAGGTGCTGCGACTAGTGCGATTAGATGGTCCCACTATAAGGATTCAGGAATAGAAATGCGGCCAATTGAGGCATACCTCATAGGCCTAGGAGGCATGGAAACCCCTTGCATGGGTGAGGTGGACCTTCCTATCCTCATTAAGGATTTGACGATGACAGCGAAGCTACTAGTGTGCCATGATGACGACCTGATAGAACCCCTAATCCTTGGCCAAGATTGGCTATACGATCACTCAGTGGACCTAAATCTTAGACAAGGCTCCTTACAGATTGGAACCTTAGAGCAGAAGCGAGTGATACCGCTTGACTTCCCTAACGGCATTCCGCTTGACGGTTGTGACCCTAGACCCAAGGAAACGCATGCGACGGAAGACAGGAAGATCTTTGATCAGCTCAATCACGCTACGTCCACACCAACCCACTCGGGCTTGGCTATGGACAGTTGTCAATCAGAAGGACGACAGGAGATCTCCCCTGGGACTTCCTGCAAACTAGAAGAGACAGTTACCCAACCGCAAGGGCAGAAGGGCACAATCAGCGGTCAGGTGGGTTGCATCAGCGGCCAAATGAGCACGACACCCTACGGTGCTCATCCTTCCAAGCTTGTTGCGGACTGGCCTAGATTAAAGTTACAAAAGGCATCACTTCCTAATGGGCAGGTCACGCAAGTCTTGGATCTCCCTTCTTTTCCAAAGCAGAGTGTCCATCCGACCTCTCAACCCCAGCCACAACAGAGTCAACCACGACAAAGGAACCCAGATCGACGACAGTATCAGAAGACACGACCAGGAAGGCAGTTTAGGCCTCCCAAAGGACGCGGCACCAGACAAATATGGGTGCCTAAAGGACAAAAAGCACCGAAGGACTCCAACCAAGCAGAGATCAACAAGCAAAAGGCAGAACAGAAACAAAATCGATATCCACCATCCCCTCGACCTTCTTCTACAGGTCGGAGCATCCGACAAATGTGGATCGCCAAGAAGTACCTTACCCATAGACCCACGCCCACGCAGATTTGGGTACCCAAACCATGTATCATAGCTCAACCCATAAGCCATGTAATATATAATCCTCACAAACCTTTTCATCCTTCGATACCACCACACCCGTTACCACCTTTTGCCCCTCAGCAGAAACCCACCACCCATTCAAAAACTCTTAGGAGATGGATACCAAAGCTTGTCCAACCGTCTTCCCCTAACCCGTTGTCTAACTACCCCCCGACTAACATACAACCTTGTACTCAATTACTAACCTTTAAACCTTGTATAAATTCACACACCATCATCACACACCACTCGTAATCTCATAATGTATGCATGATCTGAAACGTATAGGTGTCTAGAGACCTGCACTAGTGCTGCACGAAACATTGCATCCATCACATCACAGCACTTGGCTACACGGGTTACGCATCAGTTATGGAAAGGGATTGTGGTCTCACTTTAATGGGATCATGATTAATTTCCATGCTAATGTGTTAATCTTTTGTAGCAGATCTTTCTCACTAGCGCACCAGCCACCATGCAAACTGACGAAGGAACGTCAGGAGCAGGCCCCAGTGTAGCAGCAGTACCACTCAACGTGCTACGAGCAGAGTCCCACCCTACTGCTCCACCGCCGGAATTTCAGGGATTTCCAGGGCCCATGCCTATCGATAACCCCCCTATGGGCTACACCGAAAAGATACACAGGAACTCTCATTGGTTTCAGGGCCTGGCAGGACCCCTCGCGGACGCAGACTTTATATTTGAATCCTCTCTGACTTTTGATGACCGCACATGGGGAAAGTACCAGTTTTTCTCCAGAGAATTCGAAGCCCTACAAAGCACCCAGGATTTAACTCATGTTTGGGCCAGAGCCGGCTTCACAGAATATTTCAGTGATCCTCTACCCAAACCGGATTTTTATAGGTGCTATTATTTAATCACTACATTGATGGCATCGGAGAATAAGGATATCCCAGGAACCTTCATATTGCCTACTCTAGTGGATGATCCACCTTACAAGAGATTTTATCTCTCTAAGGACCTAATCAGAGCAGCCATCAAGATTCATGGAACCCACACTCCCACAGACAGAGAGAGATTGATTCCAGAACCGATGAAACGTGGGGATGTCACGAAGTGGGAAGAGATTTCGGCCATTACACCTGAGTTGTCAAAGCCACTAAGAATATGCATGCAACATTTTGCATTTCCAGCTCAGGACAGATTTACCATGCCACACAAAAGAATATGGTTCGGATTATATTTGGCATGTACGGGACCTCAAACAGTTGATCTGGCAAGCTGGATCATAGACCAAATGTATCTGGCACAGCACAGATGGGAGCGTAAAAAAGTGCTTAACGGATGTTGTGCACTCACAAGAATTGTGTATATGTGTTTGGCTTATGACTTGCCCATCGAGCGTGCATTAACAGGAGAGGAATTAAAGGCATTCAAGAGCACAACGAAGAAAGCTAGGAAGCCCAGTAGGACACGGGCAGGTAAGCGCATGCGAGGCACCATCCCTTGCCTCCAAGTGCCAGAGTCGCCATCACCACAACCCTCTCCAGAGCGACCACAGACAGAAGCTGCTCCCACTGTACAACCTATTCGCATACGGTTGTCCAGACCAGTGATTACAGAGGCCACCACTAGTACCGCTGCACCCCAGGCAACTGCCACCTCAGAACCCGCCACCACAACAGCAGAAGCTCCCACCACCATTGGTGCGGAAGCGTTTTCTTTCCCGATACCACATATGGAGGCCGACCCCATAAACACGACATTTGATTTTGAGATGCCTGATGCATTCTCAAACGAATTCCAGTATTCAGAAGCACAACTGTTCTCCCAGGAATATGAACGTCCCAGCTACCCTACTACGCCGCGAGATTTGCCACAGGGACAAGCTGTGTCGGGCTCTGAAGAAGAAAGAACCGAAACAGACGACGATCAAGGCGACGATGAAGCCAGCCAGGGCTCACAAGAGGGACAGACAGAGGGCCAAGGCCAACAGACTGACACACACGGCGACACCAGCACATATGAAGATGAAACTTTCGAAGCCGCAGCGTATACATTGGCCATAAAGAAATTATATCGTACCATGGAGAAAGTCTGGGCACGAAAGAAGTTAACTGAAGAGGAGAGCCAGGCATTAATTGAACAGGAACTCATCTCCGGAGGATTCGAAGACGCATATATTAGAGGGTTCAGAGAGTTAGTCAAATCAGTAGGCTCCCATGAAGCACTCAGGTTTTTACAAAGAAAGCAACTACCACAGTTTGATCCTCGCCGAGTGCGACTACTCTCAAAACCTGGGGAGTATATTCGTGTACCAACAGGAGCCCAATCTTCAGCACAAGCCAGGGAGGCACGCCTCGCCCCCGAACGATCATTAACCGCAGAAACCATCCTTGTAGATTCGCCACCCCGTACCACCATTGTACATACCACTACTATCCTCGAAATAACATCCACCCCTTCGACTCCCCTCTCACCTCATCTTTCACCAACCCATTCCGTATCACCCGCACACCCACCTGCTTTCCCCACATCCACACCTGTACACAGCAATATAGCCACAACCTCGTCCTTACCCATTCATACCACCATGCCCACACCCAACCCTCTGCATCCGTATGTTAACCCCTTCACCCCTTCATCCTTCCCAGCGTTTCCCCCACCTCTAAGACCCCCATTCCCCTTCCTAACCCCACTAACCTTCTCACCAGTCTCACCTCCCCAACCTACCATAACCCCTATTTTCCCGTTTCACCAAGCTGCTCCAACCATCCCCCCTGTAAACTACTCTACGTTTGTAAATCCTGTATTCACACCTACACAACCACCCACAATCACACCACTTTTCACAGTCACAACATTAAACACGTCCAATGGCATGGACATATCACCACCCACCTCACCACCACCCACTCCACTCACAGCACCCTCATATTTAGGCACTTCACAATTTTCCACAATCACCACTGCATCCACAGTCCCAACCCCGCTCCCCATTCCCACTGCATCTACTAGCACTGCATCCTCATTTAGCACTTCACTACTACTATCGCCCACCATAGACACCGCATTTCAACACATGTTCGCATGCATGACGCAAGTCCGCGATGAGTTTGCATCACTCGGCACCAACTATCAACAGCTGCAGAAAACGACGAACGACTTACAAACGCAGCTTAATTTGTTATCAATTGAGAACGCCTCACTGAACAGCCGGTACCAAGAGTTACGAGAGGCTTATCACAAGTTAGAAATAGAAAGTGAGGAAAAAAGCAAAGAGGCCACCGCGGATTTAGATAACCTACTTAGAGCCCAGACTGTCCGCAATGCAACGCTCACTAGAAATATGGGCTTACTAAGAAGACACTTAGCCGCAGCAAAAGAGGAGAACCAGAGACTCCAAGAGCAGAACAGAGAGAACTTGGAGGCGGCTTTAGATCATCCAGAACAGCCACTAAGTCCGAGCAGATTCAAGGCAATCCCATCCGAGTCGATGCGGATACTGCTAGACGACCATGTCAGATTGCTCGAGGACTATGATCGTATGAACGAAGAACATCAAAAGTTAAAGGAAGATCACAAACTGCTACAACTCAGAGAACCAGCAACACAACAGGTACCAGTAGCAGCGGAATTACCAGCGCCTGTGGACCCTGCCCCTGAAGTTTTAGAGGAACTCAACGCACTCCGGGCCCAGGTAACAAATCTTGAATCTAGGATTGCCATCTATGAAGCACCACCAAGGCCAGACTCCCCACCTGAGCTACCAGCTGAGGAAGAAACCGTCACTATCCCGGTGGACGAGACCTTCGAAGAGGCTTATGAACCGATACCCATCCCAGGCGGACGTGTCACGGCCGAAGGCCAGATGACCTACGAATTACCTACCCCCGCGTGGATGAAGACAGTAGAAGAACTCGGAACGACACACTCGGCCAGAGTAGAGGCACAGCTACATGCCATGGCCATAATTGAAGAGAAAATTTTACAATCACCATTCTTTGCTCAAATGGCCCCGCGACGATACATATCTGGGCATGAGCTTCAGTATAAACCATACTTCATGTTAATGGCAGAATATCAGTTAACCATCGAGAAAGAAACCGGCATGAAACCAACGCATGCCACTCAATTCGAGCCAGAGGACTTGCCACCAAGGGCGCAGAGAGGTGAAATCCTTCAACCAGACTGGCGCAAAGATTTACTGCAAAATTATCCAGAGATGATGAGCACGTGGGTAAAAGCGCCGCTTCACTTAAAATTTAATCCGTGCTGGGGACCAGTACCACGACGCCGCTCTTGGACTGCCTTCGCTATAAAGCTACAAAACAATAAGCAGTGCCAAGACTGGCTGAACTACCCCTACTTCAAGCCACCAGTCGCGTTACCCACAGTAGGCTACATGATGGCGACGATCCGCCACTGGCTCCCTCGATTAAAACCTATGGATGATATTGCCGCGCACATGATTGTCAAAATCTTTGACATGATGCAGATGGTCTTTAAAGTCTTCCGGCGCATCAAGGCTCCCCATGTCAACACCCCGGGCTTTGAGCATGGCAACTTGGAATTAGTCTATGATATGAGCACAACGCCATCGCTACGGGTGTGTTACGCCTGGCACTGCAGGATCAAATATCTACCGGCATGTTACAAGCAAACATTCGAAGAAATGTTCACCACCGGTTTTTGGGAGTACCATTCAGAAGTATTCATAAGCAGGCCCACACACTTATTGCAACTATTCGCCTGTGAACGAATGGTGTACTCCACACACTATCAACTCCCACCACCAGACGAGCCGCAACCTATCGACTGGGAGAAACTCGAGGCTGATCTAGCCCGAGGTATTCGTGTATCAGAGCACACCCTCGCTCAAGACCTCCTACAGAATTACATCCGGCAGACCTCACAACAAGGTTCTGTCAGGGACGACAGAAGCGAGAGGGAGGGGGGTGTTGGAAGCAGTCAGAGGCACAGACGCCACGGAAGCATGTGAAGACGAAGCAGGGAGCCAGGCGGATCAATCTTTTAAACAAATACATGTCTTATTAATTTTCCCAAAACATTCAACAGTGATTATTATCACTAATTGTAACATATGTATCATAGAAAACCCCATTTTGTAATCCATAGCTCCATTTTGTGCAAGCCGAGGAGTCCTCGAGCTTGAGGAGCTTAGGTAGAATGCTCGTACCAAATTTCATTATTTTTAGACATCGTTTACCCTTCCAAATAGCCTCTAGGACCTATTTTTTAACTAGGCCGGTCATTAGATGTGAAACCGGTCAAAACTAGTCTAGAAACTATAAAAAGAGCTAGAGAGCTCATTTTTGAGGTTAGCTTGTTGGAGATTAGAGTTCTTTTGAGCTTGTAAGAGTGTTCTTGAGTAATAGAGCTAATTTCCCACCTTCCATTGTGTCTTGCTTGTCTCTTCATTGTGTGTGTGTATGTGTGTGTGCATCTTTGTGCTTCTCACCTCCACTCTCACATCATCTCACGTTCACGATCTTCATATCACTCCTACCTCTCCCTCGGATTGACATTAAGGAGGTGGAGCTTCTTAACGTGGTTCTCACCATTGTGCTAGAGCAACAGTGGCCATAAATATGACGCGGTGTAGTAAGAATATGTTGGCTTGTGCAACGATTGATGTATCTTAAAGTACAAAGTGCCAGAAAGCCACATGAACTATTAGCACATCCCTCACGGTGATGAAAATTAAACAACACCTGCTGGAATCCGGAGAACACGCCTTCGATCATAATCAGAATAGGAAACCAAAGATTATTCGGCTGGAGAAAAATGCGCAGATTGGAGCAGTACATATCTTCAATATCAAATGTAGAAACCATGAATAAAATAATGAATATTTGTGTGTGCTGTGGATTTTTCTGGTTTCCCTAATAGAATGACTATTGTAAAATACGATGTTCTGTGTAGATGCGCCATTCCATTAACATTCAGACAAGGTTATAAGCATAATTACAAACTGCGAAAGCAGATAACAACACCACAAGTTTTGTTTGGTCATGGATAATTAAGTTGCGCACTGTTAGCATACAAGGATAACACTGTGCGAGACAACGCCACTCTTGTAAACCATAAAACATATGAAGACAGTACGAATCGTATAGCATATCCCTGCAACAATGAAAGAGAGGGAGAGAGGCGCACGTCATCGCCATATTACTCGTGCAAGAAAGACAGAGCGAGCCTTATCAAGAACAAGCAAGGAGTGCAAACTCCGCAGAGAAAAGAAAAGCAAAGTAGAACTTTATCCAGGAACTTCTCTTTCCCATGTCGGGCACCAGGAATCGAAGCGATAGTGCCTCTGTGAACCAATCGAACATACATAGATTAAATTAAAATCGTTGCGCATAATGACTATGAGCGATCTCATAACTACTAAATATTGAAGCGCGTAGCATCACCAGCCTGCACACAATTAAATCAAAACTAGAGTGTTGTGAAAAATGGAGTCGTCTTGTCGCGCACTCGTCACTCCTCGTCAACAAAAGATTTCATCAACATCGAACAAGGCGCATGAAGCGGCAACAGCAGATCCATGCGATACGAACAGGAAGGCAATTACGGTCCGCAGGCTTGCATACATAAAAAGGATGAGGTCCACGTAGGGATTGAGGGTGCGCATCGGTGCAGGTGTGCCAGTGTTACATGGTAGGGTTGTACTACCATGCACAGAGAAGAGTGAAGACAGATAGAGAGCTGTAGAAGAGCGTCGTTGCCATAGTTGAAATCGTAAAAAACAGAAGAAAGAAATAGTCACACGTAACCCTAGACGATCGATTCAAAAACAAGAAAGGAAAGACTGAAATAAGAAGACGTCGAAGGCCATATTGGTGACGAAAATCTGAGAGTTTTTTCATTACCCAAATGTTCTATTTATACAAAAAGATGTGGCCTTTAAAGGCTCTTCCCACTCAATCTTCTCCAACCCTTCAAATAGACCTTAGTACAAAATTGTGCCTTTAACACACACCACAACAAAATGGTGTTGCTGAATGCAAAAATAGACATATTACAGAAATAGGAAGAACCTTGATGGTTGAGAACAATATGCCTCATTGTTATTGGGCAGAAGTTGTGCATACGGCTGTATACATTATGACTAGAACTCCAACTACTGTTGTACATCAATTTTTACCTGAAGGAAAGTTCACAAGTTAAAAGCCAAACTTATTACATATGAAAGTTCTTGGTTGTATTGCATACGTACATGTTCTAGATGAGCTGAGGATGAAGCTTAATCCAAAAGTAGAAAAATGTGTCTTCATTGGATACTCCCTTGAGCAAAAGGGATATAAATGTTATAACCCACTCACACGACAGGTGAAGATGAGCAGATATGTGGTATTTGATGAAATGTCAAGCTTCTATGCAGATGCCAAAGAAGGAATGAATCTTAAACCAAATGACAAAGAAAATGCTGAAAAATCAAGTGCATAATCTCAACTTTTGAGTGGGCTAGATGCATCACTAAGAGTTGGTAGCAGTCAGAGTACTCAAGGACTTACAAGAAAAGGAAGCCAACAAAAAGAGTCAGAGCAAAGAGAAGGACCAAGTAGGCAAAGAAGACAACACACATCCGGCAAGCAGGCCATATAATTTTTCATGAAGAAATATTTCCCAAATAGTGATTTTAGTCACTTCACATCATTGTAAATACCATTTTCCATTATACCTACTCCATTTTGTGCAATCCAAAGAGTCCTCAAGCTTGAGGATATTAGAAGTAGCCAAGTACCAATTTTCATAATTTTTAGACTCCGTTTGAGCCCTCAAATAAGCCCTGGAACCTAATTTTTAACTAGGCAGAACACTAGCTTTGGATAGGGCCAAAAGCTAGTAGAAAACTATAAAAGGAGCTAGAGAGCTCATTTTTGGGGTTAACTTGTTAGTGATTTGAGCTTGTGGAAGAGACTTTTTGAGTAATTCAAAGAACTCCATTGTTCCTCTCTTTCTTCTTGCCTTGTGTGCACACGTGTGTGTGTATGTGTGTGCATGCTTGTGTGCTTCTCACTCATGCACTTGTGCCATCACTTGCTCATAGTCATCATACTAGTCCTCAGGCCTCCACAGATTGACAATTATGAGCTGGATCTCCTCATGTTGGTACTTGCCATTGTGCTAGAATGACACCAAATTTGGCGCATTGCCGGGGAGAGAGCTTCAAGGACGAGCGTGTGATGGTACAATGTAGAGTTGTGATGTTGGAGTCGTAGGTAATTTCTTTACTTTCTCTTATTTTCTCTTTCTTACTTCACCATCATCATCCTTAGCATCTCCCACCTCCATCCCCACCTTTGCAAAATTTTTAGTTTATTGGTCATATCATCTTCCCCTTCTCATTCTCCTCATTTCACTTATGAGAGAGACCAAGAGAGAGCTATTGTGCTTGTTTTTTTTTTGCATTTTTGAGCTTTTCTTGCAGGTTCCAGCTATATCATCATCTCCAGTAGGTTGCGCAAGTATGAAAAAAGTCTACATAGGTCCTGAGGCATTGAGCTCTATCAATCGCAATTGATAGAAAACTTGAGTATTTGGTAAAAATAAGTGCATATTCATGATCTATAGGCCTTGCACATCACATCCACACAAAAATTTCAAAAAAATTGTGTTTTCTCTATCCATCATGATTGACAGCATCCATCATGATGGAGACCTCTGTCCATCGCAATTGATTGAAAAAATACGACTAATAGAAAAATCACGATTGACAGCCCCACGATGAAAAAGCTATCCATCACGACTGACTCAAAAATCGTGACTGACAAAAAAACCACGATTGACACTCCCACGACAAAAAAGCTTTCCATCACGAGTGATAGAAAAATTGCGATCGATAGAAAAATCATGATTGACACCTCAAATCGACAAAAAATCTATCCATCGCGACTTATGGGCCACAATTGACACAATATAATTTAAGAAACCTGAGATATTATGTCCATGTTGCTTGTTAGCCTGTTTTAACCATAGAACCCAAAACTATCATAACTTCTTCACACAAACTCCATTTCTAGTAATCTTAGGCTTGTTGGAAAGCTTGAGGGATCTTTAAGTAAATTTTCATAAAAGCAAATCAAAATTGGGTCTTTGTATTACATGAATGGACATGGATTGTTAATTCAATTAAATTGAAATCTTGAGCTAACTTTGGGACTTTTACAAGTTCTTGGAGAGCACTAAAGGGCATCTAGAGCACAAGCATACTACAAGCTTGAGAATGGCATTCTTGAGCACTCAAGAGCAAGGGATATGCAACTTAAGGTTGGATCATTCTCAACCCCTCTTTCAATTCCTAGCTTAGGCTAAGTACGAATAAAGGTTTTGATTAATTAGGGTGATGTAAAGCATTATCAAGTTCAAGAAACCCTAATTACTCAAGTGCAAGCATAAATAGGCTACATTTGTGAAAAACCCTAAAGTAAAAGAACTTAAACTAAGAAATTAAACTCAAGTACGATAAAACGCGTGTCCCTTGCGACGAAAATTGGGTGGAAAAGAAATGACATCCTAAGAAAATTAAAAAGAACAAGGAACTATACAAAAGAACTCTACAACAAGGTTCTACTGGGAAAAATTGGGGTATCAGCTAAGGCTTACGAACCTTAAGTGAGGAAGATATTTAGGACAAGATAGACAAAGACTCAGATCTTTTGAAGCTAGTGTCAATCTTACAGCTAGGTCTTGGGCCCAACAATTGAGTGATTACCCATACGCTCTAAGTTCAGAAACAAGTGATTCTGAGATGTCGTATAACATGGAGAGACCCGTAGGCAGCTCAGGAGGGGCATACCTAGAAAAGCCAGAAGGACCTTACAAGACTCAACTAGAATATATCAAGACCAACAGTCTAGGTACTTGCATCTACAAGGAGGGCCTGAGAAGATCTATTTTCTAGATTAAAAATCCAAACCAACCCATTGAACTAGAACATCTAGTAGTCAAGTTTAAAAATGGTGCATACATAGATAAAGAAGGAACAATGTATATGGTCCCACCTAGATAGGACAACCAGGTTTGGCAATGTGATCTCAGAGGCTAAAATAGGTGACATAGAGCAAGGGAACTTAGGAAGAGAGCCCAAAACCCCTTGAGGCAAATCCGTCCTCACTAGAGTAATCACTCGAGAGTGGATTCCCAGGACAACAAAAGCATAGATCTACTCATTAATCGAGAGCTAGATGAGGATTTTCGGAGGTATAAAACTGACCAGCCTAATGAAGTGGGAGCACTCACCATCTATGAATTTAAAGATCCTAATAGACTAGGAAAAGTGACCTATTTAGACAATACTTCAGAGAGAGTCTTTGTGGTCTCAGAGCATGGTAGGCATGCCTACACTTGGAAGGGTGAATTTATTTTTCCCCAACTAAGATCCAATGTCTCTTATGGTCATCAAGGAGCTGGAACATCTCAAGCTCATGGAACTCAATGGGGGAGAGGAGTAGAGATAGACACAAGGTAAGCTTTGCTAACCCAATAGGAAGAGAACAAACCAGAATTGAGATGGATAGAATGGAAAACGAGAGACCTAGAGACCCAATGAATAAAAAAAATGCAGATCAATTCCCTTTGCTAAGGCTTAGAGAACACAATTGGTCAAGTCTATGAAGAATTATTTTGATGGTAGAGGAGACCCATATGATCATGTGGCTAAATTTAGGCAAGTATTGAGACGCACACAATTGGTCAAGTCTATGAAGAATTATTTTGATGGTAGAGGAGACCCATATGATCATGTGGCTAAATTTAGGCAAGTATTGAGAGCTGAGCAAGTTGATGATCTATTCACACAATACAATGCATTTGGTCTAACCCTTAAGAACACAAACCTTACATGATTTCAATTACTACATGAGAGGCAATTCAAAAACATAGGCCAATTGTTAGAAGCCTTCATTACAGAATTCTTGAAAAGTGGCATCAGGCATAATACTTCCTCGCTGATACATAGCTTCAAACAAACACTCCAAGAAATGGTGAGACTTGTAGGATGATGATTTAGGCAATATCTAGAGAGACACCCTGTTCCAGAGTTACCCACTCTAGCCAAACAAGTGGCTTTATTCTTAGATGGATTGTTAAGTACCAAATTGAGATCTTATGTGTATGTGAAGGACCCTAGAGCCATAGAAGAGTGTGTATGCATGTACATAGATATTGAGGATAGTCTAGGTGAGGAATTAAAGCTTTCAAAAATCTATAGAGATTCAGATAGCTCTACTAACCTCACCTCCAAACAATCCACATCTATTGAGGAACTTGCAGAGAAGGTAGCTCAGAAACTAGGAGTCTCTAGCAAACAGATACCTAGATTTTCCTCAGTGAAAAGTTGCTCTACCTGCGCAGGAGACCATATGGCTAGCATGTGGGCAATTATGGATCAACCCCAAGCAAACCAAAATAGCCAATACTGCACCATAGAAAGGAGGTACACTAACCACACCGCACAAGACTTCCCTTATAACAAGCAAGCTGTTAGACAAAATTATCCACAGCCATATCCGCAACAAGGGAGATATCAGAATTAGTACCCAAAATAGTATGATAGGCCACAACAACCCTATCAACAACCCTACCAAGCCCAACAAGGCCTCAACCTATGTTAGCTCAGCAACCTCCAACTCCAACCAATGTGATCCCAGCGAAGTATGTAGCTGTTGAAGAAAATATAAATAGAGCCTTAGTGCCAGTAACACCATTGCTTTGAGAAAGTGACCCAAATGATCATAATTTGGACTCTACTCATATGGATAGCCCACTCCGGAAATTATACCGATAGTCAAAAAAGAAAAGCCCAAACTTATTGCTTGATAAGTTTGGGCTTTTACTATTACGAAGACCCTAGTGAGTCTAGTGGAGAGTCTGAATATGCCAATTTCATGTACGCAAATCCTAATTCTAAGCCTCAACCTAGATAGATGAGACCCCAAGCACCTAGAGGGCCATGTTACAGATGCCAAGGAGATCACTTCATTCATGATTGTCCTTTACTTGCTCCCATGCAACCCCAATTAGTGACAATTCAAGGGGTTTGTCACGATTGTGGGAAAGAGAACCTCTAACAAGACTGCCCAAAGAGCCCACACAATGTGACGAAGATCACTCCCATTAATGTGATTGGGTTAATAGTAGACTCTACAAGAAGTATAACTCCCACTACCGCAGTGCAAGTGGTCACGAGAGCTCAGGCATTACAACAAATCCAAGGCTTAGGTCAGGAAAAAAACTCAAAGGTTAGTGAGATTGAGAGTATAACAAAGAAAAGGATGAGAGCTTGGAAAGATAGCCAAGAGAGAATGAAAAGGTGGTCTAAGAAAATGAGTGAACTTGAGGAAATCTTAAGAGAAACAAAAGCCAAGATAGTCAAAATTGCCTCTCAAATGCACTCTCACACACCACCACCATGACCATCCCTATCACCTTCTAATCCACCACATGTAACCCATCCACCACCCAAAGTAGGATCAGTCCTAATAGATCCCACTCCTAAGGACCTAGACATGTTGCTTAAAGCATATGAGGTTAGAATCCAAGAAGGGCCAAATGTGAAAGATCATGAAAAATGTTACCCTAGAGTTGATCTAGAGATAGAGAGAACATAGCTTTGTGCTAAGATGGTAGAACTGGCTCAAACCATGTTTGAAGCCAGTTACCTTTTCAACTACTCTAGTTCAGCTAAGACATAGTTGCATTTTGATGGACTGTTAGAAAGATTGGAGAGCCTATTTGCAAAATATGGAAAGGAAGCCACCTCCTAGGGAAAGAACAAGGCAAGTGAAAAGATAAGACTTCCTCCCTAGGAAGCTTATGTGCATAATTCCACAAAGCCAGACACATCTTCTTCTATGAATTGATATTCCCCAAAATTTCTAAGAGAGATTCAAGAAGAGAAATGGGCTAAAGAAAGTGAAAATCCTCCTCCCATTGAACTTGTGGATGACTTACATAACCAGTTCCCACTAGACATTCCTTCCATCTATGGAGAGTAGGAGGATGCCCAATCTAGTGAGAGATTAGACTTCGAGCATAATTCCTTGCAGGAACTACCCCATTTCACAGGCCCATGGGAAGCAAAGTCTACTTGTATGAGAGCACCCACAATTCTGGTAAGAAAGGAAAATTCATTCATACCTAGGAATACGGAGGTAGTGAAAAACACTAAAGTGTAGGGCAATCTTACTTTAGAGGAGATACTCAAGGTTAAGCCAGAATTGTGGAAACCTAGGCAACCTAGTGCTAGAAGTAGCAAAACCTTGTTCCCAGGTAGGATCTCATAGAACTGTGCTAGAAATACCTTTGGACAAGATAGGGGACATGAGTGAAGGAGATGAATGAAACACCTATCTTCTCGTTACCCATCAAGCTTACACCACCAAGGCAATTTTGGACTTAGGTGCAGGAGTTGCAATTGCTACCACTTCCCTATGGAAGCATTGGGGCAAACCAACACTCAGGCCCACAAGAATGAAACTACAAATGGCCGATGGTCACATAGAGAGAACTTTACGATTTCTAGAAGGGATAAATATCACTACTTGTGGTGCTTTTGCTATATGTGACTTCAGTAGAAATTAAGTCGATGAGATGATTTTGGGAAGACCATTTATGAGACAATTGCAAGTAGTACAGGATTGGGGAACCAATTCCTTGTATTTGCAACACTTAGGTGTTACAAACAAAGCCAATCTCAAGGATTACTCTCATAGAGATGTACCCCCATACAGTGGAATCCCATCCATAGATCCATAGACAATACGGAGTCAGTGCACTCCATAAGATTAGGATCCTCATGGATGCATGAAGAAACCCACTTATGGATGTGCAAAGTAGCAGTATAAGAAGAGAAGAGAGAAAAAGCTAGAGAGGTAGATGCGAAAGAAACTCATAGATCAATTCAAGACCCAACCTATGCACTTGTAGTATTTCCAGACGAAGAATTTGAACCTCATGGTTGGGCAAAAATTCTAGAACAATGGATGTAGTCATCAACAAAGAGCAATGGACACCACACTGTGATGAGGATGGCTATGGCATTTCAGTCTTCACTATAGAACCACTTATGTGTGATTCAGTTATTGAAGAGTGTGAACCAAGCACTGATGTACTTGAGGAAGAAAGTGACTCTGATCTAGAATCAATCATTATGGACTCTCCTTTTACATTAAAAGAGGAATATTTCTACAAAGTAGAGGCTCACCCTCAGAGTATAAAGAACTTATGAATGATGTGAGATTAGCCATACAGGTAACCACTAAGAATGAAGGCAAGAAGAGGAAGAAGAGAGAAGTCACACCAGAAGAGGAAGTATCTTTGTTTGAGGTCCCTGAAAACTTTAAGAAGTATGAAATAGAGGATAGAAAATTCATGATAAGAATGGATAAATGAGACGTACAGATAGGAGTGGCCTATGATAACACAGAGACAACCAAGAAAATTGTTGTGACCATAGAGGAAGGAGAAGAACGGTGTATGTACATAGGACGTGATTTAACAGAGGATGAGGAGCAAGAGTTGGTAGACTTGCTAAGAGAATACAGAGATGTACTTGCTTGGAGTTACAAGGACTTAAAAGGTGTTGACGCTGACATATTCTCACATACGATTCCCATGACCTTTGATGCCAAACCCTCTAAGCAAAAACCTTACACATATAATGACAAATATGCTACCCAGATCAAAGAAGAGATAGATCGATTGGTAGAAGCAAGATTCATCTATGAAATTGAGCACACTGAATGGGTATCCCCCATCATAGTGGTTCCCAAGAAGAATGGAAAGTTATGTGTTTGCATTAACTTGAAGAAGGTTAATGCAGTCACAATTAAAGATAGTTATCCACTTCCTATCACTGAGCATCTACTAGAGAGGGTAGCAGGCAAGGAAGCATACAACTTCCTTGATGGGTTTTCGGGCTACAATCAAGTGGCCATCACTCCAAAAGATCAACATAACATGACTTTTGCTACAGTGTGGGTCATGTTCGCCTTTCGAGTAATGCCATTTGGTCTTACTAATGCGCCAACTACCTTTCAAAGGATGATGTACCATGTGTTCAAAGAGTTCTTGAGGAAGAACTTGGAAATCTATGTTGATGATCTCTATGCTCATTCCAACATTAGACAAACACATATCCTCGAGCTGAGAGCTATCTTTTACAAATGTAGAGAATATCAAGTTTGCTTGAACCTAGAAAAGTGTGTTTTCATGGCTAGGCAAGGCAAGGTTTTAGGACACATAGTGTCAAACAATGGCATATCCATAGATGAAGAGAAAGTGCGAGCTATTGGAGAGCTACCTAGGCCAAATAATGTCAAGGAAGTACAAGCCTTCATGGGGCACTATGGATATTATCAACGCTTCATTCACATGTACGCAATAATTGCAAAGCCTCTATACTCCCTCTTGACTAACTTTGAGTGGACGGATGAATGTGAGAACTCCTTGAATGAGCTTAAGAGATGATTGTGTTCAACACTAATCTTGACTACAACAGATTAGAACAATCCCTTTCATGTTCATGTAGATGCATCCAATTATGCTATTGGGTGTGTGTTGCCACAACCTACTGGTGAAGGTAATATGGATCTTCCCATTGCCTATGCGAGTAGACTATTGAATGTAGCTGAAAGAAAGTATACCACTACCGAGAGGGAAGGATTAGGCATGGTATATGCAGTTAAAAAGTTTAGACATTATTTGCTTGCAAATAAGTTTAAATTTTTTACAGACCATCAAGCATTGCTATATCTAGTGAAAAAACTATGCAACATTGGCCGATTAGTAATGTGGTTCCTCTTAATAATGGAATATGAATTTGAAGTTGTGGTTAGGAAAGGTAGAACTCACTTGAGAGCTAATCACCTTTCTCAACTGACTTCAGGAGAGTCCCCTCAAGGAGTATCAGATGACCTTCCTAATGCTTACTTGTTCAATCTAGAATTAGTGTGTGAATGGGCTAAAATTATAGTGCCTATCCTCACCTTTGGACCTAAACATCCTGCATTGAGAGCCAAAGATAAAGAAGTAGTGAGGTCTCAAAAGTATCACATAATGGTAGGCAACATGTGTAAGCACACATATCAAGGCATACTAGCTTGCTGCATAGACGATGATGAGCATGCAAAGTGGTTGCAAATTGCATATGTCGGTGCACTACAACATCACTTGAAACAACAAACTCTACAAACGCTACAAAGACTAGGTGTGTACTGGCCAACAATGGAAGTAGTTCTGCATAACATGTGCAAGGAATGCCCAAGATGTAGCACCAGACCCCCAGTTTAACATGCCACTTTGTATCAAGTGTCTTTAGTGCTAGATTGGAGTGAACCCGTGTTAAACTTCTTGAGGACGAAAACATTCCATCAAGAGATGACATTGGCCAAACAACAAAGTTTAGAACAAGAAGCACTAGATTACTTGCTCATATGTAGTAATCTCTACAAGCACAAAAAGGATGGATATCTTAGGCTATGCATCCATGAGAGTGAGTATCTTAAGATATTAGAGACAGCTCACCAAGGTGTGACAGGAGGAAACTTTGGACCAGATCGTGTGATCAAGGCAATACTTTTTGCAGGTCTTTGGTGGCCAACTCTTCACATGGATGCACATACCTATGTGAAACGGTGTGATATTTGCCAGCGAGATCAGTACCCGATACGCAAGGATGAGATGCCTTTGAAACCTATGATGGGTGAACGTGCATTCTCTAAGTGGGGAATAGACTTTGTTGGTCCTATTAATCCACCAGGTAAGAGTTCACATGCTGAATACATCATTGTTGCAATGGATTATCTAACCAAGTGGGTAAAAGTGAAGGCCACAGCGAAGAACGATGCTCAGAATGGTTAAGTTCTTATTTGAGAATGTATTCACTAGATATGGATTACCAATCGAGCTAGTAAGTGATAGAGGCACACACTTCTTGAATGAAGTCATTGAAAATCTTCTCCCAGAATTCATGGTGGTTCACAAGAAGTTGGCTCCATATCACCCACAAGCCAATGGCCAAGTTGAAAGCACGAACAAGATACTTTGTAATGTGTTGACAAAATTGGTGAATAATAAATGCTCTGATTGGGACAAACAGCTACACCATGCTATTTGGGCATATAGAGTTGCCTATAAAACGGTACTCCAAGCCACACCCTTTCAGATGGTATTTGGACAAAATGCGGTGCTACCGTTGGACTTTTTGATACGCACATGGAAAGTAGCATAAGAACATCAATGGACCGGCCATGAGCTCTCATCTAGAATCTTTGATCTAGAACGCTTAGGTGAAACAAGATTGAGAGCAGCAGCAGGGATTTATGCAGCTAAGAAAAGACAAAATGCATACTTTGATGCCCATGTGAAGGATAAGGGCTTGAAAGTGGGAGATTTAGTCCTACTGTACACTTTAAAGCAACATGCAAGAAAGTTGGAGAAGAGAGGCTATGGACCTATGATCATCAATAGGATCTCAACAAGTGGAGCAGTCCAATTAACCACTCTAGAAGGTGATATCCTACCTAATTACATCAGTGGATGTAGAGTGAAATTATATCAAGAACCCCTCATAGAGGAAATGCTAAATGGACTTAATATGGCCAAGAAACGTAAAGAGGAAGAAAAACTAATTCGAGAAAAAGCACAAGCAAAAGCCTTCGAATGCATCTGAAGAATGAAATTGAGGACACAAGGTATATATCAGCCTAGGATAGATGCTTATGATGCTCCGAGATATCACATGGCCATGTGCAAAGCATCAGGAGTAAGTTCCAATAAAATAGTTGACCGACTTCCTTTTGTGACCTAGAGATAAGACAAGGAGAAAGTGCAAGGAATATGAAATCATTGAATCACTCAGGCGCAACCACTAGTGCAGTTAGACGTTCTTAGTGTCAAGAATTGCAATTAAGCGTCAATCCTATAGAGGCATATCTCATAGGATTGGGAGGTGTGGAAACCCCTTGCATGGGCGAGGTGGAGCTTCCCATCAATATTCAAGATGTTCTCATGACAGTAAAGGTGCTAGTGTGTCAAGACGAGGATCTCACTCAGCCTTTTGTCTTGGTTCAAGACTAGATCTATGATCATGCAGTCAACTTGAACCTAAGAAGTGGAATTCTTCAAGTCTAGGTAAATCAAAATCGCATCA
This sequence comes from Ceratopteris richardii, assembly GCA_020310875.1. Taxonomy (NCBI): domain Eukaryota; kingdom Viridiplantae; phylum Streptophyta; class Polypodiopsida; order Polypodiales; family Pteridaceae; genus Ceratopteris; species Ceratopteris richardii. The sequence continues at coordinate 180,804,044 of CM035422.1, read as the reverse complement.
CCATTGAGTAAGAAAATCAAGCACTCAAGGAACTAAGAAAGGCACCAACTCCTAGTCCTTCCAAGAGTACACATGAAGATAAAGATGTTGTTCTTGTCCAAAAATCTATGTTGCAGAAGGAGGAGGTTCACAACAAAGAAATCAAGGATAATATGGAACTCTGTTCTTTTCCAAAAGCAAGCAAAGCAAAGCAGACAAGGGAGCACAAGAAACCGGGGAAGCAAACGGTCTATGTGAATCATCAATGGAATGAGCAAAGCGAGATGACTCAAACGGTGAAGCAAATTTGGATCCACAAGGGTGAATGTTAGACGTAGCATTTTTTTTGAAGGGATATTATTTGTAAAATGTCAAAAATTTGTAGAAATATTTATACAAATGATGTAAAATTGAGGAAGATTCTTCCTCATGTAAATTAGAATCATATGTATTTTTTCTAGAATTTTTGGAAGCTCTTTGATAGCATATTTTTAGATTAGAAGGTAAAAGGACCAAAATTCAAGTGTGAAAAGGAACACTTGAAAAAGTATAAAGGATAATTTCCTCTATTTTGAGAGGGTTGGTTGTATTATTTTTGTTATCCAAGTAATGTGAAGAGCTTTCCTGTAGAAAATCGTGTTTTTCCCTTTCATGTTCTTTCTCTTGATTTGTTGAGTCTATTGTTTGTGTGATCCATGGAATTTGTAAGCTTCAGTTATGCATTTTTGAGTAAGATGTATGAAGAGAGGTGATTCTCAGTGTATTGAGTAAGAATGTGCAGAAGAATAAAGTTGGAAATGGAAATTCTCAGTTTTCACAGAATTGTGATTGTCTCATCTGTGTGATACAAGTACTGTTTTTGAAATCTGACTTCATATTTGTATTCTACAGGGAAAATGGCACACCTTAGGTGCAAGAATCATTGAAAATGTTGTTACAGAACTCTAGATAATCAAAACCCTAGATATTTCTCTTCTTCTTCATAATTTCTCAAAAAAACAGTCATCTCAACCCTTATTCTTGGCCATTAACTAGAAGGGGTTGTGGTCTTTGCATACTTCCCGGATTGACAAATTAAAGATGTGTAGTTGATCTTTTGTGCTATAATGATTGGAGAGGACAACTCCAAAGGGTAACAACAAACATTTTTTGGCGTCGTTGTGGGGGAACAAAGCAAAAGCTTCATTGAAGTTGTGGAACTTGCTAGATCTTCCATTGTTGATGGTATTTGAACACATTGAAAAGGTACTACTCTATAATCAAAAAAGAAAAACTGAAAAGGTAGGTTACTCTGCTTGTCTTTTGGGAAAAGGAAGCATGAATTAACCTTTTGAGATAAAGAAGTTGTGGAATTTTTGCAAATTGATAGTTGATCATACCTTTTAAGAGTAAAGTGCAGGTGCGTGCAAAAAATTGAATCAAGATTGTTAAAGGGAAGGTAAAATGTGACTATCTTTACATATGTAGAGTGCTTTTTGACTAAGTACCAAGCAAATTTGTTAATCTTGGAAAAGATGACATGATTGCAATGAGGAAAGTCAAGTAAAGTAGCTATGTGCAAATTGATAGATCCATTTGTTTATCCAAGGTAAAATAATAATTTTGAGAAAAGATTTATTTGCCTCTTGAAAAAGAAGGTGTTTGAGTTAATCTTTGCATGAATTGATACTTGTACTTCTTAAGCACATGTTTTCTTGAAAAGCTTTACTTCCAAACTGACTAGATTGCAAGCATAAAAGAATATAACCAATCATGAAACAAAAGATCAATGGATCTTGGAACAAGAAAACCCTAAGATAAGTGTTTACCTTGATTTAGGGTTCAAAATACTAAAAAATTCATAAAATCCATTAAAAATTCAAACAAATTTCTTTTTTCTTAGAAAGTTGGACAAGAGGATTGTTGTTGAAAGTAGAAGGGGAATAGTGAAAGAAAAAAATATGGAAATTGATAGAAAATAAAAAATATCTAGAGTAAAAGTTGTTGTTTAAATTTTTTGAAAATTTCTTTGAATGAGTTTGGTGGTGTATAATTGCAGGTGACAAGTGATCTGGAGTTGGTGAAGAACATTGGAGAAGACTAGAAGGGAAGAAAAGTCAAAAAGTGCAAAAGCAGGAAGTTCAGAGAAAAACACGATTCTCATCACAGAATCGTGATTTTTAGTAAGATAAAGAATTTGACTTAGTTGCACTATTGGGCACTATGGTAAGTGATTTTAAAAGGTTTCATAAGTTGAATGAGTAAAGGAAATCAGAATTTCAAAATTTCTGTAAGAATTGAGTATCAAGTGATCAGATTAGAGAATTGGGCACAGAATCGCAATTTTCATCAGTAGAATAAAGAGGGCAAACTTTTGTTGGAAGGGGTAAGATTTTTGAAACAAAACCACAAAAAGATCATAAAAGAACAAGAAACAAGATAGTAGGACCTCAAAATCGTGAAAATCACTCACAATCGCGATTGTCTGAAGTCTATAAAAGCCTAAAATTTCAGAAAAATAGTCATTTGAGTGAAGGAGTGAGTGGAGAGAGCATTGACAGAAGCGTGATTTCCTGCAAACACAAAGTTTTTGAACAGTGGTGGATCAGGCTACAAGGTAATCCTCTTAACATAAAGTTTTTACATATTTTCAAGTTAGAAGTACTGGAAAAAACTCAAAAATGCATAAAAAAATGGAAAACACAGAATCACGACTTTCTGTGTTTTGAATATTTTGTTAGAAAAAATCATTGTTTTGTCAAAAATTCTTTATTGCATGCCATTATTTTGCTAAGGCGCTTCCATTAGAGTGAGAAAAAAAAAAAACGAAAACAAAAAATTTACAAAAAGTTTGACAGAATCACGATTCTATAATCAAACACAAAATCGTGATTCTATAATCAAACACAACATCGCGTTTCCCAAAATACGATTTTCTTAAGAAAATCGTGTTTTTTAACAATTGTGAGCAATCATGATTGTCTGGGATTAGAATCGTGAGAAACACGATTCCATTCATAGAATCGTGAAAAACACGATTCCATTCATAGAATCATGAAAAACACGATTCCATTCACATGATCGTGAAAAACACGATTCCATTCATAGGATCGTGAAAAACACGATTCCATTCACAGAATCAGGAAAAACACGATTCCATTCACTGAATCGTGAAAAACACGATTCCATTCATAGAATCGTGAAAAACACGATTCCATTCATAGGATCGTGAAAAACATGATTCCATTCACAGAATCGTGAAAAGCACGATTCCAGTCATAAGATTGTGAAAAACACGATTCCAGTCATAGGATTGTGAAAAACACGATTCCATTCACAGAATCGTGAAAAAACACGATTCCAGTCATAGAATAATGAAAAACACAATTCCATTCATAGAATCGTGGAAAACACGATTCCATTCATAGAATCGTGAAAAACACGATTCTATTCACAGGATCGTGACAAACACGATTCTCTTCACAGAATCGTGAATTAGTTGAATGATTTTGAGATCTGGTAATAAATTTTTCACAACTGATAAACAAGAGTTAAAAAGGAAGGATATAGAGCCAGTGTTAGGAGATTTACAAGAAAAGGATTTAGGACAGATAGATAACATGGAAAACCTAAATGAAACAAATGAAGCCTCTAAAACTAGTGATTATAGAAATATTCTCAAGTACATGTATACAAATAGGTTTGGAACCTATGTGTATCAAGATGGTATGCATAAGTTTCTTATTAGGATGAGAATAAAGATGCACCATTGTTGAAGTCATGCCATGCACGTGAAAAATACAAATTAGATGCATAAGTGGAAATCATTTTTTTGAAAAGAATGAATTTGGATAGCAAAAATATTATTCAAAACAACAGAATGCAAAGGAAAACGACTAAGAGCATCAACTACAACATTAGCTTTACCAGGCTGATATTGTATCATGGGTTGGAAATTTTGAATGAATGATGCCCATTTAAGATGCCTATCAGAGATTAAAGGTTGACTTAATAAATGCTTAATAGCCTGTTTATCGGTTTTAATTAAGACCTCTCAACCCATAAGATAGTGTTTCCAAATTTGCAGAGCATGCACAACTGCTAACAATTCTTTATCATACGTACTATAATTCTTTTTTGAGGGCTTAAGCTTCCTACTCTTAAATGCAATGGGATGGTCATTTTGCATTAAAACAACACCTATTCATGAACCACTAGCATCAGTAACAACATGAAAGGGTTGTGAAAAATCAGGTAATTGTAAAACAGGTGCATGTGAAAGTGCATGTTTGAGTTTTTCAAAGGACTGTTGTTGGGTAAGTCCCCATGAAAATTTTATTTTCTTTTTCAACAACAAGGTAAGAGGTCAATGCTAAATAAGAAAAATTTCGAACAAACTTCCTATAGAAACTAGCCAACCCAAGAAAAGAATGAACATCATTGACTGATTGTGGTGTAGGCCATTCTACGATAACTCTAATCTTTTTCGGATCCACATGCACACCTTCACTTGAAATAATATGTCCTAAATATTCTAGCTTATGCTGAAAGAAATAACTCTTTTCAGGATTAGCATAAAGTGTGTTCTCTCGTAACAAATGAAAAAAACTATTTCAAGATGATTTTCATGTTCACTATCATTCTTATTGTAAACAAGTATATCATCAAAGAATACAAGAACAAAAGCTTGGTAATCAAGAAAAATATTGTTCATCATTCGTGCAAATGTCGCAGGGGCATTAGTAAGTCCAAAGGGCATTACCATAAATTCATAATGGCCAGTTTGAGTTCTAAATGCAATCTTAAAAAATATTACTTTGTGTCATACAAATCTGATGGTAACCCGATTTTAGATCAATTTTTACTAAAAACACGAGCTCCTCGTAACTTATATAAGAGATCATCTATTCAAGCAATAGGATATCTATTCTTTATTGTGATCTTGTTAAGGGCTCTATAATCAATGCACATGCGATGAGTTTTATTCTTCTTCTCTACTAAGAGAACTGGTGCTCCAAATGGGGAGGAACTAGGCCTTATAAGTCCTTTCTGTAGTAGGTCTTTTACTTGGTTTTCTATTTCCTTTTGATGTAGTGGGCCATATCTATAAGGTGCTTTATGAGGAGGAGAACTACCAAGGACTAAGTCTATGCTATGGTTAAAGGATCCTCGAGATGGTGGTAGTTCAGAGGGATACTCAAACATAAATCAATCCTTATAAATACTCATGAAAGGTTTATATGCATCAGGAAGTGTATGAGTATAATCATTGATGACATTGACAAAAACAATGCATGAGTTGAATCCTTTCCTAAAGGCACGTTTTACTTGAGTGTGACCAATCAGTGGAAATGACTGAAAATCATGCCGTGCAGACAAACTAATGACTTGACCTTTGAATTCAAAGTTAAAAGTATGCATATGGTAGTCAATACGTGGGTTATAATGGTGACGGAAAGGCATACCTAGTATAACATCGTAAGATTGCAAAGGTGCAATTAAAAATGTTCGTGAATCAACATATGGGCCTATGCTTATCGTAACATCTTTCACTTCTCGTGTTACATTATAACGACTACCTTGAAATGCAGCTTTTGCTTTATATAAGGAAGGAAAAGATTGTAATTTAAGTTCTTGTACTACTAAATGTGAAATGAAGTCATGTGAACTACCATCGTCATGTAGAATTTTAACTAGTTTATTATTTATTGTACCCTGCATGCAAAGTAGAGAGTGAAGAGAGATATCGTTACCCAAGGTACTTAAGTCCTTCTCCAATGATTCCTCTGTTGGGCAGAAACAATAGCTTTTACTACTCTCGTAAGGTTGTCTTCCTCACCTTGTATCTTTTGGAGGACTTCATCACGTTGTTGGATCTCATTTTGAGCTCCTCGAAGCTCATGCTGCAAAAGCTCTAGTTGTTGTTCGAGTGTTGCCTCCAAAAGTAAAAACGGAAAGTTATGTTAAATTTAAGGAGAGAGAACTTGAGTAACAACTCCAAGAAAGAGTGTAGTGGTAAAAATACTTCCCTTGAAAGTAGGAGGTTGTGGGTTCAAATCCTTCTACCTTAGGGAATCTAAACCTCTCTATTGCCACTCAAAAATTAAAATTGCCTCATGCATAGCCAACGACTGCCAACGGTCGCCAAGGGAGCCTTGGGTGCCAATGTTGCCAATGTATTGCCTAAGTTATTGCCTAAGTTCTTTGCCTTAGTCCACGCCTTGGAGTAAGCCAAAGGAGTAAACATAGGTGTAAACGTAGGAGAAAACGTAGGTGAAAATGTAGCTTCGGAGTAAACGTAGGTGTAAACGTAGGAGAAAACATAGGTGAAAACGTAGGTTCTGGTTCTGGAACTGGAACAGAAACAGGAACCGGAACCAGAACAGGTGCAGGAGCAGGAATCGGAAACGGAAACAGAACCCTCCGTATGGACGCGTGCAGAGCTCTGATACCACTGTTGTCAGGATCTTGCTCACGTGCACACAGAGGTTACGAATGCAGAAGACGCACAGAAAAATAGAGACAATAAGAGATGAGACTGAACGCAGCATTGGGTGCAATCTCCCCCCATGCACTCTGTTTTCGACAGTCCACAGAGTGCATGTATTTATAGGAATTTTGATTACGTCGAAAAGAGTGGTTACATGAGGGTGGCTTCAAAAAGCAAACGTGAAACTAAAAGTTGGTAACTTTTACAGAAAGCCATTACTTTGAATAACAGACACTACAGTCTACAACGACCTTTATTCTAACCATTACTTTTCTAACAATAGAACCTTCTACGCAGGTTTATTTACAAGCTAAATATTAATTATTCGGATTATTGATATCCACCCTTTCACACCTTGCACGCTCCTCACAAACCTTCAGCTGCTATATCAGAAACATCAGACACACATTAATACATTAATAATATAACACTTTAGCAATGCATTGTTCAATAATATACAACAATGTCCTTATCACAAACCACACCATTTGCAAGATAGAAAAACACTCAAATACTGCACCTTAGAAAGGAAATGGACAAACCATACTAGAGAAGAATGCTTCTACAATAAACAACCCATTAAAGAAAGAGAATATGTGAACCAACACAACTTACAAAGAGAATCTGGATTTTTTGAGCAACCAAGGCCTATACTTGGACAACAACCACCATTACCAACAAATGTAGTACCAGTAAAATACACACCAATAGAAGAAGAAAGCTCAAGACTTAGATCATCTTACATAGAGGATTATCATTGGAATGAAGGATATTAGGAAGATTGGGAAGGATATGAACAGAGAGAACCAGAATTGCAAGCCTTGGACTTTTGAAACGGGAGAATTGAAATGGACACAACCACATTCATGTACATAACTAATAATTACATGTCCAATCAGAAACCCCAATTCAAAGGAAGTCAAAAGATAACTTGTTATAGATGCGGGGGGGAACATTTCATTAGAGACTACCCACAACCTCCTACACTAAGAATAGAAGGAGCCTATTGCAAGGATTGTGGCAGGCACTTAATAAAGGATTTCCCAAGAAACCCTCAAAAACAACAAAACACATCTAGTAACATACCATTAAAAATAGTTAACATAATGGAGCAAGAAGAATTGAGTGATCATGATTAAACAACTATAAATGCTATAACAAGAGCACAAGCTAAACAACAAGAAACAACAAAGGAGCCACACACATAGGAACATAAGAAAATTCCATTTTCAAAAGAAAAGAAAAACAAACAAAAAGGAAGATGGGAAAGAAAGATGAGAATGGGTAGAAATTTGGAAGAAGAAACTATGGAACATTCAAACAATAGCCAACCACAAAATACATAGACTCAAGAAGATGCAAAAAATTCACAAACTTTGGAGACTTTGATAGGAGAATACAAAGGAAGAATTCAAGATGGACCAAATCCTACAGATCATGTGATGGCATATCCTATGCCAGATTTAGAGGATGAAAGGATGCAAAGATGTAAACAAATCATACAAGAAGCACAAATTCAGATTGGGGAAATAAACAATCATCAAGCAACAATTGAAGGGACAAATGCAACAGAAACCAGGAAACAACTTGATCAGGAAGATAATTCACAAATAACCTTCCAAATCAATCTAGACAAACACTGTACAATTTCATATCACACCACTATGGAGGAAATAGTAAAACAAAATCCTCATTTACAACACAATGTGAAAAATTGGGAAACAAAGTCAAAGAACCTAAATCCACAACAACAAGAATTGGAAGAGTTTTTGTACATACCTATTGATAAAATAGGAGGATACTGTGAAGGAGAAGAAGGAAACTCAACTCTGAGAATACAATTTGGTGAGAATCATGCCAAGGCTATATTAGATAGTGGATTGGGAGTTGCTATCATGACTAAACAAACCTAGGAGAAATGGGGAAAAAATGAGTTAATTCCCACTAAAATGAGATTACAACTTGCAGATGGACACATAGAAAAACCCCTAGGAATAGGGGAAAAGGTGATTGTGGAAATATGTGGAATAGAGATAGATCATACTTTTGCCATAGTTGAATTCCCACAATCCACTTCATATCAAATCATCCTAGGAAGACCATTTATGAGACAAATGTAAATTGTGCAAGATTGGGGTAATGATTGTCTTTATCTTCAAAGCAAAGGGAGGATAACTAGAGTAAATTTAAGAAATGGTCAATATTGTGACATGTCCCCTCAGGAATGGTTCAAAGTACATCAAAATCAGGAATTAAGTGAAGAATCAGGGAGTGAAGATCAGAATGAGACAGAACCATCAATTTGGAAATGTAATGCTATAAGGAATCACACATGTAAAAAAAAGGTGTTAAAGAAAGAAGATTGTCTGGAGGAAAGGAAATCACAAGATGAAAGTTACACACCACAGGAATTCAAAGATGAAGAGTTTGAGCCTTATGGATGGAATTAGATTTTGACCACAATGGATTTGGCCAAGGATGAATATATGGGAGTGAAATTTCAAAATGAAGAAGGGTATGATATTTTTCATATAGGAATACAAATGATCAAGGTGCCAAAAACAGAGGAAGATCAAGAGAAAAGAATAATTTTAAAAAATGGAAAAACACAATTCCTGGAAGAAGTAGAAGCTACAGATGCTATAAAAGACAAAATCTCAAGAACATATAGAAAAAATATACACAAAGAAATAGAAGAAGAACAAGAAGTTGAAAAAAATAAAAAAATAACAAAAGAAGATAAAAAATTTGATGTTCCTTCAAATTTCAAGACCTATGAAGTAGAAGACAGATTACTTCTAAAAATGAAACCAAGAGAGAAAAGAAAAAGGGAGAGACATATGACAATGAGGAACAAACTAAGAAGGTGATGATCACTCAAGAAGAGGGGGAAGAGAGACATATTGTAATAGCTGATGACATGACAAATCAAGAGGAGGAAGCATTGAGGAAACTGGCAAAAACATATAGAGATGTGTTTGCTTACAGTTATAAAGATTTGAAAGGAATTGATCCTAACATTTGCGAACATAAGATTCCTATTACTCCTGATGCAAAACCTAGCAAAAAAAGACACTATACATTTAATGATAAATACTCTGCTAAAATAAAGGAAGAAATTGACAAGCTGCTGGCTGCCAATTTCATCTATGAGCTTGAGTATACAGAGTGGATATCTCCTATAGTTGTGGTACCTAAAAAGAATGGGAAACTCAGGGTATGTATTAACTTGGAAAAAGTTAATGCTGCAACTATAAGGGATAACTAGCCGTTACCTATAAAAAGAGTTGCAGGTAAAGAGGTCTATAGCTTTTTGGATGGTTTTTCAGGATATAATCAGGTGCCAATAGCTTTAGAAGACCAACATAAAACTGCCTTTTCCACAGAATGGGGAATCTATGCCTTTACGGTTATGCCCTTTGGTTTAACTAATGCCCCAGCAACTTTTCAAAGATTGATGTGTCATATATTCAAAGAAATCCTTAGAAATATAATGGAAATTTATGGGGATGATCTTTGCACCTTTTCATTAAAAAGACAAGATCATTTGAAGGATCTGGAAAATATATTCAAAAAATTTAGAACATATAGAGTATTTTTAAATCTAGAGAAATGTGTGTTCTTTGTGAGGCAAGGGAGAATGTTAGGTCACATAGTTTCCAGAAATGGAATTTCAAGTGATGAAAGAAAAATCAAAGCCATAGTGGAACTTCCAAGACCAACAAATGTAAAAGAACTTCAAACTTTCATGGGACATTGTGGGTATTATAGAAAATTTGTACACAAGTTTGCAGACATTGCAAAACCTTTGTATGCATTGATCACAAAATTTGAGTGGACCAAAGAATGTGACCAAGCCTTTGAGACTTTAAAAACTTGTTTGGTAATTGCACCAATTCTAAAAACACCACAATGGAATAAAATTTTCCATGTTCATGTGGATGCTTCAAATTATGCTTTGGGATGTGTGTTAGCACAACCAATAGAAGGGAGCAAATTAGATTTTCCAATTGCTTATGCCAGTAGGCAATTGAATTCAGCTGAAAAAATTATAGAACCACTGAGAGGGAAGGGTTGGGAATGATATTTGCTGTAAAAAAATATAGACATTATCTTTTATCCAACCAGTTTAAATTCTTTGTGGATCACCAAGCTTTAATCTATTTAGTAAACAAACCATGCCATACAGGTAGGATAGTCAGATGGTTGATGGAATTTGAATTTGAGTTAGTGGTCAGACAAGGAAAAATTCATTTAAGAGCATACCATTTGTCCAGAATCCAAACCAGAGAGCCAAGTTTATCTATAGATGATGATTTACTAGATGCATATCTATTCAAAATAGAAAGTATTCCTAAATGGGCCATGACTTTAGTACCTTTGCTAACCATGGGACCTTGTAGAACATCTGGAAACAACACACATCTGGTATTACAAAGTAGGAATTTTGTGCTACTAGCTAGACATTTGTATCATCTCAATCACGTAGGTATATTGGAATATTGTACTCTAGAAGAGGAGCAGCAGGAGTATTTTAGAAGAGCTCATTGTTGGAATCCTTGTACTCATGCTTCCATGATAGTCACCATAAGCAATCTCAATAGAATGGGGGTACATTAGCCTAATAAGATTCTGGATGTAAAAAAATATGTTTCTAGCTGCTCAGAATGCCAACCCTTACAGAATGTAGAAATTATAACTTTGTATTTACATTATTGAGGAGTTGAAAAGAAATAGGAAAGGAGAGCCAGTAAGAGCTAGTGCAGACTCATAGAATTTACAAATGATTTATGACGAGTATCAAATGATTGGATATCAATTATACAAGAAAGGGATGGATGGATATTTAAGAATCTATGTTCCTGAAAATAAGTATATGGAAATGTTAGAGATGGCACATTCTGGAGTGGCAGGAGGACATTTTTCAAGTGAAAGGACTGCTAAACTCATATTATATTCTGGTTTTTGGGGGCCAACTCTATTTCTTGATGCAAGAACATATGTGAAAAGATGTGACATTTGTCAAAGAGTGAGTCAACCAAATAAAAGAGATAATATGCCATTAGTACCACTTATTTCAGCAAGAGCATTTAGTAAATGGGGGTTGGATTTCATTGGACCTATACATCCTCCTGCAAAACAGTCTCATGCTGAATATATACTTGTAGCCACATATTACCTGACCAAATGGGCAGAGGCCAGGGCCACAAAAAGGAAAATGATGCTCAGACCACTGCAAGATTTCTTTATGAAAATATTATCACCATATTTCGATTACCAATTGAATTGGTAAGTGATAGGGGGACTCATTTTTTCAATCAAGTAATAGAAAACATAACTGATTATCTAATGATTAATCATAGAAAGTCAGCTCCTTATCATCCACAAGCCAATGGATTAGTAGAAAGTACTAATAAGGTACTTTGCAATGTTTTGTCAAAATTGGTAAATACAAATAGGAATGATTGGGATTTGCAACTTAATCATGTCTTATGGGCCTATAGAGTGGCATACAAAATTGCCATTGGAACAACACCATTTAATTTGGTATATGGACAAAATGCAGTTTTGCCTTTAGAATTTCTTATTCCAACATTAAAAGTGGGAAATCAATATAAATGGGCTGGACATGAATTATCTGAGAGTGGTGGAATTGGAAAAACTTGGAGCTTCCAGACTTCAAGCAATTATGAGCATATATGTAGAAAAAAGAAGGCAAAAGGCATAACATGATGTTCATATTAAAGAAAAGGACTTGCAAGTAGGAGATCTAGTTCTGGCATATACAATAAAAGAACATCAGAAGAAATTTCAGAAGAAGGGGCATGGACCTTATATTATCAATCAAATCAGTAACAGTGGAGCTATCCAATTAAATAATATAGATGGAGAAATTCATGCCAAACTTCATAAGTGGATGTAGGGTAAAAAGGTATGACCTTCCATTAACTTTTTCTGAATGGAGAAGAATACATCAAGCTCAAAATAGGAAAAAAGAAGAGGAAAAAATCAGGTATGAGGCTCAATAGGAGGCAAAGGAAAAAATAAGAAAGATCAAGGAGGTTAAGGAAGTCTTCTTGTGTGAAACACCTTCAAGAATGACAGAGCATTTGCCAATTATAACAATGAATCTTAATAATGAGAAAATCAAGGTTTTGATAGATTCAGGTGCACAAGTTAATTTGATCAGTTCAGTTTTGTTGGATAAGTTCAATTTTAAAAGGACTAAGAGTAAAACTCTTATCAAAACACTGGATGGTCAGATAATACAAAGTTTTTCTTCTCCATCTATTGAAGTTAAGTTCAATGAAGAAAAAATGAAAATAGATTGTGAAGAATGGACTAATCATATGATGATTGAGAAATTGATTTTAGGGCAACCATGGCTGAAGCAAGGTAAAGTAATTTTGGATTTTGAAAATATGAAGCTCAAATTGACAATAAATGACAAAAGGTTTTTAATGTTTTTATTGAGTGATGAAGAATTGGAAAATCAACACGATGTCTATGACTCAAATTTGGAGGGATTTATTTTTCCACTAGAAGCTACAAAGGAATCACAATAAAAACTTCTTCATTACCAAATCTACTTTAGTCAAAAACAGGAGGAAATGGAAGAAACCAAAGGTGTTGAAAAGACAGAAGAAAGATGGAAAGTGTGGAATAATTAGAAGCATCTAGGCATCAAGACAGAAAGGATGTGGAAACAAAGTACATACCAGCACTATTCATCAAAAAAAATTTCCAAAACTAAATGGATATGGAAGCCAAAAACTTCCAAGTACAGTTTATCAAAAGAAGATTGTTTTATTCCAAAAACAAAATCAACAGGAGTCAAGTACTTTTGGATGAAAAAATCAAATCTGCTTCAATGGAGAGAAAATAAGGATCAAAATACAAAAATAGAGCAAAAGCATGAAGAGTCACAAATGAAGGGAAGGGCAAAATGGTCATCAAATACACACTTTGGATTCTTATTAAAGAATTCAGAATTTCATCAGAAAGGAATTATGAGATGCTGGAAATTAATTCCATATACTTTACCTCATACTTTTTCTAGGGAAAGAAATAGGAGGGGAAGAGAGAAAAGAGGAAATTACTATTAAAAAAAAGAAAAAAGAGAAAAAAAACACACACAACAACTCTTTTGTTTACATAAGTTATATAGCACAAGCAAGATATAGGTTATAATTTGACATGATTAAGCAGTCACTATTCTTTCAGTCATTGTTTAATTATTCTCTTAAAAAAAATCTAAATTTTCTTAAATTCATTCATTATTTCTTTTTATTATTAAAAAAAAGGAAGAGAGCATTAGACATCTTGCTACACATGTGATGATCACTTCAATTGAGTCATATCTGTGATACAAATAAGGAAGTGAGGATTCATTTGAGATTTTATTTTTTCTTTTTTCATTACAGCTCAAGACAAATGTGATTTCTTTTATGTTTCTTGTGACTTATGTGGGTGGAGTTTTCTTTTTGGTTATGTTATATTTTCTCCAGAATGGTGAATCCAAAGGAACTGCCTATTCACAACTTCAAAGCTGACTTTGTAACTTTGTCAAGAGGACATTGGTTCTTAGACAGTGAAGCAGCAGTGGAAAAGGTGGAGCTGGAGTCTGATGAAGAACAAGATATCCCAGAAGCAGAGAAGATAGCCAAAGAACTGAAGGAAACTCTGAGTATCATTGGTCAGCATATCTTTACAGTAGGAGTTGGAGGCCATACGTATACAATGCTATGTCAAGAATTCTACAAATTTCAAAAAATTGCAGTTAATTATAAAAGATGGAAAGCAGTAGGGTTACACAAACTATTGGATGAACCTCTTTTCTTTGTAGATTTTGAGAGAGTATCACAAGTTATGAACAGTCCACTAGAAGTTGTCAAAGGCAATGAAGCATATTTTAGATGTTCAGTCAAGGACAAAGAGAACAAAGAGGTACAAATTACTATAAAAGCAGAACACATCAGGGCAGCTCTCCCATTCTATCCCATGGGAACTAAATTGGATAATAGTTTTGTCAAGAAGAATAGAGCAACATATGCGGGATATTCCAAATTTGTGGATTTCAAAGGAAAAGAGAATGAAGAGTATGCTATCAGGATGTTTCTTCAATATTTGTGTTTTCCAAAGCTGCCTAGATATACCATGCTGCATAAGCCAGTGACACTAATTATATTCAATAATAAGGACAGGACCAAACCATTTGGGGTAATGGATGTAACTCCCTACATCCATGAACAATTGAAGGAAGCAGTAAAGCATTGGGAACATAAGAAGTTTATGAATGGAGCACAGTTCTTAACAAGGACTATATATCATGTTTTGGGCATGAAGGATCAGCTGAAATTGGCTCCAGAAGCTCAATATTTCAGGAGTTTGATGTCAGGAGTTAAAAGTCCTTCTAAGATGATGTCCATAAGAGAGGCAAAAGTGTTGATATATTTAGGTAGTGATGTGTGTGAACACACTAGGACCGCCGGGGCACTTTTTTCCCTCTTTAGGAGTTTTTTTTCCCCCGGCTTGTATATACACATATTGCCCTAATGGGCTACTTATCTTCGTACATTCTCTAGTAATACATTCAGTATTGTGTGTTGTGCTCCAAGCTTCTTCTACTTCCTTGTGCTGTTCGCGTGCTTCCGCAGAAGTCTAACTCCAATAATTGGTATCAGAGCAGGTCGTCGCTTCATCTAGGGTGTCGTCGACACTCCTCCGTTTGCAGTCTCAGAATCGCACAAATTTTGGTGAGCCTCCGAATGCACTATCACAGTGCTTGAGCAGGCTATTTCGTCTTTTTGTGCCAAAGGTATATACCAGTTTCTGTTCGCCAGTGTTGGAAGCAGCCAGAGGCATAGAAGACGCGGAAGCATGTAACGATGGAGCAGGGAGCCAGTCGAATCTTTTCTCAAAGAATCATGTTTTAAAAATACTTTTCAAAAACCTCCAACAGTGATTTTTATCACTATTGTAACATATGTAATATAGAAAAAACCCTTTTCTTAATTTCTAGCTCCATTTTGTGCAAGCCGAGGAGTCCTCGAGCTTGAGGAGCTTAGGTAGAATGAGCGTATCAATTTTCGTTATTTTTAGACACCGTTTACCCTTCCAAATAGCATCTAGGACCTAATTTTTCACTATGTCGGTCACTAGATGTGAAACCGGTCAAAACTAGTCTAGAAACTATAAAAAGCTAGAGAGCTCATTTTTGAGGTTGGTTGGTGTGAGCTTAGAGCTATTTTGAGCTTGTAAGAGTGTTCTTGAGTAATAGAGTTGATTTCTCACCTTCCATTGTGTCTTGCTTGTCTCTTCGTAGTGTGTGTGTATGTGTGTGTGCATTTCTATGCTTCTCACCTTCACTCTCACTTCATCTCACCTTCACGATCTTCATATCACTCCTATCTCTTCCGCGGATTGACAATTAAGGAGGTGAAGCTTCTTAACGTGGTTCTCACCATTGTGCTAGAGCAACACCAAATTTGGCACCGTTGCTGGGGATCGAGTCTAGGACGAATGTGTGATGGTAAGAGTATAGCAAGAAGTAGTGTTGGAAGGTAAAAATTTCAGTTTTTGTTGTTGTTTTTACTTAGTTTTTAGTGTTTTTCACCTCCCCCACACTCCATCTTCATCATTCATGATCATCTTCATCTCCAAAAAAATCAGAAAATTCACTATATCCACCCATTCTCTTCATTTCCCCTCATTTGTGCATGCAAGAGAGTGAGAGAGAGCTTTTGTGCTTGCATATGCTTTTGTCTTCTTGAGTTTTCTTGTAGGTACAGTGCTCCAGAGCATCAGGAAAGCTTGGAAAAGCTAACATTTTCAGTTTCTGTCAGAGATTTCCGTCTGTGTCAGACCATCGCGATGGTCTGCCAAGTGCGGAATTTTTGGTAAGCGACCACACCACGGGATAGGCGACACAAGCGCACACACGAATCCACAGACGCATCTGCAAAATTCTCATTTTGGTGGACCATCGCGATGGTCTCAGACCATCGCGATTGTGTCACACCATCACGATTGGCTCAAGCCATCGCGACGGCTCGGCTGGACCATCGCGACGGTCTCACGCCATCGCGATGGTTCATTTGGACCATCGCGACGGTTCGCGGACCATCGCAACTGTTCGGTTGACCCCACACCATCGCGATTGGCTCATGCCATCGCACCAATGCTGCCACGTGGCAAGCTAGACCATTGCAACGACACCCTTACACCATCGCGACAACTCGAATTTTGGACCATCGCGATTGGGTCAAGCCATCGCGCCCTGACCATCGCGATTGGCTCAAGCCATTGCATCTGTGACCATCGCGACAGTTCACTTTGGACCATCGCGGTTGTTCACGTTGACCGTTGACTGACGCCATCACGATTGTCCGCCTGATCGAGCCATCGCGATTGTTCACTCACCCCGACCATCGCGATTGCTCACTTTTGGACCATCGCGACCGTGCACTTCAGACCATCGCGATTGTTCACCTTCACGCCATCGCGACGGTCCCAGACCATCGCGATTGTCTCACACCATCGCGATTGTGCACCCCCATCGCAAATTTTAGGGTTTCATTTTTTGGCCAATTTTGGGGCTATTTTTGGGAAATTTTTGGGTGACTAGACTCATAGGAGTCCCCTTAGCTCATATTTGGAGAAAAACCTGTTTGTCAATTTTTACCCCCCAGGGCCTGAACGGTCATAACTTTTTCATCCGAAGTCCATTTTTTGAGCTTAATAGCTCATTAGAAAGCTATTTTGAGGTTGACCTAGTTTGGGACTAGAAAGCCAGGGGGCAAGCATTGAAAAGTTGGGCAAAAGAGAAGGGACTTAAAAGGTGTATATACTCAAGTGCTTGATCATCCATTCGTGAATTGGTCTAATATTGGATTTTTCCAGGTCTAGCAAGGGCAATCAAAGGCAACCAAGGCAAGGCAGTGAAGGGCATAAAGCTTGGGAAGCGCGGCTTCTTGGGCATCAGAGCAACCAGAAAAGCTGACTCGAGGTTGGAAGATTACTCAACCCCCTCAGTCAATTCTTAGCTTAGGATAAACATTAGCATTGTGGAGTAAAGACGATAGGAACGCCTCAAGTTCAAGAGAATTAAATTTATCAAGTCCAAGACTAAAGATAAAGGTGTGTGACACAAAAACCTAAAGGAAAGAACATAAGTCTGACGGAACGAGAACTCAAAGTACCACAGAAAGTCGAATTCCTGACGCATACATCAAGACAAGAATCTAAAGAAATCTAAAAAGAATCAAGAAAGTAATAACAAAGAATCATTGACGATCTGAGCGTGTACTGAGTGTGCAAGGAAGAAAATTAATGAACCTTAGATCGGGCAAACATATAGGTAAGTCAGACCGACAAAGCCTTAGATCATCAGAGGCAAGTGTAAGAACTACTGCTCGATCGTGGGCTCAGCAATTGAATAGTAATTACCCCTACGAGAACTCAGACACGAGTGAATCAGAAATGGCATTTAGCACGGAAAGACCAGAAGTAGGGTCAAATGTAGCCTACTTAGAAAGACCAGAAGGACCCTATAGAACACAACTAGAATTTCTCCGAACCAACCGCTTAGGTGCTTGCATCTATGAGGATGGTTTGCGAAGGCAAGTGGTGCAAATGCACAACCCCGATCAACCCATTGGATTGGAACATCCAGTGGTGAAATTCGAGAGAGACGCGTACATAGACAAGGAAGGAACAATGTACATCTTAAGTACGCAGCCAAACAATAGCAACGAGTTTGGCGTGATTCAGCTAGAGACGGAAACTAAATCTCAAGGAAAAGAACCATTAGAAGAGCCTAGAACACCTAAAGGGAAATCTGTACTGACACGAGTACTAATCCTAGAATGGATCCTTGAGGACAATAGAAGCATAGAGTTGTTTGTAAATAAAGAAACTGATGAAGCCTTTTGGAGATACAAGACAGAACTACTTAGTGAGGTAGGTATCATCACGATATACGAGTTCAAGGACCCGGATACACCTGGAAAGGTTGTATACCTGGATGAGACTTCAGAAAGAGTCTTTGTGGTACCTGACCACGCTAAAAACACATACACATGGAGAGGTGAATTGGTATTCCCTCCATCTAGAACGAACATGAATACAAGTCAACAAGGGGCAGGAACATCCTCAGCCCTTGGAAATCAAAGAGAAAAGAATAAAGAAAGACCCGAAGTAAGCTTCACTCATCCCATAGGGAGAGATAGAACAACCACGGACACTAATAGAGCGGATAGACAAAGAGATCATGGAATACCAGGTGGTAGAGATGATTTTCCTCTACCTAGACCACGTGAACACGCAAGAATATTGAGACCCACTCAGTTAGTGAAATCCATGAAAAATTACTTTGATGGGACAGGAGATCCCTATGACCATGTCGCAGAATTCAAGCAAGTACTAAGAGCCGAACAAGTTGAAGACATGTTCACGCAATACAATGCATTTGGACTAACGTTAAAGAACACAGCTTTAACTTGGTTCCAACCGTTGCAACAGAGGCAATTTAGAGACATCCATCACTTTTTAGAGTCATTCATCACTGAATTCTCTAAAAGTGGGATTAGACATGACACGTCTTCGCTGATTCATAGCTTCAAACAAACCCCGCAAGAAACAGTTAGACTGGCAGGACGTAGGTTTAGACAATATGTTGAACGATGTCCAGTACAAGAGTTACCCTCACAAGCCAAGCAAGTGTCATTGTTCCTAGATGGCTTGTTGAGCTCTAAACTATGCTCCTATGTGTACCTAAAAGAGCCCAGAACGCTAGAGCAATGTGTGAGAATTTGTATAGACATTGAGGATAACTTAGGAGACGAGTTGGAACTCTCAAAGGTCTATAAGGACTCAGACTATTCATCTCTAGCATCCACAAAATTGTCTAACTCGATAGAAGACCTAGCAAAAAAAGTGGCCCAGAAACTAGGAGTTTCTAGTAAACCTAGGGTACTAACAAACAAGCATTGTTACACCTGTGGTGGAAATCATATGGAAAATGTGTGTCCCAATACACCACAACCTCAAGCCAACCCTAGTGGCCAATACTATACAATTGAGAGAAGATACACGAATCATACAGCTCAGGACTGCCCATACAACAAGCAAACCGTGAGACAGAACTACCCGCAAGCATACGCACAACCAGGTAGGTATCAAGGCCAATACAATGTTCAACCTTATTACTATAGGCCTCCTCAGAACTACCCATACCAGGCTCAACAGAGACCTCAACCTGTCTTAGCTCAGCAGCCACCCCCCCAGCAAATGTCATCTCAGTTAAATACGCTACTGCAGAAGAGAATCTAAGTAGGGCCTTAGTGCCTTCTTCACCTTTGATCATAGAGAGTGACCCGAACTCAAACAGTTTTGACTCTACGCATGTAGATAGTCCACCCGCATATTACACGGAGTCACCAGAACACGTAGAAACATATCATTATGATAGTCCACCAGTGGAACCTAGTTGGGAGCCAGACTATGCTAATGTGATGTACACCAACCCTAATCCACGGCCCCAATTAAGACAACAAAGACCACAGGGCCCTAGAGGACCATGCTTTAGGTGCCAAGGAAATCATTTCATAAAGGATTGTCCACATCCTCCGATAGCAGGACAATCACAGTACTATAACATCCAAGGCTTTTGTGCCGATTGTGGCAAAGAGCACATCATAAAAGATTATCCTAAGAACCCTGTTAATGCTTCGAATGTAACACCGATCAACGTGATAGGTATTGTAAACAACACAGATGGATCCAATCCTACATACGTGCCTATCCAAGCTATCACTAGAGCCCAGGCGCTCTTACAGAACCAACAGTTTAATCAGGAAAAAGTAGCTGGCACCAGTGAAGTTGCAGAATCTAGCAGTAAAAATACAAAATCTTGGAAAGATTCTAGAGAAAGAATTAAGAGAAAATGGAGTAAAAAGATAACTGAGTTGGAAGGAAGTTTGAAGGAATCTAGAGCCAAAATTCTAGAATTGACTTCGCAGGACTTGAATCAAGAGAATCCAGCTCAGAAATCAGGATCAGTTTTAGCGGAACCCATACCAGAAGATCTAGACATGATGTTTCGTGCATATCAGGCTAGATTAAAAGAAGGACCTCAAGTAGTGGAAATGAGCAAGAACTACCCACGAGCAGACTTAGAAATTGAGAGGACTAAACTTTGCATGAAGATGGTAGAATTAGCACAAGCTTTGTTCGAAGCCTCTAGATATCTTAATTGGAATAACATGGCAAAACCGGAACTACACTTTCAAGGACTAATGGAGAGGCTAGAATACTTGATAGAAAGCAAAGAGAAAAAGGATCAGCCTAGGAACCCTATCGTCCCAGAGACACAGGAAAATAATGTACCATCCCTGTCTCAAGTACCCTATACAGAAAGTCAAGACAATTTGTCTTCCATACATAGGTACTCACATGAATTTTTGAGGGAAATCCAAGAAGAGAAATGGAGAAAAGAACAAGGAACTCATCCTCCTATTCAAGAAATAGACGACTTGCAGGAACAATTTCCCCAAGACATCCCCTCTATATACGATGATGTAGAGGAGGAACAACTGAGTGAACACACAGGATTTGAATCTAATTCTTTACAAGAATTACCTCAGTTCATAGGACCTTGGGAAGCAAAATCTATTAGTATGAGAGCACCCACGATAATAGTGAGGAATGAAGAATCAGTAGTCCCTAGAAACACGAAAGTGATCAAGAATACTAAAGTACAATGTAATCTCACTCTAGAGGAGTTGTTGAAGGTAAAACCAGAATTGTGGAAACATGTAGCAAATCAATTCCCCGAGCTTGCTACTACTCCCTCACAAATAGGATCACAAAATAAGGTACCAGAGATACCCGTAGAAAACATTGGAGATGTAAGCGAAGGAGAGGAAGGTAACACTTATCTTCTGATAACCCATCAGGGCTACACCACGAAAGCCATCTTAGATTCAGGAGCCGGAGTAGCCATAGCTACCACCGCTTTATGGAAACGTTGGGGTAAGCCAGCATTAAGACCCACCAGGATGAAGCTACAAATGGCTGACAGACACATAGAAAAACCATTAGGCTTACTAGAAGGCATATCTCTCACCACTTGTGGTGTAGAATTTGAGCATACTTTCGCCATTTGTGACTTTGCAAAAAATCATGCTTATGAGATGATATTGGGACGACCATTCATGCGTCAGTTGCAAATTGTACAAGATTGGGGAACTAATTCTTTGTACTTGCAACATTTAGGAGTGACTACCAAAGTCAATCTTAAAGACTATTCACATCAAGATGTACCCCCAATACAATGGAATACCATCCATAAGACACCAGTAGAAACAGAATCAATACACTCATTAGAATCAAATCCTTCTTGGTTGCATGAGGATACTCATTTATGGATGTGTAAAGTTGCAAAACAAGAGGAAGAAAGATTAGAAGCAAGGACCTTAGGTGCAGAACAACATCCATGAACCCTTCAAGATCCAGCTTACGCACCTGTAGTATTCCCATACGAAGAGTTTGAGCCCCATGGTTGGGCAGAAATCCTAGCAACCATGGATGTAGCCATCAATGAAGAACAATGGACACCCCACTATGAGGAGGATGGCTATGACATTTCAGTTTTTACGATAGAGCCAATAATGTGCGATGCAATTTTAGAAGAATGTGAACCTAACATTGATGCATTTGAGGATGCAAACGATTTTGATTTAGAATCAATTATTATGGACCCACCCTTTGCATCAGAGGAAGAATATTTCTACGAAGTAGAGACTCACCCTCAGAAACAGGAAGAAATTACGAATGAGGTGAGGTTAGCCACAGAAGTGACTAACAAGAGTGAAGGCAAGAAAAGAAAGAAACCATGTCAGAAAAAGAAGAATCTTTGTTTGAAGTACCCGAGAATTTCAAGAAATATGAAATCGAAGATAGAAGAATCATGGTACGAATGCCTAATAGAAAGGCGAATGACGGACAAGTATATGATAACCGAGAGAAAACCAAGAAAATAATAGTAGCCATAGAAAGAGAAGAAGAAAAATGTACATACATAGGGCAGGATTTGACGAAGGAAGAAGAAGAAGAGCTAGTTGCCCTATTGCGCGAATATAGAGATGTGTTTGCTTGGAGTTACAAAGACCTAAAAGGAGTAGATCCAAATATATGTTCTCATAGAATCCCTATGACTCCCGATGCAAAACCGACGAAACAGAAACCGTACACGTACAATGATAACTACGCTGCTAAGATTAAAGAGGAGATAGACCGTTTGGTAGAAGCAGGATTCATTTACGAAATTGAGCATACCGAATGGGTATCCCCCATTGTGGTAGTGCCCAAGAAGAATGGAAAATTGTGTGTATGTATTAACCTTAAAAAAGTTAATGCCGCCACGATTAGAGACAGTTATCCTCTTCCTATCACGGAACACTTATTGGAAAGAGTTGCGGGCAAGGAAGTTTACAGCTTCCTTGATGGTTTTTCAGGCTATAATCAAGTAGCCATTGCTCTAGAAGACCAACACAAGACGACATTTTCCACCGAATGGGGCATATTTGCATTTCGTGTAATGCCATTTGGCTTAACAAATGCACCCGCCACTTTCCAGCGACTCATGTGTCATGTTTTTAAGGAATTCTTATGCAAGAGTTTGGAAGTTTATTTCGATGACTTATGTGCACATTCAAATGTAAGACAGACACATATCCCAGAGTTAAGACAAATATTTGACAAATATCGAGAATATCAGGTCTGTTTGAACCCAGAAAAATGCGTTTTCATGGTCAGACAAGGTAAAAATCTAGGACACATTGTGTCAAAAAATGGAATCTCTACGGATGAGGAAAAGGTGAAGGTAATTTCGGATCTACCTAGGCCGACGAACATCAAAGAGGTACAAGCATTTATGGGTCATTGCGGTTATTATAGGAGATTCATACACATGTATGCAATCATAGCCAAGCCTTTGTACTCCCTTTTAACCAACTTTGAATGGACAGATGAATGTGAAAATTCATTCAATGAACTTAAACAACGCTTGTGCTCAGAACCTTATTGACTACCCCAGATTGGAGTAAGCCATTCCATGTACATGTGGATGCATCCAACTACGCCATAGGATGTGTGTTAGCACAACCCACGAGTGAAGGTAACATAGATCTCCCCATAGCTTACGCGAGCAGACAATTGAACGCAGCAGAAAGAAATTACACCACGACGGAACGAGAAGGATTAGGGATGATCTACGCGGTAAAGAAGTTTAGGCACTACTTGTTGGCCAACAAATTCAAGTTCTTTACAGATCATCAAGCCCTATTGTACTTAGTCAACAAGCCATGTAACACAGGACGAATAATACGTTGGTTTCTATTACTCATGGAGTACGATTTTGAAGTAGTAGTCAGGAAAGGAAAGACACATCTTAGAGCTGACCACCTTTCAAGATTAACCTCAGGAGAAGCTCCTCAAGGAGTAGTGGATGAATTGCCCGATGCATACTTGTTTAACCTTGAGATAGCACCAAAATGGGCTAAGCCTATGGTCCCTATCTTGTTTGTTGTGTAGATGAATCAGAACATGCGAATTGGTTGCAATTAGCACATGTAGGTGCACTAAAGCAATATCATTCAAAACATCCTACATTGCAGACTCTGCAAAGACTAGGAGTATATTGGCCTTCGATGGAAGCAGATGTCTACAAGTTGTGTAAAGAATGCCATGTTTGTTGTGAAAGACCACCAGTAGAACATGCTACATTATATCACGTGTCTCTCACACCAGACTGGAGTGAACCTTTAGTGACATACTTGAGGACGAACACGTTCCCTCAAGGAATGACCTTAGCTCGACAACGCAGTCTAGAGCAAGAAGCTCAAGACTATTCACTTATTGGAGATAATCTATACAAACGAGGACGAGATGGATATCTAAGACAATGTGTTCATGAAAGCGATTATCTAAGCATACTAGAGACTGCACACCAAGGTGTTGTAGGAGGTCACTTTGGACCGGATAGGATAATCAAAGCCATCCTCTTTGCAGGATTATGGTGGCCCACTCTTCACATGAATGCTCATACCTATGTTAAGAGATGTGATGTGTGCCAAAGAACTCAATTTCCTACTCGCAGAGATGAAATGGCATTGAAACCCATGATGGGCGGACGTGCATTTTCTAAGTGGGGTATAGACTTTGTAGGACCCATCAATCCCCCTGCAAAAGGTACACATGCGGAATACATTATTGTTGCCACAGACTATCTCACCAAATGGGCAGAGGCAAAAGCCACGAAAAAGAATGATGCACACACGAATGCAAAATTCTTATTTGAAAATGTCTTTACGAGATATGGATTGCCTATAGAGTTAGTGAGTGATCGAGGAACTCAATTTCTAAACCAAGTCATTGAATATTTGTTACAGGATTTTATGGTGATTCACAAGAAATCCGCACCATATCATCCTCAGGCCAATGGTCAGGCTGAAAGCACTAATAAGATCCTTTGTAACATACTGATGAAACTCGTGAACAACAAACGTTCGAATTGGGATAAACAGTTACACCACGCTGTTTGGGCATATCGAGTGGCCTACAGGACCGTACTCAATGCAACTCCCTTTCAGATGGTTTTTGGTCAGAATGCTGTGCTTCCTTTGGACTTCTTGATACCGACCCTTAAGGTTGCACAAGAACATCAGTGGACCGGCCATGAATTATCAGCAAGAATAATGGACTTGGAACGATTAGGAGAAACCAGGCTAAAGGCAGCAGCAGGAATATATGCAGCGAAGAAGCGACAGAAAGCATATTTTGATGCACATGTGAAAGATAAAGGCCTAAAAGAAGGAGATTTAGTTCTAGTATATACACTAAAGCAACAGGCATGTAAGTTAGAAAAGCGAGGTATGGACCTATGATCATTAACAGACTCTCGACAAGTGGAGCAGTATAGTTAGCCACCTTAGAAGGAGACGTAATGCCTAATTATATTAGTGGCTGTAGAGTCAAGCTATACCAGGAACCTCTTACTGAGGATATGCTTAGACGACTCACGTTGGCAAAGAAGCGTAAGGAGGAAGAAAATAGAATACGAGCGGAAGCTCAGGCAGAAGCAATAGAACGCATTAAGCGCATGAAGCTAAGAAGACAAGGACTAGGGAGAGAACATTATAACCATCTGGAAACAACACTCAGATACCCCATGGCTATGTGTGAGGTAAAGTCACGAACTCATCCTAGCATAGTGGACAGGAGACCGTTCATTACAGTCAGGCTAGAGCACGGCAACCCTTGCCAAGAGCTCAGGGCTTTAATTGACTCAGGTGCTGCGACTAGTGCGATTAGATGGTCCCACTATAAGGATTCAGGAGTAGAAATGCGGCCAATTGAGGCATACCTCATAGGCCTAGGAGGCATGGAAACCCCTTGCATGGGTGAGGTGGACCTTCCTATCCTCATTAAGGAAGTGACCATGACACCGAAGCTACTAGTGTGCCATGATGACGACCTGATAGAACCCTTAATCCTTGGCCAAGATTGGCTATACGATCACTCAGTGGACCTAAATCTTAGACAAGGCTCCTTACAAATTGGAACCTTAGAGCAGAAGCGAGTGATACCGCTGGACTTCCCTAATGGCATTCCGACTGAGGTTTGTAACCCTAGACCCTATGAAATGCATGCAACGGAAGACCAGAAGATCTTTGATTAGATCAGTCACGTTATGTCTACACCAACCCACTCGGGCTTGGCTATAGACAGTTGCCAATCAGAAGGACGACAGGAGATCTTCCCTGGGGCTTCCTGCAAACTAGAAGGGGCAGCTACCCAACCGCTAGGGCAGATGGACACAATCAGCGGTCAGGTGGGTCGCATCAGCGGCCAAATGAGCACAAAACCCTGCGGTGCTCATCCTTCCAAACTTGCTGCAGACTGGCCTAGATTAAAGATAAAGAACAATTCACTTCCTAATGGGCAGGTCACGCAAGTGTTGGATCTCCCTTCTTTTCCAAAGCAGAGTGTCCAATGGACCTCTCAAACCCAACCACGAAGAAGTCAACCACAACAGAGGAACCCAGACCGACGATACCCCCAGACAAGGCAAAGAAAGCAGCAGTATCAGCATCACAGAACAAGTGGCACGAGACAAATATGGGTGCCAAAAGGATAGCAACCACAGGCTATTGGCAACACTGCAGACGAGAACAGGACAAAGTTTCAAAAAAAGCAAAGTCAGCATCCAGAGTCCCCTCGATCCTCTTCTACAAGTACAAATACTCGACAGGTTTGGATCGCGAAGAAGTACCTTATCAATAGACCCACACCCATGTAGATTTGGGTACCCAAACAATGTATTATAGCCCAACCCTCAAGCCATGTAATATATACCCCTCAGAAATCTTTCCATCCTTCAATACCACCAAACCCGATACCACTTTTTGTCCCTCAGCAAAAACACACCACCCACTCAAAGACTCTTAGGAAATGGATACCGAAACGTATCCAGACGTCTTCTTGTACCCCCTTATCTAACAATTCTCCCACCCCGTTTAAACTCCACCCTTGTAATAATTCACCCTCAACCAAACCTTATATGAATTCATACACCAAAACCCCACATCATGCATAATAAAAGCTCATCAAGAAATGTATGCATAATCTGACAATGTAGGCGTCTAGAGACATGCATTAGCTCTGCAAAAAATCATTGCATCAATCACTTCACGACACTTGGCTACACGGGTTACACATCGGTTATGGAAAGGGATTGCGGTCTCACCTTAATGGGATCATAATTAATTTCCATGCTAATGTGTTAATCTTTTGTAGCAGATCTTTTCCATTAGCTTGTCAGTCCTCATGCAAACCGAAGAAGGACCATCAGAAGCTGGCCCAAGCACACCAATGACCAATATTGGAGAATTACTCGCGGAATCTTATCCGACGATGCAACCACCAGAGTTTCAAGGTTTTCTAGGACCCATGCCAATCGACGATCCTCCTAGAGGATATACTGAGAAGATTCATCGTAACTCTCACTGGTTTCAAGGCCTAACAGGACCCTTAGCAGACGCTGATTTCATATTTGAGGCCAATTTGGCATTTGATCTTCGCACATGGGCCAAGTACCAGTTCTTTTCACGAGAATTTGAAGGACTACAGAATACACAAGATTTAACGCACGTTTGGGCACGAGCGGGATTTTTAGAATATTTTAGTGAACCTTTGCCTAAACCCGATTTTTACAGATGCTTTTACCTAATAACCACCTTGACAGCTTCAGAGAACAAGGATCTACCCGGCACATTCATGTTACCATCCTTGGTAAATGACCCTCCATTCAGAAGGTTTTATTTGTCCAAAGATTTAATTCGCGCAGCTCTCAAAATACATGGAACACACACTCCGACGGAGCGAGAACGGCTAGTCCTAGAGCCGATGAAACGTGGTGATGTAACTAAGTGGGAGGATATTTCAGCTATAACCCTTGAGCTCTCCAAGCCATTGCGGATATGCATGCAGCATTTTGCTTTCCCAGCTCAGGATCGTCTTACCATGCCCCACAAAAGAATCTGGTTTGGCTTATACTTAGCATGTACTGGACCCCAAACTGTTGACCTAGCTAGCTGGATAATTGATCAGCTCTATTTGGCCCAACATAGATGGGAACGAAAGAAAGTCATCAATGGATGTTGTGCGCTTACGAGAATTATATATATGTGCTTGGCGTATGACTTACCGATTGAGCGTGCCATGACCAGTGAGGAACTGAAAGCATTCAAAGGGACCACTAAGAAGGCTAGAAAGTCTAGCAAAGGCAGAGCCAGGAAGCGGATGAGAGGCACTATCCCGTGCTTACAAGTCCCGGAATCACCCTCACCACAACCATCTCCAGAGCATTCACCGACAGCAGCCACTCCTACCGTACAACCTATTCGTATCAGATTATCAAGACCAGTGGTAACGGAGGGCACCACCAGTACTGTTGAAACTCAAGCAGCCACAACCTCAGCACCTATCACCACGGCAGCGGAACTTCCCACCACTTTTGGTGCGGAAGCGTTCTCTTTTCCAATACCCCATTTAGAAGCCGAACAAGCAGCGCCACTGAACACAACATTCGATTTTGAAATGCCCGATGCATTCTCCAATGAGTTCCAATTTTCAAAAGGACAACTGTTTTCTCAAGAATATGAAAGGCCCAGCTATCCCACCACACCCCGGGATCAGCCACAATGATAGATTGTGTCTAGCTCTGATGATGAAAGAACAGCAACCGATGACGACGAAGGAGATGACGAAGCTAGCTAGGGAACTCAGGAATCCCAAGAGCATGAACAGATAGATGGCCAAGGCCAACAAACAGACACACATGGTGATACAAGTACCCATGAAGATGAAACTTACGAAGCAGCAGCTTACACACTGGCTATTAAGAAGCTGTATAGAACTATGAAAAAAGTTTGGGCACGCAAAAAGCTGACTGAGGAAGAGAGTCAAGTGATAATAGAACAAGAACTTGTCACAGGCGGATTCGAAGACGCATACATCAAAGGATTCAGAGAGTTAGTCAAATCAGTAGGCTCCAACGAAGCACTCAGGTACTTGCAAAGAAAGCCACTACCACAATTTGACCCCCGCAGAGTACGACTACTTTCAAAGCCCGACAAATACATTCGTGTACCGACAGGAGCACAGTCTTCAGAACAAGCCAGGGAGGCACACCTCGTCCCCGAAAGCTTGTTGGCAGCAGAAACCATCCTTGTAGATTCCCCACCCCGCACTACAACTGTACATACCTCAGTAGTCACTGAAGTACCGACCACCCCAACCGCTCCTCCATCACCGCCCATCCCTCCAGCCTCCCCTATTCACCCTCCTTCCCCCAGACCAACATCTTCATTCGCCGGTGGCGTAGCAGAAATCGTCTTAACGACCACTCACCCCACAATTCCTGCACCCATTAGACCTAGTCTACCCCCTCACACACCCACCTTTCTATCCAACCCATTCCTCCATCCATCTTTCCCATCCTTCCCCACACCTCCACGACCCCTTTTCCCATTCCCACCGCCATTAACCTTCTCCCCAGTCTCACCTCCCCGACCCACTGTAACCCCTCTTTCCCCTTTCCACCCAGCTACACCAGCCAGTCCCCTTGTAGATTACTCCTCAACCTTTGTAAATCCCGTATTTACACCAGCACACGCACCCACAGTCACACCCATATTCACGGTCACCGCACTGGACATGTCCAATGACATGGACATCTCACCACCCACTGCACCATCACTCACTTCACTCACGGCACAAACATATTTAGGCACCTCACAATTTTCCACAATCACCACAGCATCCACCTTCCCACCCCCATTCCCCGTTCCCTTTGCATCTACACCCACTGCATCTTCATTTAGCACCCCATTAATACTATCACCCACTGTAGATAATGCATTTCAACAGATGTTCATGTGTATGATGCAAGTAAGAGATGAGTTCACATCTCTTGGCAATAATTATCAGCAGCTGCAGAGGACAACCACTGACTTACAGTCGCAGCTTAATTTATTGTCTATTGAGAATGCCTCACTGAACAGCCGCTACCAAGAATTACGAGAGGCCTACCATGAATTAGAACTAGAAAGCGGAGAAAAGACCAAGGAAGCCACTACTGACCTGGATAACTTATTAAGAGCCCAGACAGTCCGCAATGCAACGCTAACACGAAACATGGGCTTACTCAGAAGACATCTAGCAACAGCAAAGGAGGAAAACCAGTGCCTACAGGATCAGAACCGAGAAAACTTAGAAGCAGCTCTTGACCACCCAGACCAACCTTTGAGTCCTAGTCGGTTCAAAGCCATTCCCTCAGACTCAATGAAGATGCTGCTAGAAGATCATGTAAGACTGCTAGATGAATACGATCGCATGAATGAGGAGTTACAGAAACTCAAAGAAGATCACAAATTACTCCAGTTACAAGCACCGGCACACCAAGACATACCAACACCTGTGGACCCCTCTCCTGACATCTTAGAGGAACTCAACGCATTACGGGCCCAGGTATCAAACCTTGAATCAAGGATTGCAGTATATGAAGCACCACCAAGGCCAGATTCCCCACCTGAGCTTCCAGCTGAGGAAGAAACTGTCACCATCCCGGTGGAGGAAACGTTTGAAGAGGCGTACGAGACACAACCCATCCTAGGCGGACGCGTCACGGCCGAAGGCCAGATGACGTACGAACTCCCGACCCCCGCGTGGATGAAGACAATTGAGGAACTTGGAACAACGCACTCAGATAGAGTAGAGGCACAATTACATGCCATGGCGATGATAGAAGAAAGAATTTTATAGTCTCCATTCTTTGTTCATTTGGCCCCGCGACGATACATATCTGGGCATGAGCTACAATATAAACCGTATTTTATGTTAATGGCTGAATACCAGTTAGCCATTGAGAAGGAAACAGGTGAGAAACCATCGCATGCGACTCAATTCGAAGAGGACAATTTGCCACTTGATGCACAGCAAGGAGAGATCTATCAACCAGAGTGGCACACAGATTTACTACAGAAGTATCCAGAAATGATGAGTACATGGGTAAAGGCAACTTTGCATTTGAAGTACAACCCATGTTGGGGACCAGTACCACAACGCCACTCCTGGACAGCCTTTGCTATTAAGGTACAAAACAATAAGCAGTGCCAGGACTGGTTGAATTACCCCTATTTTAAGCCACCCATTGAGTTACCAACTATAGGCTACATGATGGCTACAATTCGCCACTGGCTCCCTAGATTAAAGCATATGGACGATATAGCGGTGCATATGACTGTCAAAATCTTTGACATGATGCAAATGATTTTTAAAGTCTTCCGACGCGTCAAGGCACCTCATGTAAACACCCCGGGCTTCGAGCATGGCAACTTCGATCTGGTATATGATATGAGTACAACGCCATCGCTACGGGTGTGTTATGCCTGGCATTACAGAATAAAGTACCTACCGGCGTGCTACAAGT
Organism: Ceratopteris richardii; assembly: GCA_020310875.1. Classification (NCBI taxonomy): domain Eukaryota; kingdom Viridiplantae; phylum Streptophyta; class Polypodiopsida; order Polypodiales; family Pteridaceae; genus Ceratopteris; species Ceratopteris richardii. Next base: position 180,772,542 of record CM035422.1, on the reverse strand, counting down.
AGACTTTCGAAGAGATGTTCACAACCGGCTTCTGGGAATACCATTCAGAGGTATTCATAAGCTGGCCTACACATTTATTACACTTATTTGCCTGTGAACGAATGGTCTATTCCACACACTATCAGCTCCTGCCACCGGAAGAACTGCAACCAATAGACTGGGAGAAACTCGAGGCCGACCTGGCCCGAGGCATTCGTATCTCCGAGCATACCCTCGCTCAAGACCTCCTACAGAACTATATCCGGCAGACCTCACAACAAGGTTCTGTCAGGGACGACAGAACCGAGAGGGAGGGGGGTGTTGGAAGCAGCCAGAGGCATAGAAGACGCAGAAGCATGTAACGATGGAGCAGGGAGCCAGTCGAATCTTTTTTCAAAGAATCATGTTTTAAAAATACTTTTCAAAAACCTCCAACAGTGATTTTTATCACTATTGTAATATATGTAATATAGAAAAAACCCGTTTCTTAATTTCTAGCTCCATTTTGTGCAAGCCGAGGAGTCCTCAAGCTTGAGGAGCTTAGGTAGAATGAGCGTATCAATTTTCGTTATTTTTAGACACCGTTTACCCTTCCAAATAGCATCTAGGACCTAATTTTTAACTATGCCGGTCACTAGATGTGAAACCGGTCAAAACTAGTCTAGAAACTATAAAAAGAGCTAGAGAGCTCATTTTTGAGGTTGGTTGGTGTGAGCTTAGAGCTATGTTGAGCTTGTAAGAGTGTTCTTGAGTAATAGAGTTGATTTCTCACCTTCCATTGTGTCTTGCTTGTCTCTTCGTAGTGTGTGTGTATGTGTGTGTGCATTTCTATGCTTCTCACCTTCACTCTCACTTCATCTCACCTTCACGATCTTCATATCACTTCTATCTCTTCTGCGGATTGACAATTAAGGAGGTGAAGCTTCTTAACGTGGTTCTCACCATTGTGCTAGCAGAATTTGTTTTGCAAGTACTGTAAAGGGAATGATCATATCATAAAGAACTTTCCAAAACTGGCTGCAAAAGAGGCAAAGAAAAAGGAGGCTGGAATGGTTGTTGCAGAAGCCTCTACACCAAAAACAGAGTCTGCTAATCTTGTGCAGGAAGAAGAATGGGCATTTACTAGTGTTTGTAGTTTTGACCCATCTTCTCATGAACAGTGCATGCCTGCAGTGGACTCAGATGTTTGGTACTTTGACAGTGGGGCGACCAAACATATTACCTCGCAGCACAGTTTCTTCTCTTCACTCGAGCCTGCCCCTACAGGGAATACTGTCACATGTGCCAACAAATCCTCTTATCCTGTTATGGGAGTTGGTAAGATCATTCTGACTACTGCTGATGGTAGTTCTTTCACCTTGTCAGATGCTTTATTTGTGCTAGGGATCAAGAAGAATCTGTTATCAGTTTCTAAATTAGCCAAGATTGGCTTGGTTGTGAAAGTCGTTGATGATAGGTGTACAGTTCATGATCTATCAAATGGCGATGTGATTATTGCTTCTGGCATTTTGTGTCATGGGCTGTATAAGCTCATAGACTATGAAAGATCTGTGAATGATTCGACATGTGCAGTTCATGATTCTCAGGCTATGTCAGATGCAAAGCTTTGGCATGCACGCTTTGGTCATTTGAATTTTGCTAGTTTGCTACGCTTGCAGAAATCTAATATGGTGTCTTCTTTGCCCAAGCTTGAGGCACCTTGAAAACATGTATGTGAAGGTTGTATTTTGGGCAAAATGCACGTTCCTCCTTTCCAAAAGATGGTTCAGTTCGGGCTATGCAGAAATTGCAGCTTGTACATAGTGATGTCTGTGGTCCTATGCACACACCCTCTTTTGGGAATTACTTTTACTTCGTGACTTTCATTGATGATTTCTCTAGGCATGCATGGGTATATCCACTCAAAGCAAAGTCCGAAGTGTTCATGTGCTTTAAATAGTTTTTGGTTCTGGCTGAAAATTTATCAGCATGTAAAATGGGCACCCTCCGTTCTGATCGAGGGGGGGAATATATGTCCTCTAATTTTAATGCATTTCTGGCTAAACGTGGGATAAAACACCAGTGTACAGTGCCGTATACACCTCAACAGAATGGAGTTGCTGAACAAAAGAACAGGTCACTCATGGAGATGGCGAGGTGCATGGTCAAGAGTCAGGCTTTACCACATAGTTTTTGGCTTGAGGCTGTCATGTGTGCAGCATATGTACTTAACACGTGTCCCACTAAAGCGCTGCAGTCTATCACTCCATATGAGGCTTGGCATGATCACAAGCCATCTATTGCTCATCTGCGTGTTTTTGGTTGTTTGGCATATGCATTAGTGCCTGAACAACATCGCAGAAAATTGGATGATAAGGCAGTAAAATGTATTTTTGTTGGGTACAGTTCTGAAAGTAATGGCTATCGTCTGTATCATCCACATACTAAACACATTCTGGTTAGTCGTGATGTTGTCTTTGTGGAAGATGCTATTCAGCCATTGCTTTTTCATGTACTAAGGAGACATATGTTAGCTCCAAAGACATGTATGATACGTTGATGCCTCTTTTTACAAGTGGACAGTCTAGTGCTGGTCCTAATGAGGCAACTTCTCAGCCTTTGCAGGTTTCATATGATGATGCAGATCATTCTATTTCTGATGCAGATTTACATGATGCACTTGTTGATGAGAGAGCTGATATTGAGCAGGCAAAAACTATGCCAAAATGGCTGGTGCAGACTTTGCGTGACAACAAATTAGATGCACCTTTGTCATATCGTACTCGTTCAGGCTTTCATAGTGCCTCCTTTGCATCAGATTGCTATGATATGGTTGTGTCTAGTCTCTGTGATGAGAATGAGCCTGTTTCTTTTGATGAAGCATAGAATTCATAAAATTGGATGGCTACCATGCAATCTGAATATGATGCTATAATGAAGAATGGTACATGGTCTTTATGTGACTTGCCTCCTGGCAAGAAGGCCATTGGCACTAAGTGGGTATACAAGCTGAAGTGTAAACCTGATGGTACAGTTGATAGGTATAAGGCTAGGCTTGTTGCAAAGGGTTATGCGCAGGAAAGAGGTATTGATTTTGATGAGACCTTTGCACCTACATGGTGTATGACTACTGTTCGGAGCATTTATGCACTTGCAGCCCATCATGGTTGGAATGTACATCAGTTCGACATTAAAACAGCATTTCTGAATGGTGACTTGCATGAAGAAGTGTATGTTTTTCAGCCCCGTGGCTTTGTGCAGAAAGGGCATGAAAATCATGTGTGTAGGTTAAAGAAGGCATTATATGGTTTAAAGCAAGCACCACGTGCTTGGTATGAGAAGATACATGCCTATCTAGTTGCACATGGTTTTGTGAATAGTCCAACTGAAAGTTTTTGGATGAAAAATAATTGTAAAATGACAAAAACTTGTAAAAATATTTATGCAACTGATGCAAAAATAAGGAAGAGTCTTCCTTATGTAGAATAGAATTTTATGTGTAATTTTTCTAGAATTTTTGGAAACTCATTGATAGCATATTTTTAGAATAATAGAGGAAAGGACCAAAATTCAAGTGTGAAAAGGGACACTTGAAAATGTATATAAGACAATTTCCTCTATTATGAGGGGGTTGGTTGATTATTTGTTGACATGCTATCCAAGTGAATAGAGAGAGTTCCCTGCTGAAAATCATGTTTCTCCTCTTTGTGTGGTTTCTTTGATTTGTTGAGTCTATTCTTTGTGTATCCATGGAGATTTGTGAGCTTCTATTGTGTAATTCTGTTGAATGTGTATGAAGAGAGCTGAATATTGATGTGTTGAGTGAGAAATTGGTGCAGAATGGTGCTGGAGATGAAAATCGTCTGTTTTCATAGAATCGCGATTGTCTCATCTGTATGGTACAGGTAATATTTTTGAGTTTTGACTTCATAATTGTGTTTTGCTGAGAAAATAACATGTATTAGACACCAAGATTGTGGAAAATGGTGGAGATTTGCTCAAGATAATCCAAACCCTAGAAATTCCTCTTCATTTTCACCATTCTCAGAAATCCAGCCATTATTCTCTTATTTCTTGGATTCTATCATCTAGAAGGGGCTGTGGTCTCTTGAATACTTCCAGGATTGACAAAATAAAGATGTCTTGTTAATTCTTTATGCTAAATGATTGGAGAGGACAACTCCAAAGATCAATAACAAACAACATGCTGCTCATTGGTCCTATTGAGAAGCATATTGCTGATTTCAAGGCTGATTTGCATGCCTCATTTGAGATGTCTGATTTAGGGCATTTGCATCACTATTTGTGCATTCAGTTTATGCAAGTTGATGGTGGAATGGCTTTGTGTCAACCGAAATATATGGACACATTATTGCAGCGTTTTGGCCTTGAAGACTGTAAGCCTATTGCCACTCCTATGGGGACAGGTTTACGATTGAGTCTTCATGATGCTGGAGATGCATTTGATGCTGTTCTCTATCAGTAGGCTGTTGTATGCTTGATTTACTTATGCATTACTCGGCCAGATATTCAGTTTGCTGTCTCACAGATGAGTAGGTTTATGCATTGCCTAGGAGTCACGCATTGGAAGGCAGTTAAGCGCATCTTTCGCTACTTGAGTGGTACTCGGCTACTTGGGTTGTTTTATCCCAAGGGGGGATCACTATCGCCATATTTGCATGCTTTTTCTGACTCAGATTGGGCTGGTTGCTATGACACTCGTGTGTCCACTAGTGGTTTTTGCTTCATGCTTGGTAGCTCATGTATATCTTGGTTGAGCAAGAAGCAGCCTACTGTGGCCACTTCCAATTGTGAGGCTGAGTATAGGGCATCTTTCACAACGATTGTTGAGTGTGTGTGGCTGAGATGCCTTATGGCTGATTTGGGTGTTGGCGAGTCTTTTGCCACCACCATCTTCACTGACAGTCAGAGCGCATTGGCAGTTGCGAGGAACCCTGTGTTCCATGCTCGCACTAAGCACATTGAGGTGCATTATCACTATGTTAGGGAGAGGTTCTCTGTTGAGGAGATCAGCTTGGGATATGTGCCCACGCAGGAGAACATTGCAGACCTTTTCACGAAGGCTCTGCCTAGGGAGAAGTTTGAAGCTTTCCGCAAAGCTTTGGGCTTACTTCCTTTTGTGGAGTGATTTCCACATAGCTTGGCACTTCCTTATACATGAGTGCCAGCTACTTGTTCACCGCATCACTCCCAGGGGGGATTTGTTGATATATTTAGGTAGTGATGTGTGTGAACACACTAGGACCATCGGGGCACTTTTTTCCCTCTTTAGGAGGTTTTTTTCCCCCGGCTTGTATATATGCCTATTGCCCTAATGGGCTACTTATCTTTGTACATTCTTTAGTAATACATTCAGTATTGTGTGTTGTGCTCCAAGCTTCTTCTACTTCCTTGTGCTGTTCGCGTGCTTCCGTAGAAGTCTAACTCCAACAAAAAGCCCAAACAAGCATGAGGGGATCAGAAAGAAAAAGGAAAGGGGTATCAGAAGACGTTACTCCGATAAAAAAGAGAAGATTGGATCCCACAAAAGTAGAATTGGAACAAGAGGAAGCAACAAAAGAAGAGCATGAATCTGCTAAGAAGGAAGTACAGTCCTCAAAGGAACTTCATCCACCTCAAACAAGTAAGGAACAGTTGTATGCTTATCTAACTCAAGGAAATGATAAAAGAGCAATCTATGAAGCTCAATATCAGAAGATGTTGGAAGATTATTCATGCAAAGCAACTGATTGGATACAAGAAGAAGTGCAACATTACAAAGAACTACATGATCAGATGATGGCTGCAAAAACTGAAGAGGTGTTTGTCAAAAGGGAAGTGGAATTGCTGGCATATTTTAAGGAATTACAAGGTCCTTCGAAAACCAGAACTATAGTGGTAGTAAAGAAGAGAATTCAGAAAAATAATGTCCAAAAAAGGAAGTTAACCAAAAAGAATAGGGAAAAGCAGTTGAACATGCACAGATGGAGGAGTCAATAAAAGTATCATCAGAAGAAAAGAACCAGGAGAACTCAATGGCAATAGAAGAACATAGAATGGACAAATCAGGGATAACTAGTTCCTCACAGTTTTCTTCAGATTCAGAAAGTGACATTGAGAACTTTCTTTTGAAAAATTTAAATCTATCAGTACCTAGCACACCAATAATGACAGTACAAGTCTCTGTAAAAAACAAAACACCAGGAGATTTGAGCCAGAAGTCACAAGGGATACATGTCTATGAAGAAGCAGCAAAACAAGTTAGCCCCATATCATCCTCAGGCCAATGGTTAGATAGAAAGTAGTAACAAGATCCTATGTATTATATTGATGAAACTCGTGAACAACAAACGTTCGGATTGGGACAAACAGTTACATCACACTGTTTGGGCATATGGAGTGGCCTACAAGACTGTACTCAATGCAACACCCTTTCATATGGCTTTTGGTCAAAACACTATGCTCCCTTTGGACTTTTTGATACCCACCTGTAAGGTTGCACAAGAACATCAGTGGAGCGTCCATGAATTATCATCAAGGATAATGGACTTGGAACGATTAGGAGAAACCAAGATGAAAGCAACAATAGGGGTATATGTAGGAAAGAAGCAATAGAAATTCTATTTTGATGCACATGTTAAAGATAAAGTCTTAAAAGAAGGTGACTTAGTCCTAGTGTATCCACTGAAACAGCACGCATGGAAGCTAGAGAAGCGAGGTTATGGACCTATGATTGTTAACAGACTGTCGACAAGTGGAGCGGTACAATTAGCCACACAAGAAGGAGAGATAATGCCTAATTACATTAGTGGTTGTAGAGTCAAGCTTTATGAGGAACCTCTTACAGAGGATATGCTTAGATGACTCACACTGGCAAAGAAGTGTAAGGAGGAAGAAAAGAGAATAGGCGAGGAAGCTCAGGTAGAAGCTCTAGAACGCATTAAACACATGAAACTAAGGAGACAAGGACTAGGGAGAGAACATTATAACCATCTTGCAGAAACACCAAGATACGGGGTTGTGACTAGTGTGATTAGGTGGTCTCACTGTAAGGATTCAGGATTACAAATGCAGCCAATTGAGGCATAGCTCATAGGGCTAGGAGGTATGGAAACCCCTTGCATGGGTGATGTGGACCTTCCTATCCTCATAAATGGAGTGACCATGTCTATGAAACTCCTAGTGTTCCATGATGAAGACATAATAGAACCATTAATCCTTGGCCAAGATTGGTTATATGATCACTCAGTGGACCTAAATCTGAGACAAGGCTCCTTGTACTCAAGACCTTAGACCAGCAGTGAGTGATACCGCTTACCTTCCCTAACAATACCCTACCTAAGGAATGTAATCCTAGACCATATGAAATGACTGTGAAGGAGGACAAAAGGATCTTTTGACAAATCTATCAGATAAGCTAGATCAATCCAATGTCAACCCAAGAGGGTCTGGTGATGGATTGTTGCCACTCAAGAGGACGTCAAGAGATCTTCCCTTGGTCTTCCATTGAACAAGAAAAGGATTACCTCAAGGTCAAGTGGGATACATCAGTGGACAGATGGACATGATAGCCTCTTCAGGTCCATCCTCCACACTTCTCGTGGACCAGCCTAGATCTGTTGTACAGAATGCCACACTTCCTAATGGGTAGGTCACGCAAGTGTTGGACCTCCCTTCTTTTCCAAAGAAAAGTGTCAACCAAACTGCTCAACCTCAACCACCGAGAAGTCAACCATGACTTAAGAATCCCAATAGACAACCATGCCAGAGGACCCCAAGGTGGAAGCAACCTTAGTATCTCAAAGCCACTAGCACAAAGCAAATATGGGTACCGAAAGGTCAGAAAGTACCAACAATTTCCAAGAGTGCAAGCTATGACAAGTAGAAATCTAGGCAAAATCAGAATCAACATCCAATATCTCCTCAACTTTCTTCTCAACCATCAACAAGGACCAGAAAAATTTGGATTGCCAAGAAGTACTTAACAAATCGACCCACACCCACGTAGATTTGGGTACCAAAGAATTGTATTTTAGCTCAAAACCCAAGCCATGTAATGTAGATCCCTTCGACATCACCCCACCTATCGACATCACCTCTACCAGAATCATCTTTTGCCTATCAACTAAAGAGCCATACCCACACACCAACTCTTACGAAATGGATGTCGAAATGTGTCCAAAAGCCTCCACATGATCCTTTGTATGATAAAACACCTATGCCGACTAACCCTTACCCTTGTAATAATTCACCCCCAATTAAAACATGTATAAAATCACCCACACTAACTGTTAGACTCAAGATATGACATGCAAAAGATGGTTGGACCATACCCTAAGAGGGAGGATTAGGAAGTAATCCTCAACCATGGCTTTTGGGGCAAGTGGTTAGCCCATCATACTCCTAGTTGGTAGGTCATGAGTTCAAATCCCAGAATTGGTATTAGATCTTAGGAAGTAGACTTGGTCAAGATGAATGGAAATGAATCTCCTCATGACAATGAGTTTTGTATCAAGAAACTGATATCCTTTCTGTGCCACTCGAGAAAGCACAACATCTAGCACAGTTGGGACCTTCTTTGTGATTGTCATAGCCAATATGGGAGATGATAATGATGATGGAGGATCTCCAAACTCATCTTCTTCATGTTCGTTAATAGTAGCACTGTTGGTGCAAATACCAAGCCTACGCATTTGGTTAAAGCTTATGTATAATTGAAGCAACATGGAAACCATTGCTGGGAAGCTTTTTACTTTTACCACTTGTAAAAGTCACTTCTTGACTTGAAAGAATATTTGTATCTACCACTTAACTCATGGAACTCTTATTTAGAAAAGTCACGAATTTACTTGAGGGAATATCTCCTAGATTGGAGGACTACTGTTGGCAGCAGTCAGGGAACCGAAGGAGCCACAAGGCGAAGAGAGTCGGAGCGAAGGGACAGCACAAGCAGACATGGCAGTCAAAGAAGATCTGGCAAATAGGCCAGTAATTTTTCTCATAAAGAAACAAGTATGAGCATTCACGCAAATCTAGCACTTAGGCAACCCTTTAACTTTTCAAAAACCCTTACACCAATTAAAAGTGATTCTCATCACTAACCACCATTGTAAATACCATTTTATATTTTTAGTAGCTCCATTTTGTGCAAGCCAAGGAGTCCTTGAGCTTGAGGAGCTTTAGAAGTATCTACCTGCCAATTTTCGTAATTTTTGGATCTCGTTTGAGCCCTCAAATAAGCCCTGGAACCTAATTTTTAACTAGGCCGGACACTAGGTCTGAACAGGGCCAAAGCTAGTCAAAAACTATAAAAGGAGCTAGAGAGCTCATTTTTGAGGGTGGATTGTAATTGAAAAAAACTTGTAAGAGCTTTTGAAAGTAATCTAAGAACTCCATTGGTTCTCACTCTTTGTCTTGTCGTGTGTGCGTGTGTGTGTGTGTATGTGTGTGCATGATTGTGTGCTTCTCACTCACGCACTTGTGCCGCCACTTGCTCGAGGTCTTCATACCATCCTCACGTCTTCCCGGATTGACATTAAAGGAGGTGCTACTCATCACTGAGCTACACCAAATTTTGGCGCCGTTGCCGGGGATCGAGCTTTGAGGACGAGCGTGTGATGGTAAGATGTAGAGTTGACGCGTTGGAGTTGTAGGTATTTTCTTCACTTTCATCTATTTTCTTATTTTTTCTTCACCATCTTCATCACCATCATCATCATCACCATCTTCCACCTCCATCTCCATCATCGCAAAACTTTCAGTTTTTGAGTATATCACCATCTCCACCTCATTTCCCTCATTTCACTTGTGAGAGAGAGCGAGAGAGCGAAATTGCGTGTGCTGTTTTTGCGTGTTTCTTGAGCTGTCTTGTAGGTACAGGTCACATCATCGTCCCCAGCACTCTGCGCAGGTACGGATTTCGAAGTAACTGTCTGTGTGTCACCGACTTCTGTCAATCGCGACCGACAGAAAAAACGCTCAAATCACCAAACAAAGTGCAAAACCATGATCTACAGGCCTAGAGCTTCCCAAAAATGTGTTTAGTTTCTTGAAATTCCTCAGATTTCTGTCAATCGTGATCGCTCTGTCAATCGCGACCGATAAACCACGACGGACAGATCTGTCAATCGCGATCGACACGTCAATCGCGATCGACAGCCCACGACGGCTCTATCAATCGCGACCGACAGAGTCAACGACCGATTGACCACGACCGACTGACCATACGCGTGACACGTGTCAATCGCGATCGAGTCATCAATCGCGATCGACTCATCAATCGCGACCGACACAATCAACGACTGTTTGACCACGACGGACAGACCCTCGCGACCGACCTGTCAATCGCGATCGACCCATCAATCGCGACCGACAGAGTCAACGACCCTTTGACCACGATTGATTGACTTTTTGAGTCCCCTGTCAATCGCGATTGACCAGTCAATCACGACTGACAGCCACGACAGACCTGTCAATCGCGATCGACACGTCGATCGCGACTGACCTGTCAATCGCGACCGACAAACTTTGCGAACACGTTAGAAGGGCAATTTAGGTCAAATTTTTAAGGTAAAAAGAGGAGGGTCTAAATTTTGGCCAAGTGTGGGACAAACATTAGGGTGTAGCATTGCATTACAAGGGCACGACCCAAGTAACTCTAGAATTCCTGTTTGCCTGATAACCTAGCTCAATCCTGTTTTAGCCCAAAACCCTGAACCGGCATAACTTTCTCATACGAAATCTGTTTGCCGTGATTTTTGTTTTGTTGGAAAGCTCACAGGGAGTACAACAAAAACATCGACTGGTTATAGTTAAATTAAGATCAGGAATATTTGCTAGGGTATTTTGAAGTTGACCATACCCAGGGGGATCAAAGTTCAGGGATCTCTAGAGTTGTGTCCAAAAAATCATAGTGCCAAGTGGTGAAGTGTTACATGAATAAACATGATTGTTTCTGTCTTTTGAATTTAAGTCTTGAGCTAACAGTGGGCCTTTTACAGGTCCTTTGAGAGAAGCAAAAGGTACGCAAGGCAAGAGTAAGTGCAAGCTTGGGAATACGCGTCCTGGGCACACCAGGGCAACAATACAAGGAAAGGAACTCAAGGTTGGAAAACCCGCAACACTCTTTGTCAATTCTTAGTTTAGGCTAAGTGCGGGTAGTGTTATAAGTAATTCCAGGCAACGATAGGCACGAGCTAAATCAAAGACTATCTAAGAAAATCAAGCGCAAGTTAAGAGATAACCTGTGTGTGTGCGAACGACAATTTTAAAAGAAAAAGAACCTAACGTGAAACGACCAAACTAAAAGTGCGAAACTAAACTCAAGTATTCCTGACGACGTGATATCAGACAAGAGTATAAACACGATAATCAACATAAAAAGAACTAAGTGACAGATACAAAAGGACTCAGAAACGTGGTGGTACCTGGGAAAACATTGGGTTAATCAGTTAGGCATATGAACCTTAGATCAGGACGACACCTAGCAAGAGAGAGACAAAGCCTTAGGTCTTCCGAGGCTAGCGTCAATCACACTGCAAGGTCTTGGGCCCAGCAGTTGAGCCACCACTCGTACTACCCTAGCTCGGAGACCAGTGAGTCAGAGATGTCTCAAGGCATGGACAGACCTACAGGTAGTTCAGGTGTGCCATACTTGTACAGGGTAGAAGGCCCTTACAAAACGTAATTGGAATACCTTAGGACCAACCGATTAGGTGCTAGCATCTATGAGGACGGCCTAGGAAGATCTGTGGTACAGATTAAGAATCCTGATCAATCCATAGGACTAGAGCACCCATCAGTCAAGTTTGAAAATGGTGCATACCTGGACAAAGAAGGAACCATATACGTAGTCACCAGTCACCCAGACAGGACAGATGAATTTGGGAATGTAATCTCAGAAGCGGACTTAGGTGACTTGGAACAAGGAAACATGGGAATAGAACCTAGAACGCCCCGAGGCAAATCTGTTCTCACTAGAATTATCACACCTGAGTGGGTTCCCCACGACAACAAGAGCATAGATTTGCTCCTCAATCGAGAAACTTACGAAGCCTTTTGGAGGTATAAATCTAATCAGCCAACTGATATAGGGACAATCATGATCTATGAGTTTAAGGATCCTGATAGCCCAGGCAGAGTGACCTACTTAGATCACACTTCGGAGAGGATCTTTGTGGTGACACAAAATGCGAGGCATGCTTACACTTGGAAAGGTGAATTTGTTTTCCCCCAACCAAGATCGAATGTATCCTATGGTCACCCTGGAGCTGGAACTTCCCAAGCTCATGGAATGCAAAGAGACAGAAGTAGAGATAGACCAGAAGCAAGCTTTGCCAACCCAGTGGGAAGAGAGAGAACGAGGACGGAAACAAATAGAGTAGAACCTGAGATACTCAGAGCTCACAGGAATCAAAGAGACGCGGATGAGTTCCCTCTACCACGACCTAGAGAACACACAAGAACCTTGAGACCAACTCAGCTAGTTAAGTCCATGAAGAACTACTTCGATGGCACTGGAGATCCATACGATCATGTGGCTGAGTTTAGGCAAGTCCTGAGAGCCGAACAAGTGGAGGACCTATTCACGCAATACAATGCCTTTGGTCTGACCCTTAGGAACACTGCCCTGACATGGTTTCAACCACTAAATGAGAGGCAGTTCAGGAGCATAGACCAACTCCTAGAGGCTTTCATCATTGAATTCTCTAAGAGTGGCATAAGGCACAATACCTCCTCGCTGATTCACAGCTTCAAGCAAACCCCGCAAGAGACTGTAAGACTTGCAGGAAGGAGATTTAGGCAATATCTTGAAAGATGCCCTGTTTCGGAGTTACCCACATCAGCCAAGCAAGTAGCCTTATTCTTGGATGGATTGCTAAGTACCAAATTAAGATCATATGTGTACTTGAAAGATCCTAGGACCATAGAAGAGTGTGTACGCATGTGTATTGACATTGAGGATAACCTAGGCGAGGAGTTAGAGCTTGCTAAGATATACAAAGATTCGGATAGTGCCTCTAGCCTCTTTTCCACGCAATCCACATCAATCGAGGAACTTGCAGAGAAAGTAGCTTAGAAATTAGGTGTAACTAGTAAACAAATCCCAAGGTTTGCCCCTGTGAAAAGGTGCTACACTTGTGGTGGTGACCACATGGCGAATGTCTGCCCCATTATGGCTCAACCCCAAGTAAATCCTAGTAGCCAGTACTGCACCATAGAACGGAGATACACCAATCACACCGCACAAGATTGCCCATACAACAAGCAGGCAGTTAGGCAACCCCACCCTCAGCCATACCCTCAGCAGGGAAGATACCAGAACCCGTACCCTCCACAACCATATGGCAGGCCACAACAAAATTACCAACCACAATATCAAAACCAACAAAGGCCTCAGCCTGTGCTAGCACAACAACCCCCAGCCCCAGCTAATGTGATTCCGGTAAAGTATACTGCTGCAGAAGAGAACCTGAATAGAGCTATAGTCCCTGTAACATCCTTGCTTTCTGAAAGTGACCCCGGTGACCATAGCTTCGATTCTACACATGTCGATAGTCCCCAGGCGTACTACATGCAGTCTCCAGAACATGGTGAGTCCTATTACAGCGAAGAGCCAAATGAACCTAGTTGGGAGTCAGATTACACAAACATCATGTATGCAAACCCCAACCCTAGGCCTCAACCCAGGCAAGTAAGACCTCCGTTCCCAAGAGGACCGTGCTATAGATGCCAAGGAGATCACCTCATTCGTGATTGCCCCTTACCTCCACCTACACAACCCCAATCAGTGACGATACAAGGCTTTTGCCAAGATTGTGGAAAAGAGCATCTCTTACGAGATTGCCCGAAGAACCCCAATAATATGCCAAAAATCACTCCTATCAACGTTATTGGGTTAGTGGTAGATTCCACAGGAAGTGTCACTTCCACTGCACCCGTACAGGCAGTCACTAGAGCTCAAACAGTGCAGAAAAACCAAGAGGTAAGCAAGGAAAAGAGCCCAGACGCTAGCGATACTGAGAGCCAAAATAAAAAGAGATCAAGAGCTTGGAGAGATAGCCGCGAACGCATGAAAAGGCAATGGGCAAAGAAGATGAGTGAACTTGAGGAAAGTCTACGAGAAACCAAGGCTAAAATCGTAGAGATCACATCTCAACCACACTCTCACACATTCCCACCGCTACCATCCCTATCACCCTCCATCCCTCCACCCTCTAAGATGCCCCACGTAACCCACCCACCACCCCAAGCAGGATCAGTATTAGCTGATCCCACTCCTGAAGACATAGACATGATGCTTAAAGCATATCAGGCCAGAATCCAAGAAGGGCCAAACGTCACGGATCATGACAAGTGCTATCCTAGAGCTGACCTAGAGATAGAAAGAACCAAGCTGTGCGCGAAAATGGTCGCATTGGCTCAGACTATGTTTGAAGCCAGTCGCCTTTTCAATTACTCGGGCTCAGCCAAGACGCAATTACACTTGGATGGACTTCTAGAGAAGTTAGAGGGCATAATTGCAAGATCTGCCAAGGAAGAAAAAAAATCAAGAAAGAGATAAAGCAAGCAAAAACATGACCCATCCCCCATCGGAAGTTTATGTGGCCAATTCCACTGAACCAGACAACTTCCCCTCCTTAGAAAGAATAGAGAGGATAATTGCGCAATCAGAAAAGGAACCTGCCCCTCAAAGAAAGGAAAGGGCAAGAGAACGGATAAGCCAGCCTCTTCAGGAAGCCCATGTGCCTCCTCAAGAAGCTTATCTTTCCCCCCAAAAGGCAGATGAGCCTCCCTCGAAAGCTTACGTACCTCCACAGGTTGCTTTCATTCCTTCTCAAAGAGCGTATGAGCCTGTTCGGACAAGTAATAGAATAAGTAATCCTCCCCAGGAAGTTTGTGCTCCAGCCATCTATGAGAACGAGGAGAGAGCCAACGATAGAATAAGCCCTCCTTCCCAGGTTGCTTATGTGCCTAATTCTACAGAGCCAGACACTTCTTCTTCTATGAATCGGTTTGCACCAGACTTCCTACGAGAGATTCAAGAAGACAAATGGGATAACGAAAGTGAAGTCGCCCCTCCCTTTGAACTTGTGGATGATGCACACGACCAATTCCCACAAGACATCCCATCTATTTACGGGGAACATGAGAGTACTCAGTCTCACGAGAGATTGGACTTTGAGTCTAATTCCATACAAGAGCTACCCCACTTCACAGGCCCATGGGAAGCAAAGTCCACGTGTATGAGAGCACCTACAGTCATGGTAAGAAACGAAGATTCAGTCATACCTAGGAACACAGAAGTAGTGAAGAACACTAACGTGCAGTGCAATCTCAAGTTAGAAGAGCTACTCAAGGTTAGACCTGAATTATGGAAACATGTCGCCAAACAAGTACCAGAAGTAGCCAAACCTCGTTCCCAGGTAGGATCCCATAGGACGGTGCCAGAAATTCCATTGGACAAGATAGGAGATATGTGTGAAGGTGAAGAAGGGAACACCTATCTTCCCATCACCTACCAGGAGTACACCACCAAGGCAATTTTGGACTCAGGTGCAGGAGTTGCAATTGCCACCACTTCCCTATGGAAGCGTTGGGGCAAGCCGGCACTCAGGCCCACGAGGATGAAATTGCAAATGGCCGATGGTCACATAGAGAGACCCTTAGGATTGCTAGAAGGAATAACTCTCACCACTTGTGGTGTCGAGTTTGAGCACATATTTGCCATATGTGACTTTAGCAAAAATCATGCCTATGAGATGATTTTGGGAAGACCATTTATGCGACAGTTGCAAGTGGTACAGGACTGGGGAACCAACTCCTTGTATTTGCAACACCTAGGTGTTACAACCAAAGTAAATCTCAAAGATTACTCTCATAGAGATGTCCCTCCCATCCAATGGAATCCCATCCATAGAGCCAAAGATGATACAGAATCGGTGCATTCCATAGGGTCAGGATCCTCTTGGATGCATGAAGACACTCACTTATGGATGTGCAAGGTAGCAGTAGAAGAAGAGAAGAGAGAGAAAGCCAGAGAGGTAGGTGCAAAAGAAACACATAGATCAATTCAAGACCCAGCCTATGCACCTGTAGTTTTTCCTGATGAGGAATTTGAACCCCATGGCTGGGCAGAAATTTTAGCAACAATGGATGTAGCCATCAATGAAGAACAATGGACACCTCACTGTGATGAGGATGGCTATGACATTTCAGTCTTCTCCATAGAGCCAATCATGGGAGAAGCAGTTCTAGAAGAATGTGAACCAAGCCCTGATGCATTTGAGGATGCAAGTGACTCCGATCTAGAGTCAATTATTATGGACCCACCATTTGCATCAGATGAAGAATACTTCCATGAAGTAGAATTTCAACCCCAGAGGCATGGAGAGCTTACAAACGATGTAAGATTAGCAACACATGTGACGCCGAAGGAAGAAGGAAAGAAACGAAAGAAGAGAGAAGCCTCACCAGAAGAGGAAGAATCTTTGTTTGAGGTCCCAGAAAATTTTAAGAAGTATGAGATAGACGACAGGAGAGTCATGATAAGAATGCCTAAACGAGAGGCACGAGTAGGAGAGGCCTATGATAACAAAGAAACCACCAAGAAAATAGTAGTGGCCCTAGAAGAAGGAGAGGAGAGATGCACATACATAGGTCACGACCTAACAGAGGAAGAAGAGCATGAGTTAATTGCCTTGCTAAGAGAATACAGAGATGTATTCGCTTGGAGTTACAAGGATTTGAAGGGTGTAGACCCGGACATATGCTCACACACCATCCCCATGACCTCAGATGCTAAACCCTCTAAGCAAAAACCCTACACATATAACGATAATTACGCTGTGAAGATCAAAGAAGAGATAGATAGACTGGTCGAAGCTGGATTTATCTATGAAATTGAGCACACTGAATGGGTATCTCCCATCGTAGTGGTGCCCAAGAAGAATGGCAAGCTGCGTGTGTGCATTAACTTGAAGAAGGTTAATGCAGCCACAATTCGAGATAACTATCTGCTTCCCATCACAGAACATCTCTTAGAAAGAGTGGCAGGCAAGGAAGTGTACAGCTTTCTTGATGGATTTTCGGGTTACAATCAAGTAGCCATAGCTCCAGAGGATCAACATAAGACGGCATTTGCCACAGAATGGGGCATATTTGCCTTTAGAGTCATGCCATTTGGGCTTACCAATGCACCAGCGACCTTCCAGAGGCTGATGTGCCATGTGTTCAAGGAGTTCCTGAGGAAGAGTTTAGAGGTCTATGTTGATGATCTTTGTGCTCATTCCAACATTAGACAAACCCATATCCCTGAGCTCAGACAAATCTTTGACAAATGTAGAGAATATCAAGTCTGCCTGAACCCAGAAAAATGTGTTTTCATGGTCAGGCAAGGCAAGATCTTAGGACACATAGTGTCAAAGAATGGCATATCTACTGACGAAGAGAAAGTGAGAGCTATAGCAGAGCTACCTAGGCCAAAAAATGTCAAGGAAGTACAAGCTTTCATGGGGCATTGTGGTTATTACCGACGATTTATACACATGTATGCTGTCATTGCAAAGCCCATGTACGGACTTCTGACGAACTTTGAGTGGACGGATGAATGTGAGAATTCCTTCCAGGAGCTAAAACGAAGATTATGTTCAGCACCAATCTTGACCACACCAGATTGGAATAAGCCATTCCACGTTCATGTGGATGCATCCAATTATGCCATTGGATGTGTGCTCGCACAACCTACTGGTGAAGGTAATATGGATCTTCCAATTGCCTATGCCAGTAGACAATTGAATGCGGCTGAACGGAATTACACCACTACAGAGCGAGAAGGATTAGGCATGGTATATGCAGTTAAGAAATTTAGACACTATTTGCTTGCAAATAAGTTTAAATTTTTTACTGACCATCAGGCATTGCTATACCTCGTAAATAAGCCATGCAATACAGGAAGGTTAGTGAGATGGTTTCTCTTGCTAATGGAATATGATTTTGAGGTTGTGGTAAGGAAAGGGAGGACTCATTTAAGAGCAGATCATCTCTCTAGGCTCACATCGGGAGAAGCCCCACAAGGAGTATCGGATGATCTTCCTGATGCTTACTTGTTTAATTTGGAAGTGGTGCCGCAGTGGGCCAAGCCATTGGTACCAGTATTGACATACGGGCCTAATCATCCAGTGGTAAACACACGGAATAGAGAGGTTGTAAAAGCCCAAAAGTACCACATCATGGCAGGAAGCATGTACAAGCACACAGATCAAGGGATCTTGGCTTGTTGCGTAGAAGAGGATGAGTACGCTAAATGGTTGCAATTAGCACATGTAGGTGCGTTAGAGCAACACCATTCAAAGCAACGAACTTTACAGACTCTAAAGAGATTCGGAGTGCATTGGCCAACTATGGAAGCGGATGTCCAAAAGTTGTGCAAGGAATGCCCAATCTGTTGCACTAAACCACCAGTGGAACACGCCACTCTTTATCAAGTATCCATTGTGCCAGATTGGAGTGAACCTCTAGTATCCTTCCTAAGGACAAACACATTCCCTCCAGACATGACTCTGGCGAGGAAAAGGAGTTTAGAACAAGAAGCCCTGGATTACTCACTCATTGGTGATAATCTATATAAGCGTGGTAAAGATGGTTACCTGAGGCTATGTGTCCATGAAAGTGAATATCTGAAGATCTTGGAAACTGCTCACCAAGGTGTAGCAGGAGGACACTTTGGACCGGATCGGGTGATCAAGGCAATACTATTTGCAGGCTTCTGGTGGCCTACCCTTCACATGGATGCACATACCTATGTGAAACGGTGTGATGTCTGTCAGAGGACTCAGTATCCTATACGCAAAGATGAGATGCCACTGAAACCTATGATGGGTGGACGTGCATTTTCTAAGTGGGGAATAGACTTTGTAGGTCCTATTAATCCCCCAGCTAAAGGTTCTCATGCGGAATACATCATTGTTGCAACAGATTATCTAACTAAGTGGGTGGAGGTAAAGGCTACGACAAAGAACAATGCTCAAACAACTGCTAAATTCTTGTTTGAGAATGTATTCACGAGATATGGGCTACCTATAGAGCTTGTAAGTGATAGAGGCACTCATTTCTTGAACGAAGTGATTGAAAATCTACTCCAAGAATTCTTGGTAATACACAAGAAGTCTGCCCCCTATCACCCCCAAGCTAATGGACAAGCTGAGAGCACTAATAAGATCTTATGCAATGTACTGACAAAATTAGTGAACACAAAACGCTCTGATTGGGACAAACAGCTACACCATGCTGTTTGGGCATACCGAGTGGCCTACAAAATGGTACTCCAAGCCACTCCCTTTCAGATGGTATTTGGCCAAAACGCTGTGCTACCCTTGGACTTCTTGATTCCTACATTGAGAGTAGCACAAGAGCACGAATGGACAGGTCATGAACTCTCCTCTAGGATCTTTGACCTTGAACGATTAGGAGAAACAAGACTGAGAGCCGCTGCAGGAATATATGCAGCCAAGAAGAGACAGAAGGCATACTTCGATGCCCACGTGAAGGATAAAGGTTTGAAAGCAGGAGATCTAGTTTTAGTCTATACACTGAAACAACACGCAAGGAAGCTAGAAAAGAGAGGCTACGGACCTATGATCATCAATAGGATCTCCACGAGTGGAGCAGTACAATTGGCCACATTAGAGGGTGATGTTCTCCCAAACTATATTAGCGGTTGCAGAGTCAAGTTGTATCAGGAACCCCTCACGGAGGAAATGCTCAGCCGACTCAACACTGCTAAGAAACGCAAAGAGGAAGAAAAGCGAGTTCGAGAAGAGGCTCAAGCAAAAGCTTTAGAACGCATCAGAAGGATGAAGTTACGAAGGCAAGGTAGAGATCAGCCTAGAGCGAATGACTATGCAGATCAAGGATATCCCATCGCCATGTGTGAAGTTGCACGAACAAGCTCGCATAGGATAATTGATAGACGTCCTTTCTTAACCCTAGATATAGGACAAGGAAAGAGTGCAAGGAACGTAAGAGCCTTGATTGACTCAGGCGCAGCCACTAGTGTTGTTAGAGTGTCTTACTGTCAAGAGTTACAGTTAACTGTCAATCCTGTGGAAGCATATCTCATAGGATTGGGAGGCGTGGAAACCCCTTGCATGGGCGAGGTGGAACTTCCCCTCTACATTCATGATGAGGCAATGACAGTTAAAGTACTAGTGTGTCAAGACGAGGATCTCACTGAACCTCTTGTCTTGGGTCAAGACTGGATTTATGACCAAGCAGTCAACTTAAACCTCAGAAGTGGACTTCTTCAGGTTTGGGTCAATCATGGTCGAATTACAGTAGAGTTAGATAATGGAGCACTCAAGGAACTAGGAAAGGCACAGACTCCTGGTCCCTCCAGGGGTGCACATGAAGTTGACCATGCTGTTCTTGTCCAAAACTATGTGTTGCAGAGGAATGATATTCTCAAAAAAGGAGTCAGGGATGCAACGGAACTCCCTTCTTTTCCAAAGGCCAGAAGGAGGCAGCAACCAAAGGAGGATCAAAGGCAGAAGAAGCAGAGTACTACCCATGCCTGAAATCAAAAGTACCTGCGCAGCAAAATATCTCAGCAAGTAAACCAAGTGTGGGTGAGGAAAGGCGAACACCCGGTTGCACTCAAGCCAACCACGCGAGCAAAGCCTCTTATTAGTAACCAACAACACGTCACTAATAAGAAGTCTTTCGGAAATTCTTCTGCTAACGTGAAATCTATTTGGGTGCCCAAGAAGTCGATGAAGGCTAGCCCACAATCAAGACAAATTTGGGTGCCTAAGGCTTGGTTGCGGGCGCAAATAGCTACGCCGAAGCCACAACCTATACAGCGTAACCCATTCACCCGCGCAGCCAGCATTCACTTGTTTTCAACACTCAAGAACACACTAAGGCCCATGAGCACGAACATAATCGCTTGTAAATGGGTCCCTAAAAGGCCTCAGTTTCAAGCCGATACACCTATAAAGCTCTCTAGAGCCTCTACGACACCAAGAACAAGACCCATCCACTGCATTTGGCAGCCTAAGACCTGTAATAAACCCCCCGACCCCAATTTGTAAATGCATCCCCACTTACTAACTGCATTAGTCTCCTAGGACTACCCAAGCACTAACGTCACACACTGTCTTCGTGCACTTCCTAACCACTAACTCACCATCTACCTCATGTTAATGTTGTAACAGGGACAACAACGGATTTATTCTGTCCATTACGATGTTAACACGTGGTTCTATATTCTCACAGAACCAACCAGCAAACAGGGCCATGGCAGACGCAGGTGCCAGTTCTCAAGCCGGATCCGGTGCCCAGATTGTGGACATAGAAACACTCCTCCTCGAGCCACATCTCACCGCAAGGCCGCAAGAACTTCAAGCCGTGCATGTGCTCCCCATTCAGGATCCTCCTCAAGGGCACACTTCTCAAGTAGGTAAGCACGCGCATTGGTTCAGTGATGTCGCTGGACCATTGGGCGATGGAACCTATTTCTGGGAAGCAGAATTGGAATTTAATGGCAAATGGGGTCGATACCACTTTTTCACGCGCGAGTTTGAAAGCTATCAAAACGCCGAAGTCATGCGATCAGTTTGGATCAAAGCGGGTGTGGACAGTTATTTCAGGGCCCACTTACCAAAGCCGGATTTCTTACAATGTTCATATCTGATCAGTACCATCACGCCAAGCAGGGCCAAGGGAGGCGACAACACCTTTGTGTTGCCATCACTACTGCCGGGTCATGAGCTTAAAAGATTCAAGTTGACCCTCAATCTGGTAAGAGAAGCATTGGGCATGTATGGCATGCACATCCCCACCGAAAAGGAAACCATGGTTCCAGGTCGAATGAAACACAAAGATCTTAATAAGTTGAAGGATATGGTAGCGATGACACCTACCATTGTGCTTCACCTGCGGACCATCATGCAACATTTTGCTTTCCCCGCCCAGGAACGATTCACAATGCCCCCGAAGAAAATATGGTTCAGCCTGTATCTAGCAGAGACAGAAAGCCTTCCCATCAACGTGCCACACTCGATCATCGATCAGATCCACCTAGCCCATCAGAGGTGGAACAAGAAGCAGAAAAATGTGCTTCATGGATGTTGCGCTCTAACAAAGATAATCTACCGATGTCTGGCTTATGACGTGCCTATTCAGAGGGCACTCATATGGCCCCGCGCCCAGGAATTCCAAAGAAGACTATCAGCAGCAGGTCCCCCATCAAAGAAGATGAGGGGGGGAGTACAATTACCCTGTGCTCAACCAAGGGGAGCCACCACTACACCAGAAATTACCCCTCCCCAGACACGACGCGTTAGGCCATTCACAATCCGGCTACCAAGACCGAGCACAGATGGGCCTAATGTGGTATTCCCACCCGTCCCATCAGATCTGGAATTCCCACAGGGTTTTACTCTAAATGATCTCACGGATGAAGAAGTAGCCCGATTGATCTATGATTCGAATCTCGAGACGGAAACAGAACGTACTCAGGAACCACAACCCCAGACAACCACAGCAGCCCCCACCCGACCAGAAGTGGTAGAAGTCGACGCCGAGGAACAAGAGACAGAACAAGAAGAAGAAGCCTACGAGGAACAAGAATATGACGAGCTTTCCGAGCTGGCAAGTGCCCCTGCGTATTCGGCACAAATCAAAAGACTCTATCGAACCATGCAACTGGTTCAAGAACAGCATAAGATGTCACTGGAATCGGGCAAGAAACTCATGAACCAGTTGCTAGCTGAGGAAGGTGTGGACGAGTTGTTCATTGAGTCCATAAACCTTCATGCCGACGCAGTAGGATTGGATGAGGCCATCCATGAGGCAATGGCCTACATTCACAGATTTGAGAAAAGGGTTCCCGTTCGTCCCAAGAGGTCCGGGAAACAAATTCACATCAATGTATCAGCACTAGGAGAGACAACGCAAGCAGAAGAACATCAGGAAGCACCACTGTCACCACCATTCCCACCTCGCACTACACAATTCACTCCACCACATGACACTAGCACTACCACGTCCACTACCACTACCATTGTCATGGGCATCCCACTCTCTCCGGGAATCCAATTCGGGGGAGGCACCATGCCCACTTTCACCACTCTGTTCACTGACGTCACATCCACTCCACCCACGATCCCCATCTACACTGTCACTCAAACAATCGACACTATGGAAACGTCTCCTGCCACAGCACCGCTCCCTCCCCCCATGCCACCTTCATCTCCCATACCCCCTCCACCCACATCTCCACTTGCGTCCACATCATTCACAACTCCCATTCCTGCCCCCATTCCCCTTGCATCTTCACCCCTCCCAGCATTATTTAATGTAAATAGCATATTTTTAGCATTAAATCAATGTGTATATCAGCTTCAGAATGAGTACAGAGCGTTGGACGGCCGGTATCAACAACTAACAACACACCATCAGAACTTACAAAGGCAATTTCACATTCTACAAGAGGAAAATGCAGAAGTGAATCAACGCTATACAACGCTTGAGCAGGCTCACCAAACACTATTGGAGGCACCCCAACCATCGGCAGAATCAGGTGTCAAACAATTAGAAGCTTTGCTCGAAGTATACCAGACCGATAACCTGCGAGTCAGACGCAACTTGGCGCTACTACGGAAACATATGGCCACAGCACTGGAGGAGAACAAAAGACTGCAAAAACAAAATGAAGAGAATCTGGAAGCGGCAATGGAAGGCTCCCCTCACGAGATAGATCCAGAGCAGTTCAAAGCAGTTCCAACGGAGACGATGAAAACCATTTTGGAAAGCTATGCAGATCTCCTGGAAGCCCATGATGACTTGGAAAGACAGCGTGACACACTTCAGAGCAGGCTTAAGGAACAGGAAGAACAACCGAAGAGTGTCCCAGTAACCTCCACCTCAGACGAAGTAAAGGCCTTAACTGAGCAGGTAGCAGAGTTACAACAGAGGTTACTGACATACGAGAGGCAGCCATCTCCAGTGGTAGAACCAGAGCAAGAAGAGCTGGTCCCTATCGAGGTAGATGATTCGTACGAGGAACCGTATGTTCCTATGCCAATGCCAGGTGGGCGACGAACCTCAGAGGGACTAGACACATTGGAAGTGGAAGCACCCGAGTGGCTTCAGACACTGGAAAGGACAGCGAACACTCATGAAGAGCGGGTGGCCATTCAGATCCAATCACTAGCGAACTTAGAAGAAACTGTCATAAAGTCTGAATACTTCAGAAGCATGTCTCATCATAGATGGATCGGCACCAATAATGACCAATATGTACCATTCTGTATACTTTTGGCCGATTACAACGCGGAGATTCAACGACAATGTGGCAAGCCTCCCACGTTTGCTACACAATTTGGCCAAGATGATATACCGGAAAGTGCTCAGCGTGGGTCCATCCATCAACCCACCTGGAGAATCAGGCTTTTGGAAACGTATCCTGAAATGGTCCGAACCTGGAATAATATGCCTTTGTTTATTAAATATAATCCTTGTTACATTCCAGTTCTTCGACGACGCACCTGGCCTGAATTCACTATAGCTGTCAGAGACATCAAAGCCTGTGCAAGATGGTTGAATTATGTTTATCTAGCACCTCCACGAGGACCGCCCACAGTCAACTACATGATTTCTACAATCCATCACTGGAGTACTAGGCTACGCAATAATCCTGATGTGATGGCCCAGATGTGCATGAAAATATTTGAATTAATGTTGATCACTTTCAGGACGTTTAAAAACATTAAGGACCCTCACTTCTCAGGTGCAGGCTTTATGACAGGAAACCAAGATCTAGTGTATGATATGAGTACCACCCCGTCCATTGAAGTAATATATGCCTGGCACGCCAGAATCAAGTACCTCCCAGCCTGCTTTAAACAGACATTTGAGGAGATGTTCATCACAGGATTCTGGGAATATCACTCCGAAATGTTTATACCCAGACCATCACATCTCCTCCAATTATTTGCTGTGGAGAGAATTATTTACTCAGAACAACTAAGGGTGCCTCATCCAGATGTTCCCGGTCCTGTAAATTGGGATGAGCTGCTCACAGATCTAGCACGCGGATTGCGACTCGAAGAACACCACCTAGCCTCCGATGTCGTCCAATACTATGTTCAAAAATCCTCTAGACAAGGGTCTGTCAGGGGCGACAGACGCGAGAGTGGGGGGGGTGTTGGCAGCAGTCAGGGAACCGAAGGAGCCACAAGGCGAAGAGAGTCGGAGCGAAGGGACAGCACAAGCAGACATGGCAGTCAAAGAAGATCTGGCAAATAGGCTAGTAATTTTTCTCATAAAGAAACAAGGATGAGCATTCACACAAATCTAGCACTTAGGCAACCCTTTAACTTTTCAAAAACCCTTACACCAATTAAAAGTGATTCTCATCACTAACCACCATTGTAAATACCATTTTATATTTTTAGTAGCTCCATTTTGTGCAAGCCAAGGAGTCCTTGAGCTTGAGGAGCTTTAGAAGTATCTACCTGCCAATTTTCGTAATTTTTGGATCTCGTTTGAGCCCTCAAATAAGCCCTGGAACCTAATTTTTAACTAGGCCGGACACTAGGTCTGAACAGGGCCAAAGCTAGTCAAAAACTATAAAAGGAGCTAGAGAGCTCATTTTTGAGGGTGGATTGTAATTGAAAAAAACTTGTAAGAGCTTTTGAAAGTAATCTAAGAACTCCATTGGTTCTCACTCTTTGTCTTGTCGTGTGTGCGTGTGTGTGTGTGTATGTGTGTGCATGATTGTGTGCTTCTCACTCACGCACTTGTGCCGCCACTTGCTCGAGGTCTTCATACCATCCTCATGTCTTCCCGGATTGACACTAAAGGAGGTGCTACTCATCACTGAGCTACAACTACTTTTAGTGAAAGCCAATGGAAGATTCAAATTCAAATTCAAATCTCACATCTATAAAAGATGTCTACAAAACTCGCGGGATAAAGTGGATTCATATCTGAGTTATCCTTGACCAAATTGTAAGAGAGTAAGGCATACTTCATAGCCTATACTACACACAAATCATTAGGCCTTGTTTCTCATGCGAATGATCTTGTACAACATTATGTTCTAATACAATAGATCTATACTTCTCATCTATGTTCTCTGTTATAGTCATTCATTATAGTCAACTTGTATTGATCTCAGTCATTCCTTCACCATTTTCAATGTTCTATAGCTTGTTGAAATTAGGTCCAAGTTCTCTACATTCTCACAAAGTTTTGAAGATAATCCATTCAGCCAATTGGGAGAAAAGCGCATCGAAGCACTCACTCGTCAAACTCTAGAGAGGTCCTAAAACATTGGGGGTAATGATTCAATTGCTAAATTGATTGCTCTGTGTATAGTGTTAAGTGATTCCTCTTGTAATCATTAGATCATTAAGCTACTTTGATACCTCTAAGAGGAATTTTTCTAATTCCTACTGTAGTGGAAGCACTGAGCATAACAAGCAACAGGTGTGTGAACAAAAATAGAATGTTTTCATTAATCCTTCAACTTGGAAATATTCTGTTTTGGTTCAATCATTTCTCACATCATTTCCAAAGTACATAGGCACTTATTTAGTGTCATTGGAAAGCTAAGAGGGCCTAAAACTAAACTCTGAAGCAAGAAGGGGCTGGTGGTAGTACCTACTCATTTCTTGGAGTGTCCATCCATCTTTCCCAACAGTGGTATCAGAGCAAAGCTAAGGTAAAATGGGAGATGGTTTTCCTTCTTTCATTGATACATTGGATAGGAACAACTATCAAGCATGGTCCTTGAGGATGAAGACATACTTGCAAGGAAGGAGCCTCTATGGATACATCTCAGGAGATGAGGAGATGCCCACATTCAGGAGCAAAGGACAACCTACAAGAGAGGAGCGTGAAAGATTTAACACATAGTGTGCCAAGGATGCATTAACAAGGTCATACTTACTTAACTTGATCTCTAATTTTCTTCTTCCACATATTAGAAATTGTAAGACATCCCAAGAGACTTGGGAAACATTGTCTTCTTATTTCTCTTCAAACACAAGGACTAGGAAGAACCAATTGTGCATTGATTTTACCACTCAAAGAAAGCAACCTAAGCAAGGCATCTCAGAGTATGTGACCAAAGTCAAAGATGTAGCAGATCAATTGGCAAGCATAGGAGAAGAAATTAAAGTGGAGCATATTGTAAGACAAGTAATCAATGGTATTAAATCTGATGACAAGGGAGAGCTTCACAACTTCCATGGACTTGTACATAGACATGTCGGTTGCAGACCTTACCACTCTCATGGGGCAACTCTTCACCCATGAAGCTAAGCTCAACAAGAATGGAGATTCATCAAAAGGTAATAGCTCTTCTTCCCTATACACTAATAAAAGTAAGTTTAAAGAGAAAGGGAAGAACAAGAAGATTGAGGATGAAGGAGCTACCTCCCAAGCCAACTATGCAGGGAGAGGTAGAACCTCAAGAGGAAGGGGTAGAGGAGGTAAGAAGGGTAGGGGGAGACCTTATAATCCCTCACCATGTAATATTTGTGGATTGTCAAATCATACTAGAGATGAGTGTTACAGGAATAAGAGAGGAAGAGGTTCAAAGAGGTGGATACACACAATCAAGAGGAAGATTCAATCACCATCAAGGATACAATAACAACTACAACAAAAACTACAATAGCAATTACCAAGGAGGCTACAAATCAAGGAAAGATTTCAACAACTACATAGAGCAGCAAGAGGATTCTCTTTTGATTATGAATATGACTTCAAAACTAGGTATAAATGATGACCATCTCTTCTACATTGACTTAGGATGCTCAAACCATGTGACAGGCAATGTAGCTCTTCTCTCTGACCTTGAAGAACCAAAGGGTAAGCATCAAGTACAAACAGGTGATGGCACCAAGCACATAGTGATTAAAGTAGGAAATGTTAAGACCTCTGATGGAAACAAGAATCTATTGAGCAGGGTTCCATATGTACCTACAATTACCAAGAATTTGATGAGTGTTGGATAGATTGTGGATAAAGGTTTGCAGGTTAGGTTCAACCAGTATGGAGCATTTGTGGAGGATCCCCAACATGGATTCAAGAGAATTTCCAAAGGAGAAAAGAGAGGTATATTATTCACTTTTGAACTAGAAGATACAAAGAACATTGCACTTTATAGTTACAAAGATCAAACACTATCAGAACTTGAAATTTGGCATAAGAGATTAGGGCATGTTGGTGAAAGAACCTTAAAACATATACTATGTAGAGATATATATCTCTACATACACACTTATAAATCATGTGTGATTGGGATACCTAATGTATCCAAGCAACACATGATTTATAAGTGTGGTGCTTATCAGTTTGGAAAATCTCATAGGTTTCCCTTCTCAAGGAAAGGCTACATGCATGAGGTCTACCTAGAGCTTGTCCATACAGATGTATGGGGACCAAGTAAGGATCCCTCAATTTCTAGATCAAGGTATTATGTATCTTTCATTGATGATTTTAGTAGATGGACTATCTTATACTTTATGAAGCACAAAGATGAAGTATTCAGTTGCTTTAAAAAGTATCTTGCACTTGTTGAGAACCAAACAGGAAGGAACCTAAAGAGACTAAGGTCAGATGGAGGAGGTGAGTACTTCTCAAATGAGCTTGATGCATTCTTGCAGGACAGAGGAATCAAGAGAGAAATTACAACAAGGTATACCCTTGAGAAAAATGGGGTGATAGAGAGGAGAAATAGATTAATTGTTGAAATAGCTAGGTCAATGTTAAATGAGAAAAAAGTACCTAATTACTTGTGGGTAGAGAGTGTATCTACTGCCACTTATCTTGTAAACAGGTTTCCATCCAAATCTCTTGATGGGATGACCCCATATGAAGCATGCCATGGTAGAAGACCTTCACTTGATCATTGCAGGATCTTTGGATGTGTTGCTTATGTGCATATCCCTTCTCAAATAAGAGGTATGCTAGACCCTAAAGCAGAAAAGTGCATCTTCATAGGGTATGACTTGAATCAGACAGGATACAGGTTCTACAATCCTTCAAACAAAGGATTTATGGTCAGTAGAGATGTTGTCTTTGATGATAATGACTCTTGGTTTGATAGTGAATGGAAGAAAGTAAAGCTACCTTATGATTTGGAAGAGGAGTTTCCAAGCCTCACTAAGGAGGAACCCAAACAGATTGAAGACATCAACTCAGATGATGAGGACGTCATCAACCTAGAAGAGTTCAAGGCATGGAATTCCAAAAACAAAGTCAAGATGAAGAAGTTGGAGGATATACTTGAATCATCCAACCAAGCAATCAGAAGATCACAAAGGGAGAGCAAGAAGCCAATCAGATATGGGTATGACACTTCCTTAGTTACTAAGAACTTTGTTTATCTTGCAAAAGACTTGTCATTTGAAGAGCCATCATCATATGAAGAGGCAAAGACCAAGGCAGAATGGAAGGAAGCTATGGATGAGGAAATTGAAGCACTCAAGGAGAGTGATACTTGGGAACTAGTACCAAAGAAGGATTCTATTGAGTTAATTGGTTCTAGATGGATCTATAAGATCAAAAGAAATTTTGATGGATCAATAAGAAGGTACAAAGCTAGACTTGTGGCTAAGGGTTTTGCACAAACCCAAGGGGTTGATTATGAAGAAACCTTCTCACTTGTGGCCAAAATGCCAACCATCAGAGTGTTGGTAAGTGTGGGTGATCAAACAATTGGAACATGTATCAATGGATGTAAAAAATGCATTTCTAAATGTTTGGATTTCAGAGGAGGTGTACATGTCTCAGCCTCCTAGCTATGAGGATCCAAGCAAGGTAACATATGTATGTAAATTTAACAAAGCTCTTTATGGATTGAAGCAGGCACCTAGGGCATGGAACCATAGGTTGACCACATACCTTCAGGATCAAGGATTCATCATGAGTAAAGTAGATACTTCTCTGTTCATTAAGAGGAGGAATTCAGAGGTAATATACCTATGTGTATATGTTGACGATATCATACTCATAGGTAATGATGCTAATGGCATCAAGAAGATCAAGAATTAGATGATGCAGGAGTTCAAAATTAGTGACCTTGGATCACTAAAATATTTTCTTGGACTTGAGTTAGTCTATACTAACTCTTGAATTTATATTACTCAGAGAAAGTATATACAGGATATGTTAAAGAAGTTCCATTTGCAGGATGCCAAAGTAGCAAGTACTCCAATGGAGGTTAATCAGAAGTTAAGTGCTCATGAAGGTGATGTGCTTGAGAACATTGTAGGTTACCAAAGCATGATGGGAAGCTTGACCTATGCTACATTGACAAGGATTGATATTGCTTATGGAGTAAGTGTTTTAAGTCAGTTTATGCACAAACCTAGGGCACCTCATTTGGAAGCTTCCAAAAGGATTTTGAAGTACCTTAAGGGCACTCAAAATCAAGGATTATAGTTTCCTTATACTTCAGACTTGGACATCAAGATATATTCATATGCAAATTGGGCAGGTTGCAAAGATGATAGAAGAAGTACCTCAGGATACCTATCCTTTACAGGTGATAAACCTATATCATGGTCTTCAAAGAAGCAACCTATTTTTTCTTTTTCTTCTACAGAGGTAGGGTATAGAGGATTGGCCAATGCTACTCAAGAGGCCATATGGATCAGATTGTCATATACAGATTTGGGTTTGCATACTACATCTCCAATGATTTTTGGAGATGATACAAGCTCACTACATCTTGCAACAAATCCTATTTATCATGCTAGGACCAAGCTTATAGAGGTCCACTATCATTATGTGAGAGAGAAGCTATCAAGCAAAGAAACTCAGTTGGCTTATGTGTCTACTAATATGCTGTTGGTGTAAATTGCAAGCCTACACATTTGGCTCAAAGGATGCATTAAATTCTACACATATATGAAGAAGCATAGGAACATATGCTAGTGGTTAATTACCACTTTACCTCATTGTAAAAGTCAAATTGACTTAGAATCTTTTGTAATCACCTACCAAAGTAAGTCGTGGAAAAAGCAGTTCATTTGATTGAAGGAATATCTCCTAACATGTAGGAGCTTGATCATAGGGAGCCAAAATTTGAATTTGAATTCAAATCTCCACTCACTTCATATAAAAGTGAACTTGAAAAGTTGCGGGTATAAGAGATCATTCCCGAGCTTCATTCTACTGATTTTGAGTGTGTGTGAGGACTATACTATAGCCTACACCTCTCTACACCATTAGGCAATGTTATTCATGCCAATGGGATTGTATACAAGTGTTCATTAATAGATACATTTACATCATTCATCTCTGAGTTCTCTGTTAGTGTACTCAAAAGTCTGTCAACTTGTCAAGGGCATATCTTGGTCAATTCTTCACCAAATCAAGTGATTCAAAGCTTTTTGGATTCAGCTCAAAGTCATCTACATGTTGTCACAGTTTGAAGTGATTCTATTCAGCCATTTCAGAGAAATCTGCGTCGAGGTGAACTTTGGTGATTTTCTGCTACAGTCCTAAAAAGTCGGGGGTATAGCTAAACTTGCTATATTGATTTCTCTTAGCATAGTTTATCTTTTTACATCATTACACTTGAAAATGGTAGATTACTAATCTAATTAAATACCCCTAGAAGGAATTTTATCAATTTCTATTGTGTTGGTCACACTGAGTAAAAGATCTAGCAGGTGTCAAGACATAAATAGAAGGTTTTCTTGAGTTTGTGAACTTCAAAGTTATCTGTTTTGGTTCAATCATTACACAGATCACTTCCAAAGTTCATAGGCTATTTTTTGGTGTTATTGGAAAGCTAAGAAGGTCTACTTATCAACTCTGAAGCAAAAGAGGGTTGGTACAAAGCAGGTTTAGTAGTACCTACTCAGTCTCTTGGAGCATCCATCCATCTATCCCAACAGTGGTATCAGAGCAATAGAGGTAAAATGGGAGATGGTTTTCCTTCATTTAATGATAAATTGGACAGGAACAACTATCAAGCTTGGTCTCTAAGGATGAAGAACTACTTACAAGGAAGGAGTCTCTATGGATACATCTCAAGAGATGAGGAATTGCCCTCATTCAAAGCAAGAGGATTACCAACCAAGGAAGAACAAGAAAAGCTCAACACATGGTGTGCTAAGAATGCATTGGCAAGGTCATATTTACTCAACTCTATCTCTGACTTTCTTTTGCCACATATCAGAAATTGTAAGACATCCCAAGAAACTTGGGAAACCTTGTCATCATACTTTTCCTCCAATACAAGGGCTAGGAAAAATCAGTTGTGGATTGAATTCACAACACTAAGGAAGCAACCTAAGCAAGATGTTTCAGAATTTGTGACCAAGATCAAAGATTTTGCAGATCAGTTGGCAAGCATAGGAGAAGAAATTGAGGAAGAACAAATTGTAAGGCAAGTGATCAATGGAATCAAGGTTGATGACAAATGGGAAAGCTTCACCAGTGCAATGGATCTCTTACAACTCTCATGGGACAACTATTTACACATGAAGCAAAGCTCACCAAAAATGGAGATACATCCAAAGGTAATAACTCTCTGCCCTATACACTGATAAGAAGTCTAAGGATAAAGGCAAGAGCAAGAAGATGGAAGATGAAGGCTCTACCTCCCAAGCCAACTATGCAGGTGAGGTAGATCTTCAAGAGGAAGGGGCAGAGGAGGTAAGCAAGGTAGGGGGAGACCCTATAACTCATCACCATGCAACATTTGTGGTTTATCAAATCATACTACAGATGAGTGTTTCAAGAATTATAAAAATCAGAGAGGAAGAGGCTACCAAAGAGGTGGATACTCATAGTCAAGAGGAAGGTTCAACCATCACCAAGGCCACAACAACAATTACAACAACAATTACAACAACAATTACAACAACAATTACAACAACAATTACAACAACAATTACAGTGGCAACTACCAAGGAGGATTCAAAACCAGAAAGGACTACAACAACTACACAGAGGAGCAGGATAACTCTCTTCTGATCATGAACATGACTTCAAAGTCAGGTACAAATGATGACCACCTATTCTCCATTGACTCAGGGTGCTCAAATCATGTGGCTGGCAATGTGGCACTACTCTCTGATCTTGAGGAACCAAAAGGTAAACATTAAGTCCAAACAGGTGATGATACAAAGCATTCAGTAGTTAAAGTTGGAAATGTTAAGACTTGTGATGGTAATCAGAATTTGTTGAGTAGGGTACTCTATGTACCAACCATTACCAAAAATTTGATGAGTGTTGGTCAGATTGTGGAGAAAGGTTTGCAGGTCAGATTCAATCAATATGGAGCATATGTGGAGGACCCAAGATATGGGTTCAAGAGGATTGCTAAAGGAGAAAAATCAGGTAGACTTTTTACTTTTGAGTTGGAAGATACAAAGAATATTGCACTATACAGTTATAAAGATCAAACACTTTCAGAGCTTGAGATTTGGCACAAAAGGTTAGGGCACATAGGAGAAAGAACCTTGAAACAAATGTGCAGAGACCTATGTGTGCTTGGGATACCTAATGTATCCAAGGAACATATGATTTACAAGTGTGGTGCTTGTCAATTTGGTAAGTCTCACAGGTTACCCTTCTCCAAGAAAGGATATATGCATGAAGACTACCTAGAGCTTGTACACACAGATGTATGGGGACCTAGCAAAGACCCCTCAGTCTCAGGATCAAGGTACTATGTGTCTTTCATTGATGATTATAGCAGATGGACTGTATTATACTTCATGAAGCACAAGGATGAGGTATTTAATTGTTTTAAGAAATATCTTCCATTAGTTGAAAACCAAACAGGAAGGAATCTGAAGAGGCTAAGGTCAGATGGAGGAGGTGAGTACTTCTCCAATGAATTTGAAGACTTCTTGCAGGAGAGAGGCATCAAAAGAGAGATAACCACAAGGTATTCTCCTGAACAGAATGGGGTAGCTGAAAGAAGAAATAGGTTAATTGTTGAGACAACTAGATCTATGCTTAATGAGAAGAAGTTACCTAACTATCTATGGGCAGAGAGTGTTTCCACTACAACTTACCTCATAAACAAGTTACCATCTAAGTCACTTGATGATATGACACCCTATGAAGCATGGCATGGTAAGAGACCATCATTAGATCACTGCAAAATATTTGGATGTGTAGCATATGTGCACATTCCTTCTCAGATAACAGGTAAGCTAGACCCAAAGGCTGAAAAATGCATTTTTATTGGGTATGATTTAAATAAAAAAGGTTACAGGTTTTATAATCCTACCAATAAGGGATTTATGGTAAGCAGAGATGTGATCTTTGATGAAAATGATTCTTGGTATGAGAATGAATGCAGGAAGGTTAAACTACCCTATGATTTGGAAGAGGAATTTCCAAAACTTGCAAAGGAGGAACCTACTTAGAATGAAGACTCAAGTTCAGATGATGGACACTATCAACCTTGAAGAATTCAAGGCATGGAAGTCCAAGGGCAAAATGAAGATGAAGAAGCTTGAAGATATACCTGATTCTTCAACTCAATCAATCAGAAGATCTCAAAGAGAAAGCAAGAAACCTATCAGATATGGGTATGATACATCTCTTGTTACTAAACATTCAGTTTATCTTGCGAACGATTTGTCAAATGAAGAACCAGGTTCATATGAAGAAGCAATCACCAAATCAGAATGGAAAGAAGCCATGGATGAGGAGATTGAAGCACTCAAGGAGAGTGACACATGGGAGTTAGTACCCAAGAAGGATTCTATGAAGGTAATAGGATCCAGATGGATCTATAAGTTGAAAAGAAATTCTGATGGAACAATTAATAGGTACAAAGCCAGATTGGTAGCCAAGGGTTTTGCACAAACCCAAGGCATTGACTATGAAGAGACATTTTCTCCTGTGGCCAAGATGCCAACAATCAGAGTGTTGGTAAGTGTGGCTGCATCAAAGAATTGGAACATGTACCAATTGGATGTCAAGAATGCCTACTTGAATGGATGGATTTAAGAAGAATTTTATATGTCACAACCTCCTGGCTATGAGAACCCTAACAAGGTAACTTATGTTTGCAAATTAAAAAACGCTTTATATGGATTGAAGCAGGCACCTAGGGCATGGAATTACAGGTTAACTACATACCTCCAAGACCAAGGTTTTGTCATGAGCAAGGCTGACACTTCTCTGTTCATTAAGAGAAGTAATTCAGAGGTAATATATCTCTGTGTTTATGTTGATGACATCATCATTACAAGTAATGATGTCAATGGAATCAGGTATATCAAAAGCCAGATGATGAAGGAGTTCAAGATCAATGATCTTGGTTTATTGAAGTATTTTCTAGGGCTTGAATTAGTTTACACTAATTCAGGGATATACATTACTCAGAAAAAGTATGTATAGGATATGTTGAAGAAGTTTCACTTGCAGGATGCTAAAGTAGCAAGCACTCCAATGGAGGTGAACCTAAAGCTAAGTGCCCATGAAGGTGATGAAGTCAAAGACATTACGAGTTATCAAAGTATGGTGGGTAGCTTGAACTATGCTACTCTTACAAGAATTTATATTGCATATGGAGTAAGTGTGCTAAGTCAATTTATGCACAAGCCAATGATACCTCACTTAGAGGCTGCAAAAAGAATCTTGAAGTATCTCAAGGGTACACAGAACCATGGTTTGTATTTCCCTTACACTTCAGATATTGATATCAAAATTTATTCAGATGCAGATTGGGCAGGATGCAAGGATGATAGGAGGAGCACTTCTGGATATATTTCCTTTGCAGGTGACAAACCAATTTCATGGTCTTCAAAGAAGCAACCTACTGTTGCTTTGTCTTCCATAGAGGCAGAGTATAGAGGACTGGCTAATGCCACACAAGAAGCAATTTGGATTAAGCTTTTGTATATAGAATTCGGCTTATATACTAGGTCTCCAATAATCGTTGGAGATAATACAAGTTCTCTTCACCTTGCAGCTAATCCTATCTATCATGCTAGGACCAAACACATAGAAGTTCATTATCATTATGTGAGAGAGAAGTTGATAAGCAAGGACATTCAACTTACCTATGTATCAACAAACATGCAATGTGCAGATTTGTTGACTAAAGCTTTGGATGGAACAAAACTTTGCAGGTTCAAATCCATGATTGGATTGCAGGATATACTTGAAGATTGAAGATGAAGACTTAAGCCAAAATGTTTGGCTTGAGGGGGAGCTGTTGGTGTAAATTGAAAGCCTACACATTTGGCTCAAAGGATGCATTAAAGTCTACACATATATGAAGAAGCATAGGAACATATGCTAGTGGTTAATTACCACTTTACCTCATTGTAAAAGTCAAATTGACTTAGAATCTTTTGTAATCACCTACCAAAGTAAGTCGTGGTAAAAGTAGTTCATTTGATTGAAGGAATATCTCCTAACATGTAGGAGCTTGATCATAGGGATCCGAAATTTGAATTTGAATTCAAATCTCCACTCACTTCATATAAAAGTGAACTTGAAAGTCGCGGGTATGAGATATCATTCCCGAGCAGCTTCATTCTACTGATTTTGAGTGTGTGTGAGGACTATACTATAGCCTACACATCTCTACACCATTAGGCAATGTTATTCATGCCAATGGGATTGTATACAAGTGTTCATTAATAGATACATTTACATCATTCATCTCTGAGTTCTCTGTTAGTGTACTCAAAAGTCTGGCAACTTGTCAAGGGCATATCTTGGTTAATTCTTCACCAAATCAAGTGATTCAAAGCTTGTTCGATTCAGCTCAGAGTCCTCTACATGATATCAAAGTTTGAAGTGATTCTATCCAGCCATTTTAGAGAAATCGGCGTCGAGGTGAACTCTGGTCATTTTCTGCTATAGTCCTAAAAAGTCGGGGGTATAGCTAAACTTGCTAAATTGATTTCTCTTAGCATAGTTTATCTTTTTACATCATATGGTATCTTACTAAGCTAATTAAATACCCCAAGAAGGAATTTTATCAATTTCTACTGTGCTGGTCACACTAAGTAAAACATCCAGTAGGTGTCAAGACATAAATAGAAGGTTTTCTTGAGTTTGTGAACTTCAAAGTTATTTGTTTTGGTTCAATCACTACACACATCACTTCCAAGGTACATAGGCTATTTTTTGGTGTTATTGGAAAGCTAAGAAGGTCTACTTATCAACTCTGAAGCAAAAGAGGGATGGTACAAAGCAAGTTTAGCAGTACCTACTCAGTCTCTTGGAGCATCCATCCATCTATCCCAACATATGCAATGTGCAGATTTATTGATTAAAGCATTAGATGGTACAAAACTTTGCAGGTTTAAGTCTATGATTGGATTGCAGGACATTCTAGAAGATTGAAGAAGAAGACCAAGCCAAAATTTTTGGCTTGAGGGGGAGTTGTTGGTGCAAATACAAAGCCTAAACATTTGGCTAAAGCTTATGTATAATTGAAGCAACATGGAAACCATTGCTAGGAAGCTTTTTACTTTTACCATTTGTAAAAGTCACTTCTTGACTTGAAAGAATATTTGTATCTACCACTTAACTCATGGAATTGTTAGTTGGGAAAGTCATGACTTTACTTGAGGGAATATCTCCTAGATTGGAGGACTACTTTTAGTGAGAGCCAATGGAAGATTCAAATTCAAATTCAAATCTCACATCTATAAAAGATATGGTGTATGCACTTAAAGTCTAGAGACATTATCTATATAGTGCAGACTTTAAGGTATACACAGATGACCATACACTTGAGTATTTTAGTAGTCAGCTAGATCTTCGAGGCAGTCAGGCTCATTGGGTTGAGCTCATGCAAGAGTTTCACATGGAAATCCTGTATAAAAGAGTCAAAGAGAATATAGTTGTTGATGCATTATGAAGAATAATATAGTTGTTCTCAAAATCTCATTGCTTCAAGAGATAAAGGAAGCACAGGTGGAAGATCCACATGTTACAAATTATTCAAGCCATCAATGATGACTCTATTATAGGAGACGTGACAATTCTGGTTGTTTCTTCCACTAACGGAGCGAACAAGTCCATTCCATGTTCCAATTTCTCACAAGAGAATGGAATAGGTAAACGAAAAGGAAAGGTTTGTGTACCAGATTCCTGGGATTTGAGAAGAAAAGTCATGCATGATAATCATCATGTGTCTTGCGTAGGACATCTAAGTGTTGACAAGACAATACGTCTTGTTAGAAGAACATTTGGTGGCCTTGATTAGCCAGAGATGTCCACAAATATGTTCAACAATGCTTTATGTGTCAAGTCAATAAAGAAAAAAGGATAAAGACACCAAGTCTTTTGCATCCTTTACAGGTTTCAGATTATAACTGGGATAGTGTATCCATGGACTTCGTAGTCGGATTACCATGGACCCAAAGGAAGCGGGATACTATCCTAGTTGTGGTAGATAGATTGACCAAGATGGCTCATTTCATACCCATGCAAGAGATGATAGAAGCTCCACAGGTAGCAGAGTTTTTTTATCCAGCATGTCTTCAGATTGCATGGGTTACTGACATCCATAGTTCTAGATAGGGATGTCAAATGCATAGGACACTTCTGGAAGTTTGTATTTGACAAACTGAAGGTGTCATTAAAGATGAGCAGTGGTTATCATCATCAGATAGATGGTCAAACCAAAAGGGTCAACCAAATTTTAGAGGACATGTTGAGGGCATATGTGTCTAAGAGCCAAACAGATTAGGATAGTTATTTGCCACTAGTTGATTTTCTTTCTGAGATGAGCTATGGCATGAATCCCAATGCTCCTAGTACCATAGGCATGCCAAAGAACTATCCTAGAGCTTTAGAGTTCTTAGTGAACATCAAAGCATATTTAGCAATAGCTAAAGCCAAGATGGAGCAAACAATTGATAGGGCTAAAATGTACATTGATAGGAAGAGATCTCCTAGATCCTTTGAGGAGGGAGACAGAGTCTTTCTTCATGTTCCTATTAAATTTACTTCACTCTCCACAAGGAAGTGTAGTAATCTCTCACCAAGGTTTTGTGGACCTTGGAAGATAGTTGAAAAGCTAAGCAAAAGTGCATACCAATTAGATCTTCTTCCAGATTGTAGAGTACATCCAATGTTTCATGTCAGTAAACTTCAAAAGTACATTTGCAGGGAGGATCATCTAATAGAAGGCATTGTTTCTTCACAAGAAAGTAATAGCATGGATCATTCTCTAGACAGGATACTATATCAGAGATAGAAACAATTACGAAATCCTGTCATCTAGGAGTATCTAGTCGCCTAGAGAGGATTACCATTTACTGACTCTACTTGGGAATCCGAAGCTCTGGTTCACAAGTACTTTCCCTCATTGATCATTGAGGACAAGGCTCTTTAGAACGGGGAGAGAGTGTTAGACATTTGATCCACAAGGATGATTGATCCTTAGGGATCAATCCATATGATCCACAGGGATCAGTTCATGTGTGTGAGGGACAAGGGCCAGGTAGCCAAGGTCCCAAGCTCCGGGGATACCCTAAGGTATGTTTGTAGTACTGGGAAGTACTTGGGTAGTAATGGGAATAAGTGTTGCATGATGGCCACATGTTCACACTAGACTGTTCTAGAGTACAAGAGGGTATATATGGATGAGAGAAGAGTCACACACACATCATTCAAGTCTCTTTCTAACACTAAACCTTTAGAATTTACCTTTTAGGTAGATGTTTGAATTTGAATTCAAAAATTGGCTCCAACTACAACTATAAAAGAGGATAAGGAAGACGTGCATGTATCTCGAGTCCATGAGATCATTTTGAAGGACTTTCATTGTGAAGTGAGAGCTTATCCCATAGCTCATTTACCTCTCACACATTGAGCAATGTATGATTACCAATGATATTGTATTTGTACATGTTTTAATACATATATGATCATTACATTCTCATTTCACTTCTCTATTGTAACTCCATCAGAACCATTACCTTCTTAGAGCTTGTTCTTAGTGTGTAGTTGATCATTTACCATGATTTAAAGCATGATAGATTTAGCGTAGTGTCTATTACATGCATAATAAGCTTTATTAGCATTGCTTCTCGAGATCATCAGCAATCTGGTAATTTTTAATACTCTCCATAATCATACAAAATGGTATAACTAGACCATCTGCTACCCAATGGTGTTGGTCTAGGTTTACTCCTTTATTGAGAGCAAAATTCACAATCTGTTCTTCATATTCATTATGCATCTTTCTGATAAGTTCCATTCTTGATTCCCTATATGTTAAAAGTCTTTCAACAAATTCTTTTGAGTATTCTTCAACACCTTTGTCTTCTGGTTCATCAAAACTTTGAATTCTGTTATCTTCAGCTACTTCATGCTCCTCTGCTTGTGTAGTCACCACCTGTTCTTCTACCTGTTTTTGTGAATCTTCCAAGTTTTTTTGTAGCTCCTCCACCATCAACATTAGTCCTTGATTCTGGGATATCAACAATTCTTTCTCTTATTTTCATTCACTTCTTTCTTTTTCCATATTCAAATGTAATTTACTCCTTTCTTCTGTTATATCCAGATATAATTTGTTGTATCCTCTCATTGCACTTGCAACATGCACACTAGCTTGCTTCTCTAATTCCTTGACTTCCTTCAATTCTATTTGTAACCTTAGAAGTTCTTTGTTCAACTCCTCCCTCTCATCCTGTGTTATTTGTACAATCTTACTTTCTTCTTTCATGTGGCCTTCCTCCATCAATAATCTGTTTATATCTTCATTTGCTTTCACCATGATCTGATATGAGCTTTGAAGAGTTCTGAATCTTCCTTCCATTTTCTTCAACTCCTTATCAACTTTGTCACTATATTCCAATTGTTTGACACATTTGTTTTCAAGAAATTGAATTTTATTTTGTTGTTGAACCTCCAATTCTTCCAATGAGATTATCCTTTTACTCAAATCTTCATTTCTTTCCCGAACAACCCTTAGCTGTTCCTCCAACTGTTCGTTTTCTTTCTTTTGCTCAATAATAAGTCTACTGCCTTTCACAAACTCTAACTCAACCACCATTCCTGATATAATCATATTTCTAGTAGATGGTCTTAATTGCTCTATATTACTCATGATAACTTTGCAAGCAGACCTGATATCCTTGGGTATCCTTTCTAACCCAGCTTCTAGCTCAACTTGCTTCACTTCTATCTTCTTTTCCTCTTTGCATTCATTTTCTTCTCCATCCTCTTCCTCATATTCTATAACCTGATTCTTTT
The DNA here is from genome assembly GCA_020310875.1 of Ceratopteris richardii. Lineage (NCBI taxonomy): Eukaryota > Viridiplantae > Streptophyta > Polypodiopsida > Polypodiales > Pteridaceae > Ceratopteris > Ceratopteris richardii. The sequence continues at coordinate 180,731,361 of CM035422.1, read as the reverse complement.
GCTCTTCATAGCCCTTTTCTTCTTCCATCTCTTCTGCCTTCTTTTCCTCAATTTCCTGTTGTTTCCCTTGGGTATCTGGTCTTTCCTCTTCCTGAACCTTATGTTCCTGTATTGAGGTTGAGTCACCCTCTACTGAGTTTTTGATCTGATCATTCAATTGTTGCTCTTTTTGTTCCACTTCCTGCTCATCTATGTCCATAAGGTCTAATTCTTCTTCTTTTTCTTGGCCACCTGTATGTGTGGACTTTTCATCATGCTTTAAATCACAAAGTACTTCTTCTATACTCTTCTTTATTTGTGTTTCTGTTTTCCCTTTTGCATATTCTTTAGAATCTGTTCTTTCTGATTTTCTTGATAATGCAACCTTTTCTTCTTTTTTGCTTCCATCCTCTTGACTCTGTATCTAACTACCTAATTGCATCTTACTTTCAAGTCCTTGTTTTTCCTCATATAGTTGATAATGAGATTGTTGTGAGGGTTTTGTCCATATTGCTAGAAATCCTGTGTCTATTAGTCCACTGCTAAATTCTTTCCTTGCTTCACCCTCTTCTTCCCTCATCACTTCTTACAAATATTCAATGACCTGGTTTAGAAAGTGAGTTCCTCAATCGTTTACCAACTCTATAGGCAATCCATATCTCATAAAGACATTTTCAAATAAGAATTCTGCAGTGGTGCATGCATCATTCTTTTTGGTAGCCTTAGCTTCTACCCATTTGGTTAGATAATCTATCATTACTATGATGTATTCCGCATGATTACCTTTTGTAGAGGGGTTAACGGGTCCTACAAAGTCTATACCCCACTTAGAGAATGCACGTCCTCCCATCATGGGCTAAAGTGAGATTTCATCTCTGCGAGTAGGAATATGAGTTCTTTGGCACACATCACATCTCTTAACATAGGTATTTGCATCCATGTGAAGAGTGGGCCACCATAATCTTGCAATATAGTATGGCTTTGATTATCTTGTCAGGGCCAAAATGACCTCCTGCAACACCTTGGTGTGCAGTCTCTAATATGCTCAAGTAATCACTCTCATGAACACACTGTCTTAGGTATCCATCTCTTCCTCATTTGTACAAGTTATCACAAATAAGTGAGTAATCGTGAACTTCGTGCTCTAGACTTCATTGTCTTGCTAAAGTCATTCCTTGAGGAAATGTTTTTGTCCTCAAGTATGTCACTATCGGTTCACTCTACTCTGGTGTGAGAGACATATGATACAAAGTGGCATGTTCCATAGGTGGTCTTTCACAATAAATAGGGCATTCTTTACATAGCCTATAGACATCTGTACATGTGCTAATTACAACCAATTCTTATATTCTGATTCATCTACACAACAAGCAGAAATATTTTGATTATCTTGTTTTTGTATGCTTCCTGCTAGAATCTGGTATCTTTGTGAGTCGGTAATCTCTCCTTTTGTGATCTTAATCCTAGGATTCTTGGGTCCAAATATGCAAACAGGGACAATGGGTTTGGCCCATTCTGGTACTATCTCAAGGCTAAATAGGTATGCATCTGGTAGTTCATCACTATTCCTTGAGGGGCTTCTCCTGTAGTTAATCGTGTAAGGTGATCAGCTCTAAGGTGGGTCCTTCCCTTTCTGACTACTACTTCAAAGTCGTATTCCATGAGTAATAGAAACCAATGTATCAATCCTTCGGTGTTACAAGACTTATTGACTAAGTACAACAATCCTTGATGATCTGTGAAGAACTTGAACTTGTTTGACAATAAGTAATGCCTGAATTTCTTTACTACGTAAATCATTCCTAATCCTTCGCACTTTGTAGTGGTGTAATTTCATTCTACTGCATTTAATTGTCTACTTGCATAAGCTATGGGAAGATCCATATTACCTTCATTCGTATGTTGTGCCAACACACATCCTATGGCATAGTTGGATGCATCCACATGTACATGAAATGGCTTACTCCAATCTCGTGTTGTTAATATGGATGTTGAGCACAAGTGTCATTTCAATTCATTGAATGATTTCTAAGATTCTTCCATCCATTCAAATTTGGTCAAAAGAGAGTATAGAGGCTTTGCTATGATAGCATACATGTGTATAAATGGTTGATAATAACCACAATGTCCCATGAAAGATTGTACTTCTATTACGTTTTTTGGCATAGGTAGGTTTGCAATTACTCTAACCTTTTCTTCGTCCGTAGAGATTCCATTTTTTGACACAATGTGTCCTAGAATTTTGCCTTGCCTAAACATGAAGACACACTTTTCTGGGTTCAAGAAAACTTGATATTCTTGACATTTGTCAAAAATTTTCCTTAATTCAGGGATGTCAATTTGTCTCATGTTAGAATGAGCACATATGTTATCCACATAAACTTCCAAATTCTTCCTTAAGAATTCCTTGAAAACATGACACATGAGTCATGGGAAAGTGGTGGGTGCATTTGTGAGCCCAAATGGCATCACACAAAATGCAAATATGCCCCACTCTGTCGTAAAGACCATCTTATGTTGATCTTCAAGGGCAATGGCTACTTGATTATAGCCTAAGAATCCATCAAGGAAGCTATAAACTTCCTTGTCTGTGACTCTTTCTAGCAAATGTTATGTGATAGGAAGAGGATAACTATCTCTAATCGTGGCGGCATTAACTTTTTTAAGGTTAATACACACATGCAATTTTCCATTCTTCTTGGGCACTACCATAATGGGGGATACCCATTCGGTATTCTCAATTTCGTAAATGAATCCTGCTTCTATCAAGCGATCTATCTTCTCTTTAATCTTGGCCGCATAATTATCATTGTAAGTGTTGTCAGGATCTTGCTAACGCGCATACAAAGATTACAGACGCAGAAAAACATACAGAAAATAGAGAAAATAGGAGACGAGACAGAACGCAAGATTGGGTGCAATCTCCCCCCATGCACTCTGTTTCGACAGTCCACAGAGTGCATGTATTTATATGACTTTTGATTACGTCGAAAAGAGTGGTTACAAGAGGGCGGCTTCGAAAAGCAGGCATGAAACTAAAAGTTGATAACTTTTACAGAAAGCCATTGCTTTCAATAATAGAAACTACGGTCTACAACGACCCTTATTCTAACCATTACTTTTCTAACAATAGAACCTTCTACGCGGGTTTATTTACAAGCTAAATAATAATTATTCGGATTATTGATGTTCGCCCTTTCACGCCTTGCATGCTCCTCACGAACCTTCAACTGCTATATCAAAAACATCAAAAACATATTAATACATTAAGAATATAATACTTTAACAATGCATTGTTCAATAATATACAACATGCCTCTCAGTTGACAAGAAACTGACCTCAGTTGATAAAATAATTTAACACTCTAACAATTACAATACATTGTTCAACATATTCCATGTTACTGTTACAATCCAACAATGCATTGGCTAACATATTCCATGTTAGAATCCAACAATGCATTGGCTATTCCATATTTCAATCCAACAATGCATTGGCCAACATCTTCCATAATACATTAATAATTTAACACACTCCAACAATTACTTGTTCAACATATTCCATAATTCATAACATGCCCCTCAGTTGAAAAGACAACTGACCTCAGTTGATAAAATAATAAACATGGATAGCCAGTCACATGTTTCATCACTGAGAAAAAAAACATAGGCACGTTCCATGTAAAAACACATGCATGGAAATGTTCATGGAGGTGTTAAGTTATTAAAAGTATCTGTGTGATGCGGACATAATCTTTCTAATGAATTTGGGCAAGCAAAACTTGAATATGCTCCTATGGACTAAATTCAATATGTAAATGCATCACAATTATCAAACATGTAGGGTAAACTTTAAAGGTAGAAATGAATCCTTAAACTCTTCTTGAAAAGCCTTCCAGGTGCGTGGACAATCTGCACGACGAGAAAGATCATTCCACCATAACTGCGCTCGTCCTACCAAATAATTGGTGGCAAACTCAATTTTCTTATTTGAATATAATCCATCGGAAAAGAAATCGTTGAATAGGGATAGCCATGATAAGACAAAGCGGCCATCTTTTCGTCTGTCGAATTGAAGCGTAGCATAACGTCCTTGTATGGCTTGTTGAAGTATTTGAAGTTCTTGGTTCATAATCTCTAACTCTTGCTCGAATGAAACTCCAGGTAAAGGTGAATTACGGTAATCCTCCATGGTGCTCTTGGACCCTTGCTCTCAACCTTGGTGTATTGAACCTTCTTGTTTGCAACCTTGGTGTCTCGATCCCGTGTTCTCAACCTTGCTTGGTATCTTGGACACTCAATCAAGTGCCACCCAAGGATTTTGAAGGAATTCACACTTCCAAGCTAGCTCATTGGAAAGCTCGTTCCGAGAGCTTTCCAACGGTATATTACACGCCTCAATCCGACCTACGGATTGAAAGTTACACTTGATTCTTTGTTGGGTCCATCCTTGAAATTGCCGCGAGCGCCTTCCACAAGTAAGAGAGAGAGAGAGAGACTTGAGTACAACTCCAAGAGATGGTGGAGTGGTCAAAGTACTTCCCTTGAAAGTAGGAGGTTGTGGGTTCAAATCCTCCTACCTTAGGGACTCTAAACCTCTCTATTACCACTCAAAAATTAAAATTGCCTCGCGCGTAGCCAACGGTCGCCAAGGGAGCCTTGGGTGCCAATGTATTGCCTAATTTCTTTGCCTTAGTCGACGCCTTGGAGTAAGCCAAAGGAGTAAACATAGGCCAAAGGAGTAAACGTAGGTGTAAACGTAGGTGTAAACGTAGGTTCTGGTTCTGGTTCTGGAACAGAAACTGGAACAGAAACCGGAACTGGAACTGGAACTGAAACAGAAGACGAAGACGAAGACGAAGACGGAGATGGAACCGGAATTCAGAATCGCGAACAGAGAACCCTCTGTATTGATGCATGCAGAGCTCTGATACCACTGTTGTCAGGATCTTGCTAACGCGCATACAGAGATTACAGACGCAGAAAAACACACAGAAAATAGAGAAAACAGGAGACGAGACAGAACGCAAGATTGGGTGCAATCTCCCCCCATGCACTCTGTTTCGACAATCCACAGAGTGCATGTATTTATAGGACTTTTGATTACATCGAAAAGAGTGGTTACAAGAGGGCGGCTTCGAAAAGCAGGCGTGAAACTAAAAGTTGTTAACTTTTACAGAAAGCCATTGCTTTCAATAACAGAAACTACGGTCTACAACGACCCTTATTCTAACCATTACTTTTCTAACAATAGAACCTTCTACGCGGGTTTATTTACAAGCTAAATAATAATTATTCGGATTATTGATGTTCGCCCTTTCACGCCTTGCACGCTCCTCACGAACCTTCAGCTGCTATATCAAAAACATCAAAAACATATTAATACATTAAGAATATAATACTTTAACAATGCATTGTTCAATAATATACAGCAGTAAGTGTATGGTTTCTACTTAGAAGGCTTGGCCTCTCGGGTCATAGGAATTCTATGGGAACATGTATCTGGTTCTACTCCTTTTAAGTCCTTATAACTCCATGCAAACACATCTCTATACTCTCGCAATGGGATGGTCAACTCCTTCTTCTTTTGTGGTTAAGTCATGCCCTATGCATGTGCATTTTTCTTCTCCTTCTTCTATTGTAACTATTATTTTCTTGGTTTTCTCTCAATTATCATATGCTTCTCCAATGCTTGCTTCTCTTTTAGGCATCCGTTCCATGATTCTTCTATCTTCTATTTTGTATTTTTTGAATTTTATGATACTTCCATGAATGGTCCTTCTTCTATCTGAGGTGATTTCTTTACTTTTTGTATCTTCTATGAGTGACTTGGGCTCTTTGGTTTGATTTTCTTTGTCCATCTCAGGGGTATTAGCCTCTACAAAATAAAGATATTCCTCTTCTATCGAGTAGAAGGGTTCCATGATAATGGACTCTAAGTGCTTGTCACTTGTCTCGTCAGATTCTTGAGCGGCTTCCATGCATTCTTCTAGGATGGGCTCTTCCTCTAAAGGTTCTATCATAAAGATTGAAATGTTGTATCCATCCTCATCATAGTGGAAAGTCCATTGTTCTTCATTTATAGCTATATCCGCCGTGGCTAAGATCTCTGCCCAACCATGATGCTAGAATTCCTCGTCTGGAAACACTATTGGTGCATAAGCACGATCTTGGAGATTTCATGGAGGTCATTCCAAACCTAAGGTTCTAGCTTCTAATCATTCTTATTCTTGTTTGGCTACACATCCATAAATGAGTTTCCTCATGCAACCATGATGGGTCTGATTCTAATGAATGCACAGACTCTGTTTCTTCTGGTGTCCTATGCATTGTATTCCACTAAATTGGGGTTACATCTTGATGGGAATAATCGTTGAGATTAACTTTCGTTGTCACTCCTAAATGTTGTAAGTACAAAGAATTAGTTCCCCAATCTTGTATAATTTGCAACTGGCCCATGAATGGTCATCCTAATATCATATCATAAGCATGATTTTTTCTCAAAATAGAAAATGGTGAAAGTGTGCTCAAATTCTACGCCACAAGTGAGGAGAGATATCCCTTCTAGTAAACCTAATGGTTTCTCAATGTGTCCATCAGACATTTGTTGCTTCATTCTTGTGGATCTTAGAGTTGGCTTACCCCAATGTTTCCATAAAGCGGTGGTAGCGATGGCTACTCTCGCACCTGAATCTAGGATGGCTTTGGTGGTGTAGCCTTGATGGGTTATTGGAAGATAGGTATTACGTTCCTCTCCCTCACTCATATCTCCAATCCTTTCCACAGGTATTTCTAGTACCTTCATATGTGAACCTTCTTGAGAGTGAGTGGAAGCGACCTTTGGGAATCGGCTTGCTATGTGCTTCCACAACTCTGGCTTAATTTTCAACAATTCCTCTAAAGTGAGATGACACTGCACTTTAGTGTTCTTTATCATATCAGTGTTCGTAGGGATTACTGATTCTTCATTTCTAGCTATTATGGTGGGTGCTCTCATATTGATAGACCTACCTTTCCAAGGTCCTATGAATTGGGGTAATTCTTGTAAGGAATTAGATTCAAAATCCATTTATTCACTAAGTTGCTCTTCCTCTACCTCGTCATAGATGGAGGGTATGTCTTAGGGAAATTGTTCTTGCAAGTCATCTATCTCTTGATTAGGGGGATTAGTTTCTTGCTCATGTCTTCGCTTCTCTTCTTGGATTTCTCTTAGAAACCCTTGGGAGTACTTATGTATGGAAGAAATATTTTCTTCACACACCATGTTCGGCACTTGAGACAGTGATGGTACATTAGCTTCTTGTGTCTTTGGAACAATAGGGTTCTTTTGCGGATTCTTCTTGTTGTTGGTAGCAACCAAGTATTATAGCCTCTCCAGTAGTCCTTGAAAGTGTAACTCTGGTTTTGCTATGTTGCTCCAATTAATATATTGGGAGGATTCAAACATGGTCTGGGCTAATTCTACCATCTTCATGCAAAGCTTGGTTCTCTCAATTTCTGAGTCTGCTCTTGGATAGTTCTTACTCAATTCACCTACCTGAGGTCCTTCTCTTAACCTTGCCTAGTATGCTCAGAACATCATGTCTAGATTTTCAAGATGGGTTCAACTAGAACTGATCCTAGTTTCTAAGATGGGGTTTCTTGGTTCGACTCTTTCAAAGTTAACTCTAAGATTTTAGCTCTAGTTTCCTTTAGACTTCCTTCTGATTCACTTATCTTCTTACTCCACTTTCTCTTGATTCTCTCTCGTGAGTCCTTCTAAGATTTTGTTTTTCTACCACTAGATTCTTCAACTTCACTAGTCTCGGCTACTTTTTTAGGATTAGGCTATCGATTTTGCATCAATGCTTGGGCTCTTGTTATAGCTTGGATAGGTACATATGTAGGTGTGAATCCGTCTGAAGTATGCACAATACCTATTAGGTTAATGGGCCTCACTTTTGAGGCATTAGCAAGGTTCTCAAGACAATCTCTTGTGATATGCTCTTTGCCAAATTCTACACAAAAACCTTGAATGTTATAATATTGTGATTGTCTTGCTATTGGAGGATGTGGGCAATCCTTTATGAAATGATCTCCTTGGCACCTAAAGCACACTTTTCTAGGTTCATAAAAACTCGATATTCTCTAACTTGTTGAAGACCTGTTTGAGCTCTAGGATGTGCTATCTTCTTTCTTGGGAATGATCACATAAATCATCCACATATACTTATAAGCTCTTTCACAAGAAATCTTTGAAGACATGAAATGTGAGCCTTTGGAATGTTGCAAGTGCATTGGTGAGCCCAAATGGCATCACACAAAATGCAAAGATTCCCATTAAGACACATTCTATAGATTCTGCATTTTTCGAATATATTCTCCAGGTCTTGTATCTGATTTTCTCTTTTATTTGAGAAAGTACAAAGGTCATCTACATAGATTTCCATCATGCTTCTCAAAAAATCTTTGAACACATGACACATTAATCTTTGGAATGTGGCTGGTGCATTGGTTAAACCAAATGGCATAACCATTAATGTGTAAATACCCCATTGTGTTGCAAAAGCTATCTTGTGTTGATCATCTATTGCAATAGGGCCATCAGCCATTTGAAGCTTCATTCTAGTTGGCCTTAATATGGGTTTGCCCTGTTGCTTCCATAAGGAGGTGGTCGCAATCGCAACACGAGCACCAGAATCTAAGATAGCTTTGGTTGTGTAATCTTGTTAGGTGATTTGAAGATAAGTATTACCTTCTTCACCTTCACTCATGTCTCCTATTTTGTCTAGAGTTATCACTGGGACCTTTTGCTTAGAGCCTACTTTTTGCATATTGGAATCAAGTTCTAGAACCTGATTCACAACATGTTTCCATAGCTCAAGTTTTACTTTGAGCAGCTCTTCTAAAGTGAGATGACACTAAACCTTAGTTTTCTTCATGACTTCAATGTTTCTTGGATCCACTGAGTTTTCATTTCTTACCGCTATTGTGGGAGCTCTGATATGAAGAGATTCAGATTCCCATGGGCCTATGAATTATGGAAACTCTTGTAAAGAATTAGATTCAAAATCTAATTTTTCTTCTTCTTGTTGCTCTACTTGGTCTCCATAAATAGATCGGATGTCTTGGGCAAATTGATCATGAAGATCATCAATCTCAAGAATAGGAGGGGGATTACCCTTCTCCTTGGTCCATTTCTCTTCTTGTATTTCCCACAAGAAGCCTTGAGTGTTGTTGAAAGAGAATCCAAGCCCACATACTTGGATGATTGGCATATTGTTCATGAAGTCTTATATGATCAATCCCTTGTAAAATCAAATATATTTACTTTTGTAAAAGTGCACTACTTCCACATGGAGTTAGAAAACATCAAATCTGAAATCATTTTGGTAGTTGAGTAATGAGAGAATATATCCTATACTTTAGGATTCACTTTTAGGTGAACCTTTGAATTTGAATTCAAAAGGTTTGTTCCAAACTCAACTATAAAAGAAGGATCAAAAGACCCACATGTTATCTCGACTTCATGAGATCATTTAGAAGGAAGACATTGTGATTTGAAGAGGTCACACTATAGCTCATTCATACTTCACACATTGAGCAATTGATTATTGCCAATGACATTGTATTTGTACATGAATTAATACATACATTGCATTATATCTTCACTTCACTTCTCTGCCATTACTACATCACTTGAGCCATCCTCTTAGAGCTTGTTCTTAGTGTATGATTGATCATTTGTAGTGACTTAAAGCATAATATATCTAGAATAATGTTTACTATATTGCTACAAAATCTCATTATCATTGCTCATCTAAATCGTGAGATATTAGCACATCATTACTCTCTGGTCTGTTGACTGATGCATCCCTAAGATGTCGGGCATGTCGTATGATTTTCTAAACATCATACTTAGCATGTGGTTCATCATTTTTGATGAATCACTCATGATTACTAGCTGTCTAAGCTATTTCGACATCATTAAAAGGAATTAAGCTAATTGCTACTGTGCTCAAAGAAATGTTCAATATATTGAAGAGGTGTAGAAACAAGAATAACAAGTTTTTGGTCTTGGATCAATTTCCTACCTATTTGTTTTGATCCATTGATTAGTGGATCATGTTCCAAACATCACATGTGATTATTTATGATCATTAGCTAGCTAAAAAGGCCCACTACACTCGCCAACAACTATTCTTGGCAAGTGTGAAGCAGGTTTAAGCAACAACACTTCATCTCTGAAGACTATCCACCATCTCCTCCAAAAATGGTATCAGAGCAACAACAAGCAAGATGGGAGATGGATTTCCATCCTTCATTGAAAAATTGGATAGGAACAACTACTCAGCATGGTCACTAAGGATGCAAGCCTACCTTCAAGGGAGAAGTCTATATGGATACATCTCAGGAGATGAAGAGATGCTAATATTTAGAAGCAAGCATCAACCCACAAGGGAAGAGCATGAAAGGTTGACGACATGGTGTGCAAAGGATGCTCTTGCCAGGTCTTATCTACTAAACTCAATATCTGATTTCATATTTCCTCACATTAGGAATTGCAAGACCTCTGAAGAGACTTGGGAAGTACTCGTATCATATTTCTTATCAAATACAAGAGCTAGGAAGAACGAGCTATGGATGGAGTCTATAACCCTAAAGAAGCAACCAAAGCAAGGTGTGGCTGATTATGTAACCAAGATGAAGGATGTGGCTGACCAACTTGCAAGCATTGGAGAGGAGATAAAGGAAGAACACATAGTAAGGTAGATCATTAATGGTATCAAAGATGATGATAAGTGGGAGTCCTTCACCAGTGCAATGGACCTTTACATGGATATGCAAATACCTGACCTCAACACCTTGATGGGGCAACTCTTCACCCATGCGAAAAAGCTCAACAAGAATGGTGAAAACTCTAGAGGTAACCAATCTTCTTCCCTTTATATAGATAAGAATAAAAGTAAGGGTAAATGTAAAATCAAGAACAATGAAGAAGAAGCTAGTACCTCTCAAGCTAACTACACAGGTAGAGGAAGAGGTCCTAGAGGAAGGGACAGAGGAGGAAAACAAGGCAGGGGGAGATCCTACAATAGTGCACCTTGCAACCGCCTTACCAACCACACCACAGAAGAATGCTTCAAGAACACAAGGAATCAAAGGGGAAGAGGCTTCCATAGAGTTAGCTATGGACAATCTACAGATAGATTCAACAATGGAGGAATCAACTACAATCATAACTACCATAAAGGTTACAACAACAACAATTATCAATGTGGTTTCAGAGGAAGAAGAGATTATAACAACTACATTGAAGACTAAGAGGACTCTCTACTCATCATGAACATGACATCCAAGAAAGGTAAAGATGATGAGCATCTTTCTATATTGATTCAGGCTGTTCCCCTCATGTGGTTGTAAATGTAGCATTATTATCTGATCTTGCAGAAGCCAAAGGGAAGCATGAAGTGTACATAGGTGATGATACTAGACACTCTATCAAGAAAATTGGAAATGTCAAGGCTTCTGATGGTAACATGAACCTCTTAAGTAAAGTCTTGTATGTGCCAACTATAGCCAAAAACCTAATCACTGTTGGACAGATTGTTAAAAAAGGTTTATAGGTTAGATTCACAAGGCATAGAGCATATGTGGAAGAGCCTCAAAAAGGCTTCAAAAGGATTGCCAAAGGTGGGAAATCTGGTAGATTATTCACATTTGAGATTGAAGATAGTAGAAACATAGCACTCTTCAATTACAAAGATCAAACCCTATATGAACTAGAGATATGGCACAAACGGCTAGGACATATAGGAGAAAGAACACTAAAACAAATATGTAGGGATCAGAGTGTGCTTGGCATTCCAAATGTGTCCAAGCAACACATGATATACAAATGTGGAGCATGCCAATTCGGCAAAGCACATAGGCAACCATTCATCAGAAAGGGGTGCATTGCTTATGCACAAATTCCCTCTCAGATTAGAGGGAAGCTTGATCCTAAAGTTGAAAAGTGTATATTCATTGGGTATGACCAAAACCATAAGGGTTATAGGCTATACAATCCCACTAACAAAAGATTTATAGTTAGTAGGGATGTAGGATTTGATGAAAATAATTCATGGTTTGAAGATGATTACAAGAAAATCAAGTTACCTTTTGATTTGGAAAATGACTTTCAAACTCTCACTCAAGAAGATCAACAATTACTAGAAGATATCAACTCAGAGGATGAAGAGCAAATGGATATCAAGGTTTGGAAGTCAAAAGGTAAGGCCAAGGCAAAGCAATTGGAAGACATTCTAGAGACCTCCAATCAAGCACTTAGGAGATCTCAAAGGGAAAGTAAAAAGCCCATAAGGTATGGCTATGACATATCATTAGTCACCAAGCATTATTTTTATATCACCAAAGACTCTATGACAAAAGAACCTTCTTCATTTGAAGAGGCCAATAAGAAGAAAGAATGGAGAGAAGCCAGGCAGGATGAAGTTGAAGCACTTCAGGAGAACAATACATGGGACTTGGTTCCCAACAAGCCAAGCATGAAGGTAATAGAATCCAGGTGGATATATAAAATAAAAAAGAATTTAGATGGTACTATAAACAAGTACAAAGCAAGGCTAGTGGCAAAGGGGTTTGCTCAAATCCATAGAGTGGATTATGAAGAAACCTTTTCACATGTGGCTAAGATGCCAATAGTTAGGGTTTTCGTAAGTATTGTTGCTTCCAAGAATTGGAATCTATATCAGTTAGATGTCAAGAATACATTCTTAAATGGATGGATATCAGAAGAAGTGTATATGGCACAACCACCAGGGTTTAAAGATAAAAATAAACCAGGTTATGTATGCAAGCTAAAGAAGGCACTCTATGGCCTAAAGCAAGGTCTTAGAGCTTGGAACCATAGGCTTGTTACTTATTTGAAGGATCAAGGATTCGTGGTAAGCAAAGCTTATTCTTCTTTATTTATAAAGAAGAACAACTCAAAAGTTATCTACTTATGTGTCTATGTGGATGACATTATCATTACATGGAATGATGCTAATTGCATCAAGTACGTTAAGGCTCAACTAATGGATCTTGGTTTTTAATGTACTTTCTTGGCTTAGAGCTTGTGTATATATATTCTGGTATATTTATTACTCAAAAAAACTGTACTCATGATATGTTAGTAAAACTTAAGATGTAATACACCAAAATTGCTATGTGGCTCAAGCAACTCTATGTAGATTTGGGTTTACACTCTTACACTCCAATAATTTTTGGAGACAACACTAGCTTACTTCATTTGGCTAGTAATCCTATATATCATGCAAGGATTAGGCACATTGAAGTGCACTATCATTATGTAAGGGAGAATTTGTGTAGCAAGGATATTCAACTATCCTATGTATACTCATTTACAATTTGCAGATATACTTACAAAGTCTTGGGATGGAACCAAGATGAATAGATTCAAATTGATCACTTGTTTGCAGGAGATCAAGGAGGAATGAAGACCAAGCATGTTAGGCTTGAGGGGGAGCTGTTGGTGCAAGAGAATCCAAGTCCACATACTTGGATGATTGGCATATTGTTCATGAAGTCGTATATCATCAATCCCTTGTAAAATCAAATATATTTACTTATATAAAAGAGCACTACTTGAAGTGGAGTTCAAAAACATCAAATCTCCAATAATTTTGGTAGCTGACTAATGAGAGAATATATCCTATACTTTAGGATTCACTTTTGGGTGAACTTTTGAATTCAAATTCAAACGGTTGGTTCCAAAGTCAACTATAAGAGAAGGATCAAAATACTCGCATGTTATCTCGACTCCATGAGATCATTAAGAAAGGAAACATTGTGATTTGAAGAGCTCACTCTATAGCTCATTCATACTTTACACATTGAGCAATTGATTTTTGCAAATGACATTGTAAAATGTATGATTGATCATTTTTAGTGATTTAAAGCATGATATTTTCAATATACTCTCTACTATATTGGTACAAAATCTCATTATCATTGCTTGTCTGAATCATGAGATATTAGCACATCATTGCTCTTTGGTCTATTGACTTATGCATCCCGAAAATGTTGGGCATGTCCTATGATTTGCTAAACATCATACTTAGTGTGTGGTTCATTATTTTTTATGAAATCACTCATGATTAGTAGTTGTCTAGGCTAGGCATCACCAAAAGGAATTAAGCTAATTGCTACTATGCTTAGAGAACTGTTCAATATACTGAATAGGTGTAGAAACAAGAATAACAAGTTTTTGGTCTTGGATGAATTTCCTACCTATCTGTTTTGATCGATTGATTAGTGGATCATGTTTCAAAAATCAAATGTGATTATTTATGATCATTAGATAGATAAAGAGTCCCACTACACTCTCCAACAACTATTCTTAGCAGGTATGAAACAGGTTTAAGCAACACCACTTCATCTCTGAAGACTATCCACCATCTCCTCCAATAGAGAGTATTGTTTGATTGAAAGAGGTGTTCCATCATTAATGGAATTAGGAACATAATCTTTCTTTGGTGGTGAGCTTTCTCGTTCAACAACTCGTTGAGCTTGTGGAGGTAAAGAAACCTACGACTTATTTCCCAACTGCTCTAATCTTTCTAATAAGCCCTGAAAATGCAAACCCAATTTCATAGAATTTGTTTGATTGAAAAACAAATTGGTCTTGAGCATAGCTTTGGCTAGTTTTATGCACATTTTTTTCCATTCAATCTCTAAATTTGCTCTAGGGTACCTCTTGTGTAGGTTTGTAGTTGTTGGCCCTTCTTGAAGCGGAGCCTGGTAGGCCTTGAACATCATGTCCAAGTCTTCTACAGTTGGATCTGCAAGAACAGACCCTGGTTGTGGTTTATTTACAATGACAAGTTGGTTGGGATGAAGTGGAGTGGATGAAGTTTTGGCATGCGAGGGGTTTTGAGATGCAATGTCTTCTATTTTTGTTTTTGTGTATTTCAGCCTTTCTTCTAGTTTGGATAACATTTTAGTCCACTTACGATTGGCCTTTTCTCTGGTATCCTTCCATGTTCTTGTTTTCCTCTTACTATGCTCTCTTGATTCACTTGAATCTGATTGTTTAGTTGGTTTTACTTGTTGTAAGGTTTGTGCCCTAGTAACTGCCTGTATAGGAGCTGCATTAATGCTACTTCAACTTGAATCCACCACTATGTCTACCACATTAATTGGTGTAACCTTGGGTGCACTAGAGGGGTTTCTTGGAAAATCTCTTGGAAGATGTTCTTTGCCACACTCAGGACAAAAGCCTTGTATTGTGATGTTCTATTCTTGTCCCATAGCCAGTGGGTGGGGACATTTACGCATGAAATGGTTTCCTTGACATCTAGAACATGGTCCTCTAGGGGTTTGTGGTCTTACTTGTCTCCTTTGGGGCCTAGGGTTAGGATTCATATACATGACATTGGAGTATTTTAGCTCCCAATTTTGTTCCATAGGTGGTGCCTTGTATTGATAAGGATAAGTCTCACTTTGTTCAGGTGACTCTGTATAATAAGCTTGCAAACTATCTTCATGGGAATAGTCAGAACTATGAGCATGAGAGTTGTTTTCTAAGACCAATCGGGTTATTGGCACCAATGCTCTATTAGGATTTTCCTCTTCCACTGCATACTTAACTGGGATCATGTTAGCAGGAGGTGGTGGTTGGTTTCCTAGGAATGGTTGTGGCCTATGTGGTGCTTCATATTGTTGTTGTGGCCTATAATATGACTATTGGTATTGATTCTAATACCTACCTTGTTGGTAAGGTTGCTGATAATTTTGTCTGAGAGCCTACCTATTGTATGGATAATCTTGAGCCGTATGGTTCATGTACTTCCTCTCAATAGTGCAATATGGGGCATTTATTTCTCTCATGTTCTAGTTTTGCATTAGGCATACATTAGCCATGTGGTTGTTGGGAAAGATGGATGGATGATCCAGGAAACTGAGTAGGTACTGCTAAACCTGCTTTGTACCAGCCCTCTTTTGCTTCAGACTTGATTAGTAGACTTCCTTAGCATTCCAATTACACCAAGAAATGGCCTATGTCCTTTGGAAATGATATGTGCAATGATTGAATCAAAACAGATAACTTTGGAAGTCACAAACTCAAGAAAACCTTCTATTTGGGTCTAGACACCTACTGAATGTTTTGCTCAGTGTGACCAGCACAGTAGCAATTGATAAAAATCCTTCTAGGGGTATTCAATTAGCTTAGTAAGCTACCATTTGCAAGTGGAATGATGTAAAAAGACAAACTATTCTTAGAGAAATTAATTTAGCAAGATTAGCTATACCCTCGACTTTTTAGGACTGTAGCAGAAATAGAACAGTGAGCACCTCGACGACGATTTCTCTCAATTTGCTGAATGGAATGTCTTGAATTTTTTTACAGCATGTAGTAGACTTCAAGCTGAATTTTACAAGCTTTGAATCACTGAATTTGGAGTAGTATTGACCGAGATATGCCCTTGACAAGTTGACAGACTTTTGAGTAGACTAGCAGAGAACACAGAGATGAATGATATAAATGTATCTATTAGTTAACACTTGTGTACAATCCCATTGGCATGGATAGCATTGCCTAATGCTGTAGAGAGGTGTAGGCTATGATGTAGTCCTCACACACACTCAATTACAGTAGAATGAAGTTCGGGAGTGAAGTGATCTACCCGTGACTTTTTCATATCCATTTTTATAGGAAATGACTTAAAAGTTTGAATTCAAATTCAAACTTTTGGCTCCCTATGATCAAGCTCCTAAAGTTTTGGAGATATTCTCTCAATCAAGTGATCTACTGTTTCCACGAATCATTTAGGTAGGTGATTACAAAAATTCTATGTCAATTTGACTTTTACAATGAGGTAAAGTGGTAATAAACCACTAGCATATGTTCCTATGGTTCTTCATGTATGTAGAGTCTTCATGATATCTTCCAATCCAAATGTGTAGGCTTGTGATTTACACCAACAGCTCCCCCTCAAGCCAAACATTTTGGCTTAAGTCTTCGTCCTCATTCTTCAAGTATATCCTGCAATCTAATCATAGATTTGAACCTGCAAAGTTTTGTTCCATCCAAAGCTTTAGTCATTAAATCTGCACATTGCATATTGGTTGACACATAGGTCAAATGAATATCTTTGCTTAGCAACTTCTCCCTCACATAATGATAATGAACTTCTATGTGTTTTGTCCTGGCATGATAGATAGGATTAGCTACAAGGTGAAGAGAACTTGTATTATCTCCAAAGATAATTGGAGGCCTAGTATATAAGCCCAATTTTGTGTACAAAAGCTTAATCCAAATTGCTTCTTGAGTGTCATTAGCTAGCCCTCTATATTCTGCTTATGTAGAAGACAATGCAATAGTTGATTGCTTCTTTGCAGACCATGAAATTGGTTTGTCACCTGCAAAAGAAATGTATCCAGAAGTGCTTCTCCTATCATCCTTGCATCCTGCCCAATCTGCATCCGAATAAACTTTTATATCAATATCTGAAGTGTAAGGAAAGTACAAACCATGGTTCTGTGTACCCTTGAGATACTTCAAGATTCTCTTTGCAGCCTCTAAGTGAGGTGTCCTTGGTTTGTGCATGAATTGACTTAGCACACTAACTCCATATGCAATATCAATTCTAGTTAAGGTAGCATAGTTCAAGCTACCCACCATACATTGATAACCTGTAATGTCTTGGACTTCATCACCTTCATGGGCACTTAGCTTTAGGTTCACCTCCATTGGAGTGCTTGCTGCTTTAGCATCCTGCAAGTGAAACTTCTTCAACATATCCTGTACATACTTTTTTTGAGTAATGTATATCCTTGAATTAGTGTAAACTAATTCAAGTCCCAAAAAATACTTCAATATCCCAAGATCGTTGATCTTGAACTCCTTCATCATTTGGCTTTTGATATATCTGATTCCACTGACATCATTACCTGTAATGATGATGTCATCAACATAAACACAGAGATATATTACCTCTGAATTACTTCTCTTAATAAATAGAGAAGTATCTGCCTTGCTCATAACAAATCCTTGGTCTTGGAGGTATGTAGTTAGCCTGTAATTCCATGCCCTAGGTGTCTGCTTCAATCCATATAAAGCCTTCTTTAATTTACAGACATAAGTTACCTTCTTAAGGTCTTCATAGCCAGGAGGTTGTGACATATAAACCTCTTCTGAAATCCATCCATTCAAGAAAGCATTCTTGACATCCAATTGGTACATGTTCCAATTTTTTGATGCAGCCACACTTACCAACACTCTGATTGTTGGCATCTTGGCCACAGGAGAAAATGTTTCTTCATAATCAATGCCGTGGGTTTGTGCAAAACCCTTGGCTACCAATCTAGCTTTGTACCTATTAATTGTTCCATCAGAATTTCTTTTCAACTTAGAGATCCATCTGGATCCTATTACCTTCATGGAGTCCTTCTTGGGTACTAACTCCCATGTGTCACTCTCCTTGAGTGCTTCAATCTCCTCATCCATAGCTTCTTTCCATTCTGATTTGGTGATTGCTTCTTCATATGAACCTGGTTCTTCATTTGACAAATCCTTTGCAAGATAAACTGAATGTTTAGTAACAAGAGATGTATCATACCCATATCTGATAGGTTTTTTGCTTTCTCTTTGAGATCTCTTGATTGATTGAGTTGAAGATTCAGGTATGTCTTCAAGCTTCTTCATCTTCATTTTGCCTTTGGACTTCCATGCCTTGAACTCTTCAAGGTTGATAGTATCTTCATCATGTGAACTTGAGTCTACATCTTGAGTAGGTTCCTCCTTTGTAAGTTTTGGAAATTCTTCTTCCAAATCATAGGGTAGTTTGACCTTCCTGCATTCATTCTCATACCAAGAATCATTCTCATCAAAGATCACATCTCTGCTTATCATAAATCCCTTATTGGTAGGTTTATAAAACCTGTAACCTTTTTTATTTAAATCATATCCAATAAAAATGCATTTTTTAGCCTTTGGATCTAGCTTACCTCTTACTTGAGAAGGAATGTGTACATATGCTACACATCCAAATATTTTGCAGTGGTCAAGTGAAGGTCTCTTCCCATGCCATGCTTCATAAGGTATCATACCATCAAGTGACTTAGATGGTAACCTGTTTATGAGGTAAGTGGCAGTAGAAACACTCTCTGCCCATAGATAGTTAGGTAACTTCTTCTCATTAAGCATAGATCTGGCTGTCTCAACAATTAACCTATTTCTTCTTTCAGCTACCCCATTCTGTTCAGGAGAATACCTTGTGGTTATTTCCCTTTTGATGCCTCTATCCTGCAAGAAGTTTTCAAACTCATTGGAGAAGTACTCACCTCCTCCATCTAACCTTAGCCTCTTCAAATTCCTTCTTGTCTGATTTTCAACTAGTGCAAGATATTTCTTAAAACAATTAGATACCTCATCCTTGTGCTTCATAAAGTATAATACAGTCCATCTACTATAATCATCAATAAAAGACACATAGTACCTTGAACCTGAGATTGAGGGGTCTTTGCTAGGTCCCCATACATCTGTGTGTACAAGCTCTAGATAGTCTTCATGCATATATCCTTTCTTGGAGAAGGGTAACCTGTGAGACTTACCAAATTGACAAGCACCACACTTGTAAATCATATGTTGCTTGGATACATTAGGTATCCCAAGCGCACATTGATCCCTGCACATTTGTTTCAAGGTTCTCTCTCCTATGTGCCCTAATCTCTTGTGCCAAATCTCAAGCTCTGAAAGTGTTTGATCTTTATAACTATATAGTGCAATGTTCTTTGTATCTTCCAACTCAAAAGTGAAAAGTATACCTGATTTTTCTCGTTTAGCTATCCTTTTGAATCCATGTCTTGGGTCCTCCACAAATGCTCCATAATGATTGAATCTGACCTGCAAACCTTTCTCTACAATCTGACCAACACTCATTAAGTTCTTTCTAATGGTTGGTACATAGAGTACCCTGCTCAACAAATTCTGATTACCATCACAAGTCTTAACATTACCAACTTTAACCACTGAATGCTTTGTATCATCACCTGTTTGGACTTGATGTTTATCTTTTGGTTCCTCAAGATCAGAGAGTAGTGCCACATTACCAGCCACATGATTTGAACACCCTGAATCAATGTAAAATAGATGATCATCATTTGTACCTGATTTTGAACTCATGTTCATAATCAGTAGAGAGTCATCCTGCTCTTCTGTGTAGTTGTTGTAGTCCCTTCTAGTTTTGAATCCTCCTTGGTAGTTGCCATTGTAATTTTTGTTGTAGTTGTTGGTGTAACTGTTGTTGTGGCCTTGGTGTTGGTTGAACCTTCCTCTAGACTGTGAGTATCCACCTCTTTGGTAGCCTCTTCCTCTCTGATTTTTTTAATTCCTGTAACATTCATCTGTGGTGTGATTTGATAAACCACAAATGTTACATGGTGATGAGTTATAGGGTCTCCCCCTACCTTGCTTACCTCCTCTACCCCTACCTCTTGAAGATCTACCTCTCCCTGCATAGTTGGCTTGGGAGGTAGAGCCTTCATCTTCCACCTTCTTACTCTTGCCTTTATCCTTAGATTTCTTATCAGTATATAGGGCAGAAGAGTTCTTACCTTTGGATGTATCTCCACTCTTGGTGAGCTTTGCTTCATGTGTAAAAAGTTGACCCATAAGAGTTGTAAGATCTGGAGTGTGCATGTCCATGAAGAGATCCATTGTAGTGGTGAAGCTTTCCCACTTGTCATCAGCATTGATTCCATTGATTACCTGCCTCACAATTTGTTCTTCTTCAATCTCTTCTCCTATGCTTGCTAACTGATTTGCAACATCTTTTATCTTGGTCACAAATTCTGAAACAACTTGCTTAGGTTGCTTCCTTAGTGTTGTGAATTCAATCCACAACTCATTTTTTCTAGCCCTTGTATTGGAGGAAAAATATGATGACAAGGTTTCCCAAGTCTCTTGGGAAGTCTTACAATTTCTAATATGAGGTAAAAGAAAGTGAGATATAGAGTTGAGTAAATAAGACCTTGCCAATGCATCCTTTGCACACCATGTGTTGAGTTTTTGTTGTTCCTCCTTGGTTGGCAAACCTCTTGCTTTGAATGAGGGCAATTCCTCATCTCCTTGAAGTATCCATAGAGACTCCTTCCTTGTAAGTAGGTCTTCATCCTTAGAGACCAAGCTTGATAATTGTTCCTGTCCAATTTGTCAATAAATGAAGGAAAATCCATCTCCCATTTTACCTTATTTGCTCTGATACCATTGTTGGGAAAGATGGATGGATGATCCAGGAAACTGAGTAGGTACTTCTAAACCTACTTTGTACCAGACCTCTTTTGCATTAGACTTAATTAGTAGACTTCCTTAGCATTCCAATGACACCATGAAATGGCCTATGTCCTTTGGAAATGATATGTGCAATGATTGAATCAAAACAGATAACTTTGGAAGTCACAAACTCAAGAAAACCTTCTATTTTGGTCTAGACACCTACTGAATGTTTTGCTCAGTGTGACCAGCACAGTAGCAATTGATAAAATTCCTTCTAGCGGTATTCAATTAGCTTAGTAAGCTACCATTTTCAAGTGGAATGATGTAAAAAGACAAACTATGCTTAGAGAAATTAATTTAGCAAGATTAGCTATACCCCCAACTTCTTAGGACTATAGCAGAAATAGACCAGTGAGCACCTCGACGATGATTTCTCTGAATCTTCTGAATGGAATGTCTTGAATCTTTGATAGCATGTAGAAGACTTTAAGCGGAATCCAACAAGCTTTGAATCACTGAATTTGGAGTAGTATTAACCGAGATATGCCCTTGACAAGTTGACAGACTTTTGAGTAGGCTAGCAGAGAACACAGAGATGAATGATGTAAATGTATCTATTAGTTAACACTTGTGTCCAATCCCATTGGCATGGATAGCATTGCTTAATGGTGTAGAGAGGTTTAGGCTATGATGTAGTCCTCACACACACTCAATTACAGTAGAATGAAGTTTGGGAGTGAAGTGATCTACCCGCGACTTTTTCATATCCATTTTTATAGGAAATGACTTAAAAGTTTGAATTCAAATTCAAACTTTTGGCTCCCTATGATCAAGCTCCTAAAGTTTTGGAGATATTCTCTCAATCAAGTGATCTACATTTTCCACGAATCATTTAGGTAGGTGATTACAAAAATTCTATGTCAATTTGACTTTTACAATGAGGTAAAGTGGTAATAAACCACTAGCATATGTTCCTATGGTTCTTCATGTATGTAGAGTCTTCATGATATCTTCCAAGCCAAATGTGTAGGCTTGTGATTTACACCAACAGTGGTCACCTCCACAAGTATAACATCTCTTCAATGTGGTGACCCTTGGTGTTTTTCTATTTTGAACTCTTAGCTTCTTGGCAAACTACTCAGCTATCTCAGTGGAGGCTCTAGAGGTATGACTAGTAGAACTGTCAAAATCCTTATAGAGTTTGGACAACTCTAAATCCTCACCCAAATCATCTTCTATGTCTATGCACATGTGCACACACTCTTCTATGGGTCTATGCTCTTTCAAGTACACATATGATCTGAACTTGGTGCTTAGTAGGCCATCTAAAAAAAGGCCACTTGTTTGGCTGGTGTGCGTAACTCTGGAACACGACAACTTTCTAAGTATTGTCTGAACCCTCTTCTTGCAAGTTGAACTATTTCTTGGGGTGTTTGCTTGAAGCTATGGATCAGGGATGATGTGTTATGCATGATGTTGGAACATCAAGCTTACACTATTCTTGAGGTGGATTTGATCTACATCAAAGGCTATCACATCGAAAGAATACCCGTTGGAGAGTTCTTTTATTTATGATCACTTATTGTACTTTTTAAAAAAGATTTTTCATGGATCTTTTACCATTGTAAAAGCCTTGAGCTTTACACATGTACAACGATAAAAAGAGAGCCTAAATGCCATGAATTTGTGCTAGTTGAGTTGCATTCAATCAAGCAATTCATCACATGAAAGTAGATCAAACTAGATCTTCACTTTTCCTAGAATGTAGGAAAGTGAATTGGTTCCCTCCAACAACCATTCCCACCTTTATTTGAATTCAAAATCCACTTGTAGAAGTCATGGAGCACTTCTAGAGTCTATATAAAGACTTGAAATCACTTGTACAATACATGACAGTAACATACATACACTTGTGACCATCATTGTCTTGCTCCTTCAATTTTCTGCATCATCTTCTTCACTAATAGTAATATTGCAGAGGCTACGGATCTCTCTATAGAGCTCCAAATTCAGTGCAACATGGCTTATTGGAAAGATATTAGTTTTTAGTTTATGCCTCTAAAATTTGATAACATTTTGTTTAGTAGATTGGAAGAAATATCAGTTTTTCTATCTCAGGGTCAATCTCTACATATTCTTGAAAAATAAGAGGTACCACCGTTGAGTGTCTGATTCATTCCTATATCATATTTTACCTATTCATTATACTTTTGTGCATTATATGCACTCAACCCTATATGTATCACTCCCATAAAATAATTTTTTCTAATTGTAATAATGGTGGTTACTATGGGGATTTGAAGTTCATTGTCTCTTCCATAGATAGTAAGTTTTTTTAGCTAGTTGACATGCGAACCTATCTACTTTGTATTGAGTCATTCTCCTTGATGCTCCAAAGTACATAGTGCATTTGTTTCCACTTATCACATGCCTATAAGTTCTATTTGAGTCTCCATAAGCTCAAGGGCTGGTCTTGTGCCAGTTGGGTGGACCAAACTTCCTCGCTTTGAAATGCACTTTGCTACCTTCTACAAGCTTCTCCAAGTTCTTTCAGTGGTATCAGAGCTAGATCAAGATGGGTGATGGCTTTCCCTCAATGATCGAGAAGCTTGATCGACACAACTACGCAGCTTGGGAAATTAGAATGGAGGCCTATTTGCAAGGTAAAATTCTTTATGGAATTGTAGCAGGTGATGAAGCTATGCCTATATCAAGATCCAAAGGAGGACCTACACAAGAGGAGACATATAAGCTCACACTTTGGTGTGCAAGTGATGCTCAAGCAAGGTTGTACATACTAAAATCTATCTCTGACTTTCTATTACCACATATTAGATGATGCAAGACATCTCAAGAGACTTGGGATGTCCTCGAGACTTTCTTTTCTGCTAGTACCAAAGCAAGAAAGAATCATCTTTGGAACAAGCTCAATCAAATGAAGAAGACACCTAAACAAACCATCACAGAGTTTGTTACCAAGGTCAACGAGGTTGTGGATCAGTTAGCATCCATTGGAGAGTTGATTGAAGAAGAGGCTATCATGAGGCAAATTTGCAACAACATTCGAACTGATAAGCAATGACAATCCTTCACGATGGCTTACGATCTCATCATGGATGTGTAGACTCCAGACTTCAACATCTTTCTTGGACAACTCTTCAATCAAGACGCCAACAATAGCATAAAGGAAGGTAAATCCTATCATGGTAATTCAACTATGCTCTATATGTAGATAAGAAGAATAAGAAGCAGAAAGGCAAGAAGAAGGAAGAAGGTGAAGAAGAATTCCCAATCCAACTTTGCAAGCAAGAGCAAGTGGAAAGGGAAGAAGAAAGGACCAAAGCAAGACGAAGCCAAAGGTCAAAATGTTCAACCTTTTGCCATCTACGATAAGGCCAACCACACCACTCAGAATCACTGGTTCAATGGGAAGACCCAGAAAGGAAGTGGAAGAGGTGGATATGGTAGCAATAGAGGCAGAGGTGGACACAACATCAACAATAACAATAGAGGCTATAATAGAAGGGACTACAACAATTATTCAGAAGATCAACCACATGAAGACTCAAAGAAAGAACCTTAAAGGATATATTTAGGGATCAAAGTGTTCTAGGACTACCGAAATATCAAAGCAACAGATGATCAACTAGTGTGATGCATGTGAGATTGGGAAGGCACAAAGACAACCATTCAACCACAAAGGCTACATCCACAACAACTTATTGGACTTAGTACATACAGATGTATGGGGACCAAGTCAAGAACCTTCATTGGCAGGATCAAGGTATTATGTCTCATTTATTGACGACCATACTAGATGGACTGTTCTATACGTTATCAAGAGTAAGAACAAAGTGTTTGATTGCTTCAAAAAGTATCTAGCACATGTGGAGAATCATACGGGTAGATCACTAAAGAAGATCAGATCTGATGGAGGGGGCAAATACGTCTCCAAAGAGTTTGATGAGTTCTTGCAAGACAAAGGTATCAAAAGGGAAGTGACTACTAGGTACTCTCCATAACTAAATGGAATCGCCAAGAGGAGAAAAAAGACATTGGTTGGATCAGCCATAACAATGCTTGAAGAGAAGAAGGTGCCACATTATCTATGGGCAGAGTCTATTTCAACTGTTGTGTACCTTGCCAATAAACTACCATCCAAATCACTTCAAGGTATGACTCCTTATGAAGCATGGAATGTAAGAAAACCTAGTCTTGGACATTGCAAGGTTTTTGGTTGTTTAGCTTATGTTCATGTACCATCACAAATAAGAGGTAAGCTAGATGAAAGGGCAACAAAGGCTGTATTTATTGGATATGATTCAACTTAGATGGGTTATAGGTTCTATAATCCTTCAACCAAGCAATTCACTATAAGTAGAGATGTTTTGTTTGAAGAACACAGGTCTTGGTATGATGAATCCAAACCAAAGGTAACTATACCATATGATCTTGATTCTGATGCTCATCAATTAGGAAGCAACCATGATACACAGGTCCAGGATCCAAGAATTGATACAGACGATGACCAAGATGAAAGGGAAAAGGATTACAAGCTATGGAAATCAAGAGGCAAAGCAAAGATGCAAAAGGTTGGAGAATGCTCCAAACAAGCACCTAGAAGATCAGCAAGAGAGAACAAACAACCATAAAGGTATGGATATGATTCCACATTTGTTACAAAGCATTCAATCTACTTGGCAAAAGACTGTCTATATAAAGACTTGAAATCACTTGTACAATACATGGAAGCAATATACATACACTTGTGACCATCATTGTCTTGCTCCTTCAATTTTTTGCATCATCTTCTTCACCAACAATAATCTTGTAGAGGTTGTTGCTCTCTTTACAAAGCTCTAAATTGAGTGCAACATCGCTCATTGAAAAGGTATCTAGTTTATGCTTGTAAAATTGCATAACATTTGGTTCAGTAGATTAAGAGAAATCTCAATTTTTCTGTCTCAAGGTCAATCTTTGCGTATTCCTGAAAAATAGGAGGTAACACCATTGAGTGTCTGATTCATCCCTATAGAATATTTTTCCTATTCCTTATACATTCGTGCATTATATACAATCAACCCTATGTGTATCACTCCCATAAAAGGATTTTTTCTAATTGTAAACACGCTGGTCGCTATGGGGATTTGACGTTCATTGTCTCTTCCATAGATAGTAAGTTTTTGAGCTAGTCGATGTGCGAACCTATGTGTTCTGTATCGACTCATTCTCCTTGATGCTCCAAAGTACATAGTGCATTTCTTTACACTTAGTGCATGCCTATAAGTTCTATTTTAGTCTCCATAAGATCAAGGGCTAGTCTTGTGCCGGTTGGCTGGACCAAACTTCCTCGCTTTGAAACACACTTTTCTACCTTCTACAAGCTTCTCCAAGTTCTTTCACATGATACCACTCTTGGAAAATTCTACAATGAATGCTTCTAGTAGTTGACCTATATTTCGCTAATCGTGACTATTTAGTGTTTGAAACCAAGCTAAGGTTGTTCCCTTGAGAGTCAAACCAAATGCTTCGAATTGTGTGAACAAATCCTCAAGCTGCTCAGCTCTTAACACTTGTTTGACCCATCAAAATAGTTATTCATTGCCTTGACCACTTGAGAGGGTCTAAGGGTTCTTGGGTACTCTTGATTCCTTCAAGTCTTTCATTTTCAAATCTTAATCTTTCTCTGTTGACAATGTGTGCAAAGCTTACCTCATGTCTCTCTCTAGCTCTTTCTCTCTGGGTTTCGTGAGCCTGGGATGATCCTGCTCCTTGGAGGCCATGGGAGACATTGGATCTTGGTGGGGAAAAAATCAATTCACCCTACCAAGTTTAGGCATGCCTGTCATGCTCTGTCACCGAAAACATTCTCTTCAATGTATCATCTAGATAGACAACTTTGCCTAGTATCTCTGGATCTTTGAACTCATAAGTGATTACTCCACCTATTTTGCTAGGTCGATCTGGCTTGAATCTCCAAAAGGCTTCTGTAGCTCAGTGATGAGTAGCACCTCCTTTAATGTCAATCCGGGAAGACGTGAGGATGGTATGAAGACCTCGAGCAAGTGGCGGCACAAGTGCGTGAGTGAGAAGCACACAAGCATGCACACACATACACACACACGCGCACACAAGGCAAGACAAAGAGTGAGAATCAATGGAGCTTTTTAGATTACTTTCAAAATGCTCTTACAAGTTCGTTTCAATTACAATCTAACCTCAAAAATGAGCTCTATAGCTCTTTTTATAGTTTTTGACTAGCTTTTGGCCCTGTCCAGACCTAGTGTCCGGCCTAGTTAAAAATTAGGTTCCAGGGCCAATTTGAGGGCTCAAACGGAGTCTAAAAAATACGAAAATTGATATGTAGGTACTTCTAAGGCTCCTCAAGCTCAAGGACTCCTTGGCTTGCACAAAATGGAGCTACAAAAATATGAAATGGTATTTACAATGATTGTTAGTGATAAGAATCACTGTTAAAAGATGTAGATTGGAAAAATTGAAGGGCCTATCTGCCAGATTTGCGTCGACTGCTTTGTCTACTTACTCCTTCACCTTGTTCCGACTCTCTCCGTTGGCTTCCTTGTCTCGTCAATCCTTGGGTTCCCTGGCTTCCTTGTCTAGTCAGTCCTTGGGTGCCCATACTGCTCTCAACACCCCCCCCTCTCTCGCGTCTGTCGTCCCTGACAGACCCTTGTTGCTGGGGGTGTTGGATGTAATATTCCACAACCTGAGTGGCAAGCTGATGTTCTTGTAAGCGTAGTCCTCTGGCCAAATCTGTCATCATACGATCCCAATCGATTGGTCCTGGAACGTCCGGATGTGGCAGACGTAACTGATCTGCATGGATCGCTTGTTCTACTGCGAATAGATGTAGCAAATGTGTGGGTCTGGGAATGAAAATTTCGGAATTGTATTCCCAGAAGCCCGTAGAGAACATTTCCTCAAATGTTTGCTTGAAGCATGCGGGCAAGTACTTGATTCGTGCATGCCAAGCAAAGATAACAGTGACCGAGGGGGTTTGGCTCATGTCGTAGACTAAATCCTTGTTGCCTTGAGCGAATCCAGGAGCGGAGATGTATGGAGCTTGGACATTCCGAAAGGTTTTGAAGACAATGGTCATGAGCTCAAATATCTTCATACACATTTTCGCTGCGATATCAGGTACATTGTTTAGGCGTGCGGACCAGTGCCGAATAGTTGATATCATGTAGGCTACGGTTGGAGGTCCTCGAGGTGGAGCAAAATACGGGTAGTTAACCCAAGCCGAGCACTCTTTATTGTTGCGTACCTTGATTGCAAATGCTTGCCAGGATCTGCGACGTACCACTGGACAATAGCATGGATTATACTTGATATAGAGTGGCATGGTAGCCCAGGTACTCATCATCTCAGGGTAATCGGTGAGTAAACGTGCACGCCAATTAGGTTGGAAAATCGAGCCAGCACGTGCATCGGTCGGTAAATCCCCTATCTCAAATTGAGTAGCGAATGTGGGCTCCTTCCCTGTATGTCTTTTGATTTCTGCATTATAATCATGTAGTAAGACAAAATAAGGCATGTATTGCGATTCTGATGTTGTGATTAACCGTTGATGGGATAATTGTTGAAAGTAGGAAGACCGAAGGACCGTTTCTTCCAGATTCGTGAGAGATTGCATTTGCACGGCCACACGATCATCATGTGTCTTACCCACTTTCTCGACCCTTCTGACCCAATCTGGAACTTGAATTTCTAACGTGTCTTGTCCTTCTTCTGTAGTTCGACCACCAGGCGTCGGCATAGGCTCGTATGGCTCTTCGTAGCTGTCCTCGACGGGGATTTCCACTACTGTTTCAGGTTCTGGTTCTTCAATGGGCGAGGGGGGTCGTTCATATGGTAGGAGGCGTGCTTGGAGTTCTGCCACCTGTTTCCGAAGGGTCTCCATTTCTTCTGTAGATTGTTGCAAGATTACCGGCTCCTGTTGAGCAGGATGTACACTGGCTAACTGTTTCTTTAGATCGGCACATTCAGTCTCTAGTTTTTCATATGACTCCAGGAAATTTGCATGCTCCTCAAGTAGGATGCGGATGTCTTCTGATGGAACTGCTCTATATCGGGTAGGGCTAATGGTTGCTCCTACGGTTCCTTCCATAGCCGCTTCAAAGTTGTCTTGATTTTGTTGTTGAAGTCGTTTGTTCTCCTCTAGTGCTGCGGCCATATGCTTCCTTAATAGCCCAATGTTGCGTCTGAGTGTGGCATTAGATATCATTTGCGCTTGAAGCACTGTTTCTAGCTCCTTAACTGCTTGGTCATCTACAGTTGATGCCTTTGATTCCAATTCGGAGTGAGCCTGCTGTAGTGTGGTATGCTCGTCTAGGAGCGTCAGGTAGTCAGCCTCAATAGTGGTGACTCTAGCTTGGAGACGTTGAGATTCTGCCTGGAGGGTAGCATTGCGTTCTTCTAATTGATGGAAGTCTTGTTGTAGCTGATGTGCACACTGAAGTAATGTGTCGAACGTACTATTTACATTATGAGATGCAAGGGAAATAGTTTGAAATGCAGAGGAGGTGGGATTGGGTAGGGGGTAGTGAATGCTGTGTGTGCCACTGATGTGAGTGGTGAGGTGGGGGGCAAGGGAGGGGAAGGTGGGGAAATGGTGGGGAGAGGTGCTGTGGTTGGTGAAATGTCCATTGGATCAGACAAGGTGGTGTGTGTAGGGGCTACCATATAGGTGGGTATGGTAGGTGAAGTGAGTGTGGTGTCCGTGTAAATTGATGTCGTTGCGAACATCGGAGGAAGGTGCGTTTGAAACATGGGAGAGCGGAAGAATTGCTCCACAAAGGACGGGTATTGGGGTGGT
Organism: Ceratopteris richardii; assembly: GCA_020310875.1. Taxonomy (NCBI): domain Eukaryota; kingdom Viridiplantae; phylum Streptophyta; class Polypodiopsida; order Polypodiales; family Pteridaceae; genus Ceratopteris; species Ceratopteris richardii. The sequence goes on along the minus strand of CM035422.1, from coordinate 180,701,281 downwards.
GAGGTCCGGTTGAACGAGGTGTAGGGGCCAGCTGGGAAGTGAGGGTTATGGAATGGAGGTACTCGTATTGGGGGATAGGTCGGGAAACACAGGGTTCCTTCCGTGGGTGCTGGGTTTCCAACTACGCTGGTAATTATGGGGTGGCCAGTCATGGGTTCAGCGGATAGATGGGACGAAGTGTACAAGGGATTGGTGACGAAGGAGAAGAGGGTGTCTTGTGAGGTGGGTTCTCGAAATGAGAATGATTTGAATGAGGATGGATTATAAGTGGAGGTAGAGGTGATGACTGTCGTTTCTTCCAAGGTGGGAGGTGGTGGCGGGGGCGGAGAAGGTGGTGATGGAGGATGCTGGGGTGAGATGGGTGATGTCTGAACGAAGGTTTCAGCGGAGAGGTCAGTGGTGGTTATGGGGGTGGCTGTGGTCTCAATGGGTACTTCCGGTTCAGTGACGGGTATCCTGATAGTCTTACCTGCTCGTGGTAATGTGTCCACTCTGCGTTTGTCATACCTCACGGACTGGCGGACTGCGGTGTGGACAGCCTCTGGAACTCCTAAGGAGTCTGACACTAATTTGAGGGTGTCAATGAATTGTTGGTCCACTCCTTCATCTGATAGCATTTCTTGCATCAAAGCTTGACCTGATACCAGAGAGAGCTGATGCCTTTCTTGTACTGCTTTGATAGTGTCGTATAGCCTTCGTAGTTCAGCTGTATATGCAGGTGCACCAACAAGTTCTGGCACTTCTTGTTGCTCGTCTTGTTGCTCTTGATCATACTCCTCCTCCTCATCCTCCTGTTCTTCATCTCCGTCATCTTCTTCCTCCACTTCAACAGGTGTGACAGGTGCTTGGGAGGTTGTGGCCTGCGTTTGTACATTTTCCGCTTGTTGTGCCTCTTCTGCCTCCAGCTCTACATCTTGTAATAGTTGTTCGAAGTCTTCATTAGTGAGTTCGTCCAATGGTGCACCACTAGGAAATTTGAGATCCGTTGGGATGGGAGGAAATATCAAAGTGGAACCATCGGTGCTGCGTCTTGGTAGTCGGAGTGTGAATGGTCGGACTCTTCGGGGTGGCGGGGTGACTTCTGGTGTTAGGGTCGCTCCACGTGGCTGAGCACATGGGACTTGGACCGTGCCTCTCATCTTCTTAGAAGGGGGTCCAGTGGATGTCCTGCCTCGAAACTGCTCTACCCGATTCCACATCAGGGCTCGTTGGATTGGGATGTCATAAGCCAAACACCTATAGATGATTCTTGTCAGAGCACAGCAACCATATAAAACCTGTTTCCGCGGCCAGCGTTTGTGAGCTAAGTGTATCTGATCAATTATCCAGTGGGGTAGGTTGATGGTGAGGCTCTGCGTCTCTGCCAGATACAGGCTAAACCAAATCTTTTTGTGCGGCATGGTGAATCTATCCTGTGCCGGGAAAGCAAAGTGTTGCATGCACATGCGAAGGTGTATTGCAATATTAGGCGTCATGGATACCATGTCTTTGAGTTTGGTGAGACTTCGATTCTTCATGTAGTCCGGTACTAGGGTTTCCTTTTCTGTAGGAATATGCATGCCGCGCATATCCAGAGCTTCTCTCACCAAATTGTTTGATAGCCTAAACCTCTTGAGCTCATTCCCCTTTGTCAGAGATGGAATCACAAATGAGCTTGCACCTTTTGGGTTCGGATTTGGAGTCAAGGTGTTGATGAGATAGTAGCATCGCATGAAGTCAGGTTTTGGGAGTCGGGCACTGAAATAGGCACTCAATCCGGCTTTTTCCCATATTGGACGTAGACCTTCCGCATTTTGTAACTTCTCAAATTCTCTTGTAAAGAAATGGTATCTGCCTTGCTTTCCATTGTAGTCCAACTCTGATTCCCATAGATACGTTCCTTCCCCCAATGGTCCTGCTACCTCAGTAAACCAATGTGAAGTCTTTCCCACGGGCATGGTGTGGCCACGCGGAGGGTCCGCAATAGGTATGATTTTGACGGCCTGCAACTCTTCTGGTCTTTCAACTGTCTCAGGCAAAATGGGTAAACTGTCCAAGTCCACCACTTGCGGGTTTGTTTCTGTGTGAGAGCTAGTTCCTGCGGCCTCCGCCATGTTGAAAATGTCGCAGCTGATTCTGTGAGAATATATGAATAAACGTTAACATTGCAATGGACACAAAAATGACATGGTGTCCCTTGTTACAATATTAACTTAAAGTTCTGGAGTGGTTAGGAGTTAATAAGTGCTCGGTGCTGGTGTGTGTAGTTAGGAGTTAGGTAGACCTAAGAGCTAAGCGAAATGATGTGATAAGGGTGAAGCGGTTAGTAGGTGGTCATGGATTTACAATAGGGTCAGGGGGTTTGTTACAAGTCTTGGGCTGCCAAATGCAGTGGATGGGTTTTACTCGTGGTTCCGTAGAGATTCTCGAGAGCTGTATAGGTGTGTCAGCTTTAACCTGAGGCCTTTTAGGGGCCCATCTACAACTGATTCTGTTCGTGTTCATGTGCCTTGGTGTTGAAAATGAGTGGATGTGGGCTGTGCGAGTGAATGGATCATGCTGTGTAGGGTGTGTTCTTGGTATAGCTATCTGAGCCCGCAAACAAGCCTTAGGCACCCAAATTTGTCTTGATTGTGGGCTAGCCTTCATCGACCTTTTGGGCACCCAAATAGATTTCACGTTAGCAGCAGGATTTCCGAAAGACTTCTTATTAGTGATGTGTTGTTGGTTACTAATAAGAGGCTTTGTCCGTGCGGTTGGCGTGGTTGCAACCGGGTGTTCGCCTTTTCGCACCCACACTTGGTTCACTTGTTGGGACATTCTGCTGCGCAGGTTCTTTTGATGTCCGGCATAGGTAGTACTCTGCTTCTTTTGCCTTTGCTCCACCTTTGGTTGTTGCCTCCTTTTGGCCTTTGGAAAAGAAGGGAGTTCCGTTGCATCCCTGACTCCTTTTTTGCAAATATCATTCCTCTGCAACACAGGGTTTTGAACAAGAACAACATGGTCATCTTCATGTGTACTCCTGGAGGGACCAGGAGTCTGTGCCTTTCCTAGTTCCTTGAGTGTTCCTTTATCCAACTCTATTGTAATTCGACTATGATTGACCCATATGTGAAGAAGTCCACTTCTTAGGTTTAAGTTGACTGCTTGGTCATAGATCCAGTCTTGACCCAAGACAAGAGGTTCAGTGAGATCCTCATCTTGACACACTAGTGCTTTAACTGTCATTGCCTCATCATGAATGTAGAGGGGAAGTTCCACCTCGCCCATGCAAGGGGTTTCCACGCCTCCCAATCCTATGAGATATGCTTCCACAGGATTGACAGTTAACTGTAACTCTTGACAGTAAGACACTCTAACAGCACTAGTGGCGGCACCTGAGTCAATCAAGGCTTTTACAGTCCTTGCACTCTTTTCTTGTCCTATTTCTAGGGTTACGAAAGGACGTCGATCAGTTATCCTAGGTGAGCTGGTTCCTGCAACTTCACACATTGCCATATGATATCCTTGGTCTGCATAGTCATCTGTCCTAGGCTGCTCTCTACCTTGCCTTCGTAATTTCATCCTTCTGATGCGTTCTAAAGCTTCTGCTTGAGCTTCTTCTCTAATTCGCTTCTCTTCCTCTTTGCGTTTCTTAGCAGTGTTGAGTCGGCTGAGCATTTCCTCCGTGAGGGGTTCCTGATACAACTTGACTCTGCATCCGCTAATATAGTTAGGGAGAACATCGCCCTCTAATGTGGCTAATTGTACTGCTCCACTCGTGGAGATCCTATTGATAATCATAGGTCCGTAGCCTCTCTTTTCTAGCTTCCTCGCGTGTTGTTTCAGTGTATAGACTAAAACTAGATCTCCGGCTTTCAAGCCTTTATCCTTCACATGGGCATCGAAGTATGCCTTCTGCCTCTTTTTAGCTGCATATATTCCAGCAGCGGCTCTCAGTCTTGTTTCTCCTAATCGTTCAAGGTCAAAGATTCTAGAGGAGAGCTCATGACCTGTCCATTCGTGCTCTTGTGCTACTTTCAACGTAGGAATCAGGAAATCCAAGGGTAGCACAGCGTTTTGGCCGAATACCATCTGAAAGGGGGTGGCTTGGAGTACCGTTTTGTAGGCAACTCGGTATGCCCAAACAGCATGGTGTAGCTGTTTGTCCCAATCAGAGCGTTTAGTGTTCACTAATTTCGTTAGTACATTGCATAAGATCTTATTAGTGCTCTCAGCTTGCCCATTAGCTTGAGGGTGATACGGGGCAGACTTCTTGTGTATTGCCAAGAATTCTTGGAGTAGATTTTCAATCACTTCATTTAAGAAATGAGTTCCTCTATCACTTACAAGCTCTATAGGTAGCCCGTATCTCGTGAATACATTCTCAAACAAGAATTTGGCAGTTGTTTGAGCATCGTTCTTTGTCGTAGCCTTTACCTCTACCCACTTGGTGAGATAATCTGTCGCAACAATGATGTATTCCGCATGAGAACCCTTAGCTGGGGGATTAATAGGACCTACGAAGTCTATTCCCCACTTAGAGAATGCACGTCCACCCATCATAGGTTTCAGTGGCATCTCATCTTTGCGTATAGGATACTGAGTCCTCTGACATACATCGCACCGTTTCACATAGGTATGTGCATCCATGTGAAGGGTAGGCCACCAAAAGCCCGCAAATAGGATTGCCTTGATCACCCGATCCGGTCCAAAGTGTCCTCCTGCTACACCTTGGTGAGCATTTTCTAAGATCTTAAGATACTCACTTTCATGGACACACAGTCTCAGGTAACCATCCTTACCGCGCTTGTATAGATTATCACCAACGAGTGAATAATCCTGGGCTTCTTGTTCCAAACTCCTTTTTCTAGCTAGAGTCATGTCTGGAGGGAATGTGTTTGTCCTCAAGAATGATACTAGAGGTTCACTCCAATCTGGCACAATGGATACTTGATAGAGAGTGGCATGTTCCACTGGTGGTTTAGTGCAACAGATTGGGCATTCCTTGCACAACTTTTGGACATCCGCTTCCATAGTTGGCCAATGCACTCCGAATCTCTTTAGAGTCTGCAACGTTCGTTGCTTTGAATGGTGTTGCTCTAACGCACCTACATGTGCTAATTGCAACCATTTAGCGTACTCATCCTCTTCTACGCAACAAGCCAAGATCCCTTGATCTGTGTGCTTGTACATGCTTCCTGCCATGATGTGATATTTTTGGGCTTTTACTATCTCTCTATTCCGTGTGTTCACCACTGGATGATTAGGCCCGTATGTCAATACTGGTACTATTGGCTTGGCCCACTGCGGCACCACTTCCAAATTGAACAAGTAAGCATCAGGAAGGTCATCTAACACTCCTTGTGGGGCTTCTCCCGATGTGAGCCTAGAGAGATGATCTGCTCTCAAGTGGGTTCTACCTTTTCTTACCACAACCTCAAAGTCATATTCCATTAGCAAGAGAAACCATCTTACTAATCTACCTGTATTGCATGGTTTGTTTACTAAGTACAACAATGCCTGATGGTCCGTAAAAAATTTAAACTTATTTGCAAGCAAATAATGTCTAAACTTTTTAACCGCATATACCATACCTAATCCTTCGCGCTCTGTAGTGGTGTAATTCCGTTCAGCCGCATTCAATTGTCTACTGGCATAGGCAATTGGAAGATCCATATTACCTTCACCAATAGGTTGTGCAAGCACACATCCAATCGCATAATTGGATGCATCCACATGAACATGGAATGGCTTATTCCAATCTGGTGTGGTCAAGATTGGTGCTGAACATAATCTTCGTTTAAGCTCTTGGAAGGAATTCTCACATTCATCCGTCCACTCAAAGTTTGTCAGAAGTCCGTACATGGGCTTTGCAATGACAGCATACATGTGTATAAATCGTCGATAATAGCCACAATGCCCCATGAAAGCTTGTACTTCCTTGACATTCTTTGGCCTAGGTAGCTCTGCTATGGCTCTCACTTTCTCCTCGTCAGTAGATATGCCATTCTTTGACACTATGTGTCCTAGAATCTTACCTTGCCTAACCATAAAAACGCACTTTTCTGGGTTCAGGCAGACTTGGTACTCTCTACATTTGTCAAAGATTTGTTTGAGTTCAGGAATATGGGTTTGTCTAATGTTGGAATGAGCACAAAGATCATCAACATAGACTTCTAAACTCTTCCTCAGGAATTCCTTAAACACATGGCACATCAGCCTCTGGAAGGTAGCTGGTGCATTGGTAAGCCCAAATGGCATTACTCTAAAAGCAAAAATGCCCCATTCTGTGGCAAAGGCTGTCTTGTGCTGATCCTCTGGAGCTATGGCTACTTGATTGTAGCCCGAGAATCCATCAAGGAAACTGTACACTTCCTTGCCTGCCACTCTTTCTAAGAGATGTTCTGTGATGGGAAGCGGATAGTTATCTCGGATTGTGGCTGCATTAACCTTCTTCAAGTTAATGCACACACGCAGCTTACCATTCTTCTTGGGCACCACTACGATGGGGGATACCCATTCAGTGTGCTCAATTTCATAGATAAATCCGGCTTCGACCAGTCTATCTATCTGTTCCTTGATCTTAGCAGCATAGTTATCGTTATATGTATAAGGCTTTTGCTTAGAGGGTTTGGCATCTGAGGTCATGGGGATGGTGTGTGAGCATATGTCAGGGTCAACACCTTTCAAATCCTTGTAACTCCAAGCGAATACATCTCTGTATTCTCTTAGCAAGGTAATCAATTCGTACTCTTCTTCTTCTGTCAGGTCATGGCCTATATACGTGCATCTCTCCTCTCCTTCTTCTATGGCCACTACTATTTTCTTGGTGGTTTCTTTGTTATCATAGGCCTCTCCTGATTGTGCCTCTCGTTTAGGCATTCTTATCATGACTCTCCTGTCATCTATCTCATACTTCTTAAAATTTTTGGGGACCTCAAACAAAGATTCTTCCTCTTCTGGTGAGGCTTCTCTCTTTTTTCGTTTCTTTCCTTCTTCCTTCGGGGTCACATGTATTGTTAATCTTACATTAGTTGTAACCTCTCCATGCCTCTGGGGTTGAAATTCTACTTCATGGAAGTATTCTTCATCTGATGCAAATGGTGGGTCCATAATGATTGACTCTAGATCGGAGTCACTTGCATCCTCAAATGCATCAGGGCTAGGTTCGCATTCTTCTAGAACTGCCTCTCCCATGATTGGCTCTATGGAGAAGACTGAAATATCATAACCATCCTCATCACAGTGAGGTGTCCATTGTTCTTCGTTGATGGCTACGTCCATTGTTGCTAAGATTTCTGCCCAACCGTGAGGTTCAAATTCTTCGTCTGGAAAAACTACAGGTGCATAGGCTGGGTCTTGGATTGATCTATGGGTTTCTTTCGCACCTACCTCTCTGGCTTTCTCTCTCTTCTCTTCTTCAACTGCTACCTTGCACATCCATAAGTGAGTATCTTCATGCATCCATGAGGATCCAGATCCTATGGAATGCACCGATTCTGTGTCATCTTTGGCTCTATGGATGGGATTCCATTGGATAGGAGGGACGTCTCTGTGAGAAAAATCCTTGAGATTGACTTTGGTTGTAACACCCAAGTGTTGCAGATACAAGGAGTTGGTTCCCCAATCCTGTACCACTTGCAACTGTCGCATAAATGGTCTTCCCAAAATCATCTCATAGGCATGATTTTTGCTGAAGTCACATATAGCAAAGCTATGCTCAAACTCGACACCACAAGTGGTGAGAGTTATTCCTTCTAGCAATCCTAGGGGTCTCTCTATGTGACCATCGGCCATTTGCAATTTCATTCTCGTTGGTCTGAGTGCCGGCTTGCCCCAACGCTTCCAAAGGGAAGTGGTGGCAATTGCAACTCCTGCACCTGAGTCCAAAATTGCCTTAGTGGTGTAGTCCTGGTAGGTAATGGGAAGATAGGTGTTCCCTTCTTCACCTTCACACATATCTCCTATCTTATCCAAGGGAATTTCTGGCACTGTCCTATGGGATCCTACCCTGGAACGTGGTTTTGCAACTTCAGTTACTTGACTAGCTACATATTTCCGCGCTTTTGGTCTATCCTTAGGCAGTTCTTCCAAAGTGCAATCGCGCTGCACTTTGGTGTTCTTTACTATCTCCGTGTTCCTAGGTATGACTGAATCGTCGTTCCTTACCATGACTGTGGGTGCTCTCATACATGTGGACTTCGCTTCCCATGGCCCTGTGAAGTGGGGTAGCTCCTGTATGGAATTAGACTCAAAGTCCAATCTCTCATGAGACTGAGTACTCTCATGTTCCCCGTAAATGGATGGGATGTCTTGTGGGAATTGGTCGTGTGCATCGTCCACAAGTTCAAATGGAGGGGCGACCTCACTTTCGTTATCCCATTTATCTTCTTGAATCTCTCGTAGGAAGTCTGGTGCAAACCGATTCATAGAAGAAGAAGTGTCTGGCTCCGTAGAATTAGGCACATAAGCAACCTGGGAAGGAGGGCTTATTCTATCGTTGGCTCTCTCCTCGTTCCCACAGATGGCTGGAGCACAAGCTTCTTGGAGAGGATTACTTATTCTATTACTCTTCCGAGCAGGCTCATATGCTCCCAGAGAAGGAATGTGGGTCACCTGTGGAGGTACATAAGCTTTCGGGGGAGGCTCATGTGACTTTTGGGGGGGAAGATAAGCTTCTTGAGGAGGCACATGGGCTTCCTGAAGAGGCTGGCTTATCCGTTCTCTTGCCCTTTCCTTTCTTTGAGGGGCAGGTTCCTTCTCTGATTGTGCAATTAACTTCTCTATTCTTTCCAGCAGTCCATCAAAGTGTAACTGCGTCTTAGCTGAACTAGAAATGTTGAATAGGCGGCTGGCCTCAAACATTGTTTGAGCCAATTCTACCATTTTGGCACAAATCTTAGTTCGTTCAAGCTCTAGCTCGGCTCTAGGATAGCATTTTTCATGATCGGTTATGGTTGGCCCTTCTTGGATTCTGGCCTGATATGCTTTAAGCATCATGTTTAGGTCTTCAGGAGTGGGATCTGCTAGGACTGATCCTACTCTAGGGGTTGGTGGGATTTGATGAGGCGGTGGGGAAGGTGGTGGGTCGGATGGAGATGGGAGTGGTGGAGGCGGGGTAATGTGAGAGGGAGTTTGAGCTGTGAGTTCAGTTATCCTCGCTTTGGTTTCTCTTATGCTTTCCTCAAGCTCACTCATCTTTTTGGCCCATTGTCTTTTCATTCTTTCTCGACTATCTTTCCACGCTCTAGTCCTTTTCTTTGTCACGCTCTCGGTTTCACTAGCCTCTGGGCCCTTTTCCTGGCTTGCCTCTTGGTTTTGCTGCAATGCCTGAGCTCTAGTAACCACCTGCACTGGTGCAGTGGAAGTGACACTTCCTGAGGCATCCACAACCAACCCAATCACATTGATAGGAGTGATTTTTGGCATGTTATTGGGGTTCTTTGGGCAATCTCGTAAGAGATGCTCTTTTCCACAGTCTTGGCAAAAGCCTTGGATCGTCACGGACTGATTTTGTGTAGGTGCAGGTAAGGGACAATCGCGAATGAAGTGATCCCCCTGACATCGGTAGCATGGTCCTCTAGGAAAGGGTGGTCGTACCTGCCTAGGTTGAGGCCTAGGGTTGGGGTTTGCATACATGACGTTCGTGTAATCCGACTCCCAACTAGGTTCACTTGGTTCTTCACTATAGTAGGACTCACCATGTTCTGGAGACTGCATGTAGTAAGCTTGGGGACTATCAACATGTGTAGAATCAAAGCTATGGTCACTTGGGTCACTTTCCGAGATCAATGGGGTTACTGGTACTATGGCCCTATTCAGGTTTTCTTCTGCAACAGCATACTTTACTGGAATCACGTTAGCGGGGTTTGGGGGCTGTTGAGCTAGTACCGGTTGGGGTCTCTGTTGGGCTTGATATTGTGGTTGGTAGGTTTGTTGGGGTCTAGCATATTGTGGTGGTGGATTTTGGTTCTGGTATCGGCCTTGTTGGTAGGGCTGCGGATAGGGTTGCCTAATTGCCTGCTTGTTGTATGGGCAATCTTGTGCGGTGTGATTGGTGTATCTCCGTTCTATGGTGCAGTACTGGCTACTAGGGTTTACTTGGGGTTGAGCCATAATAGGGCAGACATTCGCCATGTGGTCGCCACCACAAGTATAGCATCTTTTCACAGGGGCAAACCTAGGAATTTGTTTGCTAGAGACGCCTAGTTTTTGTGCCACTTTCTCTGCGAGTTCCTCAATTGATGTGGATTGCGTGGAAGAGTGACTAGAAGCACTATCTGAATCTTTGTAGATTTTGGAAAGCTCTAGTTCCTCCCCTAGGTTATCTTCAATGTCAATGCACATGCGTACACACTCTTCTATAGTCCTAGGGTCCTTCAGATACACATAGGATCTCAATTTCGTACTCAGCAATCCATCAAGGAATAAGGCTACTTGTTTAGCAGATGTGGGGAGCTCCGAAATAGGGCACCTTTCAAGATATTGTCTAAATCTTCTTCCTGCAAGTCTCACAGTCTCTTGAGGGGTTTGCTTGAAGCTGTGAATCAATGAGGAGGTATTGTGTCTTATGCCGCTCTTAGAGAACTCTACAATGAATGCCTCTAGGAGTTGGTCTATGCTCCTGAACTGACGCTCATCTAATGGCTGAAACCATGTAAGTGCCGTGTTCCTAAGGGTTAGACCGAAGGCATTGTACTGCGTGAACAGATCTTCCACTTGTTCAGCTCTCAAGACTTGTTTGAATTCCACCACATGATCATAGGGATCTCCTGTGCCGTCAAAGTAATTCTTCATAGACTTAACTAGCTGTGTGGGTCTCAAAGTTCTTGTGTGCTCTCTAGGCCTTGGCAGAGGGAATCCATCTACATGTCTTTGGTTCCTGTGGGCTCTATGCATCTCAGGTTCTACTCTATTCGTCTCTGTTCTCGTTCTTTCTCTGCCCACTGGGTTGGCAAAACTTACTTCTGGTCTATCTCTACTTCTGTCTCTTTGCGTACCATGAGCTTGGGAAGTTCCAGCTCCAGGGTGACCATAGGATACATTTGATCTTGGTTGGGGGAAAATGAATTCACCCTTCCAAGTGTAGGCATGCCTATCATTTTCTGTCACCACAAAGATCCGTTCTGAAGCATGATCTAAATAGGTCACTCTGCCTGGGCTATCCGGATCCTTAAACTCATAGATCATGATATTTCCTATGTCCGTTGGCTGATTAGACTTATACCTCCAAAAGGCTTCATCAGTTTCTCGATTGAGGAGCAACTCTATGCTCTTGTTGTCTTGGGGGACCCATTCAGGCGTGATAATCCTAGTGAGAACTGATTTACCTCGAGGGGTTCTAGGTTCTGCACCCATGTTCCCTTGTTCTAGGTCCCCTAAGTCCGCTTCTGAGATTACGTTCCCAAAGTCATCTGTCCTATCAGGGTGACTAGTGACTACATATATAGTTCCTTCTTTGTCCAGGTATGCACCATTTTCAAACTTGACAGCTGGGTGCTCTAGTCCAATGGATTGGTCAAGGTTTTTAATCTGGACCACCGATCTTCCTAGGCCGTCCTCATAGATGCTAGCACCTAGTCGGTTGGTCCTAAGATATTCCAACTGTGTTTTGTAAGGGCCTTCTACCCTGTACAAATAAGGCACACCTGAACTTCCCGTAGGTCTGTCCATGCCTTGAGACATCTCTGACTCACTGGTATCAGAGCTAGGGTAATGAGAGTGGCGACTCAACTGCTGGGCCCAAGACCTTGCAGTGTGGTTGACACTAGCCTCTGAAGACCTAAGGCTTTGTCTTTCCCTTGCTAAATGTCGTCCTGATCTAAGGTTCATATGCCTAACTGATTAGCCCAATTTTTTTCAGAGTACAACCTCGTTGCCGATTAATTGGTACCAGTCACTTGATTCTTTTTAGTTATTTTATCAGGTTTGAGTTCTTGTCTGATATCACGTCGTCAGGAATGTTTGAATGTAGTTTCGCACTTGCAATTGATCGTTCCACGTTAGGTCCTTTTCCTTTATGTTATCGGCAGTACAGAGATTAAATTTTTAACTTGAACTTGAGTTTTTAGGTAGTCTTCAACTTGATAACTGCCTATCGTCGCTCTGACTTACTCCTACCTCTCGTCGTTCTTAGCCTAAGCTATGAATTGACAGAGGGGGTTAAAAGTGTCCAACCTTTTGTCTCCTGCTCGGTTGCCCTTGAGTGCCCAGGAAATGTGTTCCCAAGCTCGCACTTACACTTGCTTAGAACGCCTCTCGATGCTCTGTAAGAGTTTCAAAGTTAGCTTTGAAATTTACATTCCAAAGACAGAACCAATTATTTTCATTCATGTAGCACAAACACAAACTTGCATAGTGATTCTCAAGAAAACAATCCTAAGGACCCCTGACTTTGATCCCCCTGGGTATGGTCAACTTCAAAATACCCTATCTAAAAATCAATGCATTATCTTTATAAAAAACAGTTGAGGGCGTGTAGTATATGCTACGAGCTTTCCAACAAGCCCTAGAGCTCAAAAAATGGATCTCGTATGAAAAAGTTGTGACCGTTCAGGGTTCTAGGGTTACGACAGGGTTCAAATAGGATCACTGTGCAACAGGTTTTCCCCAAGTTGTTTTCCTAAGACTTCCCCATGTGCTCAAGAGCCTAATATTTGTGCCCAAAATTAGCCCAACTTTTCAATTAACAAACCCTAAAAAATTTGGCTAAAATTGGCTGTCAATCGCGATGGATAGGGCTGTCAATCGCGATGGACACTCAGCCAATCGCGATGGACAGAGAGTTCAGTCGGTCGCGATGGACACCCAATTCAATCAATCACGATGGACAGACAGTCAATCGCGATGGACAGGGACTTCAGTCAATCGCGATGGACAGGGGGTTGAGTCAATCGCGATGGACTGGCAGTCGGTCGCGATGGACAGAGACTTCAGTCAATCGCGATGGACAGGCAGTCAATCGCGATGGACAGGGACTTCAGTCAATCGCGATGGACAGGGGGTTGAGTCAATCGCGATGGACAGGCAGTCGGTCGCGATGGACAGAGACTTCAGTCAATCGCGATGGACAGGCAGTCGATCGCGATGGACAGGCAGTCAATCGCGATGGACAGAGCTGTCAATCGCGATGGACTGAAATTTTGCAAGATTTTCAAAAATTTTAGTGGGAATGTGGTGTGCAGGGTCTCTAGTCCACTGTGGTGCACTCAGATTTACCAACAAGTGAAAATTTCTATCAATCGCGATGGACAGAAGGCGGCGACTGCGAGACAGTTTCGTTGAGTTCCGTACCTGCGCGGAAGGCTGGAGATGGTGATGTGACCTGTACCTGCAAGATAGCTCAAGAAACATGCAAAAACAGCACATGCAATTTCGCTCTCTCGCTCTCTCTCACAAGTGAAATGAGGGAAATGAGGTGGAGGTGGGGATATAGTCAAAAAACTGAAATTTTCGCGATGATGGAGATGGACGTGGGAGATGGTGATGATGATGATGGTGATGAAGATGGTGAAGAAAGTAAAAGAAAATCTATGAGAGTGAAAAAAATACCTACAACTCCAACGCGTCAACTCTACGTCTTACCATCACACGCTCGTCCTCAAAGCTCGATCCCCGGCAACGGCGCCAAAATTTGGTGTAGCTCAGTGATGAGTAGCACCTCCTTTAATGTCAATCCGGGAAGACGTGAGGATGGTATGAAGACCTCGAGCAAGTGGCGGCACAAGTGCGTGAGTGAGAAGCACACAAGCATGCACACACATACACACACACGCGCACACAAGGCAAGACAAAGAGTGAGAATCAATGGAGCTTTTTAGATTACCTTCAAAATGCTCTTACAAGTTCGTTTCAATTACAATCTAACCTCAAAAATGAGCTCTCTAGCTCTTTTTATAGTTTTTGACTAGCTTTTGGCCCTGTCCAGACCTAGTGTCCGGCCTAGTTAAAAATTAGGTTCCAGGGCCAATTTGAGGGCTCAAACGGAGTCTAAAAAATACGAAAATTGATATGTAGGTACTTCTAAGGCTCCTCAAGCTCAAGGACTCCTTGGCTTGCACAAAATGGAGCTACAAAAATATGAAATGGTATTTACAATGATTGTTAGTGATAAGAATCACTGTTAAAAGATGTAGATTTGAAAAATTGAAGGGCCTATCTGCCAGATTTGCGTCGACTGCTTTGTCTACTTACTCCTTCACCTTGTTCCGACTCTCTCCGTTGGCTTCCTTGTCTCGTCAATCCTTGGGTTCCCTGGCTTCCTTGTCTAGTCAGTCCTTGGGTGCCCATACTGCTCTCAACAGCTTCCTTCGTTTGTCCATTCAAGAATAGTTATATGCTTTTGTTTTCTTAGGGAATCCCAATCTGGAGTGATCACTCTGGTCAAGATTGACTTGCCTCAAGGAGTCTTGGGTTCTCATCCTACACCTCCTTGCTCTAGGTCTTCTATCTCATTCTCAAGAATGATTTTTCCAAACTCATCTGTCTTGTCAGGTAAGCTGGTAACCACATACATGGTTCCTTTCTTATCAATATAAGAACCATCTTCAAACTTCACCACTCAATGTTCAAGTCTGAAGGGTTGATCAAGATTTTTGAGTTGGACAACAGATCACCTCATATCATCCTCATAGATGTGTGCACCTAATTGGTTGGTCCTAACATACTTGAGTTGTGTCTTATGGGGATCTTCTAGTGTTTGTAAAAAGGCAGTTCCTGAGCGACCTGTAGGTCTCCCCATGCTGAAAGTCATTTCTGAATCACTTGTGTTCGAACTTAGCACGTAGGGGTAACCACTAAGTTTTTGTGCCTAAGACCTAGCAGTATGATTGACACTGGCCTCAGATGATCTAATGCTTTTTCTATTGTTGCCTATGTGTCTACTAGATTTCAAGTTCATAAGCTTTGTCTTCTAGCCCTAATTTTCCCTTTGTATTGCTTGAAATCCTTTGGAGCCCCTTTGGCTTCCTAGTCCTAGCTAAGGGTCAATTTCAAAATAATATATCTAAAACTCCCTATAAGGTTTAAAAAAAACTAGTCAAGATTTGTGTGGGATTCAAAACGAGCTTTCCAAGAAACCCAAAATCACAACAAAAGGGATTTTGTATGAAAAAGTTATGCTAGTTTAGGGTTTTGGGGGTTAAAACAGGCAAATAGGATCTCTCTAGGATTATTTCAAGACAGACGATACATGATACTTAGGAAGTATTGGTGATACTTGGGAGCAAACGATACACGATACTTGATGTTGGCAGTAGTCAGAGGCATACAAGATGCGGAAGCATGTGAAGACAGAGCACAAAGAAGTAGCCAGGAGCCAGTTGAATTATTTTTTCAAAGAATTATGTTTTATAAATACTTTTCAAAACCTCCAACAGTGATTTTCATCACTTTTGTACCATATGTAACATAGAAAAATCCATTTTGTAATTTATAGCTCCATTTTGTGTAGGCCGAGGAGTCCTTGAGCTTGAGGAGCTTAGGTAGAATGAGCATACCACTTTTGGTTATTTTTAGATACCGTTTACCCTTTCAAATAGCACCTAGAACCTATTTTTTAACTATGCCCTTCACTAGATGTGAAACCGGTCAAAACTAGTCTAAAAACTATAAATAGAGCTAGAGAGCTCATTTTTGAGGTTAGCTTGTTTGAGTAGAGAAGAGCTTAGAGCTATTTTGAGCTTGTAAGAGTGTTCTTGAGTAATAGAGTTGATTTCCTACCTTCCATTGTGTCTTGCTTGTCTCTTCATTGTGTGTGTGTATGTGTGTGTGCATCTCTATGCTTCTCACCTTCACTCTAGCTACATCTCACGTTCATGATCTTCATATCACTCCTATCTCTTCTGCGGATTGACATTAAGGAGGTGGAGCTTCTTAACATGGTTCTCACCATTGTGCTAGAGCAACACCAAATTTGGTGCCGTTGTCGGGGATCGAGTCTAGGATGAATGTGTGATGGTAAGAGTATAGCAAGAAGTGGCATTGGAAGGTAAAAATTTCAGTTTTTGTTGTTGTTTTACTTAGTTTTTGGTGTTTTTCACCTCCCCCACACTCCATCTTCATCACTGCATCATCTTCTTCCACTTCGAAAAAATGAGAAAATTCACCATATCCACCCATTCTCCTCATTTCCCCTCATTTGTGCATGTGTGTGAGAGAGAGAGAGCGCTTTTGTGCTTGTATGTGCTTTTGTGCCTTTGAGTTTTCTTGCAGGTACAGTGCTCCAGAGCATCAGGAAAGCTTCCAAAAGGTTAAAAACCACTTTCTGTCTGATTTTTCCGTGTGTGTCAGACCATCGCGATGGTCTGCCAACTTTGGCATTTTTGGTAAGCAAGTTCACCACGAGCTAGGCGACACCAGCGCATACACGGATCCACAAATGCTTTGCAAAAATTCATAGCTTGGTGGACCATCGTAATTGTCTCACGCCATCATGATTGTGTCGCACCATCGCGATTGGCTCACGCCATCGCGATAGCTCAACCGGACCATCGCGACGGTCTCACACCATTGCGATGGTTCACTTGAACCATCGCTACGGTCCTTGATGATCACGATGATCCCGTCCACCCCATGCCATCGCGCCGATGCTGCCACATGGCAAGCTAGACCATCCCGACAATACCCTCAGACCATCGCGACGATACCCTCAGACCATCGCGATGATACCCTCAGACCATTGCGACGCCTCGAAATTCAAACCATCGCGATTGGCTCAAGCTATCGTGCCTCATGACCATCACGACAGGCTCACGCCATCGCGATTGTCGCATCGACCGTTGACCGACGCCATTGCGATTGCTTGCTGATTAGACCATCGCAACGGTTCATTCACGCCATCGCAATTGTTCACTTCAAACCATCGTGACAGTTCGCGCCTTTGGACCATCGTGATTGTGCCACGCCATGGCGACAGTTCACCTGGACCATCACGACGGTCCCAAACCATTGTGATTATCTCAGACCATCGTGATTGTCCACCCCAAACGCAATTTTTAGGGTTTGATTTTTTAGGCAAATTTGGGGCTATTTTAAGCAAGTTTTTGGATCATTAGATTCATAGGAGACCCCTTAGCTCATATTTGGAGAAAAACCTATTTGTCAGTTTTCACCCCCGAGGGTCTGATCAGTCATATCGTTTTCATCCGAAGTCCGTTTTCTTAGAAAGCTCTTTACGAGTACTACGTGATCTGAACTATTTTTTTCAAAAAGAAGACGTTCATTTTTAGAGAGGATAATTTGAGGTTGACATAGTTGGGACTAGAAAAGCAAGGGGGCATTGAAATTTTGGGCAAGGGAAGAAAGGAGCTTTAAAGGTGTATATACTCAAGTGCTTGATCGTTCATTTGAGAATTGGTCTAATAGTGGAATTTTTACAGGACTATCAAGGACAACCAAGGCAAGGCACTGAAGAATGCAACACTTGGGAAGTGCAACTTCTTGGGCAACAGAGCAATCAAAGTAGCTGACTCGAGGTTGGAAGATTACTCAACCCCCTTAGTCAATTATTAGCTTAGGCTAAACGGTAGCATTGTGGATTAAATTAGAACGACTATAGGAATGCATCAAGTTCAAGAGACTTAATTTTTCAAGTCTAAGACGAAAGATAAAAGTGTGCGATACGAAAACCTAAAGGAAAAGAATTAAAGTTTGACAGAACGAGAACTCGAAAGTACCACAGAAAGTTGTTTCCTGACGCATACAGTAAGACAAGACAAGAACTTAAAGAGAATCAAGCAAAAAAGAACTAAGAACGATTGATGATCAGAAGTATCAGGAAGTAAATTCATGAACCTTAGATTGGGCAAGCATATAGGTAAGTCAGATCGACGAAGCCTTAAATCATCAGAAGCAAGTGTAGGAACTACTGCATGATCGTGGCACAACAATTGAATAGTAATTATCCCTATGAGTCGAGCTCAGATACGAGTGAATCAGAAATCGTTTTTAGCACGGAAAGACCAGAAGGAGGGTCAAACGTAGCATATTTAGAAAAACCCAAAGGACCAAATAGGACTCAATTAGAATTTCTCTGAACCAACCGCTTAGGTGCTCGCATCAATGAGGATGGTTTGCGAAGACAAGTGGTGCAAATGCACAATCCTGATCAACCCATTGGATTGGAACGACCAGTGGTGAAATTCGAGCGAGATGCATACATAGACAAGGAAGGAACAATGCACATCATAAGTACCTAGCCAAATAATACCAATGAGTTTGGGGTAATTCAGTTAGAAACGGAAGCTAAATCCCAAGGAAAAGAACCAGTAGGAGAAGAACCTAGGACACCTAGAGGGAAATCTGTACTAACACGAGTACTAGTTCCAGATTGGACCCCTCAGGACAACAAAAGCATAGAGTTGTTGTAAATAAAGAAACTGATGAAGCATTTTGGAGGTACAAAATGGAACAACCTAGTGAGATAGGCTCCATCATAATCTACGAATTCAAGGACCCGGATACACCTGGAAAGGTTGTATACCTGGATGATACTTTGGAATGAGTATTTGTGGTACGAGACCCGCCAGAAACACATACACATGGAGAGGCAAATTAGTCTTCCCTCCATCTCGAGCGAACGTAAACGCGAGCCAACAAGGGGCTGGAACATCCTCAGCCCAGGGCACTCAAAGAGAGAAAAACAAAGAGAGACCTGAAGTAAGTTTCAATCATCCCATAGGGAGAGATAGAACCACCATAGACACGGACAAAGTGGATAGACAAAGAGAACCTAGAATACCAAGTGGTAGAGATGATTTTCCTCTACCAAGACCACGTGAACACGCAAGAATATTAAGACCCACTCAGTTAGTAAAATCCATGGAAAATTACTTTGATGGGACAGGAGATCCCTATGATCAGTTGCAGAATATAAGCAAGTACTAAGAGCAGAACAAGTAGAAGACTTGTTCACGCAATATAACGCATTTGGACTAACGTTAAAGAATACCGCTTTAACTTGGTTCCAACCATTGCAACAAAGGAAATTTAGAGATATCCATCACTTTTTAGACTCATTCATCACAGAATTCTCTAAAAGTGGAATCAGACATGATACATCTTTGTTGATTCATAGTTTCAAACAGACCGCTCAGGAAACAGTTAGACTTGTAGGACGTAGGTTTAGACACTATGTTGAGAGATGTCCAATGCAAGAGCTACCCTCACAGGCCAAGCAAGTATCATTGTTTTTAGATGGCCTCTTGAGCTCTAAACTACGCTCCTATGTATACTTGAAGGAACCCAAAACGTTAGAGCAGTGTGTTAGAATTTGCATAGACATTGAAGACAACTTAGGAGAAGAGTTGGAACTCTCGAAGGTCTATAAGGACTCAGATTGTTCATCTCTATTGTCCAGTTCAATAGAGGACCTAGCAGAAAAAGTGGCCCAGAAACTAGGAGTTTCTAGTAAACAGATGCCTAGGTTAACAACAAACAAGTGTTGTTACACCTGTGGTGGTGATCATATGGCAAATGTGTGTCCCAATGCAACACAACTACAAGCCAACCCTAGTGGCCAATATTGTACAATTGAGAGATGATACACAAATCATACGGCTCAGGACTGCCCATATAACAAACAAGTCATGCGACAGAACTACCCGCAAGCATACCCACAACCAGGTAGGTATCAAGGTCAATATAATACTCAGCCTCATTATTATAGGCCTCCTCAAAACTATTCGTAATAGGCTCAACAGAGACCTCAAAATCTTTTATCTCAGCAGCCACCCCCACCAGCTAATGTTATCTCAGTTAAATACGCTACTACAGAAGAGAACCTAAATAGGGCTTTAGTGCCTTCTTCACCCTTGATCACAGAAAGTGACCCGACTCAAACAGTTTTGATTCTACCCATGTAGATAGTCCACCCGCATATTATACAGAGTCACCACAACACGTGGAAACATATCAATATGATAGTCTACCATTGGAACCCAGTTGGGAGCCCGACTATGCTAACGTGATGTACACAAACGCCAATCCACGGCCCCAATTGCGACAACAAAGACCACATGGCCCTAGAGGACCATGCTTTAGGTGTCAAGGAGATCATTTCATAAAAGATTGTCCACATCCTCCCATAGTAGGACAGTCACAATACTATAACATACAAGGCTTTTGCGTCGATTGTGGCAAAGAGCATGTCATAAAAGATTGTCCTAAGAACCCTGTTAATG
Source organism: Ceratopteris richardii (assembly GCA_020310875.1). NCBI lineage: Eukaryota > Viridiplantae > Streptophyta > Polypodiopsida > Polypodiales > Pteridaceae > Ceratopteris > Ceratopteris richardii. The sequence goes on along the minus strand of CM035422.1, from coordinate 180,681,140 downwards.
CTTCAAATATGACACCAATCAACGTGATAGGTATTGTACACAACACAGATGGATCCAACCCTACATACGTGCCTATCCAAGCTATAACAAGAGCCTAGGCGCTCTTACAGAAACAACAGCTTAATCATGAGAAAGAAGCCAAAACTAGTGAAGTTGGAGAATCTAGCAGTAAAAAGATGAAATCTTGGAAAGATTCCAGAGAAAGAATTAAGACAAAATGGAGTAAAAAGATAACAAAATTGGAAGGAAGTTTAAAAGAATCGAGAGCCAAAATTCTAGAATTGACTTCTCAAGAATTGAATCAAGAGAACCTAGCTCAAAGATCAGGATCAGTCTTAGCACAACCCACACCAGAAAACCTAGACATGATGATTCGTGCATATTAAGCTAGATTAAAAGAAGGACCACAGGTAGCTGAAATGAGTAAGAACTACCCTCGAGCAGACTTAGAAATTGAGAGGACCAAACTTTGCATGAAGATGGCAGAATTAGCCAAGCTATGTTCGAAGCCTCTAGATATCTTAATTGGAACAACATGGCAAAACCTGAGTTACACTTTCAAGGACTGATGGAGAGGTTAGAATACCTAATTGATAGCAAGGAGAAAATGAATCAACATAGGAACCCTATTTCCTTAGAGACACAAGAAAGGAATGCACCATCCCTATCTCAAGTAACAAATACGGAGGGTGAAGACAACCTGTCTTCTATACATAGGTATTCACATGAATTTCTGAGACAAATCCAAGAAGAGAAATGGAGAAAAGAACAAGGAACTCATCCTCCTATTCAAGAAATAGATGACTTGCAAGAACAATTTCCCCAAGACATCCCCTCTATTTACGATGATGTAGAGGAAGAGCAACTGAGTGAACACACTGGTTTTGAATCCAATTCTTTGCAAGAATTACCTCAGTTCACAGGACCTTGGGAAGCCAAGTCTATTAGTATGAGAGCACCCATAATAATAGTGAGGAATGAAGAATCAATGATTCCTAGGAACACAGAAGTGATCAAGAACACTAAAGTACAACGTCACCTCACTCTAGAGGAGTTGTTGAAGATTAAACCTGAACTGTGGAAACATGTAGCAAATCAATTCCCTGAGCTTGCTACTACTCCCTCACAGATAGGAACACACAAGAAGATACGAGAGATACTGGTAGAGAAAATCGGAGATATAAGCGAAGGAGAGGAAGGTAACACTTATCTTCCTATAACTCATCAGGGCTACACCACCAAAGCCATCTTAGATTCAGGAGCCAGAGTAGCCATTGCTACCACTGCTTTATGGAAACATTGGGGTAAGCCAACATTGAGACCTACCAGGATGAAGCTACAAATGGCTGATGGACATATAGAAAATGTTGGAAAACAATGTCCCAATTGGTCAAGATTGTCCTCAATTTATAGCATAATTAGCTGTTGTCTTTAGCTCTTGTACAAGCAAAGGCGTTGGGCGCCATGGATAAGACAATATCCTCTCAATGAGGCGACCCGAGTTCGAATCCCCTTGGCGGCAGCGCACGTCAGTTTTTTATATAATGCTTTTCAGGAGATAAAGCACAAGTGGACAGCGATGAAAGAAGACGGACGGACAATTAGCGAGAAACTATATAATGCTTTATTTCATGGACAAAGAAACTATATAAAAGAAGTACTTTGGGTCACTTCTAATTATCCTTCACCTATCTTTCAACACAAGCTTGGAGCTTGGACCTCAGTAGAGGTGGTGTTTCTTCTAGCACATGGGGCAGCCATGGTGCTAAATTGAAGCATGTTGAGGAGCAGCTATGGAGTTCTTCTTGGTGATTCTTCTTGGAGAAGATGAAGGGTGTGCTCACACTCTAGCTCATGGAGAGGAGGTTATCTCTTATTCATGGCAAGAAGACTTGGTCATTAGCAGCTTGATGGTGAGGATCGGCCATCTACATGGTGTATTTGAAGATTATCTTCTACAAGAAGATATCAGGTTGAAGATTATCTTCTACAAGAAGATATCAGGTTGAAGATTGTCGGGCTACTTCAAAGACATTGGATGGTGTTTAACATAAGATTTACATCTTATGTTAAGTATTCAGGTACATATTCTCTTTATGCACATAGGTACTACTTGAAGTTTATGGAGGCCTTGGCGTTCATATCAGAAGGAGTCCTATTCGGCATAGGTACAAGAGAATCAGTACTTATATGCTTTATGCATATTTGATGAGGTGTTTAAGAAGGTGTGTTCACATGAGTTTGAGGATTTCCAGCAACAATCTTGTTAGCATTCTATGCTACTTTATAAGTATGTGATCTTTTCACACACGTATCTGGCTTAGGTTCTTCCAAAGCCTAAGTTTAGATGAGGGTTTGTTGACTATCTGTTTTACACTGATCCTTCCTCTTTCAGTCACTCATATTCACTCTTCTATAACCTATTAGGTCACACATCTCATGTATATTCAGATTACTGCCCATACATCTGAATATGTTTGTTACATTGTACATTCACTCATTCATCTATTTCTCATCACATAGAATGGTTGAGAATTTTGCTCCCACATTCTACATTGAACATTGGTATATATGATACTATGAGTAAGCGATGGCTTACATAACACCTTACACATGCCGTCTATTCTTTCTCTATCTTTGTCTCATCATCTGTATGATTAAGTTGTGGTATGTTCATGTTTTGTCAATATGGAAGATTGCTAGAATTAATGTTGTACATGAATGGAACTATGGAACCATGGACTTGTGACATGAGCCTAAGGGCCTACCTCACTTCCAACATTTGGTATCAGAGCACTAAGGTTTTGGTTACAGAACTTTAGATCTTTGGCATCAATGCATTAAGGCTCATTCATATCTCAGGTTCCCAGAATTTCAGATTTACAACATTTGATTTGAAAGCATCTTCTAACATTTGACATACACACTTAATCTAGATGAGTAGAGATTTGAGAATTAGACTATTCAGTTACATGTGTATTCATTAGTGTGGAGTATGAAGCTTGATGATCTGTTAGTAGCCAAATATTTTTGGAAGAGTATGCAAATACTTTACAAAAGTATCATTTGAAGACCCAGACTTGATGAAGAGAAGACTACTTCAAATTCAAGGAAGAACACTCGTTTAGAGAAAATGAAGGAATCAGATCAACATCAAATCATAGGTATCAATGTTTACTATCAGATTATCATTTGCAGGTCATATCTTAGAAGAGCAGTTATGAAGAGATTTGAAGAAATTCAAGGAGTGCTTTTATACACTTTCATCTTTTGAAAGTTAAAGGCTACATCAAAACAGGTATCTAGAGGTTTTTTCTCGAGAGTTTTTGAGAGATCTCTTTCATGGCAAGAAAGTTCATCTAAGAAGACAAGTGCAGAGATGAGATGAGTTTTGTTTTCAGCCAATTTTCTGTTGTAAGTTGGTTGGATATCAAGGTACAAATGTAGCTAGAGTGGTAACTCTAGAAGGGCAATTCATCATTCAGACAAACGATTGGTGAATTTAGTCGTTTCAGACATTTGAAGCAGAATTTTGATTCACAGATATGAGGAGATGATAAAACATGATTCTATATTCACTTCCATTTGTATACCATGTTTGTTTTATCTCTTACTCTTAGCATTAGAGGAAGAGAAAAGTTCATTTGAAGAAGTCAAGAGTGCTTGCTACTTCAAGATGAAGAGAACAAAAGGTATGGAAGAGAAGTTTGAAGATGTTGACATCATCAGGTGGAAGAAAGATGCAGAAGAAGAAAGTCCATCATTTCCAAAAGAAAAGTAAGGCTTCCTTTTCTCATATATTTTCCATATACTTTTCCTATTTTATCCTCTACATCCAAAGACAAGTCTACGAGAACATCCTGTTTAAAGAAGAAGCAGTTTCTTGTTTTGCATTACACTTGTTCATGATTTAGTAGATTTGACAAAGAATTGCATTGAGAGAAAGAAAAGTAGCAGATATATGTTTTAACTCATATATGTATGAGTTATGTTTTAGTTGAAGCTTTTAAGCAGGCAGCTTATATGTTCCCTCAAAGAATTCTTGGAGTGTCAATACAGAGCTACTTGGTATATGATAAGTTGCAGAGAAATATATTTCTTCTTTATCTAACTCTTGAGGTAAAAGAGTTTTTTGTAAGCAGATGTTGAAGACTTGGGTTGAGGTTTTATGTTTGGAAAAGGTTACCTCATATTCAGTATTTTCAGAAACTTCAGAAAATTCAGAATCTTGTTGATGTACCAGTCAGTTGAAGAATCTACTTTTTATGATTGTCTTGATTTTTGGATACATGCTTGTATTCAAAAAGGTGTTCCATTAGATCCTATAACTTGATTGAAAAGTGGAGTTAGCCAAAAGAAAATCCAACAGGTACTATCACATTTCACCCGGGTAAAATATGAAAAGTTATGAAGTATCAACTTGCAGCTTTTGGAGTTCTCAAGGTGAGAAGTTTGTCCACTTATGGTTCAAGTAGGAATTTCAGATTCCTTGAAGGATTTGTTTGAAGAAAAGTTTTACAACTTTTTGAGAAGCATGGACACTTGGAGACATTCAGGTAGCAAATCAAACATTCAGACATGAAGGTTTGATAAGAGTAGATTCTACACAGGAGAGATCATTGATCTTGTATGATCTTGTATGATCTTGAACATTTATGAGTCAGTTGTCAATCCTTTGTTTGGTAAGGTTCTTAGCATTGGAAGAAGTAATTCAAAGATTCAGATTCTATCAGATTTGTGTTGTAGAGAAAAAGAAGATACTTGTTATGTTACAGAAGATTATGGATCCTAAACTTTTGTTTCAGATACAAGTATGGATTACTAAAGATCAGATTTATTGAAGAAGGAAGATGTTCCACATTTCATAAAGTCTGATATATTTGAAGAATACTGGATATTAGTGTTAAATCATCCAAGGGGGGTGATGAAACATGAAGACTTATTTTCAGCCATATGTAAAAGAATGCAAAGTCATACCTACAGGTATTCCTATTTCAGGTATTCCTATATTTCCTTTGTCAGGATCTCTTTATGTTCCAGCTTTGAAAGAAGAAGGAAGAAGAAGAATGTTTGGAGAAAAGTTCCTATTAGGATGTTCCTGTTCAGGAGAAGGTTCCAGAGTTCTATTGAAGAGAAGCTTAATATTTCAGAAAGGTATATTTCAAAAGTGCGCACAAATATGCTTATACCATGTTCTGAAGGAAAGAGGTATGAAGGATTTAAAGGATGAAGACATGATGACATCATAGATCTTTACTCATATTTCAATTGATTGCAATAGAGTTGAGTTGATTTGACTTGAGTACAGTCAGAGATGAACTAGCAGTGTTCATAATACACTAAGTTGTGAGTTGTCAGTCACAGATTCCAGGATTCAGTTCTTGATTAGTGTATTTACATGACGCAGCAGAAGTACGTTGAGAAACCTTTTTGGAAGGTAAATGCAAATATATGGATCCTAGTGTATGTTTTCAAGTTTTTGAAGACAGGAGATAGCAGGTTCGGAGACAGTTCATGCTACATTTGTTGTCAAGCAGTGATTGCTTGATGAGTACACTATTGGATATCTAGTTTGCATATTTTCTCAAGTATTATGGTTCATATTCAGCAAGTTCAAGTTTTTTGAAGGAAAGTTAAATTCAATTTTGAAGAAGTTTTTTGAAGAACAAGTTTTGAAGTGCGGGAGTACAAGCTTGAAGCTTGTGGTTGTTTGCAACTTTGACAGTTTGCAGCTCTAGTCCAGATTGTACCATTGTGACATTGCAGGGGGGATTGTTGGAAAACAATGTCCCAATGACAAAATGGTCTAGCATCCAACTCCTTGTATACATTATACAAGTTGCTCTTCAAAATCTACCGGCGGTCACAGGAATTATAGCTACGGGTTTAGTACTTGGTACAACACAACAATGTGGGCATGTGGATAGAGCATATGGCTTCCAAAGAATCCACCAGGGTTCAAATCCCGTGAGACGTAGTGGCGTGCGCGAATATTTTTTGTCATGTTATCATGCGTTTCATAATAGCTAAATGGCGCCAAAAACGGACAGCGGACGGAGTGGTTTTTCGCAACACGTTTTTGCTTTTGGAGAAGTGCGATCGCATAGCTTTATGTGCTTTATTGTGCTTTTCAAGATACAAAAAATAGTATAAAAGAAGTACTTTGGGTCACTTCTAATTATCCTTCACCTATCTTTCAACACAAGCTTGGAGCTTGGACCTCAGTAGAGGTGGTGTTTCTTCTAGCACATGGGGCAGCCATGGTGCTAACTTGAAGCATGTTGAGGAGCAGCTATGGAGTTCTTCTTGGTGATTCTTCTTGGAGAAGATGAAGGGTGTGCTGACACTCTAGCTCATGGAGAGGAGGTTATCTCTTGTTCATGGCAAGAAGACTTGGTCATTAGCAGCTTGATGGTGAGGATCGGCCATTTACATGGTGTATTTGAAGATTATCTTCTACAAGAAGATATCAGGTTGAAGATTGTCTTCTACAAGAAGATGTCGGGCTACTTCAAAGAGATTGGATGGTGTTTAACATAAGATTTACATCTTATGTTAAGTATTCAGGTACATATTCTCTTTATGCACACAGGTACTACTTGAAGTTTATGGAGGCCTTGGCGTTCATATCAGAAGGAGTCCTATTCGGCATAGGTACAAGAGAATCAGTACTTATATGCTTTATGCATATTTGATGAGGTGTTTAAGAAGGTGTGTTCACATGAGTTTGAGGATTTCCAGCAACAATCTTGTTAGCATTCTATGCTACTTTATAAGTATGTGATCTTTTCGCACACGTATCTGACTTAGGGTCTCCCATAGCCTAAGTTTAGATGAGGGTTTGTTGACTATCTGTTTCACACTGATCCTTCCTCTTTCAGTCACTCATATTCACTCTTCTATAACCTATTAGGTCACACATCTCATGTATATTCAGATTACTGCCCATACATCTGAATATGTTTGTTACATTGTACATTTACTCATTCATCTATTTCTCATCACATAGAATGGTTGAGAATTTTGCTCCCACATTGTACATTGAACATTGGTATATATGATACTATGAGTAAGAGATGGCTTACATAACACCTTACACATGTTGTCTATTCTTTCTCTATCTTTGTCTCATCATCTGTATGATTAAGTTGTGGTATGTTCATGTTTTGTCAATATGGAAGATTGCTAGAATTAATGTTGTACATGAATGGAACTATGGAACCATGGACTTGTGACATGAGCCTAAGGGCCTACCTCACTTCCAACAAAAAAACCATTAGGATTCCTAGAAGGCATATCTCTCACCACTTGTGGTGTGGAGTTTGAGCATAGTTTTGCCATTTGTGATTTTGCAAAAAATCATGCTTACGAAATGATTTTAGGACGGCCATTCATGCGTTAGTTGGAAATCGTACAAGATTGGGGAACTAATTCTTTGTATTTGCAACATTTAGGAGTGACTACTAAAGTCAATCTTAAAGACTATTCACATCGAGACGTACCCCCAATACAATGGAATACCATCAATAAGACACAGGTACAAACGGAATCGGCACACTCATTAGAATCAGACCCCTCATGGTTGCACGAGGATACTCATTTATGGATGTGTAAAGAAGCAAAACGAGAGGAAGAAGGGTTAGAATCCAGGACCTTAGGTGCAGAACAACATCCACGAACCCTTCAAGACCCAGCTTACACACCTGTAGTATTTCCAGACAAAGAATTCGAACCTCATGGTTGGGTAGAAATCCTAGCAACCATGGATGTAGCCATCAATGAAGAACAATGGACACCTCACTGTGATGAGGATGGCTATGAAATTTGAGTTTTCACCATAGAGCCAATCATGTGTGATTCGAGTATTGAAGAATGTGAGCCTAGCACTAATGCATTTGAGGTTGCAAGTGATTTTGATTTAGAGTCAATTATTATGGACCACCCTTTGCATCAGACGAAGAATACTTCTACGAAGTAGAAACTCACCCTCAGAGCCACGAAGAAAGTATGAATGAGGTGAGATTAGCCACACACGTGACCACTAAGAGTGAAGGCCAGAAAATAAAGAAGAAAGAAACCATGTCAAAAGAAGAAGAATCTTTGTTTGAGGTCCCGGAAAACTTCAAGAAATATGAAATAGAAGATAGAAAAATCATGGTATGAATGACTAACAGAAAAGCTGACGTTGGAGAAGTATATGATAATCAAGAGAAAACCAAAAAAAATAATAGTTGCCATAGAAGGAGAAGAAGAGAAATGTACCTACATAGGGCATGATTTGACGAATGAAGAAGAAGAAGAATTAGTTGCCCTATTGCGAGAATATAGAGACATATTCGCTTGGAGTTACAAAGACTTGAAATGAGTAGACCCGGACATATGTTCTCATAGAATCCCTATGACTCGAGTTGCAAAACCGACAAAACAAAAACCATACATGTACAATGATAACTACGCTGCGAAGATTAAAGAAGAAATAAATCGTTTGATAGAAGTAGGATTCATTTACGAAATTGAGCACACTGAATGGGTATCCCCCATTGTGGTTGTGTCCAAGAAGAATGGAAAATTGCATGTGTGTATTAACCTTAAAAAAGTTAATTAGAGATAGTTATCCTCTTCCTATCACAGAACATTTACTGGAAAGAGTCGCGGTCAAGGAAGTTTACAGCTTTCTTGATGAGTTTCTCAGGCTATAATCAAGTAGCCATTGCTCCAGAAGATCAACACAAGACGGCTTTTGCCACAAAGTGGGGCATATTTGCATTTCGTGTGATGCCATTTGGCTTAACAAATGCACCCGCCACTTTCCAGCGACTCATGTGTCATGTTTTTAAGGAATTCTTGCGCAGGAATTTGGAAGTCTATGTCGATGACATATGTGCTCATTCAAATGTAAGACAGACACATATCCCAGAATTAAGACAAGTATTTGACAAATATCGAGAATATCAGGTTTGCCTGAACCCAGAAAAGTGCATTTTCATGGTGAGCCAAGGCAAAATTCTAGGACACATTGTGTCAAAGAATGGAATCTCTATAGATGAAGAAAAAGTGAAGGTAACTGCAAAACTACCTAGGCCAAATAATGTAAAAGAGGTACAGGCATTTATGGGACATTGTGGTTATTATAGACGATTCATACACATGTATGCAATCATAGCCAAGCCTCTGTACTCTCTTTTGACCAAGTTTGAATGGACAGATGAATGTGAGAATTCATTCATTGAACTTAAACGACGTTTGTGCTCAGCACCTATATTGACAACCCCGGATTGGAGCAAGCCATTCCATGGATGCATCCAACTATGCCATAGGATGTGTGTTATCACAACCCACGAATGAAGGTAATATAGATCTCCCCATAGCTTACAGGAGAAGACAGTTAAATGTAGCAGAAAGAAATTACACCACTACGAAACGAGAAGGATTAGGAATGATCTACGCAGTAAAGAAATTCAGGCATTATTTGTTGGCAAACAAGTTTAAATTCTTTACGGATCATCAAGCATTATTGTACTTAGTCAATAAGCCATGTAACACAGGACGGTTGATACGTTGGTTTCTATTACTCATGGAGTACGACTTCGAAGTAGTAGTCAAGAAAGGAAAAACACATTTTAGAGCGGATCACCTTTCAAGATTGACAACATGAGAAACTCCTCAAGGAATAGTGGATGAATTACCAGACGCATATTTGTTTAACCTTGAGATAGCACCAGAATGGGCTAAGCCTATTGTTCCTATTCTCACATATGGACCCAAGAATCCTAGGATAAGGTTCAAGGAAGGAGAAATTACCAAGTCTCAAAGATATCAAATAATAGGAGGAAGCATATATAAACAGGATAATCAAAAGATTCTTGCTTGTTGTGTAGACGAATCAGAACATGTGAATTGGTTGCAATTAGCACACATAGGTGCAATAAAGAAACATCATTCAAAACATCGTACATTGCAGACTCTGCATAGACTAGGAGTATATTGGCCTTCTATGGAAGCATATGTCTACAAGTTATGTAAAGAATGCCTTGTCTGTTGTGAAAGACCACTGGTAGAACATGCTACATTATATAACGTGTCTCTCACACCAGAATGGAGTGAACCTTTAGTGACATACTTGAGGATGAAAACATTCCCTCAAGGAATGACCTTAGCACGACAACAAAGTCTAGAGCAAGAAGCTCAAGACTATTCACTTATTGGCGATAATCTATATAAACGAGGACGAGATAGATACTTAAGACAATGTGTTCATGAGAGCGATTATTTGAGCGTACTAGAGACTGCACACCAAGGTGTTGCAGGAGGTCATTTTGGACCCGAGAGGATAATCAAAGCCATCCTCTTTGCAGGATTATAGTGGCCCACTCTTCACATGGACGCACATAACTATGTTCAGAAATGTGATGTGTGCCAAAGAACTCAATTTCCTACTCACAGAGATGAAATGCCATTGAAACCCATGATGGGAGGACGTGCATTTTCTAAGTGGGGTATAGACTTTGTAGGACCCATTAACCCCCCTACAAAAGGTACACATGCTGAATACATTATTGTTGCGATAGATTATCTTACTAAATGGGTAGAGGCAAAGGCCACAAAAAAGAATGATTCACACACGATTGCAAAATTCTTATTTGAAAATGTCTTTACAAGATATGGATTGCCTATTGAGTTAGTGAGTGATCGAGGAACTCACTTTCTAAACCAGGTCATTGAACATTTGTTACAGGATTTTATGGTGATTCACAAGAAATCCGCACCATATCATCCTCAGGCCAATGGTCAGGCTAAAAGCACTAACAAGATCCTTTGTAACGTACTGACGAAACTCGTGAACAAAAAATGTTCAGATTGGGACAAAGAGTTACACCATGCTATTTGGGCATATTGAGTGGCCTACAAGACCGTACTCAATGCAACTCCCTTTCAGATGGTTTTTGGTCAGAATGTTGTGCTTCCTTTGGACTTCTTAATACTGACCCTTAAGGTTGCACAAGAACATCAGTGGAACGGCCATGAATTATCAGCAAGAATAATGGACTTGGAACGATTAGGAGAAACCAGGCTAAGAGCAGCAGCAGGAATATACATAGCAAAGAAGCGACATAAAGCATATTTTGATGCACATGTGAAAGATAAAGGCTTAAAAGAAGGAGATTTAGTCCTAGTATATACTTTGAAACAACACGCGCGGAAACTGGAAAAGTGAGGTTATGGGCCTATGATCATTAACAGACTCTCAACAAGTGGAGCAGTACAATTAGCCACCTTAGAAGGAGACATAATGCCTAATTACATTAGTGGCTGTAGAGTCAAGTTATATCAGGAACCCCTTACTGAGGATATGCTTAGACGACTCACGTCGGCAAAGAAGCGTAAGGAGGAAGAAAATAGAATACGTGATGAAGCTCAAGCAGAAGCTATAGAACGCATCAGGTGCATGAAGCTAAGAAGACAAGGACTAGGGAAGCAAAGTCGACAACTCATCCTAGCATAGTGGATAGGAGACCATTCATTACAGTCAGGCTAGAGCACGACAACCCTTGCCAAGAGCTCAGGGCTTTAATTGACTCAGGTGCTGCGACTAGTGTGATTAGATGGTCCCACTATAAGGACTCAAGAATAGAAATGTGGCCAATTGAGGCATACCTCATAGGGCTAGGAGGCATGGAAACCCCTTGCATGGGTGAGGTGGACTTTCCTATCCTCATACATGATGTGACCATGATAGCGAAGCTACTAGTGTGCCATGACGAGGACCTGATAGAACCCCCTAATCCTTGGCCAAGATTGGCTATACGATCACTTAGTGGACCTAAAGCTTAGACAAGGCTCCTTGCAGATTGGAACCTTAGATCAGCAGCGAGTGATATCGCTTGACTTCCCTAACAACACTCCGCGTGAGGTATGTAACCCTAGACCCTATGAAACGCGTGCGACGAAGGATCGAAAGATCTTTGGTCAGATCCCTTGGCTAAGCACGCTCATTCCAAAGTCAACCCATGAGAGCTTGCCGATGGATAGGGTCCAAACAAAAGGACGTCAGGAGATTTTCCCTTGGTCTTCCAACAACGGACAAATGCGGACCATTGCACGATAGATGGGGACAATCAACGGTCAGGTGGACTGCATCAGTAGCCACATGGCCACGATACCCTACGGTGCCCATCCTTCCACACTTATTGCGGATTGGCCTAGATTAATAGTACAAAACGTAGCACTTCCAAATGGGCAGGTTTCGCAAGTGTTGGACCTCCCTTCTTTTCCAAAGCAGAGTGTCCATCCGACCTCTCAACCTCACCCACAAAGGAGTCAACCACAACGGAGGAACCCAAGCCGAAGACCCTATCAGATGACACAAGGAGGAAAGCAGTATCAGTATCATAAAGCAAGAGGCACAAAACAAATATGGGTGCCAAAAGGACGGAAACCACCAATAGATTTCACCAATGCGGACAATGATAAGAAGAAGTTTTAGCAAAAACAGAGGCCATATCGAATGTCTCCTCGACCTTCTTCTATGACTGCGAACATTCGACAGATTTGGATCGCAAAGAAGTACCTTATGAATTGACCTACAACCATGCAGATTTGGGTACCCAAATAGTGTATTATAGCTCAACCCTCAAGCCATGTAATATATACCCCTCAGAAATCTCTTCACCCCTCAATACCACCACATCTGATATCACCTTTTGTCCCTCAGCAGAAACATATCAACCGCTCACAAACTCTTAGGAAATGGATACGGAAACGTATCCAAACATCTTCTGTGACCCCCTTATCTAACATTACCCCCATCTCAACTAAACACTACCCTTGTAATAACTCATTCACAACTGAACCTTGTACAAATCCACACACTATAACCCAACATCACTTGTAATAACATCTCATCAAGAAATGTATGCATAATTTGAAGCATGTAGGTGTCTAGAGACCTGCATTAGTTTTGCAACAATCATTCCATAAACCACATCACAACACTCAGCTACACGGGTTACACATCGGTTATGGAAAGGGATTGTGGTCTCACTTTAATGGGATCATAATTAATTTCCATACTAATGTGTTAATCTTTTGTAGCAGATCTGCTACACACTCGCATCATTCATCATGCAGGCAGAAAGGACCATCTCAAGCTGGCCCCAGTATACCCATGGCAAATATTGGCGAATTACTAGCTGAACCACATCCTATGGCTCAACCACCAGAATTTCATGGATTTCCAGGACCTATGCCAATTGACGATCCTCCTAGGGGATATATTGAAAAAATTCATCGCAACTCTCATTAGTTCCAAGGTTTAGTAGGCCCATTGGCGGATGCAGATTTCCTTTTTGAGACCAATTTGTCTTTTGATAATCGTACATGTGGCAAGTACTAGTTTTTCTCAAGAGAGTTTGAAGCATTACAAAACACAGAAGACTTAAATCATGTTTGGGCAAGAGCTGGCTTCACTGAATACTTTAGTGATCCTTTGCCTAAACTAGATTTCCATAGATGCTATTATCTAGTAACCACTTTGACAGCTTCTAAGAACAAGGATCTACGATTCACTTTCATTTTGCCGTCCTTGGTGAATGACCCCCCATTCAAAAGGTTTTATCAGACAAAAGATTTGATTAGAGCTGCAATCAAGATACATGGAACACAGACTCCAGAGCCAATGAAATGTGGAAATTTCATCAAGTGGGAAGATATTTCAATGATCACCCTTGAGCTCTCTAAACCGTTAAGGATATGCATGCAACACTTTGCATTTCTAGATTAGGACCGATTCACCATGCCCCACAAATGCATCTGGTTTGGACTGTATTTATCTTGTATCAGACCCCAAATAGTTGATCTGGCAAGCTGGATAATTGATCAGTTGTACTTGGCACAACATAGATGGGAAAGAAAAAAGGTAATCCATGGATGCTGCGCTCTTACGCGAACTGTATATATGTGTTTGCCATACGACTTGCCAATTGAGTGTGCAATGACAAGTGAGGAGTTGAAAGCATTCAAGGGGACAACAAAGAAAGCTAGGAAGGTTAGCAAAGGACGAGCAGGAAAGTGCATGAGAGGAGCCATTCCATGCCTACAGGTTTCGGAATCACCATCACTGCAACCCTCTCTAGAACAGTCTTCGACTGAAGCCCCGGTAAATGTGCAACCTATTCGCATATGATTATCACAACCTATTGTTACAAAAGGCACTACCAGTGCGATTACTTCTCAGGTAACATCCGTTCAGGAACCTACCACCACTGCAGCAGAAGTTCCCACCACTATTGGTGCGGAAGCATTTTCTTTTTTGATACCCAACTTGAAAGCAGAACCAATGGAGACAACATTCGACTTCGAGATGCAGGACGTGTTTTCAAGTGAATTTCAGTTTTCAGAAGGACAAATCTTTTCTCAAGAATATGAGCATCCAAGCTACCTGACCACTCCCTCGGATCAACCACAAGGACAAGTGATATCCAGCTTAGAAGAAGAAAGAACAGAAACAGATGATGACGAGGGAGATGATGAAGCCAGCCAGGGCACTCATGACTCCCAAGAAAATGTGCGAACAGATGAACAAGGACAGCAAACCAACACGCAAGGTGACAACAGCACGCACGAAGATGAAAGATTTGAAGCAGCAGCATACACCTTGGCAATCAAAAAGTTTTATCGCACCATGGAAAAAGTTTCGGCACGTAAGAAGTTAACTGAGGAAGAGAGTCAAGCACTCATAGAACAAGAACTTGTCTCAGGCGGTTTTGAAGAAGTATACATCAAAGGCTTCAGGGAACTTGTTAAATCAGTGGGATCTAACAAAGCATTAAGATATTTGCATAGAAAACCACTTCCGTAATTTGATCCCCGTGAGTACGACTATTATCAAAACCGGGTGAATACATTCGTGTACCGACAGGTGCTCAGTCATCCCAACAGGCCAGGGAAGTATGCCTAATTCTTGAACGATCTGAGGCCGAAGAATCTACCCTCGTCGACTCCGTGCCCCACACTACTATTGTACATACCACCACTGTGACCAAAGTACCCACCACCCCAACCGCTCCTCTATCACCTCTAATCCATCCAGTCTCCCCCATACACCCTCCTTCTCCTAGAACATCCACCTCCTTCTACGGTGAAGTAGCAGAAGCCTTACTCACCTCCATTCCTCCCACTCTTCCCGTACCCACCCAACCTGGTTTTCCTCCTCGGACATCCACCTTTCTATCCAGTCCATTTCCCCATCCATCCTTCCCTTCTGTCCCCGCACCTCCAAGACCCCTTTTTCCATTTCTACCCTCATTGACTTTCTCCCCTGTATCACCTCCCCGACCCACTCTATTTCGGCTTTCCCCTTTCCACTCAGGAGTACAAGAGAACCCCTCTATAAATTACTCTTCAACCTTTGTAAACCCTATATTTACACCCACGCATGCACCCACTATCACTCCATTATTCACAGTAACGGCACTCAACACCATATCGAATGACATGGATATATCACCACCCACTGCACCACCACTCCCTTCATTCATTACACCACCACACATAGGCACATCACAATTTTCCACAATCACCACAGCATCCACTCTCCCACCCCCATTTCCCTTTGCCTTTGCATCGACACCCACACACACCGCGACTGCATTCACTCCATCATTAATATTATCACACTATAGACATTGCATTTCGCCAGATGTTCACCTGCATGACACAAGTAAGAGATGATTTTGCATCTCTTGGAACTAATTATCAGACGCTATAGAAGACAACCAACGATTTATAGGCGCAGCTCAATTCACTGTCTATTGAGAATGCCTCACTAAACACCCGCTACCAAGAGCTACGAGAGGCATATCATAAACTTGAACTAGAAAGTGAAGAAAAGACTAAAGAGACCATCACTGACATAGACAACTTGTTAAGGGCTCAGACTATTTGTAATGCGACCCTTACGAGGAACATGGGACTGCTCAGACACCACTTGGCAGCAGCTAAAGAAGAAAATCAATGCCTACAAGAACAGAACAGAGATAATTTGGAAGCTGCTCTAGATCGACCAGACCAACTATTGAGCCCCAATCGCTTTAAAGCTGTTCCTCCAGAATCTATGAAAATGTTACTAGATGATCATGTCAAATTGCTAGATGAATACGCCATCATGAACAAGGAATTCCAGAAGCTCAAAGGCAATCACACATTGCTCCAATTAAGAGCACCTATACAGCAAGGACCACCAGCTCCTGTGGACCCTTCTCCTCAGATCCTAGAGGAACTCAATGCATTACGGGCCCAGGTATCAACTCTTCAATCACGGATAGCGATATATGAACACCCCCCAGACTAGACTCCCCACGGGAACTACCAGCGGTGTGGAGGTGATCGCAATCCGGGTGGATCGGGTCCAGTCGTGGCACACACAGGGTGTATGAAGCTAATGAATGTTGGATGGTTTAAGGACATGAAAGTGAAATTAATGTTGAGTATGGAGAAGAGAGAGATGTTGAAATGATTATGGGAATGGGAAAGTAGGAGTGCAAGTTAGATTTATGAACATGAATGATAAGAATGAAAGAGAACCATACACACGAATCAAATTTGGAAGGAAGAATGGTTCATTGAAGGAGCTTCTTAACCACTTCCTAATTCTAATTCATATGCATAGTCTTCTTTGGATGATATGTATGCATGACGTGAATAGATGGAATCCTTACACATAAACCAATTTCGAAAGGAAGAATGGTCCAATATTGGAGCTTCTTATACACTTTCAATAACTAATCAATATGTATGGGTATGTATGGATTATATGCATGCAAGTGAATTATGACAATAGAGTTTACTCACAAGCTCAAAGAAACATCCTCACTGGTTCAACGCAATACTACGGAGGCTTCTCACACATAGAAGAAATAGAAGACATGTAAAAATACTTAAGAGACTAAGAGAGGAGACAAGAGACAAGTGACAAGTGACATGAATTAAAAAGATTTGAATTAAGATACATGTATAAGATCGTCATGGTACGTCAAGCTAGGCAGTCTACTGATCAAAGGTGGTTCCGACCCTCAAACCATGACAGTTCAACCAAATGTCACACGTAAGAAGGTGAGTTCCACTCCAGTGACCCTATGTATGTCTAGGCTCGTAACGTCTAACTAAAGAAGTCTAAGACTCATTAAAATCAGCTCTAACTCACTCACACGCTCCACCGAGGGTGAGTCAAGATAGAGATGTTGGTTTCAAGAACCTATCCTAGATTGGAGTTCTAACTTAAATTTGAAACTAGGTACTATACTCATACTAGCTCACCTTGGATCCTCACTCGCTCAACCGAGGGTGATCGTCTCAAGGAAACCGTAAGCTAGCATGAGCCCTATGGATGCCTAACAATGATGCTCTAGGAGTTTGGAGGGGGGTTTATATAGTTTTTTGAATGAATTTGGGCCCTTGGATCTAGAGAAATCAACTCTCAACTCTAGGATCACTACTTTCAATTACAACCATTTGATTAATCAAATCAATGGCTTGGAATTGATCTTTCTATCAAATCTAGTGTAAAGGAGTGAAATTTAGGCGCCCTCATTCTCCACCATTGGATCTAGGGATGATCTGAACCGTCGGATCAGTGCTGACATCAGTTTGGATAAGATAAGCCACTATTTTTGGAGAAAAGCTGCATTATTGATCTTTGATTGTCAAAAAAATCTTCTTTTATGGAAAAACTCGTGGATCCTCCTTGCTTTAAGCATAAGTGCATCTCCACCCTTGAATATGAGCTCATCTTGATCATACAACATGGCTCAATCATCTTTCGCCATGTGGTGGCCCTTCAACCCTTCAATTTGCTTAAACTAGAAAACTGTGGTGATCCTGAAAACTGGACTTTGTACTCTTTGACCCTCCAAATAGGCTTTGATGAAGCTGAAACTTTGTAGGACTATGTTTCCAATGATCTCCTTCAGGAATATGCAGAAAAAACTCCCATTTGAATCTCCCTTGTACAAGTTTGACTACATTTGCAAGCTTGCAAGGTGGCATTAAGGTCTCTAGGAAGCTCTGATAGCCTTGAAAATTTGTACAAATATGTAGCCACATATGATCTTTATACATGCCAAACCATATGGCTAACATAAATTTCTATACAAGAATTTGTAGGGTCAAACTAGAAAAATTACATTATTACAAAATGAACATAGCATATCAATGTGCTACAAAATCCATTTTCTACTGAAATTTGGGCTATAGACTGGCTTTGACAATCTTTACAAGTATATGAATTTTCATCTAATTTGGTGACAATGAAATTTTTGCCCTAATTTCCCAACTTTGACCAGCTTTGACCGCTACCATGGACTTTCTTGATTTCTTTAAAACTTTGTATGTGAGCTTCCTTTGACATCCTTGATGCATCCTGGACTTCTCGAGGAATTCCGCCTACCTTCACCAAATATGTTTTTTGTAGGCCTTCACAAGTGAGAGAGGAGAGAAAATCTCGACGACATTTGCCCCCACTAAACCTGCGATTCCTCTGGAAGCGCCACTCTAGCATCTGTGAAAAAAAAAATGTTCCAGGCATCAAATTATTGTATAGGCAACATAAGAAACATGGAAGGAAAATTGATTATATGCATGAATAAGTAGGTAATGTGACATGAAGCAAAATTTGCATGAAAGAAAGAATTGAAACAAGCAACATGAATATGCATGAACAAATAGGCAACATATATGCAAATGAACAAGCAACATTGGCAACAAGAAAGAAAAAAAACAAGCATCAATATGAAGTGGAAGTGGATGTATTGAGTCGTTTTAAGCATCAGTTCCTCTCATCTTGAAGAAAATTTTGTACCTTTTTCACAAAGCAATCTACCTTAAATATGATTATAAACAAAGATTTAGGATTTTCAAGAGACATCTTTCATCTTTAGCTTATTTTAGATTAACTCCTTTCCTACATAAATATGAATATGCTCTTTCTGTAATAAGATGCAAGGAAATCTAACTAAACTCCACTAATGCATAAATCTGCCTATATAGCCCGTGATTTATTCTACTATGCCTCTTTATCCTCCTTTGGCTTGCTCTTTTTTTTTTTTTTGATGATGATGATGATTCGGCAACTTTATGGTTACGATCACTTTTTTGGGGTGGAAGAAAGTGTAAACTTCTTGGTAACATGTAACTTTTTTTTTTTGACGAGGAAAAATTAAACCCCGATACAAGGTACAACCATTTTTTATGACGGAGAACAGTCGTTTAAACTCCGATACAAGTGCTATGAGGTGGACTAAAGATGTAGAAACATGCAATAGTAGGAGCTAGGATTTCAACAATTATGCTTTCGATACAGGATACATATGCATGTTTATATATGAAAGTCATGTCACCAGAATAAACCTCCAAATCTACATGCCCTATCTTTCCACAATCCTAGATTATAACCAATTTCTTAGTAGATTAGTTACTACTTAAGATACAATTTTACACAAGTAGAAAAATCATCATTTGCCCTTTTTTTTTTTTGACTCAAGTAATGTGGATATGCAATGCAATGCAAAGACTGAAAACAAACATGCATGAAACAAGAATGGAAAAAAACTTGAAAAAAAACAAAGCAACATGAGCTTGAAATGATATTTTTATATGTTTTTTTTTAATATATATATTTTCTTCCTTTTTTTTAATTATTATTTTTTTATTTTTATAACATGGATAGTCATGTTTATGAATCGGCCTCATTGTTGTCATCTTCTTCAATGTCCTCATCCAAAATGTACTCATCATTATCACGTTTCTTGAATAGCTTTATCCTTTGACCTGCAATCAAAGTTTTTAGTGCAACACCATTTAATTCACAAAGAGCATACGTACCATTGTTGTTGATTTTTGATACAATGTATGGCCCAAACCACCGTTGAGTGAGCTTTTTGCATGCATCATATTGAGAGTCAAATGTACTATCATAAATGAGCACCCAATCCCCTACTTCAATTGGCTTAGGACGCAATCGATGAGTTTTATCAAAATAATGCTTGTTCTTCATTCTAGATTCTTAATTTTTCAACGGCATCATCAAGTCTTAATTTACCTTGTTCTAACTGTTTAATGCGCAAACTCAGAAAATCATCAGTAGACATGTTTTCAGACCAAGGCAAATTTGACCATGAAGAAATATGAGACTGAATTGGAAACAATGGTTTTTGAAAGTACATGAGTTCAGCAGGCATATACCCAGTAATGAGTGTGCACGTCATTCTATCTGCCCAAAGTGCAAAATGTAAGAATCTAGGCCATTGTTTGATGTCACCGTTACATGCTTTAGATATGGCTTTCACAATAGGTGGATGCCCTCTCTCTATTTTACCATTGGCCTCTGGATTATAGTAGTGAGAGACAAACGAATACCGTGACGCTCAAAGAACTCTTTAGCTTCTCTCGCATTTAACTCTCCACGATTGGCAACTACTTTCTCTATGTACCCAAAGCGACTTATGACATCTTCAAGCAAGAATTTGCAAACATTGTAAGTGGTCTTAGATCGTAGTGCACGTCCCTCTACATGATTAGTTAAATCTTCTCTTGCAAGTACAATGTAACGCATTTTGTCAATACCTTTAGGCATAGTTACAAGATCTACTACCCACTTGTAGTGAATACAAGGTGGATAAGTAGGATGCAACGGATCTCTATGTTTGACTGATGAATGAAGTTGACAAGTAGAACATGTAGAAACATAGCTACTAATGTCAACATACATCCTAGGCCAATAATAGGTACTTCTAATTTTTTCATATGTTCCAAAAAATCATTTATGACCGGCCCATAATGTCTCATGCATTTCCTTCAGTACTTGCAATTGAAGACCTCATTTTCCTAGGACTCGTTGTGGATTCTTAACCTTACCCTTAGCATGTCTCCAAAGATAACCATTACATAGGAAAAAGTTATAAGCTCGTTTCCTAATGTTATGGAATCTATTCGTAGTCCAGTTAGGTAATGGTTGTAGTGTACTCAGATACTTTCCTATGTCTCTCCATTCATTTTCGTACTCAGACTCATGAAATTGCTCATACTCATATATATGTGGAACATAGTCAATTAAGTTCACATTCTTTATTAGATCACTTTCAAGATCATCATCAAATCTAGCTCTCGATAACATATCAGCAACTGAGTTTGACTTACCTGAAATATGAACTAACTCAAGATTTATGAACTTAATATATGAGATCCATCTAAGCATGGCTATATCAGGAGATGAACAATTGGCTATCATTCCAATGAGAGGCAAACAATCAGTCTCAACTTTGACATTTGCACCAATGAAATATTCTTTGTCTGTTTTCACTGTTACCATACCCCATAGTTCTCGTTTGATCTGTCGATATTTTTTTTGTGTTTCATGTAGAATTTTGGCACCAAACCTAATTGCATATCTAGTCCCTTCACTATCATCTTGACTTATGACCCAACCTATACCAATAGGACTAGTATCAACAGTCAATATAATAGGTTTGTTAGCAGAATAGTCTACACGCTTAAGGATGGGAGCTTCAAGCAATAATTTCTTCAATTTACGCATAGCTTGAGTGTGTTTTTCAGTCCAAATAAATTTTTGTTTCTTCCTCAACAAGTCATAAAGACAATCAGCAACATGAGCAAAGTGTGGGATCCAAATAACATAAAAGATGCAAGCACCAAGAAATCTACGTACCTCACTCACACTGTTACATGTTTCATAAATCTTGCTAATGGCATCAACTTTTTGTGGGTATGGCTTTCGACCATAATGGCCACATAAATGTCCAACAATAAGCACCTCGTTGACACCAAAAACAGATTTCTCTATGGACAATGTGAGACCTACCTCTTCAAATCGTTGAAATATTCTTTCACAATCAGAGATATGGTCAAGAACAAATTTACGACATCAAGATGAATCTAAATTAATATCCTTTACACGTTCCTCACTCCCTTTAATTGGAATATCATGAATGAATGGCATAGTTATATGAGGGATAAAATCATGTAAGACCATATTCATAGCACTCATCATATGAGCCACAGAATTAGTTGCTCCTTGAGGTAAAGTACACATTCGCACTAAGCCTAAAGGAGTTTTCATTGTGGTTATGTCACGACTATCAATTGCTAATTGGAATTGGTCATATCCAGAATATAAATCACCCATTGAATAGATAGAATGTCCTGAAAATGATTCAGCAAACTCATCTACAATGGGTCCTGTTCCTACATTCCTTATGGTGACTTTATTGACGGGTTGGAGATCTTGAATAAAACGTAGTTTCCCATTCTTTTTAGGCACAGTGAACCATCGATTTGAGTAAGGTGCAAAAGATGGCTCTAAAATTCTCATGTTTATCTTCTCCTTAAGTAGTTTCATTAGCTCAGGTAAGTGAGCCTTTGGAACTGGTATAGGGCGAAGATTCCATGGAATATGTGGAATAGTAAAGATTATCATGGGTGAAACTAGCTTAGGATCTACACAACCAATCTCATGAGGATACATAGTAAAGGCTTTTCCATGGCTCCATATAACTCTCTTAAATTTATCTCTCTCTGCTGGCAAAAGAAAGTCATCAACTCTACCAATTTTCACCTGTTTGATTGTCTCATCCGTGAATGTATGTCCTATGTTTTTCTTATCCCGAAGAATTGGATCATTTTTCACATCAATAATTTTTTCATTACTTCCTTGAGGTAATGGTTGAGCTATGGGTTTGATTTTTTTGTCTACAGTTTTGTACTTTGTTTCAACTAAGGCATCATGTGTTTGGTTAAATTTTGAGCACTTGTCAACATTGAGAGCATACTCTTGGATTAGAGCATACTCATCAAGGGAAGAAAGAAGAATAATATGGGAATTAGAATTTTGTTGAAGACATAACTCTAACTCCTCAAGAGTAGAGAAACAATGAGATGTTTCAATCACATGCTCAATGTTCTCATCATGTTCCATGATTTTGTTGTTTTTATAATTTTTTTGGGTTTTTTGGATAAAAGACTTGGACAATTGACTCTTATGAAGAAAATCTAATCTAGAATGTGGAAAACAAAGTGACAAACTATTGTACATGTTGGTTGGATGCGAGATGTCAAACCAATATCCACTGTTGTCCCGCTCAACAATGGATTCTATCCGAAGTTTTGATCATATGTAGCTCCAAACATGAATCGAGGTGCACAATCACTAAAAGCATGCTCATGACCCTGAGTAACAATAGGTTTCTTTCTAATTGACAATCGCTTCCTAGGATGATTCACTCCTACCGTCATGACTTGAAGTGATTGCATTCCATCCTTAGACTTAAATCCTGCATAGATAGACCCATCATCCATGGCTTTAGTTTCCATACGACTCTCACAAATAAAGGGTTGACCTAAGGGAACTTCATAGGAGCAATTATCTTGAATAAAAAAGTGAAACTCTTCTGTGATTCCTCCTATGGATATGGGAACACTAGCACAAGCTCCATACAGGGTACCTACACCATTATCTGCAGTTCTCATACGCCATCCACAATCTTTATCTATGGGCCATCGAAACTTATCATAAACTTCTCTTGAAATCACATTGATTTCGGAGCCGGAATCTACTAATGCATTTACAGTGATAGTGTTCTTATTATTCCCTATTTTAACATGCATCTCTGATGTACCTCTAGACCAAAATGTTCTTTTAAAGTGACTTTCAGGATTGTTTTCATGATTTTCATGGTCAGGTTGAATAGGTCCTAAGAAATTTTTATTAACATTTACTTCATCATCATCAAAGTCCTCTTCATCAGATTCATCAAAGTTTAAGGCTTCATTCATAGCTTGATCTTGATCTAGAGAATCTTGCATCTCAGTATCTAGATTAAGCGGAAACCTCTTCCTTTTAATTAGGCTGATAAAGTTATCTTTAAAAACAGGCTTTGCAATAGAGAAAACTTGTTCTAAAGACATAGTCACTTGACTCTTAAGCAAAATGTCATCTAAAATCTCCATAGGATTTATTTTTCTCTCAATTTCTGAAATCAAGATGGCTTTAGGTTTCCTCTTTGGTTTCTTTTGTTTTTGCTCAGGATTTTGTTTTTGTTCATGTTCTCGTGTTTGGTCTTCTGTTTGTTTTGATTGTTCTTGTTTATGTAAAGGCTTTGGTTCTGTTTTTCTTTGCTTTGTCTTCTTCCCTTTTTTTTTCTCCTCTTGTTTTTGTTCATTGGGTTCCAATTCTTGTTTTTTATCTTTGGATTGTGATGTTTCTCCTTGCTCTATGACTGTTTCTATTCCCTCTGAGGTTTGTTTTTGAGTCACTCTTCTTTCACTAGGCTCAACTTCATCTCTTTTTCGTTTTTCTTCTACATTGGATATGTGAGAAATAAGAGATTGATCTTCTATCGGTGACTCCCAAGCCGTTATTCTCCTAATCTCATCTCGTGCTCTTACTAAAGCCTCTATGGAAAAGTCAACTTCCTTTGTGGGTTTACTTGATTCTACTTGTTGTTCATCAAGAGCTTCTAGTTTCACTCCTCTAGTTCCTACATCCGTTATAGTTATATTTTCATAGTGTTTTTTCATTCCTCCCTTACCATAATTTCCTTGCAAAGGTAGCCTAGATCGATAGTCACAGATTTTCTTGTCTATGTCTATTACTAGTCATTGCTCCTTAGCAGCCTTCAATAATTCACAATATCTCAAAAAGTGCTCTAACGAATCACACCAAGGACACCTACGAGGGCCATGCACAAAACCATTTTGATTTTGAGGATTTTGATTAACTTGTGGTGGGAAATTTTGAAATTGAGGATTTTGTTGATAAGGTATTGCTTGAACAGGATAATTAGGATTTTGAAAATGCAATTGATGTATTTGAGGAGCTTGGGGAGCAACATGTGGTACTTGAGGTGCAAGAGGAGCTTCCATATTATACGGTTGATGATTTTGAAAATTTTGATTTTGAGGATTTTGAGAAGCTATTTGAGAAGCTTGAGGATACATGTTTTGATACATTTGAGGATTTTGCACATGAGGATCAGGATTTTGCATTGAAGGATTATGCATTGGAGGAACTTGATATGCTTGAGTAGGAGCTACTTGTGGATTTTGATTGGTAGCTATAACATGTTGATTACGCTCTTGAAAAGTCATTGGGATCATTTGATTTTGGAAAGTTTTGGTGTAATTAGATTGTAAAGCATCTATAGTCTTGGCCAAATTGGATTGTGTAGCAATAAGACTTTCCATTTGCTTAGTGAGAATATCCACTTGAGATTGTTCAATTACACTTTTATTTGGCTCTACTTTAAAACCTTGAGTAGGCTCCATCATTTGAGGAATAGGAGTAGAGTCAAAAAGCATAGCATGGGATTGTTCTCTTAACTTGCTCCTTAGTTTGTGGAAGGCTAGCTTGAGAAAGACTAGTTTGCTCATAAAGCATGGATTGTCTTTGATGTCTATGGGCTACAGCCTCTACTACTTTACACAATTTTTGCCAATTGTCAGTAAGACCATAACGCTTATCTGGTTCTTCTAATCGCCATTCAACTTCCCTACGAGTTTCAGGATGAAGAAGCTTAAGAAAATTGATCACAAGATCAGGTTCCAAAGTTATCTTATCCTCATCAGGAAGTTGTTCATAGCGTCTAATATACTCATTTTGTAAGTGAGTAATAGAGCTACTAGGCTTTGGAGAATTGACCCATCGTAAGAATCCATCTCGATTATGTTGGCTATAATCTTCAAGATAGAATCCTTTGAGCATCTCCTTTCTAAAATCACTCCAAGGAAGACTATCATATTGAGTGACATGGTTTATGATAGAGCTATCAACAATTCGTTCAAAGAATGATATCAAAAGATCTTCGGGAAGACCCAAAATCATAGCTTGCTCTTCAAACAAATCTAAGTAGCTTGTAATGTTGATGCCATTGAATTTTCCCTTCTCTCTCAACATAGAAGAGACTATTCTTTGGCCTTGTTTCTCAACAATAAGGGATTTGAATCCTTCCTCCATCTTATGTGAATAAGCAAGTGATGCACGATGCTCTAGATCTCTCACAAATGTGTTTACTTCACGACGAAGATGTGCACGATATTGTGAGAAATCCAGTGTAACACTCAAGAATGGTGATGATGATATGATGAGGATGAAAAATATGAAACAAAGGATATGGATCACAACCTCCCATCAAGATTAGAAGCAAATGCCACGAAGCGTTTCACGTCGGGTTCAAATGTGGAGGTGATCGCAATCCGGGTGGATCGGGTCCGGTCGTGGCACACACATGGTGTATGAAGCTAATGAATGTTGGATGGTTTAAGGACATGAAAGTGAAATTAATGTTGAGTATGGAGAAGAGAGAGATGTTGAAATGATTATGGGAATGGGAAAGTAGGAGTGCAAGTTAGATTTATGAACATGAATGATAAGAATGAAAGAGAACCATACACACGAATCAAATTTGGAAGGAAGAATGGTTCATTGAAGGAGCTTCTTAAACACTTCCTAATTCTAATTCATATGCATAGTCTTCTTTGGATGATATGTATGCATGACGTGAATAGATGGAATCCTTACACATAAACCAGTTTCGAAAGGAAGAATGATCCAATATTGGAGCTTCTTATACACTTTCAGAAACTAATCAATATGTATGGGTATCTATGGATTATATGCATGCAAGTGAATTATGACAATAGAGTTTACTCACAAGCTCAAAGAAACATCCTCACTGGTTCAATGCAATACTGCGGAGCCTTCTCACACATAGAAGAAATAGAAGCCATGTAAAAATACTTAAGAGACTGAGAGAGGAGACAAGAGACAAGTGACAAGTGACATGAATTAAAAGGATTTGACTTAAGATACATGTATAAGATCGTCGTGGTATGTCAAGCTAGGCAGTCTACTGATCAAAGGTGGTTCCGACCCTCAAACCATGACAGTTCAATCCAATGTCACACATAAGAAGGTGAGTTCCACTCCAGTGACCCTATGTATGTCTAGGCTCGTAACGTCTAACTAAAGAAGTCTAAGACTCATTAAAATCAGCTCTAACTCACTCACACGCTCCACCGAGGGTGAGTCAAGATAGAGATGCTGGTTTCAAGAACCTATCCTAGATTGGAGTTCTAACTTAAATTTGAAACTAGGTACTATACTCATACTAGCTCACCTTGGATCCTCACTCGCTCAACCGAGGGTGATCGTCTCAAGGAAACCGTAAGCTAGCATGAGCCCTATGGATGCCTAACAATGATGCTCTAGGAGTTTGGAGGGGGGTTTATATAGTTTTTTTGAATGAATTTGGGCCCTTGGATCTAGAGAAATCAACTCTCAACTCTAGGATCACTACTTTCGATTACAACCATTTGATTAATCAAATCAATGGCTTGGAATTGATCTTTCTATCAAATCTAGTGTAAAGGAGTGAAATTTAGGCGCCCTCATTCTCCACCATTGGATCTAGGGATGATCTGGACCGTCGGATCAGTGCTGACATTAGTTTGGATAAGATAAGCCACTATTTTTGGAGAAAAGCTGCATTATTGATCTTTGATTGTCAAAAAAATCTTCTTTTATGGAAAAACTCGTGGATCCTCCTTGCTTTAAGCATAAGTGCATCTCCACCCTTGAATATGAGCTCATCTTGATCGTACAACATGGCTCAATCAGCTTTCGCCATGTGGTGGCCCTTCAGCCCTTCAATTTGCTTTAATTAGAAAACTACGGTGATCCTGAAAACTGGACTTTGTACTCTTTGACCCTCCAAATAGGCTTTGATGAAGCTGAAACTTTGTAGGACTATGTTTCCAATGATCTCCTTCAGGAATATGCAGAAAAACTCCCATCTGAATCTCCCTTGTACAAGTTTGACTACATTTGGAAGCTTGCAAGGTGGCATTAAGGTCTCTAGGAAGCTCTGATAGCCTGGAAAATTTGTAGAAATATGTAGCCACATATGATCTTTATACATGCCAAACCATATGGCTAACATAAATTTCTATACAAGAATTTGTAGGGTCAAACTAGAAAAATTACATTTTTACAAAATGAACATAGCATATCAATGTGCTACAAAATCCATTTCTACTGAAATTTGAGCTATAGACTGCCTTTGACAATCTTTACACGTATATGAATTTTCATCTAATTTGGTGACAATGAAATTTTTGCCCTAATTTCCCAACTTTGACCAGCTTTGACCGCTACCATGGACTTTCTTGATTTCTTTGAAACTTTGTATGTGAGCTTCCTTTGACATCCTTGATGCATCTTGGACTTCTCGAGGAATTCCGCCTACCTTCACCAAATATGTTTTTTGTAGGCCTTCACAAGTGAGAGAGGAGAGAAAATCTCGACGACAACGGATGAAGAAACAGTAAATATTCCGGTGGAAGAAACTTTTGAAGAAGCATATGAACCCCAACCCATCCCAGGGAGATGAGTCACGGCCGAAGGCCAGACGACTTTCGAACTTCCAACTCCCGCATGGATGAAGACGATTGAAGAGCTTGGAAGAACCCACGCAGCACGTGTAGAAGTTCAGTTACATGCAATGGCAATGATTGAAGAACGCATTTTACAGTCCCCATACTTTGCTCATTTGGCCCCTCGCAGATACATATCTAGGCATGAGCTACAATACAAACCATATTTTATGTTAATGGCGGAGTATCAACTGGCCATAGAAAAAGAAACCGGCAAAAAACCCTCTCACTCGACCTAGTTTGAGCCTGAAGATTTGCCACTAGATGCGCAGCGAGGAGAAATCTATCAACCAGATTGGTGCAAGGATTTATTACAAGAATATCGAGGGATGATGAGTACTTGAGCCAAGGCACCACTACACTTAAAGTACAACCCATGTTGGTGACCCATGCCACGTCGCCGCTCTTGGAAGGCATTTGCCATTAAAGTACAGAACAACAAGCAATGCCAGGATTGGCTCAATTATCCATATTTGAGGCCACCCATAGGACCACCAACAGTTGGATACATGATGGCAACGATTCGTCACTGGCTCCCTTGCTTAAAACATATGGACGATGTAGCAACGCATGACTGTCAAAATTTTTGACATGATGCAGATGGTATTCAAAGTCTTCTGTCGTGTCAAGGCACCACATGTGGACACCCCGGGTTTGGAGCATGGCAACCAAGATTTAGCATATGACATGAGCAGGACACCATCCCTCCGGGTGTGTTATGCATGGCACTGTCGAATCAAATACTTACTGGCGTGCTATAAGCAGACCTTCAAAGAAATGTTCACCACAGGTTTTTGGGAGTATCACTCAGAGGTGTTCATCAGCAGGCCTACACATCTATTACAATTATTTTCCTGTGAACAACATGTATAATCCACACACTACAGACTCCCGCCATCAGATGAACCGCAACCAATTGATTGGGAAAAACTCGCTAGCCCGAGGAATTCACATATCAGAGCACACCCTCGCTCACGAACTACTACATAATTATATCCGACAGTCCTCACAACAAGGTTCTGTCGAGGACGACAGAAGCGAGAGGGAGGGGGGTGTTGGCAGTAGTTAGAGGCATAGAAGACGCGGAAGCATGTGAAGACAGAGCACGAAGAAGTAGCCGGGAGCCAGTCGAATTATTTTTTCAAAGAATTATGTTTTATAAATACTTTTCAAAACCTCCAAGAGTGATTTTCATCACTTTTGTACCATATGTAACATAGAAAAATCCTTTTTGTAATTTATAGCTCCATGTGCAAGCCGAGGAGTCCTCGAGCTTGAGGAGCTTAGGTAGAACGAGCATACCAATTTTGGTTATTTTTAGATACCGTTTACCCTTTCAAATAGCACCTAGAACCTATTTTTAACTACGCCAGTCACTAGATGTGAAACCAGTCAAAACTAGTCTAAAAACTATAAATAGAGCTAGAGAGCTCATTTTTTAGGTTAGCTTGTTTGAGTAGAGAAGAGCTTAAAGCTATTTTGAGCTTGTAAGAGTGTTCTTGAGTAATCGAGTTGATTTCCTACCTTCCATTGTGTCTTGCTTGTCTCTTCATTGTGTGTGTGCATCTGTATGCTTCTCACCTTCACTCTCACTACATCTCACGTTCACGATCTTCATATCACTCCTATTTGTTCCACGGATTGACATTAAGGAGGTGGAGCTTTTTAACGTGGTTCTCACCATTGTGCTAGAGCAACACTTGAGCCAAGATGATAAATGATATTTGTTGCCGCAATACGATACTTGAGGTCCAATACTTGGAACTTCAGGATACAATACTTGAGCTACCACCATACACGATACTTGTGAAGTATTACGACACACGATATGGCTCCTCACAATACTCAATACTTATTGAAGTGACAATACATGATACACACGGGGATGATATGATACATGGCTTGAGCATGATACATGATACACAATACTTGTACTCAGACGATACGATACTGCACGATCACAATACACGATACTTATGAAGTATCCTGATACTCTATCAGGTGATCAACAATACCAGATATGCCATGACACGATACTTGTCCTTGAATGATACATGCTACTTGCAACTTCGTGATACGATACCGATCCTTCTCGCATTACATGATACTTGGGAAGTATTGTGATACACAATCAGGTAATTCGGACTCAGCCCAATAATACACGATACTCGAGAGGTATCACGATACTCCGAGACACAATACACGATACTCAACAAGTATCACGATACACGAGAGTTTTGGTATCGAGATATCTGAACTTAACCAAACATGATACTTGGAGTTTTTGAAGTCCAAATTCAAAAATTTTTGTAGATATGTGTACCTTATGTCCTCCTTGTCAGTCCTAACTGCATGTAGATGCAAAATCTTCCTCCAAACCCACGATATTGCACTCACAATACTTGGTGCAGGTCATCTCATGCCGTGTGATTATCACTTAATTTTTATGTTTTGAGAGCGCAAGGCTCCTCTGCAACACTATTTTCAGCATTGAACTCTCTTTGGACGCCTTGCTTGCAGCCACAAATGGAAAACGAGGTGAATGTACAATAAAAAACATGAGAAAATCTAAGAAGATGAAGATGGGAGAAGATGATGATGATGATGATGAAGCTGGAGAAAAACTCAAAAACTAAATTGAAAATGAGGATTTTTTTTTTACCTTCCAATGTCACCACTCTACATCTTACCGTCACAACACTCGTCCTCAAAGCTCTCTCCTTGGCAACAGTGCCAAATTTGGTGTCACTCTAGCACAATGGTAAGTACCAACGTGAGGGGATTCACCTCATAAATGTCAATCCATGGAGACGTGAGGACTGGTATGAAGGCCATCAGCAAGTGAAGGCACAAGTGCATGAGTTTGAAGCACACAAGCATGCACACACATGCACACACGTGCAGATGGCAAGGGCAAAGAGAGGAACAATGGAAAGCTTCTATTACAAAAGAAATCTCTTACAATAGCTCAAATCTCTCACAAGAAAACCTCAAAAATGAGCTCTCTAGATCTTTTTATAGTTTTTTGAGTGTTTTTGGTCCTATCCAGACCTAGTGTTCAGCTTAGTTAAAAATTAGGTTCCAAGGCTTATTCGAGGGCTCAAATAGAGTCTAAAAATATGAAAATTGGTACATAGCTACTTCTAACACTCCTCAAGCACTCCTCAAGCTTGAGGACTCCTCCGCTTGAACAAAATGGAGTTATAAAAATGGAAATGGTATTTACAATGGTTTTTAGTGATAAAAATCACTATTTTTATAGGGATTTCTTCTAAAAATTTGACATATACTTCTTGGAGCTCCGTACGTGATCCTTCTTCTTGTGCGTCCACTTCTTTGATGCACCTCCATGCTCTGTGCTCACCCCTAAGTGTCAAAAATCTCCCCCTCTCGAGTCTATTGTTCTTGATAGACCTTTGTTAGAGTGGGTGTTCCATGTAGTACTTTGAGAGGTAGTGTCCATCATGTATCTAGAAGACCGGTGTGCCTTCCAAGTGTAGTAGGGCCGGTTGTCCTTTTCTTCATTTTGTAACTACTAGCCTATGCATTGTATTCCCTTTGCATGTAGTTCCTCCTTGGGTTCCAGCTGAATGTGTCATTGTGAGCATCCATAAACTTTTAGTTGCTCAAAAGAGGTTGTTAATGTTGATGTTGAGCAACTGCTGATGATGAATTACATCATTTGTATTGATGTTGTAACCTTCATGTCGTCTGGATCTTTTAAAGATGGCTTTCACAATTTTCATGCCAAGTACTTGTAACCCATAATGAATGATGGGTAAGTGCATTAGTGCATGGGTTGAAGAAAATATGTGCCTTGTGCATGGCCTTGTAATGTAGCCCTATGCATGCTTACTTGGGGAATGCATTGGAAGAAGTCTGGTGCAAGAAACTAGGGCTTGAGCAAAGTGCTCAAGGGTATGTTGATGAAGAGGTTGCCTAATCTATCATGGTTATGGTGTTTCCAAAGTATGTGATTCTTACCATGGTGAAAGGTCCATTGATCTTCACTCTTCGTGTTGTATGCCCATCATGGTGATTGACCATTGGCATGTCTTGCTTTGTTGATGCATGTTCTTGTTGATCATTCAATGATAAGATTCATTGAGCACATGTTCTTGTCCATTCTCTCTCTCTCTCTTTTTGAGGAACAATGTCATGAAACAAGAAGAAAGAGGTTAGTATCAATAAAATATTTAATGTGTGTCAAATGTGTCACCTTTGCCTAGGATTCTCAATTGTGTCTATGCACAACCTTGTAATGTGGCCCTATATTAATGCATACTTTGGAAATGCATGACCTGAATGGTGCAAAGGACAGGGTTATGCCAAAGGCACATGGTTGTCGCATGTCGAGGCTTTTGATGTTACTTGTAGATGTTGATGCCATCTTGTTTGGAGGTATCAATTGGGTCTCAAAATGATGCATTCCTCCTTATAGCGATCCATTTTGGAATCGTGTTTGGCCACATAGAGATCATTTTTGGTCTTTGCATCTTCGAGTGGTGTCTTACATTTTATATCCCTCATGGTTGGCTCTTTAGTTCTGTGGCAGATACTAGTGCTTTTGGCTTCCAAACCCATACCCTTGTTGCTTTTCTTCTTACTATTGCCGAAGAGGTGAGGTGATCTTCTTTGGCTCTTTGTGCCTGGTTCTCAACTTTGCATTTCCTTGACTTCTTTGTTGATACTTTACTCGTGTGAGAGAACATAGGGTTTTGTGCATGTAAGAGTTCCTTGGGTACCCACATGTGTAATCGCCCTTGTTGAGTGGCAGCAAATCTCTTAGGCACCCAAACTTGTCAAATACCTTGTGGTTGAGCTTGTCCTAGTTGATTGGTTCTTCTTTTGGCATGGTTGGCCTGCCTAGATGGGAATTGTTGTGGCAAGGCTGGTGGTTGCTCTCCTTTTCATACCCAGATATGCTTCATGATTGGAACTACTTTCTTCTTGAATGATCTTTGTCTATTTGATATAGTGGTTGTCTTGCATTGTTTCCCTTTCCTCTTTGGTTGAATTTCTATGTTGTCATTAGTCTTTGAAAAAGAGGAGAGGCCTGCTAGCCTATGGGCTTGTTCTTCCAACTGATTCCTTTTGGATCATAGAGCTCTTGATACATACAACATCTTCTTTGCTAAGATTAGTCCTAGAAGAACTAAGAGAATGTGTGCTACTTGGATTTGTGATCATGAAATTCTCTAATTCTAATGTTATGATGCATTTTTCATGTACCCAAACTTGAAGAAGCTAACTTCATTGGTTTAAGTTGATTCCATGGTCATAGATCCAAGCTTGACCCAAGACAAGTGGTTCTGTAAGGTCTCATCTTCACACACTAGCATTTTGACTGCCATTTGGACATCGTGAAGGTAGATGGGAAGTTCCACCTCGCCCAAACAAGGGGTATCCACACCTCCCAACCCTATGAGATAGGATTCTATGGGATTGATGTTCAATTGCATGTCTTGGCAGTGTGAAATTCTAACTGCACTAGTTGTTGCACCTGAATCAATCAAGGCTTTCACAGTCCTTACACTCTTTCCTTGTCCTACCTCTAAGGTCACAAAGAGATGTCGGTTGATTATTCGAGAAGCAATTTCACAAGATGTTTGGCACATGGCCATGTGATATCTTGGGGCTTTCGGATCGACATTTAGGCCTAGTTGCCTTAACTTATTTCATATGATGAGCTCTCTAGCCTCTACCTGTGCTTCTTCTCTAACCCTTAACTCTTCTTCTTTTTGCTTCTTAGCAGTGTTGAGTCTCGTTAGCATATCCTCTGTAAGAGGTTCTTGATATAGCTTGACTCTACAGCCACTAATATAGTTTGGCAAGATGTCACCTTCTAGGGTGGCCAATTGAACCACACCACTAGTGGAAATTCTATTAATGATCATGGGTCCATATCCTCATTGTTCCAATTTACGGGCATGCTATTTTAGTGTATAAACCAACACTATGTCTCCTTCTTTCAATCTTTTATCCTTGATGTGTACATCAAAGTATTCCTTTTGTCTTTTCTTTGTAGCTTAGATGCCTACTGCTGCTCATAGCCTCATCTCACCTAAGCGTTCTAGATCAAAGATCCAAGAGGACAACTCATGTCCATTCCACTCATGCTCTTGTGCTAATTTTAAAGCTGGTATTAGGAAGTCCAATGGGAGCACAACATTCTATCTAAAGATCATTTGAAATGGGGTGGCATTGATTGCCATTTTCTAGGCAACTCAATAAGCCCAAATAGCATGTTGAAGTTGCTTATCACAATCAGAGCATTTATTATTTACCATTTTTTTCAATACATTACATAGGATCTTATTCGTGCTCTTGGATTTTCCGTTATCTTGTGGATGATAGGGGCACACTTCTTATGTGCCACCATAATTCTTGGAGAAGGTTTTCAATTACTTCATTCAAGAAGTGCATACCTCTATCACTTACTAACTCTATTGGTAACCCATATCTGGTGAACACATTCTCAAATAAGAACTTAGTCATCATTTGAGCATCATTCTTTGTCTTGGCTTGGATTTCCACCCACTTGGTAAGGTGATCTGTGGCTAGAATAATGTACTCTGCATGGGAGTTTCTAGCTGGGGGGTTAATAGGACCTACAAAGTCTATACCCCACTTTGAGAATGTGTGTCCTCCCATCATTGTCCTCTAGGGCATCTCATCTTTTTTTATTGGATATTGTGCATGATATGAAGAGTGGGCCACCAAAGTCCTGAGAATAGAATGGTCTTAATTACTCAATCAGGGCCAAAGTATCCACCTGCAACACCGTTATGGGCAATTTCTAAGATTTTCAAATAGTCTGATTCATGAACGCACAATCTTAAGTAACCATGTTTGCCTCTTCGATATAGGTTGTGTCCTATTAAGGCATAGTCTTGAGCCTCTTCCTCCATGCTTTGTTTTCTTGCTAGACTAGCATCATTCGGTAGTGTTCTTGATCTCATAAATTCTACCAATGGAGCACTCCAGTCTGGAATTAATGACAAACGATAAAGGGTAGTTGTTGTATAATTACATGGGTCTAAGGGGTAGAACCCTTGGGTTTCTAAGTGTGAAACCCTTGGGATTTATGGTTTTTTTACCCCTTTTAGATGGGACTTGAACCTTAGGGCTAATTCTCTAAGGTTGGGTACCTTAGGCTTGATTGGAAGCTTCTTTTAGCCACTTGGTTTGTATGTGAGAGCTTGGAGAGTCTTCTTTAGAAGCCATGTGAGAGCTTGGAGAGTCTTCTTTTAGAAGGCTTGAGAGGGACTTACCCCCTTGGACTTGTGGAGGGGTTGGTTGGGTGGAAAGGACATCTCTCTTCCTAGTGTGAGTCTAGCTATTTAGTTATCTTGGTGTCTGTGTGGAAGCTATGGAGCTCTCACACAAAAGTGGTATCACTTGGAGAGTATTCTTTAGAAGCCATGTGATTTCATGTGAGAGCTTGGAGAGTCTTCTTTTAGAATCCTTGAGAGGAACTTACCCCCTTGGACTTGGTGCTATATATTGGAGGGGTTGGTTGGTTGGAAAGGACATCTCTCTTCCTAGTGTGAGTCTAGCTAGTTAGTTATCTTAGTGTGTGTGTAGAAGCTATGGAGCTCTCACACAAACGTGGTATCACTTGGAGAGTCTTCTTTAGAAGCCATGTGATTTCATGTGAGATCTTGGAGAGTCTTCTTTTAGAAGCCTTGAGAGGAACTTACCCCCTTGGACTTGGAGCTATATATTGGAGGGGTTGGTTGGGTGGAAAGGACATCTCTCTTCCTAGTGTGAGTCTAGCTAGGTAGTTATCTTAGTGTGTGTGTGGAAGCTATGGAGCTCTCACACAAAAGTGGTATCAAAGCTAGGATATTTGAACTTCATCTCTCATCTCTATTTTAGATCTTCTGATGGAATTTTCAAACTCGAATATGTAGACTACGTAGGCGTTGAGATCTTGGATTTGCAATTCCTATTTCGAGCTCTAGTAGTAGCTCACATATGTTGAGAGGATTAGTTCCTTCCTTGAGGAAGAAAAAGAAGAATCACCTGACCCCCTCCTTATAGGGAGAGTCAGCCCACCAATGGTCTAATGATTAGAGGCGCATGCTACCAGATTACCCACTCAGTCGAGCCCTATATTGAATGTGAACAGTAAGAGATCAGCTCATGAGGCATAGAGTGACATCCATTATCTATGCATAGAGTGACATCCTTTAGCTATGCATAGAGGTTGCACCAATAGAATGCATACACCAATGCATGAGTACTAAAAAGCAATGCACTATGGGGCAACCATAAGGTCTAAAAAGATTCTCACGTGGAACTAAAGAAACAAAAATGTTTGAATAAGTTTTCATCAAGCTTCTTCTCAATGATATCGCATGTATGATGCACACATATTGGGCACAAGTAAGTATGATGGAAGGGAAGCAGTGCAATGGCCCAAGTCTACTTCATCGTCATGAGAACACTCAAATGAAGTCAAGGGATGGAAGAAGCTTAATTTTGAGATAAGTGTTTGCTCTCTTTTCTTTTCCTTTCAAACTACAAAGCATGCACCACATGTTGTAATAGAAATGAACTCGCGAGTGGATGCATATATTCAGATGGCCGAGTTGCTTGGTCACCTGTATAGTTAGTCATGGAAATGATTTTCACTATGCATCAAAATCATATGGTTTTGCAAATGAAAGATTGGTTGTGCATATATATGGTCATAAATTTATAAAGTATGCATTATGGCAACTCATATGCATAAAAAAGAAACAGATATGAAATTTTGCATCATCCTTTGAATGAACAAAGTTCCAAATTTGCATGCCTTAAGGAAGGGGTTCAGTTTCTGAACCTTATGCATGCTATACCTTTTTCAATAAAGGTCTAAAATGTTTTAGCATACACTATGTATGCATATGTAGTACATGGGTTTGTAGTATTAGAGGGAGGTTTGGCTTATTCTTATTTAAGTGTAATTACAATTTCCATTATAGGAATAATGGTAGTAGAGCCAATTAGACATATTAAAACTACCATTCACTTCCTATATGATTGGTTTATTACAAGCCAAGAAATAATACAATAAAACCCATGGCATGCCTGATCAGCAAGGCCATAGTACAAAATTTTCTCTCTTAAAACCATGATACAATGGTGCTAACTTAGAGGACTATCTTCTCAAGCTCTAAGGAAGAGAAAATATGGTATCATAGAATCTTAGTTTTGGAAGATGAAAGTATCGATGCTTTTGTTTAAGAAAGTTCTTTGTTTGAGAGAACGAAAGAAGTATTCGGAGTTTTTCATTGTTCTTGCAAGAAAATACAAGGCCTAAAGAGAAGGTACAACTTTAGGGTTGTAATAGACCCTAAATACCATTTTTCAACATCCTAGAAGTAAAGGACTACTTAAATGGTAAACAATATTACCATCTACTTCAAATTCGAGATATCATTGGCAAAGAAATTATTCCTTTCAAATTACTTGTTATGTCAAAAGATAATATCTAGTTGAGTATAAACTAGCTCTATTATCCAATGACTAAAATGATCTTTTAGACTACATCTAAACATAGGAATCATTGAAAGGCCAATCTTTGACATTAAGTCGTCTCAGGTTGCAATTAAAATTAGCACTTGGTAATTTGAAAGTCCATTGTAGCATAGGCAACACATATACTTTGCAATGGAAATAACACTTACAAGTCCAAGAATTAATAGATCTTTCTTGATTAGAATAAAAGAAGGTTTGATCCCAAAATCCAAGCTAAATTTACCTTTACTTAAGTGGAAGTGTAAGTCAGATGGTATGGGACATCTAGGCTTACATTACCACTGAAGTTGATTTGGTGGTATGGGACATCGAATTTAGAGGTAATTCAAAACTTGAACTTTGGGACATTTGTTATGTATGCTTGGAGAAGAGAAAGCAAAAACGTTCTAAATGGTTTTTTTAACCAGGGGGAACAATAAAAGATTGAAAATAAACTCTTCCAAATACTTTTGAAAGAGCACAATTTTCAATTTACTCTTAGGTAGTTTTCGAGGACGAAAACTCTTAAGGAGGGGAGAAAGTCCCCAAGAACTTGTATCTTATGCCTTGAAAAGATCAAATAGGGTATTTCAAGGTAAAAGACATGCAAGAAATAGATAAAGTTCAAGTACTTCCTCGTATTCTCATACTTCATATATCTTTCATTACATCTTCCAACTTAATGAAGTTCTCAAAGATTGGGAATTCTCAAAGAACCCCAATGCAAGAGGACATGCATACACCATAAGGATTGTATAACTCCTAAGTGGGTTAGGAAAAGAAGTTGGATAAGCTATAAAGGATAAACCCAATGGTATCTTGATGCTTTATGGGGATAACATAACATACGTTATGGATCCCAATAATAGAGACCTAAGGAAAATGACTTCCTCTATGAATCATAATGGCTAGATCCCCAAGTAAAACCCATGGGTAAAGCATTGAACATGAAGGGATCTATTGGAGAAAGACCTAGTCTTATCTCTTATTTTGGTAAAAGAAGAGAAGAAAAGCCAAAAGACCCAAGTAGGGTAGAGATCAAGTCAAACTTTAAGTTTGATAAGATGAGTCACACCACATAAAATGGTTAACCAAGTGAAATTGGAGAGTCCAGTAGAAGAAAAACGAAATCTTGGAAGGACTCACGAGAGAGAACCAAAAGGAAATGGAGCAAAAAGATACATGAATTGGAAGAAAGCCTAAAGGAAACTAGAGCTAAATCCTTGAATTAACTTCACAAGAGTCAAATCAAGAGAACTTAGCTTAGATATCAAGATCAGTTTTAGCTTAACCCATACCTGAAAACCTAGACATGATGTTTCGAGCATACCAGGCAAGATCAAGAGAAGGGCTAGGTTGCAGAATTGAGTAAGAACTATCCAAGAGCAAACTTAGAAATTGAGAGAAGTAAACTCCACATCAAGATGGTAGAATTAGCCCAAACCATGTTTGAAGCCTCTAAATATATTAATTGAAGTAATATAGAAAAACCAGAGCTACACTTTCAAGGATTATTGGAGAGGCTAGAATACTTGATTACTAGCAACGAGAAGAAGAATCTGCAAAAGAACCCCATTATTTGAGAGACACAGGAAGATAATGTACCATCATTGTCTCAAGTGCCAAACACGATGTGTGAAGAAAACCTTTCTTCCATACATAAGTACTCCCAAGAATTTCTAAGAGAAATTCAAGAGGAAAAGTGGAGACGAAAGCAAGAAATCCATCCCCCTATTCAAGAGATAGATGACTTGTAGGAACAATTTCCGCAAGACATACCCTCTATCTATGACAATGTAGAGGAAGAGCAACTTAGTGAACAAATGGATTTTGAATCTAACTCCTTAGAAGAATTACCCCAGTTCAGAGGACCTTGGGAAGCCAAGTCTATCAGTATGAGAGCACCCACCATGATAGTAAAAAATGAAGAATCAATAATCCTTAGAAACATGGAAGTGATCAAGAACACTAAAGTGCAATGTCATCTAACTTTAGAAGGATTGCTGAAAATTAAACCTGAGTTGTGGAAGCACGTAGCAAACCAGTTCCCAGAAACAGTTAGCACCCACTCTGAGGTAGGTTCACACAAGAAAGTACTAGAAATACCTGTGGAAAAAATTGGAGATATGAGCAAAGGAGAGGAAGGTAATACCTATGTTCCAATAACCCACAAAAGATACACCACTAATGCCATCCTAGATTCAGGAACGGGAGTAGCCATCACTACCACTGCTTTATGGAAACATTGGGGTAAGCCAGCATTAAGATCCACAAGAATGAAGCTACAAATGGCTGACAGAAATATTGAGAAACCCTTAGGCTTTTTATAAGGAAGATCTCTCACCACTTGTGGTGTAGAATTCAAGCACATGTTCGCCATTTGTGAGTTTGGGGGAAATCGGGCATATGAGATGATTTTAGAATGACCATTCATACACCAACT
Source organism: Ceratopteris richardii (assembly GCA_020310875.1). Taxonomy (NCBI): domain Eukaryota; kingdom Viridiplantae; phylum Streptophyta; class Polypodiopsida; order Polypodiales; family Pteridaceae; genus Ceratopteris; species Ceratopteris richardii. The sequence continues at coordinate 180,640,693 of CM035422.1, read as the reverse complement.
ACAAATTGTACAAGATAAGGGAACCAACTCTTTGTACTTGCAACATTTAGGAGTCACCACCAAAGTTAATCTCAAGGATTATTCCCATCGAGATGTACCACCAATTCAATGGAATACCATCCATAGGGCACACGAAGAAATAGAGTATGTACACTCATTAGAATCAGACCCATCATGGTTGCACAAGGACACTCATTTATGGATGTGTAAGATAGAAAAAAAAAAGAGGAAGAATGATTAGAAGCCAGAACTTTAGGTTCAGAACAACATCCACAAACTCTTTAAGATCCTACTTATGCACCAATAGTGTTTCCAGATGAGGAATTTGAGCCTCACGATTGGGCAGAGATCTCATCCACAATGGATATAGCTATACATGAAGAGCAGTTGTCTCCTTATTGCAATGAGGACGTATATGACATTTCAATCTCTATAATAGAGCCCATAGAGGAAGAGACTATCCTAGAAGAATGCATGGATGTGGCTCAAGAACTAGATGAGACTAGTGACGAGGATTTAGAGTCCATTATCATGGAATCCTCTGTTCAACAGAAGAATAGTATATTTACTATGTGGAAGCCACTACCCCTGAGACGGACAAGGAAAATCAAACTAAACAGCCTGAGTCACTCATAGAAGACACACAAAATAAGCACAGGAAGAAGAACCACTCATGGAAGTACCAGAGAAATTTAAAATGTATGAAATAGAAGATAGAAGAATCATGGTACGGATGCCTAAAAGAGATGCAGGCATTAGAGAAGTGTACGATAATCAAGAGAAAACCAAAAAAATAGTAGTCACAATTGAAGAAGGAGAAGAAAAATGCACATACATAGGACATGATTTGACGAATGAAGAAGAAGAAGAAGAGTTAACTGCCCTATTGTGAGAGTATAGAGATGTGTTTGCTTGGAGTTACAAGGACTTGAAAGGAGTAGACCTAGATATATGCTCTCATAGGATCCCTATGACCCTAGAAGCCAAACCTTCTAAGTAGAAACCATACATGTACAATGATAATTATGCGGCCAAGATTAAGGAGATAAATTGCTTGATAGAAGTGGGATTCATTTCTGAAATTTAGCATACCGAATGGGTATCCCCCATTGTGGTAGTGCCCAAGAAGAATGGGAAATTGCATGTGTGTATTAACCTTAAAAAGTTAATTCCGCCACGATTAGAGATAGTTATCCTCTTCCTATCGTGGAGCATTTATTGGAACAAGTTGCGGGCAAGGAAGTCTACAACTTCCTTGATGGATTCCCAGGCTATAATTGTTGGTGCATGACAATCATCAATTGAAGGATTATGAAGGAATGAAGTCAAGGAGTCAAGAGGAGAATAAATTCAGAAGGTTGAAGGAAGGATATTTTTTCAGGATTCCAAAGATGTGTACACATATGTACATTAGCTGACTTATACTTTTGTCTAGTCATACACTTGTACATATTCATCTATAAATATGTTGGAAAATGTCGGGGCAAAATGAGCAGAAGAAGAATAGAGAATAGGAAGAGAGAAATAAGTTGTAGAGAGTGTCATTAGACACATGGAAAGTGAGTGAATTGTCTATCTTCACTTAGATGTAATTTTTCTAAAGAAATCGAGAAAACTTGCGCCCGATGTTTTGCTGTCTGCTCTTTCTGTGTTTAATCTTTTGAGAAATCCTTCTGCACATATCTAAGTCCATAGCTAATCTATCTATGGCTAGAATTTGAGAGGTTAATTGAAATCAGGCTGAGAGAATTTTGTTTAGGAACATTCATATGTGAAAATGTTCTAAGAGTCGTCAGAACTGGCACACATTTCATCTTCAAAGAAATGGTCATTGCTCAGTCCACAGTGTAAAGTTTTACACAAGTGAGGGCTCAAAATCTAAGTTGGAAGGTAAGCCATCTATGGCTAAAAGATCTTGATCAAACGGGATTTACTTTGGGAGAACCAGTGTTAAGAAGTTGCAGGTGTCAAAGTCGCCATTGCAGAGAAGCTGTTTCAGACATAGGTAAAGTGTTTCACACATTTCTCAGTGTGTACTCAATCATTTTGAGAAATTTAACTTGGTAAAGTTGCGCAATCTCAAGGCGAAGTGTTGTGCAAAGTTTTGTCAAAAACTTTACAGAATTGATTAGTCAATGAGTGATTAATCTGCAGCAGACTTTTCTGAAGAAGTTGAATTTTTCAGAATAATCAATTTCCTGATAAATTGGTGAATGATCTCTAAGTTTGGTGGAGTCTAAGGTTAATCTTGATATAGAGGTGATCTAAATTCAAGGTTAACTTTTTCTTTTGGAGATTAACACTCTCCATCAGTGGTATCAGAGCAGGTTGTGTCGAAATTGAAGTGAAGAAGACTCCGACTACTGCAGAAATACAAATCTTTACATCTTGAAGGTGAAAAAGGATAAAGGTTGAAGAAAACTTGAAGGTAGACACATTGAAGTCATCAGAAGGATCAGAAGAAGCAAGACTCAAAGTAAAGGTACATTTATTCCTTGTAAAGTCTAAAGTTTTGAGACTACAGGTGAAGCAAGGATGGGAGATAGTCTCCAAATTGAAAAGTTGGATAGAGAGAACTATCCTGCATGGTCTATGAGGATGGAAGCTCATCTTATGAGCAAAGATTTGATAGCCTACATTACAGGTGAAGAAGAGAAGCCTAAATTCAGAGATCCTAGTGTTCCAACTAGGGAAGAATTGTCAGATCTAAAGAATTGGATGAAGAAGGATGCTCAAGCAAGGAGCATAATCTACATGGCAGTCAATGACTATTTGCTTCCTCACATTAGAGGACTTGAAAGTGCATGTGACATTTGGAATGCTTTGGAGGAGCATTTCCAAAACACAACCAAATCAAGGAAGGCTTCACTATGGGCAGAATTTACTACTTTTAAGAAGAAGGCCTCACAATCAATCTCTGATTATGTGACAAAGATGAAGGACATTGCAGATTCTCTAGGTGCAGTGGATGAAGACATTGAAGAAGACAAATTGGTAAGACAAATACTCACAGGGCTAAGAGGAGATGAGAAGTGGAAGCCTTTCATTTTATCTACAGAACTTTCATTAGATCACTTTACTCCTGATTTGAATCAATTGTTAGGTCATATGCTAACTTTTGAGAATGATATCAAAGGAGATGTTGATAAGAGTGCAGGTCATGCAATGTACTCTAAAGACAAGAAGAAAGCTAACAAAGGGAAGCAACAATCAGGTGAAGAAGAAGGTACATCAAACCAAGCAAATTTCATAAGAGGAAAAGGAAGTGGCAGAAGTAGAGGAAGAGGCAGAAACAACAAAGATAATACAAGAGCTTGTTGGATATGTGGTAAGACCAATCATCTATCTCATGATTGTTGGCATAATAATCAAAACAATGGTAATTATCAGAACTTTAATCAAAGAGCAAGAGGTGGTAGATTTCAGAGAGGAAACTTCAGAGGTAGAGGTGGTAGGAATTCTTTTGGAAGAGGTGGAGGAAGAAACTTCCAAAACCAATCCTATAATAACACCTACTACAACTATACATCAGATCAGAAGGAGGATTCAACTCTCATTATGAATACATGTGAAACCTCACATGAGGACATGAGAGTGTTCTATATTGATTCAGGATGTAGTAATCATTTAAGTGGAAATATTGCTTTGATGACTGACCTAGATCATAATGCAATTAATCATACAGTTCAGACAGGTGATAATACAAAGCATAAGGTAAAGTCAATTGGTTCAGTCAAAGCTAAGGATGGGAGCACTCTTCTGAGTAAGGTTCTTTATGTTCCCACAATCCCAAAGAATTTGATCAGTGTAGGTCAAATTGTGGAAAAAGGATATGAGGTAAGGTTCACCAATGATGGAGTTTATGTTGAAGACCCTAGTCAAGGGTATAAACATGTTGTTACAGGAAAGAAAGAAGGAAGGCTTTTCACATTGAAGGTACAAGGAAATGTTGGACATGCTATGTTCACATATGGAGAGCAGAAGGTGTCAGAATTGGATCTTTGGCACAAAAGACTTGGACACTTTAATGAAAGAGGTATTAAAGAAATGATTAACAATGATTCAGTGCTTGGATTGCCTAACATTGCAGGTCAACACATGACATACAGATGTGAGGCATGTCAATTAGGTAAGGCTCATAAGCAATCCTATTCCAAGCATGGGTTTATGTATTCAGAAAGACTTGAATTGGTGCATACAGATGTGTGGGGTCCCTCAAAGGACTTTAGTATAAATGGTTCAAGATATTATGTCATATATGTTGATGATGCTACCAGGTGGATCACAATTTATGTGATTAAAGAAAAGTCAGAAGTGTTTAATACATTTAAACACTATCATACATATGCAGAAAGGATTACAGGTCAAAAATTGAAGAGACTAAGGTCAGATGGAGGGGGAGAGTATTTTTCAAATGAGTTCAATGATTATTTGTGGAATGCAGGTATAAAGAGAGAAGTTACTTGCAGGTATTCTCCTCAACAAAATGGGGTAGCAGAAAGAAGAAATAGGACTCTTGTTGAGTTTGCAAGGTCCATGATGAAAGAGAAGAATTGTCCAAATTATTTGTGGGCAGAGGCTGTAAACACAGCTACTTATTTGGTCAATAGATTGCCTTGTAAAGCTTTGCAAGGTATGACACCATATGAAGCTTGGTGGGGTAAGAAACCTACCTTGGATCATTGCAGAATATTTGGATGCTTGGCATATGCATATGTGCCATCTCAATTGAGGCATAAGTTGGAGCCTAAGGCAGAAAAGTATGTATTCATTGGTTATGATGATAAGCAAATGGGATACAGGTTGTGGAGTCCATCCACAAAGCAATTCCTTGTATCCAAGGATGTTACATTTGATGAGCAAGGTACTTGGTATGCAGGTAAATATAATGTACATGCAGATGATGAAGAAGTAGTGGAACAAAGAAAAGGTAAAGCAAAGATTCAATTACTTGATGAAAGTGAGAACAATGAAGTACAGGTTGAAGTAGAAGAGAGGCCAAGGTTTGATCCAGAATGTGATGAACCAGAGACTTCAAGAAGTGCAGAAGTTAGGAGGTCATCTAGGCACAAATGGCAACCTACAAGGTATAGCTATGACACTTCATTCTTGACTACTAAAGATTATGCTTATTTGGTAAAAGCAGATGAAGATCCATCTACATATGATGAAGCCAAAGGCCAGAGAAATTGGGAAGAAGCCATGCAAGAGGAGTATGATGCATTGATAGAGAATGAGACTTGGGATTTGGTTCCTAAACCTAATAGCCAGAAAATTATTGGATGTAAGTGGGTTTACAAAACAAAGAGATTTGCAGATGGAAGTGTGTCTAGATACAAAGCTAGACTTGTTGTGAAAGGGTATGCACAGACATATGGAGTGGACTATGATGAGACTTATAGTCCTGTGGCAAAGATGACAACAATCAGAACCCTCATTGCAATTGCTGCTTGCAAAGGTTGGAAGTTGTCTCAATTAGATGTTAAAAATGCTTTTTTGAATGGTTATATTTCAGATGAAGTTTACATGGAGCAACCAGATGGGTTCAAAGATCAAGTGAATCCAAATTATGTGTGTAAGCTCAAGAGAGCTTTGTATGGATTAAAGCAAGCCCCAAGGGCATGGAATTATAGGCTTGTAAAATTCTTGAATGATCTTGGATTTCAAGCATCAAAGGCAGATAGTAGCTTGCTAGTCAAAGCAAGTGAAGATGGGTTCATTTATGTTTGTATTTATGTTGATGACATAATACTTACAGGAACAGATGATAAAGGAATACAAATGATCAAGAAGCAGATGGAGAAAGAGTTCAAAATCAGTGATTTGGGGAACCTATCATTCTTCTTGGGAATGGAGATTTCTTATACTCAACATGGAGTATATGTGACTCAAGAAAGGTATCTTAAAAATTTGTTAACCAAATTTAAAATGGAAGATTGCAGGGTTGCACCTACACCTTTGGAAGTAAACCAAAAATTGTCTAGGTTTGGAGGAGAAGAGTTCAGAGATATGAAACTCTATCAAATTTTGGTTGGTAGCTTGATTTATGCTACATTGACAAGGCCTGATTTGTCATATGCAGTTGGTGTGCTTTCATAATTTATGCATTGTCCTAGAAAGGAACATTGGATTGCAGGACAAAGAGTACTTAGGTACATCAAGGGTACACCCAGAGAAGGGTTGTACTATGGATTTACTTCTGATACAAGAGTGAAGATATATAGTGATGCAGATTGGGCAGGTAATGTGGATGATAGAAGATCAACACATGGATACTTGTGTTATGTAGGAGACAAATTGATTTCATGGTGTTCTAAGAAGCAACATACAGTTGCTTTGTCATCTACAGAGGCAGAATATAAAGGTATGGTGGAAGCTGCAAAAGAGGTAATATGGCTAAAGACACTTATGAAGGTTTTTGATGTTGTTCAAAGTACTCCTATTGTTTGTGGAGACAACATGAGTTCTTTATACTTGGCAGCTAATCCTGTGTTTCATGCTAGAACTAAGCATATTGAAATACAGTATCATTTTCTGAGAGAGAAGGTCATTGAGAAGGAGATTGAAGTCATACACACTCCTACAAAAGATCAACTTGCAGATATGATGACAAAAAGTCTAGATGGATCAAAGCTACAAAGATTCAAGGATATGGCAGGAATCAAGAAGTTAGAGAAGAACCTCAATTAATGATTGAGGGGGAGCTGTTGGTGCATGACAATCATCAATTGAAGGATTATGAAGGAATGAAGTCAAGGAGTCAAGAGGAGAATAAATTCAGAAGGTTGAAGGAAGGATATTTTTTCAGGATTCCAAAGATGTGTACACATATGTACATTAGCTGACTTATACTTTTGTCTAGTCATACACTTGTACATATTCATCTATAAATATGTTGGAAAATGTCGGGGCAAAATGAGCAGAAGAAGAATAGAGAATAGGAAGATAGAAATAAGTTGTAGAGAGTGTCATTAGACACATGGAAAGTGAGTGAATTGTCTATCTTCACTTAGATGTAATTTTTCTGAAGAAATCGAGAAAACTTGCGCCCGATGTTTTGCTGTCTGCTCTTTCTGTGTTTAATCTTTTGAGAAATCCTTCTGCACATATCTAAGTCCATAGCTAATCTATCTATGGCTAGAATTTGAGAGGTTAATTGAAATCAGGCTGAGAGAATTTTGTTTAGGAACATTCATATGTGAAAATGTTCTAAGAGTCGTCAGAACTGGCGCACATTTCATCTTCAAAGAAATGGTCATTGCTCAGTCCACAGTGTAAAGTTTTACACAAGTGAGGGCTCAAAATCTAAGTTGGAAGGTAAGCCATCTATGGCTAAAAGATCTTGATCAAACGGGATTTACTTTGGGAGAACCAGTGTTAAGAAGTTGCAGGTGTCAAAGTCGCCATTGCAGAGAAGCTGTTTCAGACATAGGTAAAGTGTTTCACACATTTCTCAGTGTGTACTCAATCATTTTGAGAAATTTAACTTGGTAAAGTTGCGCAATCTCAAGGCGAAGTGTTGTGCAAAGTTTTGTCAAAAACTTTATAGAATTGATAAGTCAATGAGTGATTAATCTACAGTAGACTTTTCTGAAGAAGTTGAATTTTTCAGAATAATCAATTTCCTGATAAATTGGTGAATGATCTCTAAGTTTGGTGGAGTCTAAGGTTAATCTTGATATAGAGGTGATCTAAATTCAAGGTTAACTTTTTCTTTTGGAGATTAACACTCTCCATCAATAATCAAGTGGCCATTGCTCCTGAAGATCAACATACGACAGCTTTTGCCATAGAATGGTGCATATTGCATTTTGTGTGATGCCATTTGGGCAAACAAATGCACCCACCACATTTCAATGACTAATGTGTCATGTTTTTAATGAATTCTTTTGAAAGAATTTGGAAGTTTACATGGATGACATATGTGCTCATTCTAGCATAAGACATCCACATCCCTGAATTAAGGCAATTATGTTGAGAATATTAGGTCTACATGAACCCAAAAAAGTGCCTTTTCATGGTCAAGCAAGGCAAAATTCTAGGACACATTGTGTCAAAGAACAACATATCTAAGGGTGAAGAGAAAGTTAGAGTAATTCCAGACCTACCTAGGCTGAAAAATATGAAAGAAGTACAAGCTTTCATGGGACATTCTGGATATTATCAACGATTCATACACATGTATGCTATCATAGCAAAGCCTTTGCACTCTCTTTTGAACAAGTCGAAATGGATAGATGAATGTGAGAAATCATTCAATGAACTTAAACCACACTTGTGTTTAGCACCTATATTAACAACCCCAGATTGGATTAAGCCATTCCATGTGCATGTGGATGCATCCAACTATGCCATAGGATGTGTGTTGGCATAACCCATGAATGAAGGTAATGTGGATCTCCCCATAGCTTACACAAGTAGACAGTTGAATGCAGCAGAAAGAAATCACACTACTACGGAGCGCGAAGGATTAGGAATGATATATGCAGTAAAGAAATTCAGGCATTACTTATTGGCAAATAAGTTCAAGTTCTTCATGGATGATTAGGTGTTGTTGTACTTAGTCAATAAGCCTTGTAACACCAGATGATTAATACATTAGTTTCTATTACTAATGGAGTACGACTTTGAAGTAGTAGTCAAGAAGGGGAAAACCCACCTTAGAGTAGACCACCTTTCAAGGTTAACTAGGGGAGAAGCCCCTCAAGGAATAGCGGATGAACTACCAAATGCATAACTGTTTAATCTTGAGATAGTACCCAAATGGGCCAAATCTGTTGTCCCTATTCTCACATTCGGACCTAAGAATCCTAGGATTAGGATCAGAGAAGTAGAGATTACCAAGTCATAAAGATATCAAATTCTAGCAGGAAGCATATATAAATAGGACAATAAAAAAATCCTTGCTTGTTATGTAGATGAATCAAAATACAAGAAATGGTTGCAATTAGCACATGTAGGTGCATTACAACAACATCACTCAAGACACCGTACATTAGAGACTCTGCACAAAATAGGAGTATATTGGCCTTCTATGGAAGCAAACATCTATAAATTAAGTAAAGAATGCCCACTTTGTTGTGAAAAACCACCTGTGGAACATGCCACGTTGTATCATGTGTCTCTCACACCAGAATGGAGTGGACCAATAGTGACATACTTGAGGATGAAAACATTCCCTCAAGGAATGAATTTAGCATGATAAAGAAGTCCAGAGCAAGAAGATCAAGACTACTCACTTATTGGGGATAACTTGTACAAATGAGGAAAAGATGGATGCCTAAGACAGTGTGTTCATGAGAGTGATTATTTAAGCATATTAGAGATTGCACACCAAGGTGTTGTAGGAGGTCATTTTGGCCCCAATAGAGTAAGCAAAGCCATATTATTTTCAGGATAATGGTGGCCCACTCTTCACATGGATGCACATACCTATGTTAGGAGATGTGATGTGTGCCAAAGAAATCAGTTTCCTACTTGTAGAGATGAAATGCCATTGAAGCCCATGATGGGAGGATGTGCATTCTCTAAGTGGGATATAGACTTTGTAAGACCCATTAACCCCTTTGCAAAAGGTACCCATGTTGAATATATCATAGTACCAACATATTATCTTACCAAATGGGTAGAAGCTAAGGCTACCACAAAGAATGATGCACACACGATGGAAAAATTCTTATTTGAAAATGTCTTTACAAGATATGGATTGCCTATAGAGTTGGTGAGCAATCGAGGAACTCACTTTCTAACACAGGTCATTGAATATTTGTTACATGATTTTATGGTGATTCACAAGAAATCTGCACCATATCATCCTCAGACCAATGGTCAAGCAAAAAGTACTAACAAGATCCTTTGTAATGTACTGACGAAATTCATGAACAACAAACGTTCAGATTGGGACAAACAGTTACATCACATTGTTTTGGCATATCAAGTGGCCTACAAGACTGTACTCAATGCAACTCCCTTTTAGATAGTTTTTGGTCAAAACATTGTACTCGATGTGGATCTTTCGATACCCACTCTTAAGGTTGCACAAGAACATCAGTGGATCAGTCGTGAATTATCATAAAAGATAATGGACTCGGAACGATTAGGAGAAACCAGGTTGAAAGTAGAAGTAGGGACATATGCAGCAAAGAAGCGATAAAAAGCTTATTTTGATGCACATGTGAAAGATAAAGGCTTAAACGAAGGTGACTTAGTCCTAGTGTATATGCTGAAATAGCACGCACAAAAGCTAGAGAAACATGGTTATGGACCTATGATTATTAAAGGACTCTCGACAAGTGGAGCAGTACAATTAGCTACCCTAGAAGGAGAGGTAATGCCTAATTACATTAGTAGCTGTAGAGTCGATGTTTATAAGGAACCTCTTACTGAGGATATGCTTAGATTACTCACATTGGCAAAGAAGTGTAAGGAGGAAGAAAAGCGAATATGTGATGAAGTGCAAGTAGAAGCTCTAGAACACATCAAATGCATGAAATTAAGAACGCAAGGACTAAGGAGAGAATGTTATAACCATCTTGAAGAAACACCGAGATACTCCATGGCCATGTGTCAAGGAAAGTTGACCACTCACCGTAGCATAGTGGATAGGAGACCATTCATTGAAGTCATGCTAAGAGAAGGCAACACCCACCATGAGCTTAGGGCTTTAAATGATTCAGATGATACAACTAGTGTGATTAGGTGGTCTCACTATAAGGATTCACAAATAGAAATGTGACCAATTGAGGCATACCTCATAGGGCTAGGAGGCATGGAAACCCCTTGCATGGGTGAGGTGGTACACGATATGACCATGACTATGAAACTTTTAGTGTGCCATGACGATGACCTCATAGAACCGTTAATCCTTGGCCAAATTGGTTATACGATCACTCAGTGGACCTAAAACTTAGACAAGGCTCCTTGCAGCTCAAGACCTTAGACTAGTAGCGAGTGATACCACTTGACTTCCCTAACAATACCCCACCTGAGGAATGTAACCCCAGACCATATGAAATGCATGCGAAGGAGGACCGGAAGATTTTTTATCAAATCCATCAGATAAGCCATATCAATCCAATGTCAGCCCACAAGGGTCTAATAATGGATAGTTGCCACCTAGGAGGATGTCAGGAGATCTTCCCTTGGTCTTCCTTTGCACAGGACGGGACTACATCAGTGGTCATGTGGACTACATCAGTGCACTGATGGGCACCATAGCCTCTTCAGTCCCATCCTCCACACTTTGTGCATACCAGCCTAGCTCTGCGGTATAGAATGCCTCACTTATTTATAGTTAGGTCACACAAGTGTTGGACCTCCCTTCTTTTCCAAAGCAGAGTGTCAACCAAACCCCTTACCCTCAACCACGAAGAAGTCAACCATGACTTAAGATCCCAAACTGACGACCATACCAGACTACCCAAAGGTGGAAGCAACATCAGTATGCCAAAGTAACCGACACAAAGCAAGTATGGGTGCCAAAAGGACAAAAAGAACCAACACTCTCCAACAACATAGACCATGACAAGAAGAATTCAAGGTAGAATCGGAGTCAACATCCAACATCCCCTTGACCTTCTTCTCCATCGACGAGAAGTAGACAAATTTGGATCGCCAAGAAGTACCTGACAAACGGACTCACACCCATGTAGATTTGGGTACTCAAGAATTGTATTTTACCTCAAAACCCAATCCATGTAATATACAACCCTTCAAAATCACCACACTATGGCCCGATTCAATTTTTGTACCTCAACAGAAGAACATCACCCATTCACCACCTCCTAGGAAATGGATGCTAAAACTTGTTGAGAAGCCTCCACACGATCTTTTGTATGACATAACACCTATCCCGACTAATCCGTTCCCTTGTAACAATTCGCCCACAATTAAACCTTGTATAAATTCACCCACACTAACCCACTGTCACTTGTAATCAAATCTCATCACAAGCAATGTATGCACTATCTAAAGCATGTAGGTGTCTAGCAACCTGCATAAGCTTATGAGAAATCACTCCATAAACCACCTCATGATACTCGGATACACGGGTTACACATTGGTTATGGAAAGGGATTGTGGTCTCACTTTAATGGGATCATAATTAATTTCCATACTAATGTGTTATCCTTTTGTAGCAGATCATCCACGCACTCATTTCGATCATCATGCAAGTTGAACGAACCTTTGAGGCTGGCCCCAATGCACCAATGGTCAATTTTGGTAATTTGTTAGCAGAATCTTACCCTATATCGCAACCACCGAAATTTCAAGGTTTCATGGGACCGATGCCCATCGATGCTCCTCCTCTTGGACACACCAAAAACGTCCACAAAAACTCACATTGGTTCCAAGGTCTCGTAGGACTCCTTGCAGATGCAAACTTTATTATGACTCGATGCTTTGCTTTAGCCGAAACATTTGGAGCAAGTATCATTTCTTCTCCTCGGAATTTGAAGAGCTTCACAATTCAGAGGAGTTATGAACCATTTGGGCTAGGGTTGGTTTCACAGATTATTTTAGTGATCCCTTACCAAAACCTGATTTCTATCGATGCCACTATTTGGTAAACACTCTTGAAGCCCCTGAGAGGAAGGAATTTCCAGGAACTTTTATCTTGCCCTCTCTAGTGAATGATCTGCTTTAGAAGTTTTATCTCTCAAAGGACCTCATTCAAGCTGCACTTAAGATCCATGGTACTCACACGCCAACAAAAAGAGAAAAACGCATTCCCAAGCCCATGAAAAGAGGTGAAGTTTTGAAGTGGGCAGACATTTCTACCATCACACCAGAGTTATCAAAGCCATTGCATATTTGCATGCATCATTTTGCTTTCTCTGTGTAGGATCGCTTCACTATTCCACGGAAACCCATTTGATTTGGCTTATATCTAGCAAACACAGGACCTCATACTATAGATCTTGCTAGCTAGATTATAGACCAAGTATACTTAGTGCAACAAAGATGGGTTTGCAAGCACATCATCCATGGATGTTCTACTCTCACAAGAATTATCTACATGTGTTTTGCTTATCAAGCAAAACACATGTAGGAAAGCATATGAGGGTCTGCAAGCACATCATCCATGGATGTTCTACTCTCACTAAGAAGGCATGCAAATCAAGCAAAAACAAGGTAGCAAAGCATATGAGGGGTTCAATCCCATGTCTACAGGTCCCTGAGTCACCTTTGCCACAACCATCCCCCCAACAATCTCGCATGGAACCCTCCACCTGTACCACCGACACACATCTGACTCTCTTGCCCTATCATAACCAAAGGCTCCACCAATGCAATGACTCCCCAAGCAACCTCCACTCAAGTAGCTACTACAGAGGCTGAAGAGATTCCCACCACCATTGGTGGGGACACATTTACTTTTCCCATATCCAATCTCAAGTAGATCCCACTAACACTACTTTTGATTTGGTAATGCACGATGTGTTTTCTAGTGAGTTTCAATTTTTAAAAGGTCAGTTTTTCTCTCGAGAATATGAACGTCCAAGCTATCCTACTACACCCCTTGACCAACAACAAGAACATGTAAAATCTAGCTCAGATGTTGAAGATCAAATAGTGACTGATGATGAAGAGGGCCATGATGAAGCAAGTCAAACCAGTCTTGTATTGCAAGAAGATGACCAGCAGGAACAACAACATCAGCAAAATGGAAGCTCAAGGAGATACAAGCACCCACAAAGATGACACATTTTAAAATGCCGCCTATACATTGGCCATTCAAAAACTATATTGTAATATGCAAGTCATGTGGACATGCCGATAGTTATCAGAACAACAAAGTCACGAAATACTACAATGAGAACTTGCTAGCGGAGGATTTGAAGATTCCTTCATTCAAGGCTTTAATGAACTAATCAAATAAGTGGGAACCCCTGAAGCACTTCATTCTTTGAAGAGGAAACCTTTATCATAGTTTGACCCTAGGTGAATCCGTCTAATGTCCAAACGAGGCCAATACATTTGTGTGCACATAGAAGGCCAATGCTCCCAACATCCAACAAAAGCACGACTAATATCACAACCCCAACTTGAATCACCTATAGAAGAATACATAGTCATCATTGACTCCCTGCCCTGACCAACAACCTCCATCCAGACAACCATCAGTGAAATCCCCACCACATCATCCAAAACTCTTTCATCTCTCGTACATCCGGTTTCCCCTATACGACCTAGCTCACCCCCGTCATCCCTATTCAGAGCTAGTGCCATAGCTGAAACTATCATCCATTAAACATCCCCAACTCTACCTGAAACCCTTCGACCTATCACTTCCACCATAGTTCCCCCATTCCAATCAATCCATTCCTTACCCCATCCTTTCCTTCATTTCCCATTCCTCCAAGGCCTATGTTTCCATTTCCACCCCCCATGACCTTCTCACCAGTGTCACCTCCCCATCCAACTATATCACCTCTACCCTCTCCTTTACTTCAAGCCATCCATGGAACTCGGTATAAATTTCCTCCACATTTGTAAACCCTATGTTCACACCCACCCACACACCCACTATCACACCACTATTCACTGTTAATGCATTAGATACCACATCCAATGACATGGACATTTCACCACCTATAGCACCACCACTTGCATCCACCATTTCACCACAACATCTTGGCACACCACAATTTTCCACGATCACCACATCATCCACCCTCCCATTCCCCTTTCCCTTTCCCATTGCATCTACAACCACAATAGCATCATCTTCACACATCACACCATTGTTATTATCACCCACCATCGACATTGCATTTTCTCAAATGTTTGCATGTATGACTCAAGTGAGAGATGAATTTTGCTCTCTCGAAAGCAACTACCAAGCCTTGCAGCAGACTACTACACAATTGTAGGCTCAACTGAATTCTTTGACCATTGAGAATGCTTCCTTGAATGCTTGCAATCAGGAACTATGTGAGGCTTACCACTCTTTGGAGTTAGAATCTGAACAAAAGACTAAAGAAGCCCTCATAGATGTAGAAAATATTTTACATGCTCAGAGAGTCTGGAACGCTATGCTAACACGCAATATGGAACTTTTACAAAGACATCTTGTAACTGCCAAAGAAGAGAACCAAAGACTACAAGAGCAAAATCATGAGAACTTCAAAGCTGGGATGGATAGACCTGATGAACCATTAAGTCCCAGTAGATTTAAAGTAATCCCCTCCAAAATGATGCAAGCACTATTGGACGATCACGCATGACTCCTGGATGACTATGATAGGATCAATGAAGAATATCAGAAGCTCCATATCAATTCCAAAGTCTTACTGCTGAAGGAACCTACACAGCCCCAACAAGTCCTTGAAGTCACACCCCCGAAATTCTCGACAAACTCACTAGTTTACGGGCGTGCGTCATTGACCTCCAAGCTCAGGTGGGAGCTCACTCAGAACCCCCCAGGCCAGGTTCCCCACCGAAGATTCTTGTCGAAGAAGGAACCATTTCTCTACTAGTGGTTGACACATTCCTAGAAGCTTATGAACCACAACTGGTCCCAGGCAAACGTGTCACAGTAGCAGGGCAAAACACTTTTGAAATTCCTATTCCCGTGTGGCTCAAGTCAATTGAAGAGCTAGGTAATACTCACTCTACACGTGTTGAAGCACGACTACAAGCTATGGCCTTAATCAAGGAACACATTTTATAATCACCCTATTTTGCTCAGCTAGCCTTTCGAAGGTACATCCCCATTAATGAGATTTAGTACAAACCCTACTTCTTGTAGATGGTAGAATATCAATTAACTATTGAAAAGGAAACGGGGAAGAAACAAACTCATGCTACGCACTTTGAGCCCGATGACCTACCCCTTGAAGCAAAGAAAGGAAAGATCTTTTAGCCAAGTTGGCGTTGTTACAAGAGTATCTGGAAATGATGCACACTTGGACAAAAGCACTACTACACTTAAAGTACAATCTGTGTTGGGGTCCCATTCCATGATGCCGCTCTTGAAAGGCGTTTGTGATTAAAGTTCAAAATAATAAGCAATGCTAGGATTGGCTAAACTATTCCTACTTCACTCCACCCCGAGGGCCTCCTATCGTAGGATACATGATGGCCATAATTTTCTAGTGGCTCCCTTGATTACATCGCATGGACGACATCACCGCACATATGACCATTAAGATATTTGATATGATGCAAACGGTTTTCAAGATTTTTTGTTGCATCAAAGCACCACATGTCAATACCCTGAGCTTTGAGCATGACAACCAAGATCTTGCATATGACATGAGTAGTATGCCATCTCTTTGGGTATGCTGCGCATGGCATTGCCGCATAAAGTATTTACCTTCATGTTACAAGATGACCTTCGAAGAGATGTTCATGATGGGATTCTAGGAATACCATTCTGAAGTTTTGATGAGTCGACCTACCCATCTCCTTCAGTTGTTCGCTTGAGAGCAACTCATATATTCGACACACTATCAGCTTTTGCCTCCTGATGAACCTCAGGCTATAGACTGGGAAAAACTCGACGCTGTTATAGAACAAGGAATTTGCATTGTGGAGCACACCCTCACACAAGACCTATTGCAAAACTACATTATATAGATCCCACAACAAGGATCTATTGGGGATGAGAGATGCGAGAGGGAGGGGGGTGTTGGTAGTATCCAAAGGCATCGACCCACAAGAAGTATGTAGAGGTGGGCTACAAAGAGTCATAGGGAGCCAAACATTTATTTTTTTCAAAGAAATATACTTGATATTACTTTCTCGAAACTCCAAATAGTGATTTTCATCATTTTTGAAATATATCTATCATAAAACACCCACTTTTGTATTTAATAGCTCCATTTTGTGCAAGCTAAGGAGTCCTGGAGCTTGAGGAGTTTAGGTAGAATGAGCATACCAATTTGGGATATTTTTAGATCTCGTTTGGACCTCCAAATAACCCTGAGAACCTAATTTTTAACTATGTTGGTCATTAGATGTGAAACTGGTCAAAACTAGTCTAGAATCTATAAAAAGAGCTAGGGAGCTCATTTTTGAGGTTAGCTTGTATGAGTTGAGGAGAGCTTAGAGCTAGATTGAGCTTGTAATAGTGTTCTTGAGCAATAGAGTCTACTTTCTACCTTCCATTGTGTTTCGCTTGTCTCTTCCTTGTGTGTGTGTATGTGTGTGTGCATTTTTATGATTCTCATCTTCACTTTCACTACTTCTTGCATTCATGATCTTTATATCACTCTCTCTTCCATGGATTGACATTAAGGAGGTGGATCTTCTTAATGTAGTACTCACCATTGTGCTAGAGCAACACCTACCTATTGTATAAACAATCTTGAGCCATATGGTTTGTGTACTTCCTCTCAATAGTGCAATATGGAGCATTTATTTCTCTCATGTTCTGGTTATGCATTGGGCATACATTAGCCATGTGGTCACCTCTACAAGTATAACATCTCTTCAATGTGGTGACCCTTGGTGTTTGTCTATTTTGAACTCCTAGCTTCTTGGCAACCTGCTCAGCTATCTCATCTATCTCAGTGGAGGATCTGGAGGTATGACTAGTAGAACTATCAAAATCCTTATAAATTTTGGACAATTCTAACTCCACACCCAAATTTGCTTCTATGTCTATGTGCATGCGCACACACTCCTCTATGCATCTATGCTCTTTCAAGTACACATATGATCTTAACTTGGTGCTTAGTAGGCCATCTAAAAACAAGGCAACTTGTTTGGCGAGTGTGGGTGACTCTAGAACAGGGCATCTTTCTAAGTACTATGTGAACCATCTTCCTAAAAGTCAAACTATTTCTTGGGGTGTCTGCTTGAAGTTGCATTAGGAAAAAAGGTGAACCCTAGATGGGCCTTTTAGCTTAAGGAGTGATTAGTGATTGACCAATCAGAAGAGGGTGGTGGCCAAACAGTCTATACCCTATAAAATACTAGGCTGAAGGGGGAAGAGGGGACAAGATTCCTCTATGTTCAGGGTTGTCTTCTAGAGAGAGAAGAAATCTTGTAATCAGGCTGGGCCCAAAAATTCAAAATTTTTTAAAAGTTGTAAAACTCATCATAATACCATTAAATGACCTCCATATCACTTTTCAGGGTCAAAAGTGCTATTTTTGACTTCTAATTCAAAATCCGTTCATGTTTGTGAACTAAAAAAGTGACTTTTTTTCAAAATAACTCAAAAAACTCTATTTTCCCTCTTCAAACTCCCATTTTCATACCCAAAACCCAAAAAGTCATATTTTTCACCTCTATTCCCTCCATACCATACAACAGAAGGGTTGTTTCTCCTCCTACCATTCTCCCTACTTCTGCAGCAATGACAACAACTCTTACTCCCATGGAAAGCTCTAGAGCTCGTAGGAGACCAAAAGACGAAGTTCACACAATGACGTGCCACAACATCAAAACAATGGAAGGAAGTTGGCTACCACAAGAGTTTTGCAAAGGTGCATGGGTGTACATGCAGCCATCTAGACTTGGTCCTCATCATGTTCCAGATCGTGGAAATTTGGATCTTTGTTGGAAAGGTAAGCTCTTAGGATTCAAGCAGCAAACACATGGTGGGATGGTTGCTATTGTACAACATGTCTTCACAGTTTCAACCATGAAGTTAGAAAACTCCAATAGAATTAGATATCCAATCCATTGTGAGTATTTCTATTTTTTCAATGCTTCATGGTGTTAAATGTCTTAATTACTCATCTCATATGTTTTTCATTGCTACAGTCATATTTCCTTCTAGTTTAGTGGAAGAGCAACCACTTCATAGTCTTACAGGAACTTTCAAAGCATTACATGCAGACATTGGGGCATTAGTGTTTCCAGATGTACCTCCTGCTAAACTTATTCGTGAAAGGATCTTCTTTTACACTCACAAGTACATTGTTCCTTCCACAGATGGTGAATATGGAAGGTTGGAGATTATCAAAGTTGACTCTCTTCTTAGTTTAGAGTGGCCAAAACCTGATTTTTGGTCCATATCATCTTTCAAGCGTAAGATGATCTTTCAAGCGTAAGATGGTGATGGACATACATAACTCTTTGAAATTCACACGAGTGTCTAGATCAATAGGTCTTCATTGGACTCTAACAATCCATTGCTTTGTTTTCATATTTCAAGGCATTCCTTTTGTAGAAACTCCTACAATGTTCCTATGTAAAGATATTACATACGAAGCAGTAGAAGGATTGTTTGGGGAAAACTGGGGTTATGTAGAAGGATTGTCAAAAGGGGATAGATATCGTTGTAGAATTGGTGACACAGGTATAGGTTTTCGCTATTTAAAACATCACACCTCATTGTACATCAGATTTTATTATGATCGTTGGATGTGTAAACTAGGAGAGTGGATACCTTTGCAAAGCTCGGAGGGATCTTTAGCTTCATTTGAAATTAATGTGAAGTTACCAAACAATGATATGGAGGTGGTTTTAGTTAATCAACATTGGAACTTGGCCAACTTGAGAGAGCACTTACTTATCATGGGATATGATGATCTTCATGATTTCAAATTTTGAATACGAGGGAACAAGGTAAGAGTTGTATTCCATATATACATATATATATATATATATATATATATATATATATATATATATATATATATATATATATATATATATATATATATATATATATATATATATATATATATATATATATATATATATATATCTTATTCTCTCACTATTGTTCATGATTTGAAAATGTTTTACTCTTTTATGAATTGTCCACAGATTGGAAAGAGATTGGAAGACAAAATCAAGGTTCTTGCAGATTGGAGCATGGATGGAAGTGAAATTTCATTGTCATAACTCTTTTTTGTAAAGATACTGTGAAACTTGTAAACAAACCTATTTTTGCAATGAAAAATTTTTCACATTTGCTTCAAGGATATTTTGGCCACATTCTACTTGTATCTGTACATTCTCAAGGTTTTTCTTGAAAGAGCATTCTTATTGTTTATTTTCTTTGATGTGATCTCAAATGTCAAAGTTTTCCTTTCCAAGACTCTTATGTTTTAATTTAAGGAAAAGTCACTTCTATGAAAAAGTGGGACCCATCACTTAAAAATTCTAGAAAGGTTATAAATAGGAGTCCTCTCTCCTCATTTCTCACTTTTGCAACTACATTGAGTGTTAGAGCAGTCTGCATTTGCAAGCTATGTCTTCCACCTCTGTACCTACTAAGAGTGCACGCCACAAGTTTCTAGAATTTTTGGAGGATTCAGATTATAAAGGTCAACATGACCTATATGATCTTCTCTCCAAGGTTCCTGATCTCCATGGAACCGTGCAAATGAATGCCGATGCTTTGGAGGAGCTACTTCAATATATGCAAGTTCATATATTGCGTTTCTCCATCGAAATACCACCATATGATGGAACTTGGGTTCCATGTGACCTTCTCACCTACATTCATAAAGGTGATGAGGCATTTGCAAAACGATTGAAACGGTTCCAGGTAATTGCAAAGGAAGCAGGGCACCTTCTTGATGAAACTGTGGCACTTATAAGGAAATTGAATAGGAAATGCAAGATGGGTGCAAAATATCTTTCATTCATTGCTTCCACAATTTTCTTTGTGAATGAGGAACCAGAACCAATTCCTCATGAGATCCCTCATCTTCTTACAGGTAGTTTTGTCGAGGATAAAAAGGAACCACCTCAAGAACCCTTGAATCTCCTATTAGAGAGAGAAGCTATTGAGAAAACTTATCCTCTTGGTGTGGATGATAAGTTGAAAGAAGTGCCTAAGCCATCCACCTCTTCGGAGCCAGAAGCAACTTTTCCAGAGGTGGAGATTGAAACTTTTTCAGTGGTTCTTGTCGAGGGACAAGAATATTTGTTTTTACATGATGTAGAGAAGGCATTTGGGCTACGGCTGGATGAATGCCTAAGTTTGTTTTGTACTTTGTCAGAGTGTCCTTTGGATAGTACCTCTGACTTGTTGGAGAAAAAGTGTTTGCCATTTGGTGACTCAGTGGCCGACACAATAAAACTGGTTTGCAATGACATACTCACAAGTGAACATGAACATATCACAGAAGAACAATTTAGTAATGCACAAGAAAGGATATTGGAATCAAAAGTTCCCACCTCACCAGTAATCGATCAGAGTGGGATGTCCCACTCCAACATTAATTTACAACTTCAAGAGAGAGGAGAAGAAGAAGATAGAGTTCAAGATGTAAGTATCTTCAATTCATGTCATTCATTCTTACAAACACATGTAGCTACTAATCATAAAACTTTGTGCAAGAGGTGATTGAAGTCAACAAGTTTGCAGCAAGGAGTGGAGGTGATCGAGTGGCTCATGGAGGTGGCTCATCCCTTGCAAACTACATTGGGAAACTTCCCAAATACCATTTTGTAATTATCCATAAAGAGTTCAATCCTCAGGGCCACTTCATGACATGGTGTCTAAAGGCCTTATGTAAATTTCTTTGTTTATCAACCATTACACAGGGGAGTAATTGTATCTTTTTAGTTAAGAAATCCCTTGTAACTACAACCTTAGGTTCCAACTTCCGTGGAAAGGTCTTAGGTCAAATAGGTATATCTCTAGGTCTAGGAGTAAGAAATGTTGATGAAATAGCAAACTCAATTTTGACTTACACCCTACCCATGGCTTTGGAGCGTCGAAAGAGAGTCATTGAGAAACTCAAAGCCAATTGATGCAAACAATTGAATTAATATCAAATTTTCACTTTGCTTTATTTACAATTGTCTCAAGTATTTCTTTTTTATTATTTTATCTAAAATTCTTTTGGACCTGCATGTGATGTATTGATGTCATGTAGGGCATTGGGAGGATCTTTAGTTTCTCTCTTTTGGACCTTCTTTCTCTCATTTAAGTTCATGTAGGGCTTTGTGAGGCCAAATAAGGCCCTGTCACAGAAACGCGGGAGAAGGCCCTGCAAAACGTTTGCAGGGCCTTCTCCCGCGTTTCTGTGGTAGGGCCTTATTTGGCCTCACAAAGCCCTACATGACCTTAAATGAGAGAAAGAAGGTCCAAAAGAGAGAAACTAAAGATCCTTACATGCCCTAGGTGACCTTACATGAGACTGAAACTTCACTAGATGGATATTTTCAAGAATGCAAATGTTCTAAGTTTCAAAATGCTCTGCTCATATGTTTCAAAGGTATAGGGAGGTCAAAATTTGTTCATATTAACTACCCATGAACTAGATTTACTACTCATGATCCTTCTTTCATATTTCAAAGGTCTTGTAGGGCACTAGGAGGCCAAATAAGGCCCTGCCACAGAAACGCGGGAGAAGGCCCTGCAAAACGTTTGCAGGGCCTTCTCCCGCGTTTCTCTGGCAGGGCCTTATTTGGCCTCCCAATGCTCTAGAAGACCTACATGACCTTAAATGAGAAAGAAATTTCAGTACATGGATATTATCACTAGATCAAAATGACAAGATAAGAAAACAATCACTGATATATGAGAGATTATCACAAGAAAACACATGGAAATGTAAAATGACTGCTCATGTTTCATTCTAAATAATGAGATTATAAATGGAATGATTTCATTGAAAATGGCACTATTTACAAAAAATCTCTTGTCCGTAGAGATCAGTTACAAAACTTAGCTACAATCACCCCTAATTCTCCTAGCTAACTGTATGTCCTTCGGTTGTATAGTGACTCGCTTAGTATGGATGGTGCACAAGTTGGAATCCTCTAGCATTGATATAAAAAATGCTTCAGCTGCCTCTTGTAAAGCTTCTAAAGCTAGAGCTTGGATCCTTAACCCTGCACAATACCTTTGTAACTCTTCTTTGACCACCCTTGCAAAGGGTCTTCTAGGTATGAGAAGCTCAACTGTCTTTTGATAGTGCCTTATCTACAAATGCCTTCATATATCTTCTTCTTCATTGTGGTGCTCTAGCTTGTGGTGGTGGTGGTGGTCTTCGTTGGACATTTTCTTGTGGTCTTGGTTGGGGTGGTCTACGACGAGGTTGAAAGACTTTCTTCTTCCGTTGCACGCGTCTTGAGCTTTCTCCTTGTTCAGGATGTTGTTGCTGGCTTTGCTCCCTCTCTTGATCATTGGGTATGGCCCCCTGATTTGATGGTAGTGTCTTTCCCGCTACAGTAACCCTATGATTTGTAGGTATTTCTTCGTTACCCCATGGTGGCAATGTTTGACTCTCATCACTTGATTGTGAACATTGTTGAGACACATCCTCATGCGATTCATCAAAATCATCATCAGAAACTACCTGTCTATGAGCACGCTCCTTCACCCTTGTCTTTGTTGGTCTCTTTGGTGATGGAGGCTCATCATATGATGATGGTGGTGATTGGGGTTGATTTACGGCCTCTTCCCTGGATTGCCCATGTTCCACTTGTTCATGCAACTGTTCACTCCCAGAGGTATGGCCACCACCTGTTTCACGATGGGGTGCAGAGCGCGAGACACTACGTCGCCTTTTGTGGTGATTCATCCATGGTGGCTTCTGAGTGCCTTGCACATAGGTAGGAAAGTTAATGGGATCCTTCCTTGCAGTTTGCTTTGTTCGTGCCATCCTCTATAGTGCTAGAATGTTGAAATGGGACAATGAGTCTCCTTTTATAATGTTTCACTTAAAAAGGTTCTGTTCACATCTGAATGGACAAAAAATAGTTTAAAAATTAAAAATTACCTTAAAAAATTGCAAACAAGAGATTAGTGTGTAGCAAACCTTATGAATTATTCAGAAAATGCCATGAATGTATTAAATGACTTCACTTTCATGATGAACCCTGTCGTGTTCTTGTAGCCCGCCATTGAGCATGACGTAAAGGTCCCAATGATGACTTCCATTTTTCACTTGCTAAGTTGTGTTGATTAAATCTTGCAAGTTTTGCAACTTTCGACTCCTTGGCTCGTTCCATTGCATATGTCCTTGAAAATGCAGTACGATAAAACCAATTAAACATCTCTTCCATATAGTTTGATTGCATTGCACCACCACCATGTCGTGTGTTCTTGAAGTAAACACCTCTAGCCTTGTAATGTGACTTCTCCATTCCTTGTGTACTAAAAATCTCCAATGAACCATATCAATGCATAAAAAATTCTCCATGTGCAAATAAAATATGTTGAAATGATATAAGTACATATAACACAATCTTATCAACAAGAAAATTGAAAAAATAAGAAAACTTACAATGTAATGTGTAATATTGCTCTCTCCCCAAGATAGGATGAAACACTTTGCAAACTCCATTAATGTATCTTGAAACAACTGACGGTCATTTTTGTTGGAGTTATTAAGACTCATTAAGCCTACCAACTTATCTAAGCATGACCAAACCTTCTTTCGCCTATTACTAAGGTCAATTTGAGAATCATTATCAGTGGTGATCATACACAAGTCTTTCCATAGCTCCCTGCATTCATTTTTCTTAGGGGTTACACCTCTTCTGAAAAATTTTCTTGCCTTCTTCCCTATCATTGACACTTGTTGCAAACTATTTTGCGATTCACCAGGTTTTTTGACAACTAGAGTTACATTACCACCATGACAACCAATCGAATTAAGCAACTCTTCCAATTTTTTGATTGCTTGTACAGATTTATCAATTCGCTTCATGCAAAATGCATATTCTATGTGGAGCTTCAATAGTCTATCAAATATTCTCATGAAAGCATGCAATGTGCAAAAGTGAACATTAACTAATGGAAATGGAATAATGGGATTCCAATCTTTATCTAATGTGTCACGGTTAGGTATTTCTAACATTTGACACCTTAACAAAGGTCTATCCCATTTCGTGGAAGTAGGTGCATCTATGTATTCATCTAAGCTAGATAGTACTTTTTGTTGTCCCTTTGTTACTTTGTAGCCTCGAGTACAAAATGGACATGGATAACGAGAAGATGCACCTTGCTTGCAACCTAACATGCATTTGATAGTTTTTAAATCCCCACCCAAGTGCCAATCTATCTCAAAATCACCAAAGTTTTCTATGTGGAGCTTTGCACCATGAATTTGAGAAACTATTACTTTAGTGATCCATGGGGTCCTACTAAAAATCCATGAAAGAACATCATTGGATTCTTTAGGTACTTCAATAGCACCTAACCACCATATTTCTTTCTCGGATTGAACACTATATGTAGAGTTAGAGCTAGAGTTACTACTTTCATTAGATATGGCATTTCTCATAGCTTCATTCATGAGTGTCAAACTCAATCTCTCCATTCGTCGTCCCTTTATGATCTGGCATTCATCTAACTTCAATATAAACTATAATTTGGTATTACAATCTGCATAAATTAGCAAAATCTTTATAACATCAAAATACAATGTATATCAAGGTAACAATAGTGCACATACCTGGTATAGTAGATTTGTAAAATCGAACCATTGCCTGTTGAAGCCTCTCCAAATCCACGAATATGTTGTTGTCCTTTGTGTAAGGAAATCCATTTCCAACTGCGCTTTTCAACTCTTTTTTGGATGTAGATAAATGATAAATAGACATAGACATAATATCCTCTATATATAAGTAGTTTCCAAGAATACTAGTTATATCTTCATTGGACATTGACTTCTTTAGCGATACCTTGTAAGGAGATGGAAACATATTCTGCAAAATACCTTCTCTTTCTAATGAATGCTTCAAAAGGTTGTAGAATGCACTCTATCCTTTAGTACTAATTCCTGCTTCATCACATACCATCTGCACGTCTCTAGGAGTGATAATATCTTGTAACTTTTTTGTGAAATCTTTAATCACTTGCTTCTTGATAAGGTTTCCTATCCGTGACTCCAAAATACTAACCACCTTCTTGTTGGTCAAACAAGAATTTAATAACTTGAATTGATCCTCTGTTGTTGATGACACATTAACATCTTCAACGAATGACCTACATAACAAGAATATATATATATATATATATATATATATATATATATATATATATATATATATATATATATATATATATATATATATATATATATATATATATGTATATATATATATATATATAAGTCTTCCAAAAAGAGAAACAAATACAAGCCAAACCTTATCACAAAAACTCGTTGTTTGCGTGCTCCACCACCAATTGAAAGAGATTCAAAGAATGTTAATGATCATCTCCTATGTCGCATCCCAAGTGGAGTCTCTCTCAAGTGTTGGACAGTGTTTTTTAATTTCTCAATTGTTCTCTCCTTTTCTTCCATATGCTTTTCAAGCTCTGCAATCTTTTCTTGTAAAGATATGATTGTGCTTTCAAAAGCGACCAACCTTGTATGATTTAGTTGATATTGTTGAATCCAATACTTAGTAATGACATTTGAATGTGTAGATAATCGTTGACAATAACCTAAGAGCCCAGCTTACCGGCACCGATGAACTGAAGTAAAGTTGAGAGGTTATGCAATGTTGGATGGTAAGAAGATATTGGATCAAGAGGGTATAATGAACCATGAGTCCAAAGATCAATATTCTTTTCTCCAGCTTCACGACGCTCATTTTGAGAGTTCACATCATTGTTGCACTGTGTATTTGGAGCAAACTCTCTGGGCACACGAACATGGATACTCGTTGATGTTGGGGCATGAAGATGTCCTAATGTGAGGTTTGTAATAGGTGTCAACATCATCTTTTCCAACAATTAAACAATACTGAGAAAGAGACCAGAAATTTGTTTGGAAGAGATGCTAGAACATGATTTTCACAGGAAAAGTTTGTTTTCTTGGATGTGGATAGGTCACAGTGTGTTTTTCCACTGAGAATAGCCAAAAATGTTGAAATTTTGAAAAATTCATTTTTTGGGTGAAGAGTAGTTACGGATTTGATGATGTGGCACTCTACTTTTGGAGGGATTTTAAAAATATTACTTTTTCAAAAGGAAAATTAAAAACTAAACTCAAAAAAGTCACTTCTGACATATATATTAGAAAATGAGCCCTTTCAAGTAAATAAACACTAAAATTGAGACTTAAAAAAAAATCATTTTTTTATTCCCATACATGCTTGAGTTTGATGATGTGGAAAGTAGATTCCCTTTCTCTCTCTCTAAAAGAAGAGAGAGAGGAGCCTAGTAAGCCTTAAAAAAAGCCTACTCTAGCCTACTAAAAAGTGCCCTATTAAATGCACTTTGTCCCCTTAGACAACAACAGAATTAGGCTTAATCCCTAAAAATTAGGAATCCTTACAAGGCCCATATAGGGTTCACCTTTTTTCCTAATGGTGGATCACGAATGATGTGTTATGCCTGATACCACTCTTGAAAAATTCTACAATGAATGCTTCTAGCAGTTGACCTATATTTTGGTAATCACAACTATTTAGAGGGTGAAACCAAGCTAAGGTTGTTCCCTTGAGAGTCAAACCAAATGATTCGAACTGTGTGAACAAATCCTCAATCTGCTTAGCACTTAACACTTGTTTGAACTCTGCCACATGATCATAAGGATCTCTTGACCCATCAAAATAGTTATTCATTGCCTTGAACACTTGAGAGGGTCTAAGGGTTCTTGGGTACTCTTGAGGTCTAGGTAATGGAATATTGTGGTTATCTCTCTGATGCCTATGTGCTCCATGTCTCTCTCCTTTAGGTCTTTCATTTTCAAATCTTGATCTTTCTCTACCCACAGTGTGTGCCAAGCTTGCCTGAGGTCTCTCTCTAGCTCTTTCCATCTGGGTTTCATGATCCTGTTCCTTGGAGGCCATGTGAGACATTAGATCTTGGTGGGGAAAAAATCAATTCACCCTGCCAAGTGTAGGCATGCCTGTCATGCTCTGTTACCAAAAACATTCTCTCCGATATATCATGTAGGTAGACAAATTTGTCTAGCATGTCACGATCTTTGAACTCATAGATGATGACTCTGCCTATATTGCTAGGTTGATTAGGCTTGAATCTCCAAAAGGATTCCTCCATTTTTCTTCAAGAATAGTTCTATGCTTTGTTGTCTTGGGGAATCCAATCTGGAGTGATCACTCTGGTCAAGACTGACTTGCCTCTAGGAATCTTGGGTTCTTGTCCTACATCTCCTTGCTCTAGGTATCCTATCTCATTCTCAGGAATGCTATTTCCAAAATCATTTGTCTTTTCAGATAAGATGGTAACCACATACATGGTTCATTGCTTATCAATATAAGAACCATCCTCAAACTTGACCACTGGGTGTTCAAGTTTGAAGGGTTGATCGAGATTTTTGAGTTGGACAATTGACCGCCTCAAACCATCCTCATAGATGCATGTGCCTAATTGGTTGGTCCCAATATACTCCAGTTGTGTCTTATAGGGACTTTTTATTGTTTGTAAATAGGCAGTTCCTGAGCTACTTGTAGGTCTCCCCATGCTGAAAGACATTTCTGAATCACTTGTCTCCGAACTTAGCACATAGGGGTAATGCCTAAGTTGTTGTTCCCAAGAACTAGCAGTATGGTTGACATTGGCCTCACATGATCTAATTCTGTTTCTATCCTTGCCTAGGTGTCTACTAGATCTCATGTTCATAAGCTTTGTCTTCTAGTCCTAATTTTCCATTGTATTGCTCAAAATTCTTTGAAGCACCTTGGGCTTCCGAGTCCCACCTAAGTGTCAAATTCAAAATAGTATATCTAAAAATCCCTATAACTTTTACAAAAAATAGTCAAGATTTGTGTGGAATTTGAAATGAGCTTTCTAACGAACCCAAAATTACAACAAACGGATTTTGTATGAAAACATTATGCCAGTTCAAGGTTCTGGGGGTTAAAACATGCAAACATGATCTCTCTAGGATTACTTCAGGACAGACGATACACGATACTTAGGAAGTATCGGTGATACTTGGGAGCAAGTGATACATGATACTTGAGCCAAGATGATACACGATATTTGCTGTCACGATAGGAACTTCATGATACGATACTTGAGCTATCATGATACATGATACTACTCTATTGGCGATACACGATATTCGTGAAGTATCATGATACGTGATATGGCTCCTCACAATACGTGATACTTATTGAAGTGAGGATACACTATACACAGGGGGATGATATGATACTTGGATTAAGCACGATACGTGATACACGATACTTGCACTCAAATGATATGACATCGCATGGTCAGGATACACAATACTTGTGAAGTATCATGATAATCTATCGAGTGATCCACGATACTAGATATGCCACAATACGATACTTGTCCTTGAACGATACACGATACTTGCGGCTTTGCAATATGATATTGATCATGAACTCAACCAAACACGATACTTGGAGTTTTTGAAGTCCAAATTCAAAACTTTTTGTAGATATGTGTACCTTAAGTCCTCCTTGTAACTCCTATGTGCTATAGATGCAAAATCTCGTTAGGCCGCATGATTGTCACTCATTTTTTGATGTTTAGAGAGTGCAAAGCTCCTCTTTAATACTATTTCAGCACTGAACTCTCTTTGGATGCCTTTCTTGTAGCCACAAATGGAAAACGAGGTGAATGTATAGTCAGAAACATGAGAAAATCTGAGAAGATGAAGATGGGAGAAGATGGTGATGATGATGATGATGAAGGTGGAGAGAAACTCACAAACTAAACTGAGAATGATGGTTTTTCTTTACCTTCCAATGTTGCTACTCTAAATCTAACCATCACAACGTTCATCCTCAAGCTCTCTCCTCGACAAGGGCACCAACTTTGGTGTCACTCTAGCACAATGGTAAGTACCAACATGAGGACATTCACCTCATAAATGCCAATCGGTGGAGATGTGAGGAGTGCTATGAAAACCATGAGCAAGTGAAGGCACAAGTGCGTGAGTGAGAAGCACACAAGCATGCACACACATACACACACACACGACAAGAGCAAAGAGAGGAACAATGGAAAGCTTCTATTACAAAAGAAATATCTTACAAGAGCTCATGTCCAATGACATGGACATCTTACCATCCATGACACCTCCACTCACACTCGCCATACCACTTCCCACTCCCTCACCATCCATTTACCACTCACTCACCACCATGTTCACTTTAGCATCCACTTCTCCCTTACCCTTACCCTTCCCCTTCCAGCTTGCATCATATACAGACTCACATACAATCATGCACTCACTATCCACCTTCATATCATCCACCATTGACAATCCTTTACAACATACGTTCAACAACATGCATTTGGTATGAGTAGACTTCAATTCCCTAGGCTAGAGATATTAGGACTTGCAAAGGACCACCACCAAACTACAATCTAGAACCAACTCCTTGAGCATAGAGAATGCATCTCTCAACGCACGCTACATAGAGATAAAGGAAAATTATCATGCCATGGAATTAGAGTAAGAATAGAAGACCAAAGAAGCCATTATGGAAGCAAAAGAAAAACTTTGCATGTAGATGGATCGAAATGCACAATTAACTTGCAACATGGGACTTCTTTGAAGACACCTAGTCACAACACTAGATGAAAATCAGAGGTTACAAGAATAAAACCAAGACGATTTTGAAGCTACCATGGATCACCCCAGCGTACCACTTAGTCATAGCCACTTCCACGCAATCCCCTTTGACACCATAAAGCTTCTCTTAGAGGATCATGCATGATTTGTTGAAGATTATGACAAGTTCACATAGGAATGTAACACCTTGTGCGGTGCGAGAGCTGCCACACAATTATCATAACAATAAGGCCCACTTCCCCAGTAGATAGCCACTCCACTTGAAATATTGGAAGAATTGAACACTCTACACAAGCAAGACACTATGATATAGAACCAATTGGTAGAACATGTTGTACTCTAGAGGCCCGAATCCCCACCTAACTTACTAGTGCAAAAGGAAACAGTCACTATTCCTTTCCACCCCACTTTTGAAGAAGATTATGAACCCCACGTAGGTGTTGGTAAACGTGTCATCGACAAGGGTCACAACACCTTTGAGCTACCATGAATTGCATGGATGAAGCATGTAGAGGAATCGGGAAAGACTCATTTTGCTTGCATTGAAGCTTAACTTCAAACAATGGCTATCATTGAAGAGGACATACTAAAGTCATCATACTTTGCATAACTCATGCCAAGGAGATACATTTTGACCAATGAGATTCAATATAAACCATACTTTATGTATCTTGATGAGTACAATTTAGAGATTGATCAAGTTACAAGAAAGAGACCCACACACGCTATGCAATTCCAAGGAGAGGAGCTTCCTCCATAAGCAATCAAAGGCACCATTGTTCACTCACACTAGAGGTGACTTATTATGGGAATACAACGAAATGTTATATACTTGGTCAAAGGCTCTGATGAACATAACGTACAATCCTTGCTATGGCCCAATCCCATGACATTGATCCTCACCAGCTGTTGGCATACAGGTCATATGAAGAGCATACAGGTACAATAGAGCAGTCGTGCACAATACGGCAACAAGGCCTAATCATTTTTCCCAAGGACCATTCACAACTCAAGTGATTTTAATCACTACGCAAACATTGTAAATTCCGTTTTTGGTAGAATAGACTCCATTTTGTTCAAGCCGAGGAGTCCTCGAGCCTGAGGAGTACTAGAATTAGCTACATATCAATTTTCATAATTTTTAGACTTCGTTTGAGCCCTCAAATAGGCTCTAGAACCTAATTTTTAACTAGGCCGGACACTAGGTCTGGACAAGGCCAAAGCTAGTGAGAAAACTATAAAAAGAGCTAGAGAGCTCATTTTTGGGGGTTAGATTGTTTGTGAATTGAGCTTATGTAAGAGACTTTTTGACTAATGCAAAGGACTCCATTGTTCCTCTCCTGGTTCTTGCCTTGTGTGCGCGTGTGTGTATGTGTGTGCATGCTTGTGTGCTTCTCACTCACACACTTGTACCTTCACTTGCTCATAGTCTTCATACTAGTCCTCACGTCTCCACGGATTGACAATTATGAGGTGAATCTTCTCACGTTGGTACTCACCATTGTGCTAGAGTGACACCAAATTTGGTGCCGTTGCCGGGGAGAGAGCTTCGAGGACGAGCGTGTGATGGTAAGACATCGAGTTGAGACATTGGAGTTATAGGTAATATCCTTTCTTTTCCTTATTTTTCTTCATTTTTTCTTATTTTTGCATCACCATCATCCCCACCATCTCCCACCTCCATCTCCATCTCCACAAAAATTTCAGTTTTTTGGTCATTTTCCACTCCCCACCTCATTTCCCTCATTCCATTGTGAGAGAGAGCGAGAGAGAGCTTGCATGCAATCTGCTTTTGGGTGTTTTTTGAGCTTTTGTTGCAGGAAATAGCTGTACCACCTTCTCCAGCAGTGTGCGCAGGTACGACAGACTCTGCACAGGTCCCAGGACGTCGACCTCTGTCTGTCGCGACAGACAGAAAATCTTGATATTTTGTGAATGCGTGTTTGGCACGGTAACCTACACCATTAGAGCACTCCAAATCACTAGAAGTTTCTCAAAAAATTGCGTTTTTTTAGTCTATCGCGATAGACACCGTCTATCGCGACAGACCCATCTATCGCGACAGACACCGTCTATCGTGACAGACACCGTCTATCGCGACAGACACCCGTCTATCGCGACAGACAGAGACCCACGATAGAGACCGTCTATCGCGACAGACACTCGTCTATCGTGACAGACCAAATCCCACGATAGACCCCGTCTATCGCGACAGATACCGTCTATCACGACAGACACCGTCTATCACGACAGACCAAAACCACGACAGACGACAGACACCGTCTATCGCGACAGACCCGTCTATCGCGACAGACACCGTCTATCGCGACAGACAGCCCCCCACGACAGCTTGTGTCTATCGCGACAGACACCGTCTATCGTGATAGACAGACATTTTCGGCAAAAAAATAAGGGGTAATTTTCTAGGAAATTTAGGCTAAATTTTGGGCACATTTGCATACTCAAATACTCATACACTTATAAAGGCCTTAGAAGAATGCATTAAAACTCCTGAAAGGTTCTATTTGTCTGTTTAACCCCCTAAACCCTGAACGATCATAATTTTTTCATACGAAATCCATTTTTTGAGCTCTAGGGATTTTTAGATATGATATTTTGAAATTGACATACCGAGGGGTAGGTACACCAAGGGAGCTCTAGAGGAAATTTTTTAGCAATGCAAAAGGGGGAACTAGGGTCATTAAAAAGTTCCTGAAATAAATTGTCTGTCAATTGAAGGATCAAATTGAAGCTAAACTTGGGATTCTTACAGGATCATCGAGAGCTCTTGGAGAAAGCAAAGTAAGTGACAGGGCGAACAAGCTTGGGAACGTGCTTCCTGGTAGGCCATCATCACCAGGAGGAGCGACTTGAGGTTGGAACATCACTTAACCCCCTCAGTCCATTCTTAGCATAGGCTAAGTGCGAATAGTTGTCCTGATTGACTAGGGGTACGATAGGAACACTCAAGTTTGAAGAGTCTTTAACTTCTCAAGTGCAAGGATAGGCTAAATTGCAGTCAAAGGATAACTTAAAGGAAAAGAACTTAAGCGGACGTAGAACATCAAGTACGACACACTAAAGTGCTCCTGACGACGCTTAATTAAAAACAAGAAAACACATCCAAAGGAACTTAATAGGAACAAGTGACTGATACCAAAGAATCAGCAACGTACAAAGGGCATATGAACCTTAGGTCAGGTAGACACCTAAGGAGAGACAGACAAAGTCTTAGATCTTTAGAGGCTAGTGTCAATCATACTGCTAGGTCTTGGGCCCAGCAGTTGAGCCATCATTCGTATTACCCTAGTTCTGAGACTAGCGAGTCTGAGATGTCCCACGGTATGGAGAGACCTACAAGAAGTTCTGGGGTGCCATATTTACATAGGGTGGAAGGCCCTTACAAGATGCAACTCGAGTACCTTAGGAACAACTGATTAGGTGCTAGCATCTATGAGGACGGCCTAGGAAGATTTGTGGTCTAGATTAAAAACCCTGACCAATCCATTAGACTAGAGCGCCCAGCTGTCAAGTTTGAAAATGGAGCATACTTGGACAAGGAAGGGACAATATATGTAGTCACCGGTCATCCAGATAGGATAGATGAATTTGGGAATGTGGTCCCGAAAACGGACTTAGGTGACCTAGAGTAAGGAAACATGGGCGAAGAACCTAGAACCCCCCG
Source organism: Ceratopteris richardii (assembly GCA_020310875.1). Taxonomy (NCBI): domain Eukaryota; kingdom Viridiplantae; phylum Streptophyta; class Polypodiopsida; order Polypodiales; family Pteridaceae; genus Ceratopteris; species Ceratopteris richardii. The sequence goes on along the minus strand of CM035422.1, from coordinate 180,606,607 downwards.
AGGCAAATCTGTTCTCACGAGGATTATCACACCAAAGTGGATTCCCCAAGATAATAAGAGCATAGATCTCCTCTTGAACCGAGAGACAGATGAAGCCTTTTGGAGATATAGACCTAGTCAGCCGAGTGAGGTAGGAACAATCATGATATATGAGTTCAAAGATCTTGATATTCCAGGGAGAGTGACCTACTTAGATCACTCTTCAGAGAGGATCTTTGGGGTTACAGAAAATGATAGGCATGCTTACACTTGGAAAGGCGAATTTATCTTCCCCCAACCAAGATCGAATGTGGCCTTTGGTCTCCAAGGAGCTGGAACATCTCAAGCTCATGGGAATCAAAGAGAAAGGAGTAGAGAGAGACCTGACGTAAGCTTTGCCAACTCTTGGGGAAGAGAAAGAATGAGAACGAAAACAAATAGAGGGGAACCTGAGGGACATAGAGCCCCAGGGAACCGAAGAAATGCCGATGATTTCCCTTTGCCAAGACCGAGAGAGCACACGAGGACCTTGAGACCGACCTAGCTAGTTAAGTCCATGAAAAACTACTTCGATGGCACGGGAGACCCCTACGATCATGTAGCTGAGTTTAAGCAAGTCTTGAGATCTGAACAAGTTGAAGACCTGTTCACGCAATACAATGCCTTTGGTTTGACCCTTAGGAACACCGCCCTGACATGGTTTCAGCCACTAAACGAGAGGCAGTTCAGGAGCATAGATCAACTTCTAGAGGCATTCATTATTGAATTCTCTAAAAGTGGCATAAGGCATAATACTTCCTCATTGATATACAGCTTCAAGCAGACCCCGCAAGAGACTGTGAGACTTGCAGGAAGAAGATTTAGGCAATATCTTGAGCGATGTCCTGGTCCTGAGTTACCCACGACCGCTAAGCAAGTGGCTTTATTCTTGGATGGATTGCTAAGTACCAAATTGAGATCATATGTGTACTTGAAGGACCCCCGGACTATAGAAGAATGTGTACGCATGTGCATCGATATTGAGGATAACCTAGGGGAGGAGTTAGAGCTTTCCAAAATCTACAAAGATTCAGATAGTACCTCTAGCCTCTCTTCCTCACAATCCACATCAATTGAGGAACTTGCGGAAAAAGTAGCTCAAAAACTAGGTGTCTCTAGCAAACAAATTCCTAGATTTACCCCAGTAAAGAGGTGTTATACTTGCGGTGGTGACCATATGGCAAACGCATGTCCCATCATGGCTCAACCCCAAGTGAATCCTAGCAGCCAATATTGCACCATAGAGCGAAGGTACACAAATCACTCAACACAAGACTGCCCATACAATAAGCAAGCGGTTAGGCAAACCTACCCCCAGCCATACCCTCAACAAGGCAAATACCAGAGTGAATACTCACCACAACAGTATACTAGGCCTCAGCAAAATTACCAACCGCAATATCAGGCCCAACTGAGACCCTAGCCTGTGCTAGCACAACAACCACCTGCTCCTACTAATGTGATTCCGGTAAAGTATGCTGCTGCAGAAGAAAACCTGAATAGAGCTATAGTCCCAGTAACACCATTAATCTCAGAAAGTGATCCCAGTGACCATAGCTTTGATTCTACACATGTTGATAGTCCCCAGGCTTACTACATGCAGTCTCCTAAACATGGTGAGTCTTACTACAGTGAGGAACCGAGTGAACCTAATTGGGAGACAGAGTATGCGAATGTCATGTACGCGAACCCCAACCCTAGACCTCAACCTAGGCAGGTAAGACCTCCATTTCCTAGAGGGCCATGCTATAGATGTCAGGGGGATCATCTCATTCGTGATTGTCCCTTGCCTCCACCGACACAACCCCAGTCAGTGGCAATCCAGGGCTATTGCCAGGAGTGTGGAAAGGAGCATCTCTTACGCGACTGCCCAAAGAATCCTAATAATATGCCAAAAATCACTCCTATCAATGTGATTGGCTTAGTGGTAGACTCCGTAGGAAGTGTGACTTCCACAACCCCAGTACAAGTCATCACGAGAGCCCAGACACATAAGCAAAACCAAGACTTAGGCCAGGAAAAGAATGCGGAGGTTAATGAGACTGAGAGCTAGAATAAGAAGAGGACAAGAGCTTGGAGAGATAGCCGTGAACGTATGAAAAGGCAATGGGGAAGAAAGATGAGCGAACTTGAGGAAAGCCTACGAGAAACCAAAGCCAAAATCATAGAAATCACATCTCAAATGCACTCTCACACATCCCTGCCACTACCATCCCCTTCACCCTCCATTCCTCCACCCACCAATCCGCCACACGTAACCCAACCACCACCCCGAGTAGGATTAGTTTTAGCCGATCCCACTCCTGAAGATCTAGACATGATGCTTAAAGCATATCAAGCCAGAATTCAAGAAGGGCCCAATGTAACAGATCTTGAGAAATGTTACCCTAGAGCTGATCTAGAGATAGAGCGAACAAAGCTTTGTGCTAAAATGGTCGAATTGGCGCAAGCCATGTTTGAAGCCAGTCGTTTGTTCAATGGCTCTAACCCCATCAGAACACCATTGCACTTTGATGGTCTATTGGATAGATTGGAGGGGTTACTTGCAAAGTCTAGAAAAGGAGCCACCTCCCAGGCTAAGGAGAGGGCAAGTGATAGAATAAGCATTCCTCCCAAGGAAGATTATGTGCCTAACTCCACTGAACCAGACACCTCTTCTTCTATGAATCAATACACACCAGAATTCTTGCGAGAGATTCAAGAAGAGAAATGGGCTAAAGAGAGTGAAGTTCCTCCTCCCATTGAACTTGTGGATGACACACACGATCAATTCCCACAAGACCTTCCTTCCATTTATGGAGAACAGGAGAGTGCCCAATCTCAAGAAAGATTAGACTTCGAGTCTAATTCTTTATAAGAACTACCCCATTTCACAGGCCCATGGGAAGCAAAGTCCACTTGTATGAGAGCACCTACAGTCATGGTAAGAAACGAAGATTCAGTCATACCTAGGAACACGGAGGTAGTGAAGAACACCAAAGTGCAGTGCAATCTCACTTTGGAAGAGCTGCTCAAGGTTAGACCAGAAGTGTGGAAACATGTAGCCAATCAAGTGCCCGGAGTAGCAAAACCACATTCCCAGGTAGGATCTCAAAGAACAGTGCCAGACATACCCTTGGACAAGATAGGAGACATGAACGAGGGAGAAGAAGGAAACACCTATCTCCCCATCACTCATCAGGGCTACACAACCAAGGCCATTTTGGGCTCAGGTGTAGGAGTTGCAATTGTTACCACTTCCTTATGGAAACGATGGGGCAAGCCAGCTCTCAGGCCAACGAGAATGAAATTGCAGATGGCTGACGGGCACATAGAAAGACACTTAGGACTACTAGAGGGGATAACTCTCACTACTTGTGGTGTAGAGTTTGAGCACACATTTGCTATCTGTGACTTTAGCAAAAATCAAGCCTATGAGATGATTTTGGGGAGACCATTTATGCGGCAGTTGCAAGTGGTGTAGGATTGGGGAACCAATTCCTTGTATTTGCAACACTTAGGTGTTACAACCAAAGTCAATCTCAAGGATTACTCTCATAGAGATGTCCCTCCTATCCAATGGAACCCCATCCATGATAGAGCCAAAGATGATACGGAATTGGTGCATTCCATAGGATCAGGATCCTCATGGATGCATGAAGACACTCACTTATGGATGTGTAAAGTGGCAGTGGAAGAGGAGAAAAGAGAAAAAGCCAGAGAGGTAGGTGCGAAGGAAACACATAGATCAGTTCAAGACCCAGCCTATGCACTTGTAGTTTTTCCAGACGAAGAATTTGAACCTCACGGCTGGGCAGAAATTCTAGCAACAATGGATGTAGCCATCAATGAAGAACAATGGACACCTCACTGTGATGAGGATGGCTATGACATTTCAGTCTTCTCCATAGAGCCAATCATGGGAGAGGCAGTTTTAGAAGAGTGTGAACCTAGCCCTGATGCATTTGAGGATGCGAGTGACTCCGATCTAGAGTCAATCATTATGGACCCACCTTTTGCATCAGATGAAGAATACTTCTATGAAGTAGAATTTCAACCCCAGAAGCACGGAGAGCTTACAAAGGATGTGAGGCTAGCCACACAGGTAACCCCTAAGGAAGAAGGAAAATTTTAAGAAGTATGAGATAGATGACAGGAGAGTCATGATTAGAATGCCTAAACGAGAGGCGCAATTGGGAGAGGCCTATGATAACAAAGAAACCACCAAGAAAATAGTGGTAGCCATAGAAGGAGAAGAGAGGTGCACTTACATAGGACATGACCTCATTGAGGAAGAAGAGCATGAGCTGATAGCCTTGCTAAGAGAATATAGCGATGTATTCGCTTGGAGTTATAATGATTTGAAAGGAGTGGACCTGGACATATGCTCACATACGATTCCCATGACCACAGACGCCAGACCCTCAAAACAAAAGCCATACACATACAATGACAACTATGCTGCCAAGATCAAAGAAGAGATAGACCGCTTGGTTGAAGCTGGATTTATCTATGAAATTGAGCACACTGAATGGGTATCCCCCATTGTAGTGGTGCCCAAGAAGAACGACAAATTACGAGTATGCATTAACTTGAAGAAGGTTAACGCAGCCACGATCAGGGATAATTACCCGCTTCCTATCACTGAGCATCTATTAGAAAGGGTGGCAGGCAAGGAAGTGTACAGTTTCCTAGATGGGTTCTCTGGCTACAATCAAGTGGCCATTGCACCAGAAGATCAGCATAAAACGGCTTTTTCCACAGAGTGGGGCATATTCGCTTTTAGGGTAATGCCATTCGGGCTTACCAATGCTCCCGCAACCTTCCAGAGATTGATGTGCCATGTGTTTAAAGAGTTCCTGAGAAAGAATTTGGAAGTCTATGTTGATGATCTCTGTGCTCATTCCAACATTAGACAAACACATATACCTGAACTCAGGCAAATCTTTGACAAATGTAGAGAATATCAAGTCTGCCTGAACCCAGAAAAGTGCGTTTTCATGGTCAGGCAAGGCAAGATTTTAGGACACATAGTGTCAAAGAACGGCATCTCCATTGTCGAAGAGAAGGTGAGGGCTATTGCAGAACTACCTAGGCCAAAGAATGTCAAGGAAGTGCAAGCTTTCATGGGGCATTGTGGTTATTATCGACGTTTCATTCACATGTATGCCATCATTGCAAAGCCTCTGTACGAACTTCTGATAAACTTTGAGTGGATTGAGGAATGTGAGAACTCTTTCAATGAGCTCAAACGGCGATTATGCTCAGCACCAATCTTGACTACACCAGATTGGAATAAGCCCTTCCATGTGCATGTGGATGCATCCAATTATGCCATTGGATGTGTGCTTGCACAACCTACTAGTGAAGGTAATATGGATCTTCCCATTGCCTATGCGAGTAGACAGTTGAATGCAGCTGAGCGAAACTATACCACTACCGAACGAGAGGGGTTGGGCATGGTGTATGCGGTTAAAAAGTTTAGACATTATTTGCTTGCAAATAAGTTTAAATTTTTTACTAATCATCAAGCTCTACTATCCTTGGTAAACAAGCCATGCAACACAGGTAGATTGGTGAGATGGTTCCTCTTACTAATGGAATATGACTTTGAGGTAGTGGTGAGAAAAGGCAAGACTCATTTGAGAGCAGATCATCTCTCTAGGCTCACATCCGGAGAAGCCCCACAAGGAGTATCGGATGATCTTCCTGATGCCTACTTGTTTAATTTGGAAGTAATACCTCAGTGGGCTAAGCCACTAGTGCCAGTATTGACATACGGGCCTAACCACCCAGTAATAAACACTCAAGGTAGAGAGGTAGTAAAAGCCCAGAAGTACCATATCATGGCAGGAAGCATGTACAAACAGACAGATCAAGGGATCTGGGCTTGTTATGTAGAAGAGGACTAGTACACTAAATGGTTGCAATTAGCACATGTAGGTGCATTAGAGCAACACTACTCAAAGCAATGAACCTTATAGACACTAAGGAGACTCGGAGTGCATTGGCCGACTATGGAGACTGATGTCCAAAAGTTGTGCAAGGAATGCCCAATCTGCTGCACTAAACCACCTGTGGAACATGCCACTCTTTATCAAGTGTCCATAGTGCCAGATTGGAGTGAACCATATCCTTCTTAAGGACGAAAACATTCCCTCCAGACATGACTCTGGCTAGGCAAAGGAGTTTAGAACAAGAAGCCTAGGATTATTCACTCATTGGTGATAATCTATACAAGCGTGGTAAAGATGGTTACCTGAGACTATGTGTCCATGAGAGTGAATATCTCAAAGTCTTGGATACTGCTCACCAAGGTGTAGCAGGGGGACACTTTGGACCAGATCGGGTAATCAAGGCAATACTATTTGCGGGCTTTTGGTGGCCAACCCTTCACATGGATGCACATACCTATGTGAAACGGTGTGATGTTTGTCAGAGAACTCAGTACCCTATACACAAAGATGAGATGCCACTGAAGCCTATGATGGGCGGACGTGCGTTCTCTAAATGGGGAATAGACTTTGTTGGTCCTATTAATCCCCCAGCGAAGGGTTCACATGCTGAATATATCATCGTGGCCACAGACTATCGAATCAAGTGGGTAGAAGTGAAAGCTACTACAAAAAATGATGCTCAAACAATAGCAAAGTTCTTATTTGAAAATGTAATCACAAGGTACGGATTGCCAATAGAGTTGGTGAGTGATAGAGGCACACACTTCTTGAATGAAGTCATAGAAAACCTTCTCCAAGAATTCTTGGTGATACATAAGAAATTGGCCCCCTATCATCCACAAGCTCATGGCCAGGCTGAGAGCACTAATAAGATCTTATGCAATGTGCTGACTAAACTAGTGAACAATAAACGCTCTGATTGGGACAAACAGCTACACCATGTTGTTTGGGCATACCGAGTTGCCTATAAAATGGTACTCCAAGCCACCCCCTTTCAGATGGTATTTGGCCAAAATGCTGTGCTACCTCTGGACTTTTTGATACCTACATTGAAGGTAGCACAAGAGCATGACTGGACAGGCCATGAACTCTCCTCTCAAATCTTTGATCTTGAACGTCTAGGCGAAACACGATTGAGAGCTGCAGCAGGGATCTATGCAGCGAAGAAGAGGCAAAAGGCATATTTTGATACACATGTGAAGGATAAAGGCTTGAAAGCAGGCGACCTAGTCCTAGTCTACACATTGAAGTAGTATGCACGGAAATTAGAGAAAAGAGGTTACGGGCCAATGATTATCAATAGAATCTCCACAAGTGGCGCAGTTCAACTAGCTACTCTAGAGGGTGATATTCTACCAAGTTACATAAGTGGATGCAAAGTCAAGTTATATAAAGAACCCCTCACTGAAGAGATGCTAAATCGACTCAACACTGCCAAGAAACGTAAAGAAGAAGAGAAAGAATTAGAGAAGAAGCACAGGCAGAAGCTTTAGAACGCATCCGACGAATGAAATTGAGGAGACAAGGCAGAGACCCGCCTATGCCTGATACTCAAGAATCTGTAGGCTACCCTATGGCCATGTGCGAGGCTTCAGGTGGGCATTCCCATAGAATAATGGACCGACGGCCTTTTGTAACCCTAGGAGTAGGACAAGGAAAGGGTGCAAAGACTGTAAGAGCCTTGATTGACTCAGGTGCATCCACTAGTGCTGCCAAATTGTCTTACTGTCAAGAATTGAAACTAACTGTCAATCCTATAGAAGCATATCTCATAGGATTGGGAGGTGTGGAAACCCCTTGCATGGGTGAGGTGGATCTTCCCATCTCCATTCAAGACGAAGTGATGACAGTCAAAGTACTAGTGTGTCAAGATGAGGACCTCACTGAGCCTCTTGTCTTGGGTCAGGACTGGATCTATGATCATGCAGTCAACCTCAACCTAAGAAGTGGACTTCTTCAGGTATGGGTAGATCATAGCCGAATTACAGTTGAATTGGAAAATGAGGCACTCAAGGAACTAGGCAAGGCACAAACTCCTGGTCCTTCCAGGGGTGCACATGAAGTTGACAATGCTATTTTTGTCCAAAACTGTATGATGCAGAAAGAGGCTTGTCTCAACAATGGAGCCAGGGAGAGGACGGAACTCCCTTCTTTTCCAAAGACCAGAAGGTTGCAACAACCAGCGGCAGATCAAATAGAGAAGAAGCAGAACACTACCTATATTGGATGCCAAAAAAAGGAGCAAAGCAGATTGTTTCAGCCATGGAAACAAGTATGGAGGCGAAAAGGCGAATACCCTGTTCAGACCAGGCCGACCCCACGGCCAAAACCTCTTATTAGTAGTCAACAACACGACACTAATAAGAAGTCCTTCATTAATTCTTCTGCAAAAGTGAAGTCTATTTGGGTACCCAAGAAGTCAATGAAGGCCAGCCCACAATCACGACAAATCTAGGTGCCTAAGGCTTGCTTGCGGGCTCAAATAGCTACACCAAGGCAACAACCGGTACAACATGTTTCACTCACTCGAACATCTGAGGCCCAATCTTACACATCATGCACGGACACATATTCTTCCATGAGCACAAGTAGAAGCACTTGTAAATGGGTCCCTAAAAAGCCTCATTTTCAAGCAGATACCCCTATCAAACTCTTCAGAGTCTCCACAAAATCAAGATCGAAGCCCATCCACTACATTTGGAAACCTAAAACTTGTAATAAACCCCCGGACCCCAGTTGTAAATCCATGTCCACCTACTAACTACGTCACTCTCACACTACATCATTCCACTTAGTTCTTAGGTCCAACCAATTCCTAACTACACACACAAGCACCGCGCACTTATTAACCTACTAATCTCTCCCGAACCTCATGATAATGTTGTAATGGGGACAAAAACGGTTCTATCTTGTCCTCTACAATGTTAACACATGTTTCTATATTCTCACAGAATCAGGAGGCAAGAAGTAACATGGCAGAAGCGACAGGTCCGAGCTCACAAGTAGGAATACTTACTGCAGGAATTGATGTGGATAGTCTACCTGTTGCTGTGCCACCAACTGAACGACCTGTGGAGCTGCAACACCTTCAGCAGATCCTGGTACCGGATCCACCCACAGGGATCACAGAAAGAGTCCATGCCAATTCTCATTGGTTCAATGGCATGCCAGGTCCATTAGGCGAGGCCAAGTATATATGGGAATCTAAGTGCGAGTATGACAGATCATGGGTTCAATTCCAATTTTTCTCAAAGGAGTTTGAGACTCTACAGAACACAGAGGATCTCCAAACCATATGGCAACGTGCAGGACTAGCAGAATACTTTGAAGCACCACTACCTAAACCAGATCTCCTCCGATGCTATTATTTGGTCTCCACATTACAAGCTAATGAAGAAAAGGACAAACCAGGATCATTTGTTCTTCCTTCCTTGTTGGGCAACAACGAGTTAAAGAGGTTTGAACTTACCTTGGAGTTGGTGAGCTCTGCTTTGAATATGCACAACACACATGTACCTTCTGAGAAGGATGCTCTCGTTCCTACTAACATGAAGGATAGGAAACTACTGAAGCTTAAAGACATTGTAGCACTCACACCAAACGTGTCCATCCCTCTCCGTATGTGCATGCAACATTTTGCTTTCCCCGGCCAAGACCGCTTCACACAACCACACAAAAGAATCTGGTTCGCTCTCTACTTAGCGGAGACAGGGGCGTTACCAATTAAGCTGCCTGTGTGGATTATAGATCAATTGTATGAAGAAAATAAAAGGTCTTCTAGGAAATTAGTGGTGAACGGTTGTTGTGCAATCACACGCATTATTTACCAGTGCCTAGCATACGATGTTCCCATTGAACGTGCCTTAACTTGGGCACAATTACAAATGTTTAAGAAGCTCAAGACGTCCACACATCAATCCAAGCGCATGAGGGGTGCGATCCCTTGTGTCCAGACAAGGGAAGTTCTGACTACTCCTGAAGTATCGCCACGGGGGGAGGCCACTGTACCTCCCTTTACCATTAGGATACCTAGGTCTGGATCTGAAACTACGACACAAGATGCCCCTTCATCTCCTCCTGCTCCATCTGAATTTGAATTTGCTACAACTGGAGATGCTGAAGGAATGGATCCTCAGGACTTTGAAGCATTCTTACAAAGTACACAACTCTCTGATGTAGAGTTTTATTCAGATGCAGAAGAACAAGGCACATCTTCACAAAGAAGAAGAAAATCTACAGACGGTCGCCATGTACATTGGAGTGATGCTCAGCAAGGTCAACAACAAGGACACCTAGAAGAAGAAGGAGCATATGAAGAGGAGACCACTGAAGCCCCAGCCTATACAGCAGAACTCCGAAGGCTGTATCAAATCATGGAACGAGTGCGATCGCAACAACTGCTCACCGAAAAGAGCAGTAGAGTACTCATGACTCAGCTGTTGGAAGAAGCAGGAGTTGACTCAGAATATAGTGAAGGTCTCTTATTAATGGCATAAACATATGGGGTAGTAGAAGCAGTTTGGACCGCCATTAGGAGATCGCCAGTTCAATATGATCCACGAAGATTCCACACACAACCACGGTCAGGTAAAAACATCCAGATCCCCATTACAACGGTAGAAGGGCCGATTACTACATCCGAACCCATTGGGACAACTTCCCAAGCAGCAGAAACCGCTAGCCAAGAGCACCCAGTCACCCATGAGGAATCAACCGAGCCACTACCACCCACACCCCCACCATCGCCTCCTAGAACACAAACCGTGGAAATCACCTCGACCACTCAACCCACCAAACAAACCTTCATCTTCCGTACTCCCATCTCTAGTTCAAGCCTATTCTCCACCTCTGATAACCCAATCTATGAAGCAATGACCATCACTACACAATCCACCGAATCGCTCATAGAGCCTGCCCTAGGACAACCATCCCCCATGCCCTCAGCCATAGGTCATCCTGACTCCAGATCCATATTCATGGGTTTCCCTACTACCACACCACCCTTCATGCCCTCCTCAACTCTACAACCTCAACCCCCAACCTCCATCTCTCCACTTCTCCAATCCCTCCATAACTTCCTTGCTAGAACTTTTCAACCCAGGTCTCAACCATTCCCTTTATTTTCAACTCCCCACCCCACTTCTCATCTATTCACCACTTTCACACACACACACACCACCTACCATCCCAATGTATATGGTAGACCCCACACTCACACCCACTCCTTAAAGTATGGACATTTCACCACCCACGGCACCTCCCCCTCCCCCCACGCTTCCACCTCCTCCCATTCCCCCTCCACCAATTTCACCCACACACATGTCTTCAATAGACACATCATTCACTCTTCCCCTTCCCCAATTCCCTTCCCATGCATCTTCCATTGTAAACACCACCCCCTCATCTACAGGCAATGCATTGGACACCATGCTAGCTTGTATATCAAAATTAAGAACAAAATACAATCAGCTCCAGCAACAGAATGAACGCCTGCAAGAGCACTCACCGCCTTGCTGCACTAGAAGAGGAAAATGCTCGCCTCCACACACAATTCCAAACTCTCCAAGAGGCTCATAGCATATTGGAGGTACAGTTACAGAACACAGATCAGGAAGCAATACAAGTGGTAGAAGGTCATCTACGGACACAGCTGGAACGCAATTCAAAGCTTCAGCGAAATATGGCCCTACTCAAGCGACATCTTGCTGCCGCTCATGAAGAGAATCGACGCCTGCAATTACAAAATCAGGAAAACTTAGAAGCAGCTATCGAAAGCACACCTGGGGCACCCATCAGCCCATCAAAGTTTCAAGCAATGACCCCCGACAATATCAAGATCATATTGGAAGACTATGCCATGTTGCTTGAAGCACATGACCACCTATCAGAGGAACTGGGTCAACTGAAGCAGAAACACCAAAAAGAAACAACAGCTGCCTCTCAAACCACCTCCTCCGCGGCTTCACTTCTCACAGACTCAGAGACCTTAAAAGATCTCCAGAAACAAGTCACCGAATTGCAAGCACGTCTACTACAATATGAGAGAGCACCTTGCCCTCCAGAGGCTCCCACCGACGAAGAAGTAGTACAAATTCCTGTGGAACAAACATTTGAAGAAGAATACGACCCACAACCCTTCCCAGGAGGCCAACAAACGGAAGAAGCTCAGGACACATTCGAAGCACCACGGCCTCCATGGCTACATCAAGTGGAGGAAATCGGGAGTTCTAACGAAGAGCGCACAGTAGTGCAAAATCAGGCCATGAGGGTCATAGAGGAAACTATGCTACAATCTGCTTACTTCAAGAACCTGTCATCGAGATGCCTTATCCTCTCATCTGAACTCCAATACAGGCCTTATTATATTATTCTGGTTGATTATAATGCAGAAATACAGAGAGTCACGGGTAAGATTCCTACCTTTGCTACCCAATTTCAACTCGAAGACCTTCCTCCAGAGGTGCAAAAAGGCAAAATTTGTCAACCCACCTGGCGGCAGAAACTTCTAGAGACATATCCAGAAATGCTACGCACATGGAACAACGCGCCTTTATATCTCCTATACAATCCATGCTACGGTCCAGTTCCATGTCGCAGGTCTTGGAAAGCATTCAATATCAAAGTGCAGAACAACGCGCAATGCAAGGAATGGCTAAACTACCCATACATTGCGCCACCACAGGGACCACCGTCGGTAGCGTACATGATGGGAACAATTCGACATTGGATGCCGCGATTGAAGCCCATGCCAGATGTGGCAGCTCAAATGATGCTTAAGATTTTAGATGTGATGCAGGTAGTCCTGAAAACCTTTAGAAATGCAGTCGCACCACAGGTACGTCTACCAGGGTTTACCAATGGAAATTATGATTTGGTGTATGACATGAGCAACACCCCTAGTATTCGTGTGGCTTACGCCTGGCATGCACGCATCAAATACCTCTCTGCATGTTACAAACAGACCTTCGAAGAAATGTTCAGATCAGGTTTCTGGGAGTATCACTCGGAGATCTTCGCACCGAAGCCAACACACCTGCTCCATCTCTTTGCTTGTGAACAAGCAATGTACTCTGAGTACTACACCACACCGCAACCAGAGGTCCCTGGCGCAATAAATTGGGATGCATTGGAAGCTGATCTAGCAAGAGGCTTAAGGATAGGAGAACACGAACTTGCCACCAATGTCATCCAATACTATATCGACCACCCGATAGAACACAGGTCTGTCAGGGGCGACAAATGCTAGGAAGGGGGGAGTGTTGGCATACAGGTCATATGAAGAGCATACAGGTACAATAGAGCAGTCATGTACAATACGGCAACAAGACCTAATCATTTTTTCCAAGGACCATTCACAACTCAAGTGGTTTTAATCACTACGCAAACATTGTAAATTCCGTTTTTGGTAGAATAGACTCCATTTTGTTCAAGCCAAGGAGTCCTCGAGCTTGAGGAGTATTAGAATTAGCTACATATCAATTTTCATAATTTTTAGACTTCGTTTGAGCCCTCAAATAGGCTCTAGAACCTAATTTTTAACTAGGCCGGACACTAGGTCTAGACAAGGCCAAAGCTAGTGAGAAAACTATAAAAAGAGCTAGAGAGCTCATTTTTGGGGGTTAGATTGTTTGTGAATTGAGCTTATGTAAGAGACTTTTTGACTAATGCAAAGGACTCCATTGTTCCTCTCCTGGTTCTTGCCTTGTGTGCGCGTGTGTGTGTATGTGTGTGCATGCTTGTGTGCTTCTCACTCACACACTTGTACCTTCACTTGCTCATAGTCTTCATACTAGTGCTCACGTCTCCACAGATTGACAATTATGAGGTGAATCTTCTCACGTTGGTACTCACCATTGTGCTAGAGTGACACCAGCCTTTGCCATTAAGATGCAGATTGATCCAAAGTGCTAGGTGTGGATCAATTATACATATTTTGCACCCCCACAAGGACCTCCCATAGTGGTGTATATGATGGAAATCATCTAGCATTGGCTTCCATGTTTGAATCGTATGAGAAACATAGCAACCACGATGTCCATCAAAATTTTTTATCTCATACCTCACGTTTCAATGTCCGAATTTGAGCATGGTAACCTAGATCTAGTATATGACATGATCACCAACCCCTCACTCAAAAATTGCTATGCCCTCAATCTGAAACTACCATTATACATTCCAAAACCCATAGTAAGGCTGCAAAACAACAATACCAAGTTAATAATCAGAATGAGCTCACAAATTAATCACCGAGTATGGAAAATCTGAATTCAGAGGAGGAACACATAGACATAGGAGATTATAGGAATATCCTCAAATACATGTACACAAATAGGTTTGGTACTTATGCATATCAAGATGGAATGCATAAGAATCTCATCAGATTGAGAAACTTAGAAATTCCTCTAAATTTGATGCCAGTGGCACAATTCAGAGATGGTAGATATGAGGATAGACAAGGATGTGTTTATGTGTTTACTCATGATCCAGAGAAATCTAATGACCTTGGTCAATGTGCAGACAAAAGACCTTGGGATCAAGATTTGGAACAATCTAACATACCTAGACCAAGTAGATATCAGTAGAAATCACACTCCAGTAGAGCCACAAAAAGAAAGGAGACCATATAATTCTCCAAATCCCTTTGGAAGAGAAGGAGAAGGCATGCCTAATTTCCATATAAGAAGGAGACCAAATTGGTAGTCAAGGGAGAATGCTAAGGTTTATACCAAGTAGCAAAGTTTATGAAGAATCAGTATGAAGGATATTCAGGTCCTCATGCACATGTTGCTGAGTTTAGACAATTAATTAGGGTCGAAGAAGTGGAGGATTATAAGGTCCCATTTGAAACATTTGGGCTAACTCTGACTGGACCAGCTTTTTCTTGGTTCATACCTTTGAGGAAGCAAATGTATCAAGATATAGAATCCATCTTAGCAGCCTTCATAGGGGAATTTTCAAAAACTAGGATAAAACATAGTACAACCACTTTGATCCATAGATTTAAACAATAGATAGAGGAAAATGTGAGAGAAGCTGCAAGGAGATTTAAGCAATATAAAGATATATGCCCAAAGGATGAGTTTCCTCAATGGCAACACAAGTGTCTCTATTCATAGAAGGCATAAGAAGTGCTCAACTTAGAACTTTAGTTTATTATAGAAGGTGTCTTGATTTAGATTCACGTATCAAGGAAGCTATAGATTTGGAAGATAATATGGGACATGACCTAATGGCATTTGACCAACCAAGAGCCCATGAAGATAGGATACCACCTACAGAGGAATTGGCCAAAGCTATAGAAGAAGCTCTAGAAGCTACTACTAAGGAAAACCTAGTAAATAGCAAACTAACACCAATAAAGAAATTCTATAATTGTGGGGAAAAACATTTGACACATCAATGTCACTATCAGATACCTCAACACTTATAGGACAAGAAAACACTCAAATACTGTACTCTGGAAAGGAAATGGACCAACCATACAAGGGAAGAGTGTTTTTACAATAAACCACTTGTCAGGGAAAAATACTACTCAAGCCAATACAACCAGCAAAGAGAATTAGGGTTTGTGGAACAACCAAGGCTAGTATTAGGGCAAAAACCTCCCATACCCACAAATGTAGTTTGTATCAAATACATTCTAGCAGAGGAAAATGAAAATCTAATAACGTGACAAAACTACGTGAATGGTTTTCATCCGCTTGAAGAATATCAAGATCCAATTGGATGGGAAAACAATGATCATAGAGAGCTTACAAGCCCTAGATTTGGGAAATGGAAGGTTTGAGTTAGATGCAGCCACATTCATGTATATCACAAACAATTATATGTTAAGGCAGAGACCTCAGTTCAAGACAAATCAAAAGATTATTTGCTATAGGTGTGGAGGAGAACATTTTAACAAAATACAACAACTCACATACCTTTGAAATTTGTGGGGATAATGGGGCAAGGAGAGCCTAGTGAGAATGAAATGATATCTATATAGGCAATAACTAGATCTGAGGCTAAGGAGCAAGGAATATTTTTGAAACCATACTCATTAGAGATTAAAAAAAATACATCTTGGAGAGAAAAAAGAGCCAGACAAAGAGCTAAATGGGAAAAGAAAGTAAAACAAGTGGAAACCCTAGAAAAATCTAATAAACAAAAATATAAAAACACAAACACCACACAAAGTCAAACCAAGAACACAAAAGAAAATCAATCAAAGTGTTTGGACACATTGTTGAGAGAATATCAAGGAAGAATTGAGGAAGGACCTAGTGCCTTAGACTATGAAAGAGCTTATCCAATGCCTAATTTGGAATAGGAAAGAATTTATCTATGTAAACAAATAATCCTTAAAACTCAACAGAACCTTGAACAAGAAGGAAATATTGAGAAAGGGAGAAGTAAGGAAAACTCTCAAAAACAACATTGTTATCAAGAAACTAATGAGCCGTTAAAAGAAGAAGGAGCCAATGCAACACAACTCATCACTATACAATTCAAACTAACTAAAAAATGTAAAATTAAATATCAAACAACATTGAGTGAATTGGTGAAACAAAACCCTCATGTACAACATCTTGTTGCAGAATCTGCAAATAACTCACACTAGAATGAAGGAATAGAACACGAATATGGGGAAATTATGCATACCCATTGATAAGATAGGAGGTTACTGTGAAGGGGAGTAAGGGAACACCATACTCAAGTGAAATTTGGTGATAAATAGACCAATGCAATTTTGAACAGTGGATCAAGGGTTGTAATTATGACAAAGAGAACTTGGGAAATCTAGGGAGGAAACACACTTCAACCAACCAAAATGAAAGTACAACTGGCACACGGTCACATTGAGGCACCTTTAGAGATATGAGAGAAGGTAATAATAGAAATATGTGGAATAGAAATAGGTCATACATTTGTTGTAGTAGAATCTCCACAATTAACATCTTATGAGATTATCCTAGGTAGGCCTTTCATGAGACAAATGCAAATAGTATAAGATTGGGGAAAAGATTGCATATATCTCCAAAACCAAGGGAAGCTCACCAAAGTAAACCTAAAAAGTGGATAGTTTTTTGACATACCCCCTCAAGAGTTGTTCAAGACATTTCAGAGTCAGGACACAAGTGAGGAGTCAGAAGGAGAAAGTGAAAGTGATGTTGAACCACTATTATGGAAGTTTAATGCAATAAACAATAAAATCTATAGAAGAATTTTGATTAAAAAGGAGGACTGTAAAGAGGAGAGAGGAATAGAAGATGAGATATATGTACCCCAGAAGTTTGATGATGAAGAGTTTGAACCATATGGGTGGAGTCAAATTTTGTCTACACTAGATGTAGCCAATGATGAATATGTGGGAATAAACTTCCAAAATGAGGAAGGGTATGATAGTTTTCATATAGGATTCAAAATGATTAATGTAGCACAACAACATAATTTTCAAGATGACCAAACACTTTTGATCAACAATAAAAATACTTATTTAGAAATAGTTCAGGAATAAGAGATAGAATCTCAAGAAAATATAAAAAGTGTGTACATAAAGAGAGGAGTGTAAATCAAGACTGTGAAAAAAAAAGCAAAACAAGGCAAAACAAGAGGAATCTAGGGTGAAAGAGAAAAAATTTGATGTACCCTCAAACTTCAAGCAATATGAGGTGGAAGGAAGACTACTTTTTCAAAATGAAACCAAGAAGGGAAAATAAGAAAGGTGAGTCTTATGACAATGAGGAACAGAACAAAAAGGTATTAATCCTCCTAAGGAAGAAAGAGAAGATAGACACATTGTCATAGCAGATGAAATGGAAGAACATAAGGAGGAAGCTTTGATAAAATTAGCTAAGGAATATAGAGATGTGTTTGCTTATAGTTATAAAGATTTGAAGGGCATAGATCCTAAGATTTGTGAACATAAGATACCTCTTCCTCCAGATGAAAAACCTAGTAAGCAAAGACACTACACCTTCAATGATAAATACTCTGCAAAAATAAAAGAAGAAATTGACAAGTTGTTGGCTGCCAATTTCTTCTATGAAATTGAGTATAGTGGGTGGATTTCTCCGGTAGTTGTGGTTCCAAAGAAAAATGGAAAACTTAGGGTTTGTATTAACTTAAAGAAATTTAATGGTGAAACTATAAGGGATAGCTATCCACTTCCAATAAGAGATCACTTATTGGAAAGAGTAGTTGGCAAAGAGGTCTATAGTCTCTTGGATGGATTGCTAGAAGGGACAACTCTAACCACTTGTGGTGTAGAGTTTGAACATACCTTTTCTATATGTAACTTTGGCAAAAATAACATCTATGAGATGATCCTAGGAAGACCCTTCCTATGACAACTCCAAATAGTACAAGATTGGGGAGCCAAATCTTTGTACTTGCAACACTTAGGGGTCACAACCAAGGTCAATTTAAAGGATTACACCTTTAGAGATGTACCACCCCTACAGTGGAATCCTATCCACAAGATGCAAGAAGATTCAATCTCTAAGCATTTTGAAAGTTCTTTTGATCCATGTTGGATGCATGAAGATAACCATTTTTGGATGTCCAAGGTTGTAGAGGAAGAGGAAAGATGCCTAAAAGTGAGAGAAGAAGGGACTTCTCAAGAAATCAAACTGGTTAGAGAGCCAGCCTACACACCGATGATCTTTCTAGATGAGGAATTTGAGCCTCATGGTTCGGTAGACATCTTAGCCACCATGGACATTGTTGTCAATGAAGAACAGTAGGCACCTCATTATGATGAGGAGGGTTATTATATCTCTGTGTTCATGTGTGAGCCCTTGCTAGAAGAGTGTGACCCTAGTGATGTCATAGAAGAAGAGGAGGATGATGATAATCTAGAGTCCATTGTGATGGATAGTTGCTATGACTAAGAGGAGCACTATCTAGAAGACATATGAGTATTTAACAAAAAAGAAGAAGAACCTCTCACAGGCATCAAAACTATAAATTCAAAGGATGGAAGTGAAGGTGGTCAAAAGAAAAAGAAAACAAAAGCAGGAAACAAGAAGAGGAGGAATCATTGTTTCAAGTACGAGATAATTTCAAAAAATATGAAGTTGAAGACCAAAGAATTTTGGTACAAATGCCTAAGAGAGAGGCCATCACAAGACAAGCATATGATAATAAAGAAAAGACCAAAAAAGTTTTAGTAACCATTGAAAGAGAAGGCTTAGGCATGGTATATGCCATGAAGAAGTTTAGAAATTATCTATAGGCCAACAAGTTCAAGTTTTCCACTGACCATCAAGCTTTATTATATTTGGTCAATAAACCTTGCAATAAAGGACCCTTAATAAGATGGTTCCTCTTACTAATGGAATATGAATTTGAAGTTGGTGTTAGAAAAGGTAGGACCCATCTCAGGGTGGATCATCTTTCTCACATCACTTCAAGAGAGCCACCACAAGGAGTGTCTGTTGAGTTGCATGATGCTTATCTGTTCAATTTAGGGGTTGTTGCTAAATGGGAAAATAAGTTGGTACCAATCCTAACCTTCAAACCTGCAAATAAAAACGTGAAAACGAACAAAGATGAATTTGTAAAATCACAAAAATATCAAATATTGGAAGGAAGCGTGTACAAACAAGATACAGAGGGTGTATTAGCTTGTTGTGTCAAGGATGATGAACATAGTAGTTGGTTGCAACAAGCCCATAAGGGATTGCTAGGGAATCACTATTCTAAACAACGAACATTGCAAAATCTAAAATGTTTAGGAGTGTATTGGCCTAGTATGGACAAAGAGATACATGAGTGGATTAAGAATTGTCCAATGTGCAAAGAGAGACCCCTAGTGGAGCATGTTATCCTTTATCATGTGTGATTAATTCTAGACTGGATTAATTCTAGAGTTTATGAGATTAGGAACACTACCCAATGAGGCTAGTCTGGCAAGAAAATGAAGCATGGAGCAAGAGGCTTAGGACTATGCATTAATAGAAGACAACATATATCAAAGGGGGAAACATGGTTACTTAAGATTGTGCATTCATGAATCAAACTATTTGAAAATCTTAGAAACTACCCATAACGGTGTTGTAGGTGGAC
The DNA here is from genome assembly GCA_020310875.1 of Ceratopteris richardii. Classification (NCBI taxonomy): domain Eukaryota; kingdom Viridiplantae; phylum Streptophyta; class Polypodiopsida; order Polypodiales; family Pteridaceae; genus Ceratopteris; species Ceratopteris richardii. The sequence continues at coordinate 180,586,601 of CM035422.1, read as the reverse complement.
ACTTTGGCCCTAATCAAGTTATTAAGACCATTCTATTCTCAGGAGTTTGGTGGCCCACTCTTCATATGGATGCACACACCTATGTGAAGAAATGTGACACATGACCACATGCACAATATCCAATAAAAAAAGATGAGATGTCGTGGAGGCCAATGATGGGAGGACATGCATTGTCAAAGTGGGGTATAGACTTTATAGGTCCTATTAGCCCCCCACCTAGAAACTCCCCTTTGCAAAGTACATTATTGTAGCCACAAATTACCTTACCAAGTGAAAGGAAGTCCAAGCCACGACAAAGAATGACACTCAAAGGATGGCTAAAGTTCTTATTTGAGAATGTGTTCACCAGATACAGGTTACGAATAGAGTTACTAAGTGATAGAGGTACACAATTCTTGAACGAAGTCACTCAAAATCTTCTCCAAGAATTCTTGGTGGTACATAAGAAGTATGCCCCCTATCATCCACAAGCAGTAACAAACAAGCCAAGAGTCGAAACATGATCCTATGTAATATATTGACAAAACTGGTAACTAATAAATTATTGGCTCCAAAGGCAACACGATTTTGTGAACAGATGGTTTATTCCACACATTATCGACTCCCACCATGGGGAATCTGGCCTTGGTGGTGCTTCATATATAGCTATCCGCGATTCAAGAGTAGATACCTGGGCCTGTAATGCGTTGAGTTCCTCTAGGATGTCACGAGATGGTTCCGTAGGAGCTGGGAGTCCTTGTGTTGCCGGTGCTCTGAGCTGGAGTAGCTTATGATCATCTTTTAGCTTCTGATATTCTTCGTTCATTCGATTGTATTCATCGAGCAATCTGATGTGATCATCGAGCAACATTTTCATTGATTCGAAAGGCACTGCTTTGAACCGGCTAGGACTTAATGGTTGGTCTGGATGATCGAGAGCAACTTCTAAATTTTCTCTGTTCTGCTCTTGTAGCCACTCGTTCTCTTCCTTTGCTGCTGCTAGGTGTCTTCTGAATAAGCCCATGTTCCGTGTAAGCGTCGCATTGCGAACTGTCTGGGCCCTTAACAAATTGTCAAGATCAGTAGTGGCCTCTTTGGCTTTCTCTTCACTTTCTACTTCCAATTTTTGGTATGCCTCGCGTAATTCTTGGTACCGAGTATTCAATGAGGCATTCTCGATCGACAATGAATTAAGCTGCGACTGTAAGTCGTTGGTTGTTCTCTACAACTGCTGATAATTATTTCCAAGAGATGTGAACTCATCTCTTACTTGCGTCATACACGTGAACATCTGTCGAAATGCTGTGTCTATGGTGGGTGATAATATTAATGGTGTGCTAAGTGAAGATGCAGTGGGTGTAGATGCAAAGGGAATGGAGAATGGGGGTGGGAAAGTGGATGTTGTGGTGATTGTGGAAAATTGTGGTGTGCTTGTGCCACAAATGAAGTGAGTGGAGGTGCAGTGAGTGGTGATATATCCATATCACTGGATGTGGTGTCGAGTGCAGTAACCGTGAATATTGGTGTGATCGTGGGTAAGTGTGTGGGTGTAAATATAGGAATTACAAAGGTCGAAGAATAATTTACAGAGGGGTTGTCTTGGACGGCTTGGTGGAAAGGGCAAAGAGGGGTTACGGTGGGTCGGGGAGGTGAGACTGGGGAGAAGGTTAATGGAGGTGGGAATGGGAAAAGGGGTCTTGGAGGTGTGGGGAAGGATGGAAAAGATGGATGGGGAAATGGGTTGGAGAGAAAGGTGGATGTGTTAGGGGGTAGACTAGGTTGAGTGGGTGCGGGAATTGTGGGATGAATGGGAGTAAGGGCAACTTCTGCTACTCCATCGGAGAAGGAGGATGTTGTTCTGGGAGAAGGAGGGTGTATGGGAGAGACTGGATGGATGGGAGGTGAAGGAGGAGCAGTTGGGGTGACAGGTACTTTGGTAACTGTGGTAGTATGTATAGTAGTAGTACGGGGTGGGGAGTTGACGATAATGGTGTCCTCTGCCAATGAGCTTTCAGGGACGAGACGTGCTTCCCTGGTCTGTTCTGAAGACGAACACCGGTGGGTACCCGAATGTATTCACCCGGTTTGGTTAGTAGGTGGATTCTGCGAGGATCATACTGCGGTAGCGGTTTTCTCTGCAAATATCTTAAGGCTTCAGTGGGTCCAACTGATTTGACAAGCTCTCTGAAACCTCTGATGTATACTTCTTTGAAACCGCCCGAGACAAGCTCTTGTTCTATGAGTGTTTGGCTCTCTTCGTAAGTCAACTTCTTACGCGCCCAAACCTTTTCCATAGTACGGTATAACTTTTTGATGGCCAGTGTATAAGCTGCTGCTTCGAAGGTTTCTTCTTCGTGTGTGCTCGTGTCACCTTGGGTGTCGGTTTGTTGTCCTTGTTCGTCTGTTTGCACATGTTCTTGGGATTCATGAGTTCCCTGACTGGCTTCGTCACCGCCTTCATCTTTGTCGGTTTCTGTTCTTTCTTCCTCGGAACTAGACACTACTTGTCCTTGTGGTTGATCTCGCGGTGTGGTAGGGTAGCTCGGCCTTTCATATTCCTGAGAGAAGATCTGGCCTTCTGAAAACTCAAATTCATTTGAAAATACATCATGCATCTCAAAATCAAATGTGGTGTCTGCTTATTCTGCTTCTAAATGGGGTATCAGAAAAGAGAAAGCTTCTACACCAATAGTGGTGGGAACTTCTACTGTAGTGGTGGTAGGTCCTGGGACTGTGGCTGCTTGAGTAGTGACTGTGCTGGTAGTGCCCTCCGTTGTAACTGGTCTTGATAACCTTATGCGAATGGGTTGTACAGGGGGTTCAGTAGGAGACTGTTCAAGAGAGGGTTGTGGTGAGGGTGATTCTCGCACCTGAAGGCAGGGGATAGTTCCTCTGATTCGCTTTCCTGCTCTTCCTTTGCTAGGCTTCCTAGATTTCTTCATTGTTCCTTTAAATGCTTTCAGCTCCTCACTTGTCAATGCACGTTCGATCGGCAAGTCATATGCTAAGCACATATATACAATTCTAGTGAGTGCGCAACATCCATTGATGACTTTCTTTCTTTCCCATCTATGTTGTGCTAAATACATCTGAGATCCTCTAGGAGGATCGTCAATAGGCATCGGTCCTGGGAAACCTTGAAATTTCAGCGGTGGAGCCGTCGGATGGGGTTTAGCAAGTAAATCACTAATAGTAGCCCTGGGTATACTGGTTCCAGCTTCAGATGGTCCTTCTTCGGTTTGCATGATAATTGACGTGCTAATGGAAAAGATCTGCTACAAAAGATTAGCACCTTAGTATGGAAATTAATTATGATCCCATTAAGGTGAGACCGCAATCCCTTTCCATAGCCGATGTGTAACCCATGTAGCCGAGTGTCATGATGTGGTTTATGGAATGATTTCTTGCAATCTAATGCAGGTCTCTAGACACCTATATGTTTTCAGATATTGCATGCAATGCTTTGATGAGATGTTATTACAAGCATTGTTGGGTTATAGTGTGTGGATTTGTACAAGGTTCCGTTGTGAATGAGTTATTACAAGGTTGTAGATTAATCAGGGTGGGAGTTATGTTAGATAAGGGAGTCGTAGAAGGCGTCTGGATACGTTTCGGTACCCACTTCCTAAGAGTTCGTGTGCGGGTGATAGGCTTCTGTTGAGGGACAAAAGATGAGAGCGGATTTGGTGGGGTTGAAGGGTGAAGAGATTTCTGAGGGTTATATATTACATGGCTTGAGGGTTGAGCTATAATACACTGTTTCGGTACCCAAATCTGCGTGGGTGTGGGTCGGTTTGTAAGGTACTTCTTGGCGATCCAAATTTTTCGAAGGTTTGTATTCGTAGAAGAATGTTCAGAAGACTTTGGATACTGTCTTTGCTTCTGCTGAAACTTCTTCTTGTCATTGTCTGCATTGTTGAAAGTTGTCAGTGTTTTCTGTTCTTTTGGCACCCATATCTGTCTCGTGCCGCTTGCTTTGTGATACTGATACTGCTGCTTTCTTTGTGTCGTCTGATATTGTCGTCGGCCTGGGTTCCTTTGTCGTGGTTGACTCCTTTGTGGTTGAGGTTGAGAGGTCGGATGGACACTCTGCTTTGGAAAAGAAGGGAGGTCCAACACTTGCGAAACTTGCCCATTAGGAGGTGTTCCATTTTGTATCTTTAATCTAGGCCAGTCCGCAGTAAGTGTGGAAGGATGGGCACCGCAGGTGATAGTGCCCATTTGTCCGCAGATGTAACCCTCCTGGCCCATCTGTTGGGTGGTTACCCCTTCTAGTTTGCAGGAAGACCAAGGGAAAATCTCCTGACGTCCTTTTGATTGACAATTGTCCATAGCCAAGCCCGCATGGGTTGGTGTAGACGTAACGTGACTGATCTGACCAAAGATCTTCCGGTCTTCCGTCGCATGCATTTCATAGGGTCTAGGGCTACAAATCTCAGTCGGAATGCCATTAGGGAAGTCAAGCGATATCACTCGCTTCTGATCTAAGGTTCCAATTTGCAAGGAGCCTTGTCTAAGATTTAGGTCCACTGAGTGATCGTATAGCCAATCTTGGCCAAGGATTAGGGGTTCTATCAGGTCGTCGTCATGGCACACTAGTAGCTTTGTGGTCATAGTCACTTCATTTATGAGGATAGGAAGGTCCACCTCACCCATGCAAGGGGTTTCCATGCCTCCTAGCCCTATGAGGTACGCCTCAATTGGCCGCATTTCTAATCCTAAGTCCTTATAGTGGGACCATCTAATCGCACTAGTGGCAGCACCTAAGTCAATTAAAGCCCTGAGCTCTTGGCAAGGATTGCCGTGCTCCAGCCTGACTGTAATGAATGGTCTCCTGTCCACTATGCTAGGATGAGTGGTTGACTTTACTTGACACATGGCCATGGGATATCTGGGTGATGTTTCCAGATGATTATAATGTTCTCTCCCTAGTCCTTGTCTTCTTAACTTCATGCGCTTAATGCGTTCTATAGCTTCTGCCTGAGCTTCAGCTCGTATTCTATTTTCTTCCTCCTTACGCTTCTTTGCCAACGTGAGTCGTCTAAGCATATCCTCAGTAAGAGGTTCCTAATATAGCTTGACTCTACAGCCACTAATGTAATTAGGCAGTATGTCTCCTTCTAAGGTGGCTAATTGTACTGCTCCACTTGTTGAGTCTGTTAATGATCATAGGTCCATAACCTCGCTTTTCTAACTTCTGTGCGTGCTGTTTTAGAGTATATACTAGAACTAAATCTCCTTCTTTCAAGCCTTTATCTTTCACATGTGCATCAAAATATGCTTTCTGTTGCTTCTTTGCTGCATATATTCCTGCTGCTGCTTTCAGCCTGGTTTCTCCTAATCGTTCCAAGTCCATTATTCTTGCTGATAATTCATGGCCGGTCCACTGATGTTCTTGTGCAACCTTAAGGGTCGGTATCAAGAAGTCCAAAGAAAGCACAACATTCTGACCAAAAACCATCTGAAAGGGAGTTGCATTGAGTACGGTCTTGTAGGCCACTCGATATGCCCAAACAGCATGGTGTAACTGTTTGTCCCAATCTGAACGTTTGTTGTTCACAAGTTTCATCAGTACATTACAGAGGATCTTGTTAGTGCTTTCAGCCTGACCATTGGCCTGAGGATGATATGGTGTAGATTTCTTGTGAATCACCATAAAATCCTGTAACAAATATTCAATGACTTGGTTTAGAAATTGAGTTCCTCGATCGCTCACTAACTCTATGGGCAATCCATATCTTGTAAAGACATTTTCAAATAAGACTTTTGCAGTCGTGTGTGCATCATTCTTTTTCGTGGCTTTTGCCTCTACCCATTTGGTAAGATAATCTGTGGCAATAATAATGTATTCAGCATGAGTACCTTTTGCAGGGGGGTTAATGGGTCCTACAAAGTCTATGCCCCACTTAGAAAATGCACGTCCGCCCATCATGGGTTTCAATGGAATTTCGTCTCTGCGAGTAGGAAATTGAGTTCTTTGGCACACATCACATCTCTTTACATAGGTATGTGCATCCATGTGAAGAGTGGGCCACCATAATCCTGCAAAGAGGATGGCTTTGATTATCCTATCTGGTCCAAAGTGACCTCCTGCAACACCTTGGTGTGCAGTCTCTAGTACGCTCAGATAATCGCTTTCATGAATACATTGTCTTAGGTATCCGTATCTTCCTCTTTTGTATAGATTATCGCCAATAAGTGAATAGTCCTGAGCTTCCTGCTCTAGACTGTGTTGTCACACTAAAGTCATTCCTTGAGGGAATGTTTTCGTCCTCAAGTACGTCACTAAAGGTTCACTCCAGTCTGGTGTGAGAGACACGTGATACAATGTAGCATGTTCCACTGGTGGTCTTTCACAACAAACATGGCATTCTTTACACAATTTGTAGACATCTGCTTCCATTGTAGGCCAATATACTCCTAGTCTATGCAGAGTCTGCAATGTACGATGTTTCGAGTGATGTTGCTTTAAGGCACCTCCATGTGCTAATTGCAACCAATTCGCATGTTCTGATTCATCTACACAGCAAGCAAGAATCTTTTGATTATCTTGTTTATTATGCTTTCTGCTATTATTTGATATCTTTGAGACTTGGTAATCTCTCCTTCCTGGATCTTCATCCTAGGATTTTTGGGTCCATACATGAGAATAGGGACTATAGGCTTAGCCCATTCTGGTGCTATCTCAAGGTTAAACAAATATGCATCGGGTAACTCATCCACTACTCCTTGAGGAGCTTCTCCTGAGGTTAATCTTGAAAGGTGGTCAGCTCTAATTTGTGTCTTTCCTTTCCTGACTACTACTTCAAATTCATACTCCATGAGTAATAGAAACCAACGTATCAGTCTTCCCGTATTACATGGCTTATTGACTAAGTACAATAGTGCTTGATGATCTGTAAAGAACTTGAACTTGTTTGCCAACAAATAATGCCTGAATTTCTTTACTGCGTAGAACATCCCTAATCCTTCTCGTTCCGTAGTGGTGTAATTTCTTTCTGCTGCGTTCAACTGTCGGCTCGCGTAAGCTATGGGGAGATCTATATTTCCTTCACTCGTGGCTTGTGCTAACACACATCCTATGGTGTAATTGGATGCATCCACATGTACATGGAATGGCTTACTCCAATCCGGGGTTGTCAATATAGGTGCTGAGCACAAACGTCGTTTGAGTTCATTGAATGAATTCTCACACTCGTCTGTCCATTCAAATTGGGTCAAAAGAGTGTACAAAGGCTTGGCTATGATTGCATACATGTGTATGAATCATCTATAATAACCGCAATGGCCTATAAATGCCTGTACTTCTTTTACGTTATTTGGTCTAGGTAGATCTGCAATTACTTTCACTTTTTCTTCATCCGTAGAGATTCCATTCTTTGACACAATGTGTCCTAGAATTTTGCCTTGTCTGACCATGAAAACGCACTTTTCTGGGTTCAAACAAACCTGATATTCTCGACATTTGTCAAACACTTGTCTTAACTCTGGGATATGCATGTGTCTCTCATTTGAATGTGCGCATAAGTCATCGACATAAACTTCCAAATTCTTGCGTAAGAATTCCTTAAACACATGACACATGAGTCGTTGGAAAGTAGCGGGTGCATTTGTTAAGCCAAATGGCATCACACGAAATGCAAATATGCACCATTCAGTGGCAAAAGCCATCTTGTGTTGATCTTCTGGAGCAATGGCTACTTGATTATATCCTGAGAATCCATCAAGGAAGCCATCAACTTCCTTGCCCGCAACTCTTTCCAATAAATGTTCTGTGATAGGAAGAGGATAACTATCTCTAATTGTGGCGGCATTAACTTTTTAAGGTTAATACACACACGCAATTTTCCATTTTTCTTGGGCACTACCACAATGGGGGATACCCATTCGGTATGCTCAATTTCGTAAATAAATCCTGCTTCTATCAAACAATCTATTTCTTCTTTAATCTTCGCAGCGTAGTTATCATTGTACGTGTATGGTTTCTGTTTCGTAGGTTTTGCATCTGGAGTCATAGGGATTCTATGAGAACATATATTTGGGTCTACTCCTTTCAAATCTTTGTAACTCCAAGCGAACACATCTCTATATTCGCACAATAGGGCAACTAATTCTTCTTCTTCTTCATTCATCAAATCATGCCCTATGTATGTACATTTTTCTTCTTCTCCTTCTATGGCTACTATGATTTTCTTGGTTTTCTCTCGGTTATCGTATACTTCTCCAACGTCAGCTTTTCTACTCGGCATTCGTACCATGATTCGTCTGTCTTCCATTTCATATTTCTTGAAGTTCTCGGGAACCTCAAACAAAGATTCTTCTTCTTCTGACAAGGTTTCTTTCTTCTTTCTTTTCTTACCTTCACTTTTGTCAGTCACTTGTGTGGCTAATCTCACCTCATTCGTAATTTCTTCGTGCGTCTGAGGGTGAGTTTCTACTTCATAGAAATATTCTTCCTCTGATGCAAAGGGGGGATCCATAATAATTGACTCTAAATCAAAATCACTTGCATCCTCGAATGCATCAGTGCTAGATTCACATTCTTCTAAAATTGAATCACACATGATTGGCTCTATTGCAAAAAATAAAATGTCATAGCCATCCTCGTCACAGTGGGGTGTCCATTGTTCTTGATTGATGGCTACATCCATGGTTGCTAGGATTTCTGCCCAACCATGGGGTTCAAATTCCTCATCTCGAAATACTACTGGTGCGTAAGCTGGGTCTTGAAGGGTTCTTGGATGTTGCTCTGCACCTAAGGTCCTTGCTTCTAACCGTTCTTCCTCTTGTTTTGCCACTTTACACATCCATAAATGAGTGTCCTCGTGTAACCATGAGGGGTCTGATTCTAATGAGTGTACCGATTCTGTTTCTACTGGTGTCTTATGGATGGTATTCCATTGTATTGGGGGTACATCTCGATGTGAATAGTCTTTAAGATTGACTTTGGTAGTCACTCCTAAATGTTGCAAGTACAAAGAATTAGTTCCCCAATCTTGTACAATTTGCAACTGACGCATGAATGGTCGTCCCAATATCATCTCATAAGCGTGATTTTTCTCAAAGTCACAAATGGCGAAGGTATGCTCAAACTCCACACCACAAGTGGTGAGAGATATGCCTTCTAGTAAGCCTAATGGTTTTTCTATGTGTCCATCAGCCATTTGTAGTTTCATCCTGGTAGGTCTTAATGCTGGCTTACCCCAACGTTTCCATAAAGCGGTGGTAGCGATAGCTACTCCGGCTCCTAAGTCTAAGATGGCTTTCGTGGTGTAGCCCTGATGGGTTATTGGAAGATAAGTGTTACCTTCCTCTCCTTCGCTTACATCTCCGATCTTTTCTACAGGTATCTCTGGTACCTTCTTATGTGATCCTATCTGAGAGGAAGTTGTAGCAAGCTCAGGGAATTGATTTGCTACGCGTTTCCACAGTTCTGGCTTAACCTTCAACAATTCCTCTAGAGTGAGATTACAATGTACTTTAGTGTTCTTGATCACTTCCGTGTTTCTAGGGATCACTGATTCTTCATTCCTCACTATTATCATGGGTGCTCTCATACAAATAGACTTGTCTTCCCAAGGTCCTGTGAATTGAGGTAATTCTTGTAAAGAATTGGATTCAAATCCTGCGTGTTCACTCAGTTGTTCTTCCTCTACATCATCGTAAATAGAGGGGATATCTTGGGGAAATTGCTCTTGCAAGTCGTCTATTTCTTGAATAGGAGGATGGGTTCCTTGTTCTTTTCTCCACTTCTCTTCTTGGATTTCTCTCAAAAATTCATGTGAGTACCTATGTATGGAAGACAGGTTGTCTTCACCTTCCGTGTTTGGCACTTGAGACAGGGATGGTGCATTCCTTTCCTGTGTCTCTGGGACACTAAGATTCCTATGTTGATCCTTTTTCTCTTTGCTTTCTATCAAGTATTCTAGCCTCTCCATTAGACCTTGAAAGTGTAGTTCAGGTTTTGCCATGTTATTCCAATTAAGATATCTAGAGGCTTCGAACAATGCTTGTGCTAATTCTACGATCTTCATGCAAAGTTTAGTTCTCTCAATTTCTAAGTCTGCTTGAGGGTAGTTCTTACTCATTTTAGCTACTTGAGGTCCCTCTTTTAATCTAGCCTGATATGCACAAAACATCATGTCTAGATTTTCTGGTATGGGTTCCGCTAAAACTGATCCTGATTTCTGAGCTAGGTTCTCTTGATTTAATTCTTGTAAAGTCAATTCTAGGATTTTGGCTCTTGACTCTTTTAAACTTCCTTCCAACTCAGTTATCCTCTTACTCCACTTTCTTTTAATCCTTTCCCTAGAGTCTTTCCAAGATTTCGTCTTTTTACTGCTAGACTCTCCAATTTCACTAGTTTCGGCTGTTTTCTCTTGATTAAGCTGTTGATTCTGTAAGAGCGCTTGGGCTCTTGTTATAGCTTGGATAGGCACATATGTAGGGTTGGATCCATCTACATTGTTCACAATACTTATCACGTTGATTGGTGTCACATTTGAAGCATTCACTGGGTTCTTAGGACAATCTTTGATTGTGTGCTCTTTACCACAATCGGCACAAAAGCCTTGTATGTTATAGTATTGTGATTGTCCTGATATCGGAGGATGTGGACAATCCTTTATGAAATGATCTCCTTGGCACCTAAAGCATGGTCCTCTAGGGCCCTCGGGTCTTTGTTGTCTCAATTGCGATCGCGGATTCGGGTTTGTGTACATCACATTAGCATAGTCGGGCTCCCAACTAGGTTCCACTGGTGGACTATCATAATGATATGTTTCCACGTGTTCTGGTGACTTCGTGTAATAAGCGGGTGGACTATCTACATGAGTGGAGTCAAAACTGTTAGAGTTTGGATCACTATCAGTAATTAGGGGTGAAACGGGAACTAAAGCTCTATTGAGATTCTCTTCTGCAGCAGCGTATTTCACTAAGATGACATTCGCTGGTGGGGGTGGCTGCTGAGCTAAGACAGGTTGAGGTCTTTGTTGAGCCTGGTATGGATAATTTTGAGGAGGCCTATAGTAAATAAGGCTGAGCATTGTATTGGCCTTGATACCTACCTGGCTGCGGGTATGCTTGCGGGTAGTTCTATCTCATTGTCTGTTTGTTGTATGGGCAGTCCTGAGCCGTGTGATTTGTGTATCTTCTCTCAATTGTACAGTATTGGCCACTAGGGTTGGCTTGCGGTTGTGTTGCATTGGGACACATGTTTGCCATATGATCACCACCACAGGTGTAACAACGCTTGTTTGTCGTTACCCTGGGCATCTGTTTACTAGAAACTCCTAGTTTTTGGGCCACTTTTTCTGCTAGGTCCTCTAACGAGTTAGACAATTTTGTGGATGCTAGAGATGAATAGTTTGAGTCCTTATAGACCTTTGAGAGTTCCAACTCGTCTCCTAAGTTGTCCTCAATGTCTATGCAAATTCTTACACACTGCTCTAGCGTTCTGGGTTCCTTCAGGTATACATAGGAGCGTAGTTTAGAGCTCAACAAGCCATCTAGAAACAATGACACTTGCTTGGCCTGTGAGGGTAACTCTTGCATTGGGCATCTTTCAACATATTGTCTAAACCTACGTCCTGCCAGTCTTACTGTTTCTTGAGGGGTCTGTTTGAAACTATGAATCAACGAAGACGTGTCATGTGTGATCCCACTTTTAGAGAATTCCATGATGAATGACTCTAAAAAGTGATGGATGTCCCTAAATTGCCTTTGCTGCAATGGTTGGAACCAAGTTAAAGCGGTGTTCTTTAACGTTAGTCCGAATGCGTTATATTGTGTGAACATGTCTTCGACTTGCTCTGCCCTCAGCACTTGCTTAAATTTTGCAACGTGGTTGTAGGGATCTCCTGTCCCATCAAAATAATTTTTCATGGACTTTACTAACTGAGTGGGTCTTAATATTCTTGCGTGTTCGCATGGTCTAGGTAGAGGAAAATCATCTCTACCACCTGGCATTCTTTGTTTATCCACTCTATCGATGTCTACGGTGGTTCTATCTCTCCCTATGGGATGATTGAAGCTTACTTCAGGTCTCTCTTTGTTCTTGTCTCTTTGATTAGCATGGGCGGAGGATGTTCCTGCCCCTTGTTGGCTCGCGTTTACGTTCGCTCGTGATGGAGGGAATACCAATTCACCTCTCCATGTGTAGGTATTTCTAGCGTGGTCTGGTACCACAAATACTCTTTCTGAAGTTTCATCCAGGTATACAACCTTTCCAGGTGTATCCGGGTCCTTGAACTCATAGATTATGATGGAGCCTACCTCGTTAGGTTGTTCCGTTCTGTATCTCCAAAATGCTTCGTCCGTTTCATTGTTTACAAACAACTCTATGCTTCTGTTGTCCTGAGGGGTCCAATCTAGAACTAGTACTCGTGTCAGTACAGACTTCCCTCTAGGTGTTCTAGGTTCTCCTCCTACTGGTTCTTTTCCTTGGGATTTCGCTTCTGTTTCTAATTGAATTACGCCAAACTCATTCGTATTGTTTGGCTGCGTACTTAAGATGTACATCGTTCCTTCCTTGTCTATGTACGCATCTCTCTCAAATTTCACCGCTGGACGTTCCAATCCAATGGGTTGATCAGGATTGTGCATTTGCACCACTTGTCTTTGCAAACCATCCTCATAGATGCGAGCACCTAAGCGGTTGGTTCGGAGAAATTCTAGTTGCGTCCTATAGGGTCCTTCAGGTTTTTCTAATTATGCTACGTTCGACCCTACTTCTGGTCTTTCAGTGCTAAATGCCATTTCTAATTCACTCGTGTCTGAGCTCTCATAGGGGTTATTACTATTCAATTGCTGAGCCCACGATCGTGCAGTAGTGCCTACACTCGCCTCTGATGATCTAAGGTTGCGTCGGTCTGACTTACCTATATGTTTGCCCGATCTAAGGTTCAGTAATTTTCTTCCTTGCACACTCAGTACACGCTCAGATCGTCAATGATTCTTTGTTCTTACTTTCTTGATTCTTTTTAAATCCCTTTAGATTCTTGTCCAATTGTATGCGTCAGGAATCGACTTTCCGTGGTACTTTGAGTTCTCGTTTCGTCAGACTTATGTTCTTTCCCTTAGGTTTTCGTATCACACACCTTTATCTTTAGTCTTAGACTTGATAAATTTAAGTCTCTTATACTTGAGGTCTTCCTATCGTTGTTAATCCACAAAGTTACCGTTTAGCCTAAGCTAAGAATTGACTGAGGGGGTTGAGTAATCTTCCAACCTCGAGTCAGCTTTGTTGGTTGCTCTGATGCCCAAGAAGTCGCGCTTCCCAAGCTTTATGCCCTTCACTGCCTTGCCTTGAATGCCCTTGATTGCCTTTGCTAGACCTGGAAAAATCCACTATTAGACCAATATCACAATGGATGATCAAGCACTTGAGTATATACACCCTTAAAGTCCCTTAACCTTTGGCAAAATTCTCTTCCAAAGCCCCTTGGCTTGCTAGTCCCAAACTAGGTCAACCTCAAATTATCCTCTCTAAAAATCAATATTAAAAAAAAATAGTTGAGGTCACGTAGTACTCGTCAAGAGCTTTCTAACGAGCTATAAAGCTCAAAAAACGGACTTCAGATGAACAAGATATGACCGTTCAGGCCCTCGGGGGTAAAAACTGACAAACAGGTTCTTCTCCAAATATGAGCTAAGGGGTCTCCTATAAGCTTAATGATCCAAAAATTTTCCAAAAATAGCCCCAAAATTGGCCAAAAATTGAAACCCTAAAATTTGCGTTTGGGATGAGCAATCGCGATGGTCTGAGATGATCACGATGGTCCATGTGAACCGTCACGATGGTCTAAATGTGAACAATTGTGATGGCATCAGTCAACGGTCAACGTGACCTGTCGCGATGGTCCGAAGTGAACCGTCGCGATGGTCACCAATGGAATGGTGTGACCCAATCGCGATGGTCCAAATTTTGAGTTGTTGCGATGGTGTAAGGGTCTCGTCGCGATGGCGTGGCTAGTGAGCAATCATGATGGTCAAATTTGACACGTGGCACTATCAAAGCGATGGCATGGGCCGATCACAATGGCGTGGGTCGACGGGATCGTCGTGATGGTCCAAGTGAACCGTCGCGATGGCTCAAGTGACCCGCACGATGGTATGAGACCGTCGCGATGGTCCGGCCGAGTCGTCGCGATGGCGTGAGCCAATCGCGATGGTGTGACACAATCGCGATGGTCTGAGCCAATCGCGATGGTCCACCAAAGTGTGAATTTTGCAAATGGAACAATGGATTCCTACACACGCAAGGGTCGCCTACACGCTTATGAACTCGCTTACCAAAAATACCGAAGTTGGCAGACCATCGTGATGGTCTGACAGCTACGGCAGATCCCTGACAAAAAGTGAATTTTTACCTTTTCCAAGCTTTCCTGATGTACTGGAGCTCTGTACCTACAAGAAAACTCGAAAACACACAAGTACACACAAGCACAAAAGCTCTCTCTCTCTCGCACATGCACAAATGAGGGGAAGTGAGGAGAATGGGTGGATATGGTGAATTTTTTGATTTTTTTGGAGATGAAGATGATGATGCGGTGATGAAGATGGAGTGTGGGGGAGGTAAAAAACACTAAAAACTAAGTAAAAACAACAACAAAAACTGAAATTTTACCTTCCAACGCCACTTCTTGCTATACTCTTACCATCACACATTCGTCCTAGACTCGATCCCCAGCAACGGCGCCAAATTTGGTGTTGCTCTAGCACAATGGTGAGAACCACGTTAAGAAGCTCCACCTCCTTAATGTCAATCCGCGGAAGAGATAGGAGTGATATGAAGATCGTGAATGTGAGATGAAGTGAGAGTGAAGGTGAGAAGCATAGAGATGCACACACACATACACACACACTACAAAGAGACAAGCAAGACACAATGGAAGGTGAGAAAATCAACTCTATTCCTCAAGATATCAATTACAAGCTCAAAGTAGCTCTAAGCTCACACTAAACAACAAGCTAACCTCAAAAATGAGCTCTCTAGCTCTTTTTATAGATTCTAGACTAGTTTTGACCGGTTTCACATCTAGTGACCGGCATAGTTAAAAAATAGGTCCTATGCGCTATTTGAGAGGGTAAACGGTGTCTAAAAATAAACAAAATTGCTACGCTCATTCTACCTACACTCCTCAAGCTCAAGGACTCCTCGGCTTGCACAAAATGGAGCTATGGATTACAAAAAGGGTTTTTCTATGTTACAATAGTGATGAAAATCACTGTTGGAGGTTTTTGAAGAATATTTATAAAACATAAATCTTTGAAAAATTGATTTGACTGGCTCCCTGCTCTGTCTTTACATGCTTCCGCGTCTTCTATGCCTCTGGCTGCTGCCAACAGAGGCTTTGTTTGCTCCTTTTTCTCCAACTTTGTTTCGCTTGGTTTAGATAGTGGCTCCTCTTGATTACACTCAACTTGATCATGAGTTTTGGCTTCTACAAATTATAGGTATTCTTATTCTAAAGAACAGAAGGGATCCATGATGATGGATTCTAGGTCCTCATCACTTACTCCAGTTGACTTCATTGTGGTGTCATCACACTGCTCTAAGAGAGGCTGAAGTACAAGTGGTTCTATAAGATATTGTAACCATCTGCATCACGATGCGGAGTCCATTGTTCCTTGTTCATTGCTACGTCCATGGTAGCTTATATCTCTTCCCAACTATTGGCACTCAAGGTCAAGCACAAGGTGCAAGAACACATCAAAGAAGTGGACACACAAGAAGTGGGAGCATGTAGAGAGCTCCAAGAAGCACATGTCAAATTTTCAGAAGAAATCCCTTTAAAAATAGTGATTTTCATCACTTAAAACCATTGTAAATAACATTTCATAGTTTTGAAACTGCATTTTGTTCAAGCCCAGGAGTCCTCAAACTTGAGGAGTATTAGTACCATCGTACCAATTTTCATAACTTTTAGACTCCGTTTGAGCCCTTAGATAAGCTTTGGAACCTAATTTTTAACTAGGCCAGACACTAGGTCTAGACAGGGCCAAAACTACTCAAAGAACTATAAAAAGAGCTAGAGAGCTCATTTTTGAGGTTAGCTTGTTAGAGATTTGAACCTTTGTAAGAGAGTTCTTCTGTATAGAAAGCTTTCCATTGTTCCTCTCGTGTCTCTTACCTTGTGTACATGTGTGTGTATGTGTGTGCATGCTTGTGTGCTTCTCACTCATGCACTTGTGCCTTCACTTGCTTATGGTCTTCATACCAGTCCTCACGTCTCTATGGATTGACATTTATGAGGTGGATCTCCTCACGTTGGTACTTGCCATTATGCTAGAGTGACACCAAATTTGGCACTGTTGCCAGGAGGAGAACTTCAAGGACAAGTGTGTGATGGTAAGATGTATAGTAGCAATGTTGGAAGGTAAAAATAGTAATTTTTAGTTCAGTTTTTGCTTTTTTCTTCACCTTCATCATCATCATCATCACCATCTTCTCCCATCTCCACCTTCTCAGAAATTATTCATTTTTTGACTACACATTCACCTCATTTTTCATTTGTGGCTATGAGAAAGGCATTTAGGGAGAGCTCAATGCTGAAATACTATCGAAGAGGAGCTTTTTGCTCTCAAAACATCAAAAAATTGAGTGACAATCATGGTAGTATCACAAGTCTTCAGAGAGAGTGTTTGCATGCATGGGCACATAAGAGTGACAAGGAGGGCATAAGGTACACATATCCACAAAAAGCTTTGAATTTGGACCTCAAAAAGTCCAAGTATTGTGACCGGTTTAGTTCATGTATCGTGATACCATAATCCCCTATGTCGCGATACTTCATGAGTATTGTGAATTGTCTCCTTGTGTATCATGATACCTCATGTGTATCATGTATTACTGGGTTGAGTATCGTGTATCGTGATACCTTACGTGTATCATGTATCCTCGGGTTGATTATCGTGTATCATGTGTCATGTATCGTGTATCATGAATACACAAGTATCGTATCCCAAAATATTTGGTTTCATGTATCACCAGATCGTGTATCCCGATACTACCCAAGTATCGTGTATTGCGAAGGTTGGTATCATATCATCATGATTGATATCTTGTATCATCCAAGGACAAGTATCATATTGTGTATCCTTAGGTATCATGTATCATGTTGGAGCCAAGTATTGTATCATCATAACCAGTATCGTGTATCCTCTAGGCTCAAGTATCATGTATCGTATAGTTCAAATATCCTTCATCATTTGTCTCAAGTATTCTGTATCACGGCTTGACAATATCACCTATCGTGTAAAGGCAAGTATCATGTATCGTTTGCTCTTAAGTATTTTAGCTCAAGCGTAAGCACCACCTCCTTTACTTGTCAATCCGCGGAGACGTGAGGACCGGTATGAAGACCACGAGCAAGTGAAGGCACAAGTGCGTGAGTGAAAGCACACAAACATGCACACACATACACACACACGCGCACAAGGCAAGATCAAAGAGAGGAACAATGGAAGGATTTTGATTATAAAAAGAAATCTATTACAAAACTGAAATCTACAAGAAGCTAACCCCCAAAATGAGCTCTCTAGCTCTTTTTATAGGTTTTTAACTAGTTTTGGCCCTGTCCAGACCTAGTGTCCGGCCTAGTTAAAAATTAGGTTCCAGGGCTTATTTGAGGGCTCAAACGGAGTCTAAAAATTATGAAAATTGGTACGATGGTACTTCTAATGCTCCTCAAGCTCGAGGACTCCTCGGCTTGCACAAAATGGAGCTACCAAAATAGAAAATGGTAATTACAATGATTTTAGTGATGGAAATCACTATTTTTGTAGGGGATTCTTATGAAAAGTTGACAGTTACTTCATGGAGCTCCCTACTTGCTCCTTCTTCTTGTGTGTTTCCACCTTTCTGATGTGTTTCCATGCTTGTGCTTGACTTTGAGTTCCAACACTCCCCCCCCTCTCGAGTCTGTCGTCCCTGACAGACCCTTGTCGTAGTGGTTGTTCCATGTAGTGCTTTGAGAGGTAGTATCCATTCTGTATGAACAAGAGCCGTCTATCTTCCAAATTTGGTAGTGTTGGTTGTCCGGTTCTTCATGTGTTACTGCAGGCCTTTACAAGTCGTAGTCCCTTGGTATGTGCTTCTTTCATGAATTGCAGCATGAATGCGTCGTTGTGAGCTCTCAAAAATCGCGAGTTGCTCAAAAGAGGTTGTCAAGATCGAGTTAGAGCAACTACTAGCTTCGAATTGCTTCCTAGGTATGGATGTGGCCCCCAGGATGTCCTCTAGCTCTTCTAAAGATGATGTTCAGAGTAGTCATGCCAAGTACTCATAACCCATAGTGAATGATGGGTAAGTGTGTTAGTGCACGGGTTGAAAAAAGTATGTGCCTTGTGCACGGCCTTGTAATGTAGCCCTATGCATGCTTACTTGGAAAATGCATTGGAAGAAGTATGGTGCAAAAATTGCAGGTCTTGAGCTAAGTGCTCAAGGGTATGCTGACGAATAGGTTTCCTAAACAATCATGGTTATGGTGTTTCCAGAGTAAAGATACTTACCATGGGGAAGGTTGATGGATGTTTGTCTCTTCGTGTTGTACATTGGCCTTTGGGATGGAACCTTGTGGATGAATGTCCATGTTGATTGTCCACTGATGAGATCTTTTGAGTGGTGGATCCCCTCTCCTTTTTTCAAAGCAACATTTGTCACTAACAATGTGCATTTCTGAGCTTGGGCTCATGCACGTTCACTTCCCTATATTGACACTCAGAGGAATATTGGACACGTGCCGGTTTCTAAGAGATTACCATGCTGATTGACATAGACCATTCACCAGTGCTACTGTTCCATACTGGTTCAGGAAATACTGAGCATTGAATTGCTTTATATTCCTTGGCAAGCAACATCGGGTAACTACACCAAGCTGAGTTTCACATATTCTCTTTAGCTCACCATATGCAGGAATCTTCTCCTCCAGAACAACCTTGTGCAGATATCTCCTTGGATGCTCTAGTACATGAAGTAGTTAAGCATCCCTCAAGTCGCGGACCTTCAAGCTCTTCACTCCCACCATAGTAAGAGGAAACCATAGTTGTGGATGCCCTGCTCATGCTAAGTTCTTGACATTTATGAGATAAGGCAGCAATTAAATCAATTGCAAGCCAAGACACACTTCTATCCAAACTGATAAATGCCCAATAATCGATGGTTCAATCTTCAACTAAGCATGACTCATTCATGTTCCATGAGCGAAACCTGGGAACTAGTTCTTCCTCGTTTTTTTTTTTTTTTTTTTTTTTTTTTGGGAAAAATTATCACAAAACAAGAACACAAAAGTTAGTATCAGTAGAAAAAATTTGACATATGTCAATGTGCTCTTGTGCTTGGGATTCTCCAGTGTGTCTATGCACGACCTTGTAATGTGGTCCTATAATGATGCATACTTGGGAAATGCATGACCTGAATGGTGCATAAGACAGGGTTGTGCAAAGGGCACATGGTTGTCGCTCGTCGAGGTTTTCAATGTTATTTGCAGATATTGATGCCATATTTGTTGGAGGTATCCATTGTATCTCGAGAGGAGATCATTCCTCCTTATAGGGATCCACTTGAGAACGGTCTGCGATTGGGTAGAGATCACCTTTGGCCACTTCATGTTTGAATGATTTCCTAAGGATTTGATCCATTGTGGCTGGCTCTTTATTTTGGTGGATGCTATCGGTGCTTTCGTCTTCCAAACCCAAATCCTTGCAGAAGAGGTTCTTTGATCTTTATTGGAGCTCTGTGCTTGATTCAGTTCTTTACCTCGCCTTGGTGTCTTTGTTGTGCAGGTTGTTGCCTTGAAGTCCCCCCTTGGATTTTGTCTGAGCTTAGGCTTGATTGCTTGGGGTCCTTGGATCGGAAGTGGTCTTTCTTGAGGATAAGTCATGGTAGGCCTAGACCATAGATTTTGAAGTCTAGTGTGAGGGGACTGATTTTGTGCCAGGGCGTTCTTTGGTACCCATATCATAGTGCGATTTGGTTGGGCTCTAAGTAATTTCTTGGCCACCCAAATTTGCTTGACATTACCAAGAAAATGTGATTTCTGTTTCTTGATGTAAGGGTCTTTTGGGCCTTCTATGTGAGTTTTTTGAGAAAACTCATCCTTACATGGGGAGTGCAACAAGGGTTGATCTTCTATACCTTCATCAGACTTATGCAAGGGATCAATGGGCTGTGTGGTTTGAGATTGATCTAGAGATTCATCGAGACATTTATCCTTATTACACATAGAATCCCTAGGTGTACAAATGGGTGATGGATTGTCATGATTCACCCTAGAGTCGACCTCCTTTTCCACATCAGTGATACACAACAGTGGTTGATCATCTCCTTCTTGACCATCTGAGTGCAGATCATCCCTACTTATGGCTTCATGAGGGGAATCCAAATTTACAGGAAGAGAGGGTCCTTCCACATCCCTCAAACACTTGGAGTCCTCCATATCTCCATTCTCTAAGGTTTCCTGTGATTTACTCAAAGAAGGATCAGATTCAAAAACATGAGTAGAAAGAAAAATTTTCTCATTAAAAGCACGCTCTGTGAAAAGATGATTTTGCCCCCAATCATCATAAGGTGGATATTCATTAGGATTTTCCATAGACATATATGTAGAAGCATGGATGATAGGTGGAGAAGGCACCTCAAATTCTTGATGATTTTGTTTAATGAACCTTTGGGTGCCAATGATCAAGCCTTCATCTATACAATCCATGACAAAGAATGTTTCCGAAAATTGCATATCACCCACCATAATAGGCAACACAACTTGACCCATGCATTCATAATGTTCATCATCCATGAGGATAGAAGAATGAGTTGTTGGTTGTATGTTCTCAAAAATAATGGTCAAGAAGTCAATATGAATCAAATTCCACTCACAATGAGGATTAATATATGCACTCAACCTTCTACAGTCATATCCTATTCTTATATCCACCAAAGTATTGTGATATTCTCTTGTTGCAAATATGGATCCGACCCCCCTAGACATTTCCCCCGTTTCCTCGATTCCTTGCAATTTTTCTCTAAATGTTTCACCTTGATGTGATATTATCTCATGTATTTCATGTTTATCGCCCTCTGTTTTTTCGATCTTAGCCCCTTTTCTTCTATCTTTTGCTTTTTTCTTTCCCATGACACAATTTTCTCCCCCTTTGTATTGCTCAAAAATCCTTGGGAGCCCCCCTGGTGTCCTAGTCCCACTTGAGGGTCAACTTCAAATTATCCTATCTCAAAATCAACGCATTATTCTTGAAAAAAACAGTTGAGATCGTGTAGGATTTGAAACGAGGTTTCCAACAAGCTATAGAGCTCAAAAAATGGACTTTGGATGAGAAAGTTATGTCAAATCAGGCTCCTGGGGGTCAAAACAGGCAAACAGGACCTTTGGAGAAAATCGCGATTTTGTGAACTTTCTGAAAATCGCGATGCTGTGAAGTCAAAAAAATCGCGATGTTGATCACAAAATCGTGTTTTTGAAAATCGCGATGTTGATCACAAAATCGTATTTTTGAAAATCGCGATTTTGACTCAGAGAATCGTGATTCACCAAATCGTGTTTTTTTTTTTGCTGAAAATCGTGTTTTCTCAAAATCGTGTTTTTGACATGAAAATCGCGATGTTGAGCACAAAATCGTATTTTTTGAAAATCGCGATTTTGAGCAAAAAATCGTGTTTTCTCAAAATCGTGTTTTTGACTTGAAAATCGCGATTTTGTCCACAGAATCGTGTTTTTCTCAAAATCGTATTTTTGGCTGAAAATCGTGATTTGTGAGAATCGCGATTTTGAGCAGAAAGTCGTGTTTTTCACAAAATCGTGTTTTTTGCTGAAAATCGTGATTGGTGAGAATCGCGATTTTGAGCAGAGAATCGTGTTTTTTTTTAGAATCGCGATTTTGAGCAGAGAATCGTGTTTTTTTGAGAAAAAACACAGAATCGCGATTCTCTTCAACCAACTTTTAGGCGGGAAAACTGAAAATCGTGATTTTTCAAAAAATTTTGAATTTTCACAGAATCGCGATTTTCATCACAGAATCGCGTTTTTTGGCGGGAAATTCAAATTTCTGAGCGCCGGCTATGGCGAGCTCCGTATGAGTAGAAAATCATGAAAAAAATACAGCGCTTGCTCTCCCTTGCACCTCCTAACTCCTTCCCACACAATAATGCATGAAAAATGGTATGAAAATGGTGAAAATGCACTAAAAAACAAGAAATTTCTATGAAGAAGAAGATGGAAGAAGGTGGAGATGATGATGATGATGAAGATGAAGAGGAAAAAACAGAAAATGAACTGAAATGACAATTTTTTTACCTTCCAACATCGCAAATCTACGATCTTACCATCACAACGCTCGTCCTCGAAGTTCTCTCCCCGGCAACGGCGCCAAAATTTGGTGTAGCTCAAGCGTAAGCACCACCTCCTTTACTTGTCAATCCGCGGAGACGTGAGGACCGGTATGAAGACCACGAGCAAGTGAAGGCACAAGTGCGTGAGTGAAAGCACACAAACATGCACACACATACACACACACGCGCACAAGGCAAGATCAAAGAGAGGAACAATGGAAGGATTTTGATTATAAAAAGAAATCTATTACAAAACTGAAATCTACAAGAAGCTAACCCCCAAAATGAGCTCTCTAGCTCTTTTTATAGGTTTTTAACTAGTTTTGGCCCTGTCCAGACCTAGTGTCCGGCCTAGTTAAAAATTAGGTTCCAGGGCTTATTTGAGGGCTCAAACGGAGTCTAAAAATTATGAAAATTGGTACGATGGTACTTCTAATGCTCCTCAAGCTCGAGGACTCCTCGGCTTGCACAAAATGGAGCTACCAAAATAGAAAATGGTAATTACAATGATTTTAGTGATGGAAATCACTATTTTTGTAGGGGATTCTTATGAAAAGTTGACAGTTACTTCATGGAGCTCCCTACTTGCTCCTTCTTCTTGTGTGTTTCCACCTTTCTGATGTGTTTCCATGCTTGTGCTTGACTTTGAGTTCCAACAAGTATCATCGATACTTCCTAGGTATCGTGTATCTTGAGATACTGTTTCCCTATATTGAAACCCAAGAGCTTGATTTGACATAAAATTTTCATCAAATATCCATTTTTTGAGCTCTATAGTGCGTTGGAAAGCTCATTTTGAATCCCACATGGCATTGATTTTTAGATAGGCTAATTTAAAGTTGATCCTCAAGTGGGATTAGGAAGCCAAGGGAGCTACAAAGGACTTTGAGCAGTAAAAAGGGGAAAATTGGGACTAGAATACAAAGCTTATGAACCTAAGATCCGGTAGACACCTAGGAAGAGATAGACAAAGTGTCAGATCCTCTCATGCTAGTGTGAATCATACAACCAAGTCATGGGCTCAACAACTCAGTGATTATCACTATATACTTAGTTCTAAAACAAGTGATTCAAGAATGTCTTTTAACATGGAGAGACCCACAAGTAGCTCAAGCACTACCTATTTACAAACACCAAAAGGTCCCTATAAAATACAATTGGAGTATATTAGGACCAACCAATTAGGTGCACACATCTATGAGGATGTCATGAGGTGATCAATTGTCGAACTCAAAAATCTCAATCAACCCTTGGGACTTGAACACCCAGTGGTCAAATTCGAAGAGGGTTCTTATATTGATAAGCAAGGAACCATGTATGTGGTCACTAGCCTACCAAATAGGATAGACGAGTTTGGAAATATCCTTCTTGAGAATGAGATAGGAGAATTAGAGCAAGGATACCTAGGAGGAGAACCCATGACTCCTAGCGACAAGCTAGTCTTAACCAGAGTGATCACTCTAGAGTGGGTTTCCCAAGACAAAAAAAGCATAGAACTATTCTTGAATAGAGAAACAAAGGAAGCCTTTTGGAGATCCAAACCAGATCAAAATAGTAGAATAGGTGGAGTCACCATCTACAAATTCAAAGACGCTAAGATACCAGACAAAGTGGTCTATCTAGATAACACATCGGAGAGAAGGCTCTTGGTGACAGAGCATGGCAGGCATGCATACACTTGGCAAAGAGAATTGATTTTCCCTCCATCAAGATCTAATGTTTCTCATGGCCTCCAAGGAGCAAAATCATCTCAAGCTCATGAACCCAACGAGAATGAATAAGAGAGAGACTCAAGGTAAGCTTTGCACACACCGTGGGCAGAGATAGATCTAGAATTGAAGGTGAAAGACTTAAAAGAGAGAGACATCGAGCACATAGGCATCAAAGAGATGAGCATGATTTACCATTGCCAAGACCGCGAGACTACCCAAGAACCCCTAGATCCTCTCAAGTGGTTAAGGCAATGAAGAACTACTTTGGTGGTTCAAGATATCCTTATGATCATGTGGTCGAGTTCAAATAAGTGTTAAGAGCAGAACAGGTTGACGACTTGTTCACACAGTTCGATGCATTTGGATTGACTCTCAAGGGTACTTCCTTAGCTTGGTTTCAACCTCTAAACAATCACAATTGCCGAAACATAGGTCAACTGCTAAAAGAATTCATTGTAGAATTCTCCAAGAGTGGCATCAGGCATAATACATCATCCTTGATCCGCATCTTCAAGCAGATACCCCAAGAAATAGTTTGACTAGCCGAATGGAGATTTAAACAATATGTGGAGAGATGTCCTACACCTAAACTACCTACACAAGCAAAACAAGTTTCCCTTTTTTTAGATGGAATCCTAAGTGGGAAACTTAGATCATATGTGTATCTCAAGGAACCAATCACATTAGATCAATGCTTAAGAATGTGTATTGAGATAAAAGACAATTTGGGTGAGAGTTAGAATTTTTGAGACTCCATAAGGATTTGATAGTTCTACTAGTCATACCTCGAGAACCTCTACTGAGATAAATGAGATAGTTGAGCAGGTTGCCAAGAAGCTGGGAGATCAAAATAGATAAACACCAAGGGTCACCTCATTGAAGCGATGTTATAACTATGGAGGGGACCACATGGCTAATGTTTATCCGATGATGGATCAACCCCAAGGAAACCCTAATGCTCCATATTGCACTCTTGAGAGAAAACACACGAACCACATGGCTCAAGATTGTCCCTAGGCAGGCTCTTAGACAAACTTATCAGCAACTTTAGCAATAGGGTAGGTATCAGAATCAATACCAACAACCATATTATAGGCCACAACAACAATATCAAGCACTATATAGGTCACAACCAATCCTAGAAAACCAACCACCACTTCCCATCAATGTGATTCCAGTTAAGTATGTAGTGGTAGAGGAAAACCCTAATAGAGCATTGGTGCCAATAACCCCATTGGTCTCAGAAAATGACCCTCATGCTCAAAGTTCTGACTACACCCATGAAGATAGGCCACGAGCTTATTACACAGAGTCACCTGAGCATATTGAGACTTATCCTTATCAATATGGGACACCACATATGGAAACAAATTGGGAGCCAGAATACTCGAGTATCATGTATACAAATCCTAACCCTACGTCCCAATTGAGACAAGTAAGACCACAAGCCCCTATAGGACCATGTTTTAGATGTCAAGATGACCATTTCATTCATGAATGTCCCCACTCATTGACTCTGGGACAAGGATAGAACATCACTGTTGCTCTAGCACAATGGTGAGAACCACGTTAAGAAGCTTCACCTCCTTAATTGTCAATCCGCGGAAGAGATAGGAGTGATATGAAGATCGTGAATGTGAGATGAAGTGAGAGTGAAGGTGAGAAGCATAGAAATGCACACACACATGCACACACACTACGAAGAGACAAGCAAGACACAATGGAAGGTGAGAAATTAGCTCTATTACTCAAGAACACTATTACAAGCTCAAAAGAACTCTAAGCTCACACTAGCCAACACTAACCAGCTCAAAAATGAGCTCTCTAGCTCTTTTTATAGTTTCTAGACTAGTTTTGACCGGTTTCACATCTAGTGACCGGCATAGTTAAAAATTAGGTCCTAGATGCTATTTGGAAGGGTAAACGGTGTCTAAAAATAATGAAAATTGGTACGCGCATTCTACCTAAGCTCCTCAAGCTTGAGGACTCCTTGGCTTGCACAAAATGGAGCTATGGATTACAAAATGGGGTTTTCTATGTTACATATGTTACAATAGTGATAAAAATCACTGTTGGAGGTTTTTGGAAAGTATTTGAAAACATAATTATTTGAAAAACGATTCGACTGGCTCCCTGCTCTATCGTTACATGCTTTCGTGTCGTCTGTGCCTCTGGCTGCTTCCAACACCCCCCTCCCTCTCGCTTCTGTCGTCCCTCACAGAACCTTGTTGTGAGGTCTGCCGGATATAGTTTTGTAGGAGAACTTGAGTGAGGGTGTGCTCGGAGATACGAATGCCTTGGGCCAGGTCGGCCTCGAGTTTCTCCCAGTCGATTGGTTGCGGTTCTTCCGGTGGCGGGAGCTGATAGTGTGTGGAATAGACCATTCGTTCAGAGGCAAATAATTGTAATAAATGTGTAGGCCTGCTTATGAATACCTCTGAATGGTATTCCCAGAAGCCGGTTGTGAACATCTCTTCGAACGTCTGCTTGTAGCACGCCGGTAGGTACTTTATTCTGCAGTGCCAGGCATAACACACCCGTAGCGATGGCGTTGTACTCATATCATATACCAGATCAGAATTGCCATGCTCAAAGCCCGGGGTGTTGACATGTGGTGCCTTGACGCGTCAGAAGACTTTAAAAATCATTTGCATCATGTCAAAGATTTTGATAGTCATATGCGCCGCTATATCATCCATATGCTTTAATCTAGGGAGCCAGTGGTGAATTGTAGCCATCATGTAGCCAACAGTTGGTAACTCAATGGGTGGCTTAAAATAGGGGTAATTCAACCAGTCTTGGCACTGCTTATTGTTTTGTACCTTAATAGCAAAGGCAGTCCAGGAGCGGCGTCGTGGCACTGGTCCCCAACACGGATTGTACTTCAAATGCAAAGGTGCCTTTACCCATGTACTCATCATCTCTGGATACTGTTGTAGTAAATCTTTTTGCCACTCTGGTTGATAGATCCTTCCTTTCTGTGCATCTAGTGGCAAATCAGCCGCCTCGAATTGAGTTGCATGCGATGGTTTTTTACCTGTCTCTTTCTCAATGGCTAACTGGTATTTGGCCATTAACATGAAATACGGTTTATACTGGAGCTCATGCCCAGATATGTATCGTCGCGGGGCCAAATGAGCAAAGAATGGAGACTGTAATATTCTTTCTTCTATCATCGCCATGGCATGTAATTGTGCCTCTACTCTAGCTGAGTGCGTTGTTCCAAGTTCCTCAATAGTCTTCATCCATGCGAGGGTCGGAAGTTCGTACGTCATCTGGCCTTCGGCTGTGACGCGTCCGCCTGGGATGGGTTGTGGCTCGTACGCTTCTTCAAACGTTTCCTCCACCGGGATGGTGACCGTTTCTTCCTCAGCTGGAAGCTCAGGTGGGGAATCTGGCCTTGGTGGCGCTTCATATACTGCAATCCTTGATTCAAGGGTCGATACCTGGGCCCGTAATGAGTTGAGTCCCTCTAGGAGGTCAGGAGAGGGGTCCACAGGTGCTGGTATGTCGTGGTGTGCCGGTTCTCGTAACTGGAGTAATTTGTGATCTTCTTTGAGTTTCTGTAACTCCTCGTTCATGGGGTCGTATTCATCTAGTAATCTTACATGATCGTCTAGCAGCATTCTCATCGAGTCTGAAGGAATGGCTTTGAACCTGCTAGGACTGAGTGGTTGGTCTGGGTGGTCGAGCGCTGCTTCTAAGTTTTCGCGGTTCTGATCCTGTAAGCGCTGGTTTTCTTCCTTGGCGGCTGCTAGGTGTCTTCGTAGTAAGCCCATGTTTCATGTTAGCGTTGCATTGCGGACTGTCTGGGCTCTTAATAAATTATCCAGGTCAGCAGTGGCTTCCTTGGTCTTTTCTTCACTTTCTAGTTCCAATTTGTGATATGCCTCGCGTAATTCCTGGTATCGGGTGTTCAGAGAGGCATTCTCAATAGACAATAAGTTAAGCTGCGACTGTAAGTCATTGGTTGTCCTCTGCAGCTGCTGATAATTATCACCAAGAGATGTGAACTCATCTCTTACTTGCGTCATACACATGAACATCTGTTGGAATGCATTATCTACGGTGGGTGATAGTATTAACGGGGTGCTAAATGAAGATGCAGTTGGTGTAGATGCAACGGGAATGGGGAATGGGGATGGGAAGGTGGATGATGTAGTGATTGTTGAAAAATTGTGATGTGCCTAAAAATGTTTGTGCCGGGAGTGAAGTGAGTGATGGTGTAGCGGGTGGTGAGATGTCCATGTCAGTGGACGTATCTAGTGCGGTGACCGTGAATATGGGTGTGATCGTGGGTGCTCGTGCTGGTGTAAATACGGGATTTACAAAGGTTGAGGGGTAATTTACAGGGGGGCTGGCTGGAGCAGCTTGGTGGAAAGGGGAAAGAGGGGTTACAGTGGGTCGGGGAGGTGAGACGGGGGAGAAGGTTAATGGTGGTGGGAATGGAAATAGGGGTCTTGGAGTTGTGGGGAAAGATGGAAAAGATTGATGAAGGAATGGGTTGGGTAGAAAGGTGGGAGTGGGAGGGGGTAGACTAGGGCTAATGGGCGCGGGAATTCTGGGGTGAGTGGTCGTAAAGACAATTTCTGCAACACCACCGGCGAATGAAGATGTTGGTCTGGGGGAAGGAGGGTGAAGAGGGGAGGCTGGAGGGATGGACGGTGATGGAGGAGCGGTTGGGGTGGTCGGTACTTCAGTGACTGCTGAGGTAGGTACAGTTGTAGCGCGGGGTGGGGAATCTACAATGATGGTTTCTACTGCCGACGAACTTTCGGGGACGAGGTGTGCCTCCCTGGCTTGTTCTGAAGATTGTGCTCCGGTTGGTACACGAATGTATTCGCCGGGCTTTGAAAGTAGTCGTACTCTGCGGGGGTCAAACTGTGGTAGTGGCTTTCGTTGCAAGTACCTGAGTGCTTCGTTGGAGCCTACTGATTTGACTAACTCTTTGAATCCTTTGATGTATGCGTCCTCGAATCCGCCTGTGACAAGTTCTTGTTCTATTATTGTTTGACTCTCTTCCTCTGTCAGCTTTTTGCGTGCCCAAACTTTTTCCATAGTTCTATACAGCTTCTTGATAGCTAGTGTGTAAGCTGCTGCCTCGTAAGTTTCATCTTCATGGGTACTTGTATCGCCATGTGTGTCTGTTTGTTGGCCTTGGCCGTCTGTCTGTTCATGCTCTTGGGATTCATGTGTTCCCTGGCTAGCTTCGTCGTCTCCTTCATCGTCATCGGTTGCTGTTCTTTCGTCATCAGAGCTGGACACGATCTGTCCTTGTGGCTGATCCCTGGGTGTGGTAGGGTAGCTAGGCCTTTCAAATTCTTGAGAAAACATTTGTCCTTCTGAAAACTGGAACTCATTGGAGAATGCATCGGGCATCTCAAAATCAAAAGTTTGGTCCAGTGGCTCTGCTTGTCCTGGTTCTAAATGCGGTATTGGAAAAGAGAAAGCTTCCGCGCCAATAGTGGTGGGAAGTTCAGCTGCTGTGGTGATAGGTTCTGTGGTTGTGGCTGCTTGGGGTGCGACAGTACTGGTGGTGCCCTCCGGCGTAACTGTTCTTGATAACCGTATACGAATTGGTGGTACCGTGGGAGTGGCTGTTGATGGTGACTGCTCTGGAGATGGTTGTGGAGAGGGTGATTCTGGGACTTGTAGGCACGAGATAGTACCTCTCATCCGCTTTCCGGCTCTACCTTTGCTAGACTTTCTAGCCTTCCTAGTGGTGCCTTTGAATGCTTTTAGTTCCTCACTGGTCATGGCGCGCTCTATGGGTAAATCATATGCCAAGCACATATATATGATCCTGGTGAGGGCGCAGCACCCATTGATTACCTTCTTTCGCTCCCACCTATGTTGGGCCAAATAGAGCTGATCAATGATCCAGCTGGCTAGATCAACCGTTTGCGGTCCAGTACATGCTAAGTATAATCCAAACCAGATTCTCTTGTGGGGCATGGTAAAACGATCCTGAGCTGGGAAAGCAAAGTGCTGCATGCATATCCGTAATGGCTTAGAAAGCTCAGGGGTTATGGCTGAAATATCCTCCCACTTAGTTACGTCACCACGCTTCATCTGCTCTGGGACTAGCCGTTCTTTCTCCGTTGGAGTGTGTGTTCCATGTATTTTTAGAGCTGCGCGAATTAAATCTTTAGACAAATAAAACCTTCTGAATGGAGGATCATTTACCAAGGATGGTAACATGAATGTTCCGGGTAGATCCTTGTTCTCTGAAGCCGTTAAGGTGGTTACCAAGTAAAAACATCTGTAAAAATCAGGTTTAGGCAGAGGGTCACTAAAATACTCCGTAAATCCCGCTCGTGCCCAAACGTGCGTTAGATCTTGTGTATTCTGCAGTCCTTCAAATTCTCTTGAAAAGAACTGGTACTTGGTCCATGTGCGAAGATCAAATGCCAAATTGGCCTCAAATATGAAATCAGCGTCTGCTAAGGGTCCTGCTAGGCCTTGAAACCAGTGAGAATTACGATGAATCTTCTCAGTATATCCTCTAGGAGGATCATCGATTGGCATGGGTCCTGGAAAACCTTGAAACTCTGGTGGTTGCATAGTAGGATAAGATTCCGCTAGTAATTCTCCAATAGTGGCCATCGGTGCACTGGGGCCAGCTTCTGATGGTCCTGCTTCAGTTTGCATGATGACTGATGAGCTAATGGAAAAGATCTGCTACAAAAGATTAACACATTAGTATGGAAATTAATTATGATCCCATTAAGGTGAGACCGCAATCCCTTTCCATAACCGATGTGTAACCCGTGTAGCCAAGTGTCGTGAAGTGATTGATGCAATGATTTTTTGCAAAACTAATGCAGGTCTCTAGACGCCTACATGCTTCAGATTATGCCTACAATTCTTGATGACCTTTATTATGCATGATGTGGGGTTTTGGTGTATGAATTTATACAAGGTTTGGTTGAGGGTGAATTATTACAAGGGTGGAGTTTAAACTGGGTGGGAGAATTGTTAGATAATGGGGTACAAGAAGACGTTTGGATACGTTTAGGTATCCATTTCCTAAGAGTCTTGGAGTGGGTGGTATGTTTCTGCTGAGGAACAAAAAGCGGTATCGGGTTTGGTGGTATTGAAGAATGAAAAGATTTCTGAGGGGTATATATTACATGGCTAGAGGGTTGGGCTATAATACATTGTTTGGGTACCCAAATCTGCATGGGTGTGGGTCTATGGATAAGGTATTTCTTGGCGATCCAAATCTGTCGAGTATTTGTACTTGGGAAAGAAGATCGAGGGGACTTTGGATGCTGACTCTGCTTCTGGTGAAACTTTGTCCTGTTCTCGTCTACAGTGTTGCCAATAGCCTGTGGTTGCTGTCCTTTTGGCACCCATATTTGTTTCGTGCCACTTGTTCCGTGATGTTGATACTGCTGCTTTCTTTGCCTTGTCTGATGGTGTCGTCGGTCTGGGTTCCTCTGTTGTGGTTGACTCCTTCGAGGTTGGGTTTGAGAGGTCCATTGGACGCTCTACTTTGGAAAAGAAGGGAGATCCAACACTTGCGTGACCTGCCCATTAGGAAGTGATTCGTTATTTATCTTTAATCTAGGCCAATCCGCAGCAAGTTTGGAAGGATGAGCACCGCAGGGTGTTGTGCTCATTTGGCCGCTGATGCAACCCACCTGACCGCTGATTGTGTTCATCTGCCCTAGCGGTTGGGTAGCTGCCCCTTCTAGTTTGCAGGAAGCCCCAGGGAAGATCTCCTGTCGTTCTTCTGATTGATAATTGTCCCTAGCCAAGCCCGAGTGGGTTGGAGTAGACATAACGTGACTGGTCTGACCCAAGAGCTTCCGGTCTTCCGTCGCATGCGTTTCATAGGGTCTAGGGTTACAAACCTCAATTGGAATGCCGTTAGGGAAGTCAAGCGGTATCACTCGCTTCTGTTCTAAGGTTCCAATTTGTAAGGAGCCTTGTCTAAGATTTAGGTCCACTGAGTGATCGTATAGCCAATCTTGGCCAAGGATTAGGGGTTCTATCAGGTCGTCATCATGGCACACGAGTAGCTTCGCTGTCATGGTCACATTCTTAATGAGGATAGGAAGGTCCACCTCACCCATGCAAGGGGTTTCCATGCCTCCTAGGCCTATGAGGTATGCCTCAATTGGCCGCATTTCTATTCCTGAATCCTTATAGTGGGACCATCTAATCGCACTAGTCGCAGCACCTGAGTCAATTAGAGCCCTGAGCTCTTGGCAAGGGTTGTCGTGCTCTAGCCTGACTGTAATGAATGGTCTCATGTCCACTATGCTAGGATGAGTGGTTGACTTTACTTGACACATGGCCATGGGGTATCTGGGTGTAGTTTCCAGATGGTTATAATGTTCTCTCCCTAGTCCTTGTCTTCTTAACTTCATGCGTTTAATGCGTTCTATTGCTTCTGCCTGAGCTTCCGCTCGTATTCTATTTTCTTCCTCCTTACGCTTCTTTGCCAACGTGAGTCGTCTAAGCATATCCTCAGTAAGAGGTTCCTGATATAGCTTGACTCTACAGCCACTAATATAATTAGGCATTACGTCTCCTTCTAAAGTGGCTAATTGTACTGCTCCACTTGTTGAGAGTCTGTTAATGATCATAGGTCCATAACCTCGCTTTTCTAACTTACGTGCGTGTTGCTTTAGCGTATATACTAGAACTAAATCTCCTTCTTTTAAGCCTTTATCTTTCACATGTGCATCAAAATATGCTTTTTGTCGCTTCTTCGCTGCATATATTCCTGCTGCTGCCTTTAGCCTGGTTTCTCCTAGTCGTTCCAAGTCCAATATTCTCGCTGATAATTCATGGCCGGTCCATTGATGTTCTTGTGCCACCTTAAGGGTCGGTATCAAGAAGTCCAAAGGAAGCACAACATTCTGACCAAAAACCATCTGAAAGGGAGTTGCATTGAGTACGGTCTTGTAGGCCACTCGATATGCCCAAACAGCGTGGTGTAACTGTTTGTCCCAATCTGAACGTTTGTTGTTCACGAGTTTCGTCAGTACGTTACAAAGAATCTTGTTAGTGCTTTCAGCCTGACCATTGGCCTGAGGATGATATGGTGCGGATTTCTTGTGAATCACCATAAAATCCTGTAACAAATATTCAATGACTTGGTTTAGAAAGTGAGTTCCGCGATCGCTCACTAACTCTATAGGCAGTTCATATCTTGTAAAGACATTTTCAAATAAGAATTTTGCAGTTGTGTGTGCATCATTCTTTTTTGTGGCTTTTGCCTCTACCCATTTCGTAAGATAATCTGTGGCAACAATAATGTATTCAGCATGTGTACCTTTTGCAGGGGGGTTAATGGGTCCTACAAAGTCTATACCCCACTTTGAAAATGCACGTCCGCCCATCATGGGTTTCAATGGCATTTCATCTCTGTGAGTAGGAAACTGAGTTCTTTGGCACACATCACATCTCTTAACATAGGTATGAGCATCCATGTGAAGAGTGGGCCACCATAATCCTGCAAAGAGGATGGCTTTGATTATCCTATCGGGTCCAAAATGACCTCCTGCCACACCTTGGTGTGCAGTCTCTAGTATGCTCAGATAATCGTTCTCATGAACACATTGTCTTAGATATCCATCTCGTCCTCTTTTGTATAGGTTATTGCCAATAAGTGAATAGTCTTGAGCTTCCTGCTCCAAACTGCGTTGTCGAGCTAAGGTCATTCCTTGAGGGAATGTGTTCGTCCTCAAGTATGTCACTAATTGTTCACTCCAGTCTGGTGTGAAAGACACGTGATACAATGTAGCATGCTCTACTGGTGGTCTTTCACAACAAACATTGCATTCCTTACACAACCTGTAGACATCTGCTTCCATCGTAGGCCAATATACTCCTAGTCTATGCAGAGTCTGTAATGTTCGATGTTTCGAATGATGTTGCTTTAATGCACCTATGTGTGCTAATTGCAACCAATCTGCATGTTCTGATTCATCTACACAACAAGCAAGAATCCTTTGATTATCCTGTTTATATATGCTTCCTGCCATTATTTGGTATCTCTGCGACTTGTTAATCTCTCCCTCTTTGATCTTTATCCTAGGATTCTTGGGTCCGTACGTGAGAATAGGGACTATAGGTTTAGCCCATTCTGGTGCTATCTCAAGATTAAACAAGTATGCATCTGGTAGATCATCCACTACTCCTTGAGGAGCTTCTCCTGAGGTTAATCTTGAAAGGTGGTCAGCTCTAAGATGTGTCTTTCCTTTCCTGACTACGACTTCAAAATCATACTCCATGAGTAATAGAAACCAACGTATCAGTCTTCTCGTGTTACATGGCTTGTTGACTAAGTACAATAGGGCTTGATGATCTGTAAAGAACTTGAATTTATTTGCCAACAAGTAGTGTCTAAACTTCTTTACTGCGTAGATCATCCCTAATCCTTCTCGTTCCGTCGTGGTGTAATTCCTTTCTGCTGCGTTCAATTGTCTACTAGCGTAAGCTATGGGGAGATCTATGTTACCTTCATTCGTGGGTTGTGCCAACACACATCCTATGGCGTAATTGGATGCATCCACATGTACATGGAATGGCTTACTCCAATCTGGGGTAGTCAATACAGGTGTTGAGCACAAGCGTCGTTTGAGTTCATTGAATGAATTTTCACATTCATCTGTCCATTCAAAATTGGTTAAAAGAGAGTACAAAGGCTTGGCTATGATTGCATACATGTGTATGAATCTCCTATAATAACCGCAATGGCCCATAAATGCCTGTACCTCTTTCACATTAGTTGGTCTAGGTAAATATGCAATTACCTTCACCTTTTCTTCATCCGTGGAGATTCCATTTTTTGACACAATGTGTCCTAAAATTTTACCTTGTCTGACCATGAAAACGCACTTTTCTGGGTTCAAACAAACCTGATATTCTCGACATTTGTCAAATATGTGCCTTAACTCTGGGATATGTGTCTGTCTTACATTTGAATGTGCACATAAGTCATCGACATAAACTTCCAAACTCTTGCGTAAGAATTCCTTAAAAACATGACACATGAGTCGCTGGAAAGTGGCGGGTGCATTTGTTAAGCCAAATGGCATCACACAAAATGCAAATATGCCCCATTCAGTGGCAAATGCCGTCTTGTGTTGATCCTCTGGAGCAATGGCTACTTGATTATAGCGTGAAAATCCATCAAGAAAGCTGTAAACTTCCTTGCCCACAACTCTTTCCAATAGATGTTCTGTGATAGGAAGAGGATAACTATCTCTAATCGTTGCGGCATTAACTTTTTTAAGGTTAATACACACACGCAATTTTCCATTCTTCTTGGGTACTACCACAATGGGGGATACCCATTCGGTATGCTCAATTTCGTAAATGAATCCTGCTTCTATCAAGCGATCTATCTCCTCTTTAATCTTCACAGCGTAGTTATCATTGTACGTGTACGGTTTCTGTTTCGTAGGTTTTGCATCTGGAGTCATAGGGATTCTATGAGAACATATATCTGGATCTACTCCTGTCAAATCTTTGTAACTCCAAGCAAAAACATCTCTATATTCGCGCAATAGGGCAACGAGCTCTTCTTCTTCTTCCTTCGTCAAATCATGCCCTATGTATGTACATTTTTCTTCTTCTCCTTCTATGGCAACTATTATTTTCTTGGTTTTCTCTCGGTTATCATATACTTGTCCGTCATTCGCCTTTCTATTAGGCATTCGTACCATGATTCTTCTATCTTCGATTTCATATTTCTTGAAATTCTCGGGTACTTCAAACAAAGATTCTTCTTTTTCTGACATGGTTGCTTTCTTCTTTCTTTTCTTACCTTCACTCTTAGTAGTCACTTGAGTGGCTAACCTCACCTCATTCGTAATTTCCTCGTGTCTCTGAGTGTGAGTCTCTACCTCGAAAAAATATTCTTCCTCTGATGCAAAGGGAGAATCCATGATAATTGATTCTAAATCAAAATCGCTTGCATCCTCAAACGTATCAGTGTTAAGTTCACATTCTTCTAAAATTGCATCGCCCATGATTGGCTCTATCGTGAAAACTGAGATATCATAGCCATCCTCGTCACAGTGGGGTGTCCATTGTTCTTCATTGATGGCTACATCCATGGTTGCTAGGATTTCTGCCCAACCATGGGGTTCAAACTCTTCGTCTGGGAATACTACAGGTGCGTAGGTTGGATCTTGTAGGGTTCGTGGATTTTGTTCTGCACCTAAGGTCCTTGCTTCTAATCTTTCTTCCTCTTGTTTTGCAACTTTACACATCCATAAATGGGTATCCTCATGCAACCAAGAAGGATCTGATTCTAATGAGTGCACGGATTCCGTTTCTACTGGTGTCTTATGGATGGTATTCCATTGTATTGGGGGTACATCTCTATGTGAATAGTCTTTAAGATTGACTTTGGTAGTCACCCCTAAATGTTGCAAGTACAAAGAATTAGTTCCCCAATCTTG
This sequence comes from Ceratopteris richardii, assembly GCA_020310875.1. NCBI lineage: Eukaryota > Viridiplantae > Streptophyta > Polypodiopsida > Polypodiales > Pteridaceae > Ceratopteris > Ceratopteris richardii. The sequence continues at coordinate 180,550,140 of CM035422.1, read as the reverse complement.
TACAATTTGCAAGTGACGCATGAATGGTCGTCCCAATATCATCTCATAAGCATGGTTTTTTTCAAAGTCACAAATGGCAAAGGTATGCTCAAATTCTACACCACAAGTGGTGAGTGATATGCCTTCTAGTAAGCCTAATGGTTTTTCTATGTGTCCGTCAGCCATTTGTAGCTTCATCCTGGTGGGTCTTAATGCTGGCTTACCCCAACGTTTCCATAGAGCGGTGGTAGCTATGGCTACTCCGGCTCCTGAATCTAAGATGGCTTTCGTGGTGTAGCCCTGATGGGTTATCGGAAGATAAGTGTTACCTTCCTCTCCTTCGCTCACATCTCCAATCTTTTCTACGGGTATCTCTGGTACCTTATTTTGTGATCCTATTTGTGAGGGAGTAGTAGCAAGCTCGGGGAATCGATTTGCTACATGTTTCCACAGTTCTGGTTTAACCTTCAATAACTCCTCCAGAGTAAGGTTACATTGTACTTTAGTGTTCTTGATCACTTCCGTGTTTCTAGGGATCACTGATTCTTCATTCCTCACTATTATCGTGGGTGCTCTCATACTAATAGACTTTGCTTCCCAAGGTCCTGTGAACTGAGGTAATTCTTGTAAAGAATTAGATTCAAATCTTGTGTGTTCACTCAGTTGTTCTTCCTCTACATCATTGTATATAGAGGGAATGTCTTGGGGAAATTGTTCCTGCAAGTCATCTATTTCTTGAATAGGAGGATGAGTTCCTTGTTCTTTTCTCCATTTCTCTTCTTGGATCTCTCTCAAAAATTCATGTGAATATTTATGTATGGAAGACAGGTTGTCTTGACTTTCTGTATTGGGTACTTGAGACAGGGATGGCGCATTCCTTTCCTGTGTCTCTGGGACAATGGGGTTCCTATGCTGATCCTTTTTCTCTTTGCTTTCAATCAAATATTCTAGCCTCTCCATTAGTCCTTGAAAATGTAATTCCGGTTTTGCCATGTTATTCCAATTAAGATATCTAGAGGCTTCGAACAAAGCTTGTGCTAGTTCTACCATCTTCATGCAAAGTTTAGTTCTCTCAATTTCTAGATCAGCTCGAGGGTAGTTTTTGCTCATTTCAGCTACCTGAGATCCCTCTTTTAATCTAGCCTGATATGCACGAAACATCATGTCTAGATTTTCTGGTATGGGTTCCGCTAAAACTGATCCTCATTTTTGAGCTGGATTCTCTTGATTCAAGTCCTGTGAAGTCAATTCTTGGATTTTGGCTTTAGATTCCTTTAAACTTCCTTCCAACTCACTTATCTTTTTACTCCATTTTCTCTTTATTCTTTCTCTAGAATCTTTCCAAGATTTTGTCTTTTTACTGCTAGATTCTACAACTTCACTGGTTCCGGCTACTTTCTCTTGATTAAGCTGTTGGTTCTGTAAGAGCGCCTGGGCTCTTGTTATAGCTTGGATAGGCACGTATGTAGGGTTGGATCCATCTGCGTTATTTACAATACCTATCACGTTGATCGGTGTCACATTCGAAGCGTTAACAGGGTTCTTAGGACAATCTTTGATTATGTGCTCTTTGCCACAATCAGCACAAAAGCCTTGGATATTATAGTACTGTGATTGTCCTGCTATCGGAGGATGTGGACAATCCTTTATGAAATGATCTCCTTGGCACCTAAAGCATGGTCCTCTAGGGCCCTGTGGTCTTTGTTGTCTCAATTGGGGCCGTGGATTTGGGTTTGTGTACATCACATTAGCATAGTCTGGCTCCCAACTAGGTTCCACTGGTGGACTATCGTAATGATATGTCTCTACGTGTTCTAGTGACTCTGTGTAATAAGCGGGTGGACTATCTACATGTGTAGAGTCAAAACTATTTGAGTGTGGGTCACTCTCTGTGATCAAAGGTGAAGAAGGCACTAAGGCCCTACTTAGGTTCTCTTTTGCAGCAGCGTATTTGAGTGAGATGACATTCGCTGGTGGGGGTGGCTGCTGAGCTAAGACAGGTTGAGGTCTCTGTTGAGCCTGGTATGGGTAGTTCTGAGGAGGCCTATAGTAATAAGGCTGAGCATTGTATTGACCTTGATACCTACCTGGCTGCGGGTATGCTTGCGGGTAGTTCTGTCTCACGGTTTGTTTGTTGTACGGGCAGTCATGAGCCGTATGATTCGTGTATCTTCTCTCAATTGTACAATATTGGCCACTAGGGTTGGCTTGTGGTTGTGGTGCATTGGGACACACATTTGCCATGTGGTCACCACCACAAGTGTAACAACGCTTGTTTGTTAGCACCCTAGGTTTACTAGAAACTCCTATGCTAGGTCTTCTATTGAGCTAGACCTTTTTGTGGATGCTAGAGATGAACAGTCTGAGTCCTTATAGACCTTTGAGAGTTCCAACTCGTCTCCTAAGTTGTCCTCAATGTCTATACAAATTCTTACACATTGCTCTAGCGTTCTGGGTTCTTTTAGGTACACGTAGGAGCGTAGTTTAGAGCTCAACAAGCCATCTAGAAACAATGACACTTGCTTGGCCTGTGAGGGTAGCTCTTGCATTGGACATCGTTCAACATATTGTCTAAACCTACGTCCTGCCAGTCTTACTGTTTCTTGAGGGGTTTGTTTAAAGCTATGAATCAACGAAGACGTGTCATGTCTAATCCCACTTTTAGAGAATTCAGTGATGAATGACTCTAAAAAGTGATGGATGTCTCTAAATTGCCTTTGTTGCAATGGTTGGAACCAAGTTAAAGCTGTATTCTTTAACGTTAGTCCAAATGCGTTGTATTGCGTGAACATGTCTTCAACTTGTTCGGCTCTTAGTACTTGCTTGAATTCTACGATGTGGTCATAGGGATCTCCTGTCCCATCAAAGTAATTTTTCATGGATTTCACTAATTGAGTGGGTCTCAATATTCTTGCATGTTCACGTGGTCTAGGTAGAGGAAAATCATCTCTACCACCTGGTACTCCATGATCTCTTTGTCTATCCGCTCTATTAGTGTCTGTGGTTGTTCTATCTCTCCCCATGGGGTGATTAAAGCCTTCTTCCGGTCTCTCTTTATTTCCCTCTCTTTGATTTCCATGGGCTGAGGATGTTCCTGCCCCTTGTTGACTTGTATTCATGTGCGTCCTAGATGGAGGGAATACCAATTCACCTCTCCATGTGTACGTGTTTTTAGCGCGGTCAGGCACCACAAAGACTCTTTCTGAAGTCTCATCCAGGTATACAACCTTTCCAGGTGTATCCGGGTCCTTGAACTCGTGTATAGTGATGATACCTACCTCACTAAGTATTTCGGTCTTGTATCTCCAAAAGGCTTCATCAGTTTCTTTATTTACAAACAACTCTATGCTTCTGTTGTCCTGAGGGATCCAATCCGGGATTAGTACTCTGTTGTCCTCTAGGTGTTCTAGGCTCTTCTAATGGTTCTTTTCCTTGAGATTTTGCTTCCGTCTCTGGTTGAATAACGCCAAACTCGTTGGTAATGTTTGGCTGCGTACTTAAGGTGTACATCGTTCCTTCCTTGTCTATGTATGCGTCTCTCTCGAATTTCACCACTGGACGTTCCAATCCAATAGGTTGATCGGGGTTGTGCATTTGCACCACTTGCCTTCGCAAACCATCCTCATAGATGCGAGCACGTAATCGGTTGGTTCGGAGAAACTCTAGTTGTGTCCTATAGGGTCCTTCTGGTTTTTCTAAATAGGCTACATTCGACCCTCCTTCTGGTCTTTCTGCGCTAAATGCCATTTCTGATTCGCTAGTATCTGAGCTCTCGTAGGGATAATTACTATTCAATTGCTGAGCCCACGATCGTGCAGTAGTTCTTACACTTGCCTCTGATGATCTAAGGCTTCGCCGGTCTGACTTACCTATATGTTTGCCCGATCTAAGGTTCATTAATTTTCTTCCTTGCACACTCGGTACTCGCTCAGATCGTCAATGATTCTTTGTTATTACTGTCTTGATTCTTTTTAGATTTCTTTAGATTCTTGTCTTAATGTATGCGTCAGGAATTCGACTTTTCGTTATAATTTTGAGTTCTCGTTCCGTCAGACTTAGGCTCTTTCCTTTAGGTTTTCGTCACACACACCTTTACTTTAGTCTCAGACTTGATAAATTTAACTCTCTTGAACTTGAGGCGTTCCTATCGTCTTTAATCCACAATGCTAACGTTTAGCCTAAGCTAAGAATTGACTGAGGGGGTTGAGTAATCTTCCAACCTCGAGTCAGCTTTTCTGGTTGCTCTGATGCCCAAGAAGCCGCGCTTCCCAAGCTTTATGCCCTTCACTGCCTTGCCTTGGTTGCCTTTGATTGCCCTTGCTAGACCTGGACAAATCCAATATTAGACCAATTCACAGTTGGATGATCAAGCACTTGAGTATATACACCATTTAAGTCCCTTCCCTTTTGCCCAACTTTTCAATGTTTGCCCCCTGGCTTCCTAGTCCCAAACTAGGTCAACCTCAAAATAGCTTATCTAAAAATAGATGTAAAGAGCTTATCTCGTAAAGAGCTTTCTAACGAGCTATTAAGCTCAAAAAACGGACTTCGGATGAAAAAGTTATGACCGTTCAGGCCCTGGGGGGTAAAAACTGACAAACAGGTTTTTCTCCAAATATGAGCTAAGGGGTCTCCTATGAGTCTAATCACCCAAAAATTTCCCAAAAATAGCCCAAAATTGGCCAAAAAATGAAACCCTAAAATTTGCGATGGGGGTGCACAATCGCAATGGTCTGAGACAATCGCGATGGTGTGGGACGGTCGCGATGGCGTGAAAGTGCACAATTGCAATGGCGTGAAAGTGCACCGTCGCGATGGCGTCAGTCAACGGTCAACGTGGACAATCGCGATGGTCCAAAGTGAAACGTCGCGATCGTCTGGGCGCGATGGCGTGAGCCAATCGCGATGGTCTGAATTTTTGAAGTGTCGCGATGGTGTGAGGGTGTCGTCGCGATGGTCTGAAGTGCACCGTCGCGATGGTCTAGCTTGCCACGTGGCACCGTCGGCACGATGGCGTGAGCCAATCGCGATGGCGTGACACAATCGCGATGGTCAGAGACCGTCGCGATGGTCCACCAAAATGCAAATTTTGCAGATGCAGCTATGGATTCCTGTAGGCGCAGGTGTGTTCTTCACGCTGGTGTGGTCGCCTTCTCCAAATTCCGAACTTTGCAGACCATCGCGATGGTCTGACACACTCAGAAATTTCTGACAGAAAGTGATTTTCTTACCTTTTTGCAGCCTTCCTGATGCACTAGAGCTCTGTACCTGCAAGAAAACTCAAGAAAACCAAAGTACACACAAGCACAAAAGCTCTCTCTCACTCTCTTGCATGCACAAATGAGGGGAAATGAGGAGAATGGGTGGATATGGTGAATTTTCTGATTTTTTTGGAGATGAAGATGATGATGCGGTGATGAAGATGGAGTGTGGGGGAGGTGAAAAACACTAAAAACTAAGTAAAAACAACAACAAAAACTGAAATTTTTACCTTCCAACGCTACTTCTTGCTATACTCTTACCATCACACATTCGTCCTAGACTCGATCCCCGGCAACGGCGCCAAATTTGGTGTTGCTCTAGCACAATGGTGAGAACCACGTTAAGAAGCTTCACCTCCTTAATTGTCAATCCGCGGAAGAGATAGGAGTGATATGAAGATCGTGAATGTGAGATGAAGTGAGAGTGAAGGTGAGAAGCATAGAAATGCACACACACTACGAAGAGACAAGCAAGACACAATGGAAGGTGAGAAATTAGCTCTATTACTCAAGAACACTATTACAAGCTCAAAAGAACTCTAAGCTCACACTAGCCAACACCAACCAACTCAAAAATGAGCTCTCTAGCTCTTTTTATAGTTTCTAGACTAGTTTTGACCGGTTTCACATCTAGTGACCGGCATAGTTAAAAATTAGGTCCTAGATGCTATTTGGAAGGGTAAACGGTGTCTAAAAATAACAAAAATTGGTACGCGCATTCTACCTAAGCTCCTCAAGCTCGAGGACTCCTCGGCTTGCACAAAATGGAGCTATGGATTACAAAATGGGGTTTTCTATGTTACATATGTTACAATAGTGATAAAAATCACTGTTGGAGGTTTTTGGAAAGTATTTGAAAACATAATTATTTGAAAAACGATTCGACTGGCTCCCTGCTCTATCGTTACATGCTTCCGTGTCGTCTGTGCCTCTGGCTGCTTCCAACAATCACAATATAAGGCTTTTGTCCTAAGTGCGGCAAAGAACATCTCCGAGGAGATTGCCCAAGAAACCCCTCTAGCACACCCAAGGTTACACCCATTTATGTGGTAAGCTTAGTGGTAGATTCAAGTTCAAGTAAAGATAAAGTGGCTCCTATACATGACAAGGCATAATCCTTACAACAAGCAAAACCAGCTAAACAATGAGAGTCAAGTGAATCAGGAGATCCTAGTAAAAAGGAAAACAAGAACATGGAAGATACTAGGGAGAAGGCCAATTGTAAGTGGACTAAAACGTTATCTGAACTAGAAGAAATCCTAAAAGACCCAAAAACAAAAATAGAAGAAATTGCATCTTAAAACCCCTCGCATGCCAAAACTCCATCCAATCCACCTCATCCCACCCCACCACTCACTATCAATAGACCACAAGTAGGGTCTGTTCTTGTAGATCCAATCCCAAAAGGCTTGGACATGATGTTCAAGACCTACCAGGATCAACTTCAAGAAGGACCAACATATGCAAACCTAGACAAGAGTTACCCTAGAGCAGATTTAGAGATTGAATGGACAAAAATGTCCATGAAAATGGCAGAGCTACTCAAGCTATGCTCAAGACCAATCAATTGTTCGATGAGACAAATTCTATCAAACTGGGTTTGCATTTCCAGGTCTTACTAGAAAGATTAGAGCAGTTGGTAAACAAGTTGCAAGTTTCTTTACCCCCATAGGCTAAATGCATTGTTGAAAGAGAAAACTCACCACCAACAAAAGCTTATTTTTCTGATTCCACAGATGATGGAACACCTCTTTCAATTCAATAGTGAAACAAGAAGAGGAGGAATCATTGTTTGTACTAGAGAATTTCAAGAAATATGAAGTTGAAGATCGAAAAATTCTGGTACAAATGCCTAAGAGAGAGTCCATCATAGGAGAAGTGTATGATAATAAAGAAAAGAAAAGAAAATTGTTGTAACCATTGAAGGGAACAAAGAGCGATGTACATACATAGGAGAAGACCTAAGTGATGAAGAAGAAATAGAGCTTGTAGATCTATTAAGGGAATATAGGGATGTGTTTTTATGTACCTATAGAGACCTAAAGGGGTTAGATCTAGAAATATGTTCTCAGATGATCCCCGTGATAGCTGATGCCAAGCCCATCAAATAGAAGCTAGATTTATGTATGAGATTGAACATACTAAATGAGTATCCCCCATTGTAGTGGTGTCCAAGAAGAATGGAAAGTTGCATGTGTGTATTAACCTTAAAAAAGTTAAATATTATTACAATCAGAGATAGCTATCCACTTCCAATCACTGAACATTTATTGGAGCGTGTTGCATGCAAAGAATTTTATATTGATGAATTTTTAGGTTACAACCAAGTAGGCATTGCCCTAAAAGATCAACACAAAATGGGCTTTCCCACAAATTGGGGAATCTCTGCATTTCATGTGATGCCATTTGGGCTCACCTATGCACCTGCAACATTCCAACGGCTCATGTGTCATGTCCTCAAAGAGTTCTTTTAAAAGAGCTTAGAAGTATATGTGGATGATTTATGTGCTCATTCCCAAGAAAAAAGATACCACATCCCTGAGCTCAGACAAATATTCAACAAGGTAGAGAATATTGAGTGTGTATGAACCCACAATAATGTGTGTTGATGGTACGTCAAGGTAAAATCCTAGGTTATATTGTTTCTAAGAATGGAATATCAATAGATGAGGACAAAGTCAGAGCCATAGAGGATTTGGCAAGGCCAAGGAATGTTAAAGAGGTACATGCCTTTATGGGTCATTATGGATATTACCATAGCTTTATCCACATGTATGCAATCATAGCTAAACCTCTTTATGCTTTGTTGACAAATTTTGAGTGGAACGACGAATGTGAAAATTCCTTCAATGAGTTGAAGAGACATGTGTGCACAACACCAATACTGACCATTCCTAATTGGAACAAACCATTCCATGTTGATGTAGATGCATCCAATTATGCAATAGGATGTGTGCTAGCACAACCCACAGGTGAAGGAAATCTAGATTTTCCTATAGCATATGCTAGCAAACAACTAAACATAGCTGAACAAAACTATACAATAACTCAAAGAGAAGGCTTATGCATGGTGTATGCAGTGAAGAAGTTTAGACACTATTTATTGGCTGACAAGTTCAAGTTTTTCATTGATCATCAAGCTTTATTATATTTGGTCAAAAAACCTTAGTAAGATGGTTCTTCTTACTAATGGAATGCGACTTTGAAGTGGTTGTTAGGAAAGGTAGGACCCACCTCAAGGTAGATCACCTTTCTCGCATCACTTCAGGAGAATTCCCACAAGGAGTGTCTGATGAATTTCTCGATGCTTATCTATTCAATTTGGAAGTTGTTCCTAAATGGGAAAATAAGTTGGCACTTGTCCTAACCTTCGGACCCACAAATAAGAATGTGACAATGAACCGAGAGGAAATTGTAGAATCACAAAACTATCAAATATTGGCAGGAAGTATGTATAAACAAGATACAAAGGGTGTTCTAGCTTGTTGTGTCAAGGACAATGAACATAGTAGTTGGCTGCAACAAGCTCATGAAGGATTGCTAGGAAACCACTATTCTAAACAACGAACCTTGCAAAATCTAAAACGTTTAGGAGTGTATTGGCCTAGCATGGACAAAGAAATACATGAGTGGATTAAGAATCGTCCAATGTGTCAGGCGAGACCCCCAATGGAGCATGCTACCCTTTATCACCTATCCTTAATTTCAGATTGGAGCACTCCATTGGTAGAATTTATGCGATCACGGACACTACCTAGTTAGGCTAGTCTAGTAAGAAAACAAAGCATGGAGCAAGAGGCTCATGACTATGCCTTAGTATGAGACAACCTATACCAAAGAGGCAAAGATGGTTACTTCAGATTGTGCATTCATGAACCAGACTACTTAAAAATCTTAGAAACTACACATAGTGGTATTGTAGGTGGACACTTTGATCTTGATCGAGCAATTAAGACCATTCTATGTTCAGGACTTTGGTGGCCCACTCTTCATATGGGTGCACATACCTATGTGAAAAAATCTGATACATCCCAGTGTGCACAATATCTAATTACAAAAGACGAGATGCCTTTGAGGCCAATGATAAGAGGATGCGCATTCTCGAAGTGGGGTATAGACTTTGTAGGTCCTATTAACCCCCAGCTAGAAACTCCTATGCAGAGTACATTATTGTAGCCACATATTACCTTACAAAGTGGGTAGAAGTTAAAGCCACGACAAAGAATGATGCTCAAACAATGGCTAAGTTCTTGTTTGAAAATGTGTTTACTAGGTATGGATTACCAATAGAGTTAGTAAGTGATAGAGGTACGCACTTCTTGAACAAAGTCATTGAATACCTTTTGCAAGAATTGTTGGTGAAACATAAGAAGTCTGCCCCCTATCATCCACAAGCTAATGGAAAAGCCGAGAGCACAAATAAGATCCTATGTAATGTATTGACAAAAATCAGAAATAATAAATGCTCTGATTGGGATAAACAACTTCATCATGTTGTTTGGGATTATTGAGTTGCCTACAAAATCGTACTCAATGCCACCCCATTTTAGATGGTATTCAGAGAGAACATTGTGCTACCATTGGACTTCCTAATCCTAGCTTTAAAAGTAGCACAAGAGTACCAATGGAATGGACATGAGTTTTCCTCCAAGATCTTTGATCTAGAATGCTTAGGTGAGACAAGGATACGAGCGACAGTAGGCATCTACACTGCAAAGAAAAGACAAAAGGCATACTTTGATGCACACATCAAGGATAAAGGATTGAAAGAAGGAGATCTAGTGCTAGTTTGTACACTGAAGTAGCATGCCCATAAATTGGAAAAAAGAGGATATGGACCCATGATCATTAATAGGATTTCCACTAGCGGTGTGGTTGAATTGGCTACTCTAAAAGGTGACATCTTGCCAAACTATATTAGTGGATGTCGAGTCAAGCTACATCAAGAACCTCTTACAGAGGATATGCTAACGAGACTCAAGACTGCTAAGAAGCAAAAAGAAAAAGAATTGAGGATTAAAGAAGAAGCACAAGTAGAGGCCAGAGAGTGCATCAGGCAAAATAAGTTAAGACAATTAGGCCTAGATGTGAATCGTGAGCCACAAGATATAACATGGCCATGTGCCAAACATTTGGTGCAATCGCTTCTTGAATAATCGACCAACATCCCTTTGTGACCATAGAGGTCAGACAAGGAACGAATGTAAAGAATATGAGAGCATTGATTGACTCAGGTACAACAACTAGTGTAGTTAAACTTTCATACTACCAAGACCTGCAATTGAACATCAATCCCATAGAAGCCTATCTCATAGGGTTGGGAGGTGTGGAAATCCCTTTTTTGGGCAAGGTGGATCTTCCCATCTACCTTAAAGATGTCCCAACGAGAGTCAAAATGTTAGTGTGTCAAGATGAGGACCTTATAGAACCACTTTTCTTGGGTCAAGATTGGATCTATGACCATGCAGTCAACTTGAACCTAAGAAGTCAACCTCTTCAAGTTTGGGTGGGGGAACGATGCATTTCATTAGAATTAGAGAATTGCATGCTCACAAATCCATATGTCAAACATTCTATTAGTTCTTAAAGGACTAATCTTATAGAAAAAGATATTGTATGTGTCGAAATCTCTATGATTCAAAAGGAATCAGTCATGGAAGAACAGTCTCAAAGGCAAGCAGACGTCTCTTCTTTTTCAAAGACTAATGCACCCACATCAATTCAACCAAAGAGGGAAGCAAAACAGTACAAGACAACCGTTATATCAAATAGACAAAAAGAATTCAAGAAGAAAGAAATTCTAGGCATGAAACAGATTTGGGTATGAAAAGGAGAGAGACCACCAGACTTGCCCCAACAATTCACATCCAAGCAAGCTAACCATGCCAAACGAAGAACCAAGCAACGAGTACAAGCTTAACCACAAGGTATCCGAAAAATCTGGGCATCTAAGAAATTAATTGTAGCTCAACAAGGGTGAGAACAGGTGTGGGTGCCCAAGGCACTCTTATATGCACAAAAACCTATGCTCTCCCTCACAAGAAAAGTCTCAACCAAGAAGCCAAGGATAACAAGAGTGAAAACCAAGCATAGAGATCAAAAGAAGATCATTTCACCACTTTGGCAATAGTAAGAAGAAAATCATCAAGGATATGGGTTTGGAAGCCAAAAGGATATGGGTTTGGAAGCCAAGTAGGTGGGATACAGAACTTAAGCAACCACCCAAAGATGAAGAAGTCAAAAGTTAGCAATATGCAGCCAAGCACCATTCTAAAATGGCTCCCTATCAAGAGGAATGATTGTTTTTCATTCAACCAATAGATACCTCCAAACACAGATTGCATCAACATCTGCAAGTAACATTTGAAGCCTCCACATGCAAAAAACATGTGACCTTGGCATAACCATGTCTTTTGCACCATTCAGGGCATGTATTTCTAGTGTATGCATTAATATAGGGCCACATTACACAGCCATGAATAGACACAATTGAGAATCCTAGCAACATGAGAAAAATTTGACATATGTATGATATTTTATTGATACTAACATCTTTCTTCTTGTTTTGTGCCATTGTCCCAAAAAAAAAAAGAAGAAGAAGAAACAAAAGGACAATGCGCTTGAAGAATCTCATGAGTGAACCATCAGCAAAGACATTCATCAACAAGAAAGATGAGCCAATGGTTAATCACCATGATGGGAGTACAACATGAAGAGATGAACATTGGTGGACCTTTTACCATGGTAAGAATCACCCATTTGGGCAGCACTATAACCATGATAGATTAGGAAACCTCTTCATCAGCATACCCTTGAGCACTTAGCTCAAGATCCAATTTTTTGCACCATACTTCTTACAATGCATTCCCCAAGTATGAATGCATAGGGACACATTACAAGGCCGTGCAGAAGGCACATATCTTCTTCACCCCATGCACTAATACACCATCATTCATTATGGGTCATGAGTACTTGGCATGAAAACTGTGAAACACATGCTTGAAAGATCCAAAGGGCATCAAGGTTACAACGTCAATATCTATGAAGCAACTCACAGCCCAAAGTTGCTCAAAATCAGCGTTGACAATCTCTTTTGAGCAACTAAAAATTTTTGGAAGCTCATAAATACACCATCATGATGGAATCCAAGAAAGAGGTACATGCAAAGGAAATAAAACTTCCAAAGGATAACAAGGGTAAAAATGAAGCACCAAACAACATACCCTATTACATTTGATAGACGATGGACACTACCTCTCAAAGTACCACATAGAACAATCACTCCAACAAGGGTCTATTAGGGATGACAGACTCGAGAGGGGGGGATTGTTGGCACTCAGGGCCAAGCATAAGGTGTGGGAACACATTAAAGAAGTGGACACACAAGAAGCAGGAGCATGTAGGTAGCTCCAAGTGGCACATGTAAAATTTTCAGAAGAAATCCCTATAGAAATAGTGATTTTCATCACTAAAAACCATTATAAATACCATTTCACATTTTGTTAGCTCCCTTTTGTTCAAACTAAGGAGTCATGAAGCTTGAGGAGCATTAGAAGTATCATCCTACCAATTTTCATAATTTTTAGACTCTATTTGAGCCCTTAAATAAGCCCTAGAACCTAATTTTTAATCAGGTCTAGTCAGGGCCAAAACTACTCAAAAAACTATAAAAAGAGCTAGAGAGCTCATTTTTGAGGTTACCTTGTTAGAGATTTGAGCCTTTGTAAGAGAGTTCTTTTGTAATAGAAATCTTTCCATTGTTTCTATCTTTGCTCTTACGTTGTGTGTGTGTGTATATATGTGTGCATCCTTGTGTGCTTCTCACTCATGCACTTGTTCCTTCACTTGCTCGTGGTCTTCATCTAGTCCTCACATCTCCATAGATTGACATGTATGAGGTGGATCTCCTCATCTTGGTATTTGCCATTGTGTTAGAGTGACACCAACCGTGAGGTTTGAACTCTCCATCTAAACATATCATAGGCATATAGGCTGGGTCTTGGAAAGATCTATGGTGTTGCATAGTACCTAAGATTTTGGCTTCTAACATCCTCCTTGTCTACTATGACTCTCCACATCCATAAATGTGTGTCCTCATGAGAGTAATTTCTTCCAATAAACCCAAAGGTTTTTGTATATGACCATCTGCCATTTGGAACTTCATTGTAGTAGGTCTTAGAAATAGCTTGCTCCATCTCTTCTATAAGGAACTAGGGACAATGGCGACTCCTACCCTTGAGTCTAAAATTTCCTTGGTGGTGGAGCCTTGGTAGGAGATGGGTAGATAGCTATTCCCCTCTTCAAATTTGCTCATATCTCCAATCTTATGGATGGGTATCTCTTCTTTCCTTGCGATCCTCGCTGAGAGTGGGTTATAGCAACTTCTGTTATTTGGCTTGCTATGTGCTTCCACAACTCAAGTTTGAATTTCAAAAACTCTTCCAAAGTGATATGACACTACACTTATAGTGTTATTTACTATATCCATGTTTCCCAAGGAGAACTGAATCAACATTTCTTATAAGCATGGTGGGAGCTCTGATTTCCAACGGCCAATGAAGTGAGGTCATTCATGTAGGGAATTAGATTCAAAATCTGTTTGCTCATTTGATTGTACCTCTTCCTACTCTCCATATATAGAAGGAATATCTCAAGGAAACTAATCATGAAGATCATTTATTCCTAGATAGATGGTTGAGCTCCATGTTCTAATCTCCATTTATCTTCTTGAATCTCTCTCATGAAGCCTTGCAAATACTTGTGGATTGAAGGAGAAATTCCACCTTTCATAGAATTGAGAACTTGTGATATTATAGGTGGGATTCTCCTAGTATGCTCCTAATGGAAGGATCCTTTTTAGGTTCTAGATGATCTAACTTCGTCACCAATTGTTCTAGTCTCTCTAGCAATCCTCAAAAGTGCAACTATGGCCTAACTAGGTTACTCCAATTAATACATTGGGTTGCTTCAAACATAGCCTAGGCTAGTTGAACCATTTTCATGTAGATCTTGGTTCTTTATATGTCTAGGTTTGCTCTTGGATAACTCTTGTCCAATTCTACTGCATTGGGTCCTTCTTTCAATCTAGCTTGATAGGTCCTGAACATCATGTCCAAGTCCTCTTTGATAGGTTCTGCTAACATAGATCTTGGCTTTGGAAACTGGGGAGCTTCTAATGCTTCCTATGAAGTTAATTCTGGTATTTTATGCATGGTCTCTTGAAAGCTCCCTTCGAGTCTCGATTCCTAAGTTGAACTAGAGACCTTTGTAGACCATCCTCATAGATATGAGCACCTAGTTTGTTGGTCCTAATGTACTCCAAATGGGTTTTATATGGAGCCTCGGGTGTTTGTAAATAAGCCAGTCCCGGCTCACCTATGTGTTTCTCCATGCTAAATGACATCTTTGACTCACTCATGTCTCAGCTCGCTATGTAGGAGTAATCACTCAACTCTTGTGCCCACGATCTCCCAATGTAATTAACACTGGATTGGGACGATCTAACACTCCATCGATCTAATTTACCTATATGTCTCCTTTACCCAAGGTTCATGATATTTGCTTCCTTTTTTATTCTAGTGTACACACTCATTGCAATGTTCCTTTATGTACCACTTAATAGTTCTTTTTAATGCCTCTTGATGATTGGCTTGTCGCAATTACGCTCGCTAGGGGTATCTTTTTGTTCATTCGATTGGTTCTCGTTGTGTCAATTTATTTCCTTTCCCTTAAGGTTATCCTAATTATGAGATATCAGTGTCTTGAACTTCATTTCTTTAAGGCTCTTGGACTTAAGTTCCTAACACCATATAAGTTTGAGCACTAGTGCTATGCCTTAGCCTAAAGTTGAATTGACAAAGAGGATATAACAACTTCCAACCTTAATTCTAGCTCTTTCTATGTCGTTAATAAGCTCCAATTTATTCAAGATGTCTCCCAAGCATGGTCTTTTGCCTTGATTCTTTGTGATGACCATGACCACTTATACCAAAGGCCCTGAAAACACATAAAATATGTCAAAAAGTTTGAAAACTTGGTTCAAAATTGCAAACCCTGATTTCTATTGAACAGGGCCCTTATCACGATGGTTCGAGCCAATCGTGATGGTATGACCCAATCGTGATGGTCTAAACCATCCCAATGGCGTGGGGAAATCATGATAGTTAGGAAAGTCATCGTGGTATGAGCCAATCGTGGTGGGTTGGAGGTATAGTGCTAGTCCAAGGCATTGTGATGGGATGAGGCAATTGCAATAGGGTGAGGTGTCCTGATGGTTTGACCAATTGTAGTGGTGATAGCTAGTCGTGATTGTCTAACAGATCGTGATGGGGTAGGGTGTGTGATGATGCAAGGTGTTGCAATGGGGTGGAGGCATCGTGATGGTGAAATGTGTCATGATGAGGTCAGCCAATTGCAATGGTCTTGGCCAATCCCGATGGTGATAGCTAGTCTTGATGGTCTTGGTGAAACCGTGATGGTATGAAAACTAGTGATGTTCAATGAATGATTTGTGGTTCCTAGGAGGCACTATGTGCTCTTACCTCTATTGCAAATGTGTTCTGAAAAATTGCAAGTTGGAAGCATGTCGCGACAAGATGAACCCATAGGCAAGGAGGTGAAAAGACACATCAAATTTCTTACCTACAACAATCGCTAAACCTAGACATAGAAGGAGAACCTGCAAAGCAGCTGTAGCATGCACAAAATCAATGCTCGTACTCTCTCTCTCTCTCACTCACATGCAAATGAGGGAAATGGGGTGAATGTGGGTGGATATGGAAAAAATCAAAATTTTTTGATGATGATGATAATGTCTAGCTATGAATGATAGAGGTAGAGGAGGTGAAATGATGCAAAGAAAACACAAAAACAGGTACCAAATTTTGCAAATAACTCTTACTACTTTACTTCCAATGCCTAACTCCTAACACTCTCACCATCACACATTCACTCTTGTGCATGTTCCCTGGAAACAACACCAAGTTTGGTGTTTCTCTAGACAAGGGTGAATATCCGATGGTGAACTTCTTTAATTATCAATCCACAAAAATGCAAGGATGATATGAAGATCATGAACAAGTGATGTATGCAAAGGTGAAGGTGAGAAGCACACTAGTGTACACACACGTACACATACATGCACATAGATGAGACAATTGGAGAGGAAATGGAATGAAAATCACTTCTTCTCATTGCTCAAAATACAAAAAAATCTCATAGAAAGCTCACACCTCAAACTAGCCAACCCCAAAAATGAGCTCTCTAGAGTTTTGGAGGTGAATAGATTGGTTTCACATTTAATGACTCGCCTAGTTAAAATTTATGTCCTAAGCTACTTTTGAGGTAACAAATGAGGTCCAAAAAGTATGAAAATTGATAATCTCATTCTATCTAAGCTCTTCAAGCTTGAGTACTCCTTAGCTTGCACAAAATGGAGCATTGCATGGAAAAATTTGATGCTTGTATGTTACATTGGCTAGTGATTAAAACCATTGTTGTTGCCTATGATGAGATATGATAATTGTAAATCCATATTGAGTAGAAATTTTAATGGTGGGGCCCCTTTTTGTCTCCTTCCTCAACTTCATACATACTTCCTCTCCTTTTATGCTGTGATCTGCTACCAACATTCTCATAAGAAAGACTAGAGAGAGAAATTGCATAACAATGTGATGTAGGTGAAGCACTATGATAGCCTAACTACCAACATTCTCATAAGAAAGACTAGAGAGAGAAATTGCATAACAATGTGATGTAGGTGAAGCACTATGATAGCCTAAATGATTATGATATGAAAACGGTTCATCTAACTTGTTATCTCTCAGATTCTACACTAACCATTAGAAATTTTTTTTTTGGCTTTGATGTCAGCCATCTCATCAACAAGTGCATCACGTAAATTTGCATTAGAAATGGAATGATCTACAACATCATTTGAAACCTCTAAATGCTAACAAGCTATAAAACGAGGTAGAAATGTGCCATACATATCTTTTGAGCTAAGTAATGTCTCCTTGCTACATAAAAGTAAGGGCTGAATTACATCTTCCACAAAAACAACATCACAACTAACCAAAGTGCATTCAGCCTCTGCTTTCATAATTGTACCCAACAAAACTAAATTTAACTACATTATCATCTAATTTTCTATGTTGTTTTTTGAGCAATAATGCATATGCCAAACAAAAAAAAACATGTAGATGAGCAAAAGATGTCCTTCAACCATTTCAAGCCTCATATGGAGTGATAGACTACAATGCTTTAGTGGGATCCCTATTACGTTCATATGTTGCACACATAAGAACCTCAAGCTAGAAGATATTTCATAAAGCGTCACTTTTGACCATACACCTTGCCATTTCCATGAGAGGCCTATTCTTCCTTTCAACAACTCCATTTTTTTGTATATGACACTTTGAACTGATGTTTTATCCAATGCTCAGCTAGAAATGCATTAATCTCAAAAGACATATATTCCCCTTGCTTAGAATGAAGCGTGCCCATTCTACGTGCTGATAGATTTTCTGCCATAATCATATTAAAACTTTGTATTTTGCTTTATGTAGCCATTCTTAAAGTAAGATTCAAAGAATCTGACAATGATAAAGTCTATATTTACTCTCGATACTATTAAGAGTGTAAGAATCCGAGTGGTGATTCAAACAATTTAATAGATATAAATTCTATATCCCTATGCTATTGTGAGAGTAAGAATCAATGCTCCAAGTAAGAGAGTCACAATAGCTCAATTTTCTAATCTAATTCTAAAAACGTATACAAGTAAGAAAACACTTTCATGACTCTTCACATGTATCCTTATTAATATTAGAAAAGAAACATGAATAACAACTACAAAAACATAAATCACACATATATAAGATATGCGAATGGGGATTGTAACATATGTATGACATACACAACAACAAATAATAAGATAAAAAGTAAGAGATTAAAAGGTAAACAAATTATATATGTGAATGCTAAACTCAAGTGGTCACTCCCAAGACACTTGATTATTAGACTTTCTTTTGATCAAAGGCTCAAATGAGCAATTTTGATCCTATGAGTGGACATACAGTTTTTACACGTCTTTGGATTTTCAATAAAAAAAAAATTTATCAAAAGGTCATTGATACCAAAAAATAGGCATACAAACTCTTATTCAAAGATATTCAAAAAATCTCTAATTTTCCACACTTATTCAATTTTTTCATTATTTGACTGAATAACTCAAACATAGCTACCAAGATTGGATATTTTGATTAAAGCCTAAAGTCCAAAGCCTAAAGCTGAACATCTATCTATCTTTCTATATATATATATATATATATATATATATATATATATATATATATATATATATATATATATATATATATATATATATATATATATTCATTCATTTATCCATCCATTCATCTACTTGTATATCTATCTATCTATCTATCCTATCTATTTATATATCAATATGTTTATGTATTATCTATTTATCTATCTATGATAGTTTGATTCTTTGATTATTTCTTTTATAATAGTGTTTAAAAGATTAATTAGATTCAAATATTT
This sequence comes from Ceratopteris richardii, assembly GCA_020310875.1. Lineage (NCBI taxonomy): Eukaryota > Viridiplantae > Streptophyta > Polypodiopsida > Polypodiales > Pteridaceae > Ceratopteris > Ceratopteris richardii. The sequence goes on along the minus strand of CM035422.1, from coordinate 180,531,334 downwards.
TAACTTATTTGATTGGTTACTTTTATTTATTTTCATAGATAGCACAAAAAATAAATAAGCATGAGAGAAAATACTAGCAAGGATTCATTTTCAATTATTTATATGCAATCAGATAGGATTAGATCACACAATCATTGGAATTATCAAACCAAAAATATTTCATTTTATCAACTTTGTAGAAAATCATATATTAACGATTGAAAATAAATTTTGAAGAGTATTAGGTGGAATAGAAGTGTTAGATGAACAAATGCACAAGGATCTCACTCAAATGATTGGACAAATAATGAAAGTAGGTGAATTTTGGCATCAGGTACTAGTTCAATGACAACATTCATAAAGAAAATGAAGTTTATAGATTTGCATTATCAAGCAATAAATAGAGTAAAAAGAGTTAGAGAGACCATTAACCATAGAGTCATTACATTCATCAGCAGAAATCTGCTTGAAGATGGGAGATCAAGCATCAATTAATCTATGATTTCTCTCATATTGGTCGGATCACTTTTAAGCTCCAACATTGATAGGAGAAGTAAAATATGGGATCATTTATAAAGTCAAAATAACCCATCCAAATGTTTTGAAGTATGTTGGTTACTAAGGATAAGTTGGATGGTACTAAATACCCATTGTGGGCATATATGATGCATCATGTATTGGTAGCAATGTTTGTGGAATATTGTGTAGGGTGTTGAAAAATGTCCTATGTCTACAATTATAGTTATTGAAGGTGATGTAGATGGTGTTGAAGATGATGTTCTTAAAATTCCTATTTGTGTTGTGGTTCTTGCTGCACCTATTGTAGATCAACTTCTTTGGGATGGCAAAGATGCTCAGGCACATGCATTGATAGCTTTTTCTATCAAGCATGCCATTATCCATCACATTTGCTCTTGCAGAATATCAAAGGATGCTTGGGATACACTTACAACTTTATACCATGCAAGAAATGAGGATTGTGTTGCTTACCTCCAAAAACACCTAGAGAGTGAGCATATGGACGAACGAGATTCTGCGGACATTTTTTTGACAAAGATCAAATAGATGAAGCAGTTAATTTCTCTTGATGAAGTCTTGTCAGATAGTTCACTTATGCAATCTATTCTTAGTGGTATTCCATATTAAAATTAGATTTTTTCTTCTACTCTTTGATTAATGATGAGAGGCAATCCAAATGCCACTAGACAAACCATTTTCTAGAGTATGGAGGCTACTAGGGTATGAGAGAAAGGTCCACCAAGAATGCAGTAGCAGTAACACGAGCACCAAATAGGAAGTCTCCGTCTAGAAATCCATAGTCTCCAAGTGGTATCAACCATGCGGGATCACCAAGTACTCCATAAGATGCCCACCAGATGGATGGAGCGGATGCTCCATAGATATGACACCAATGAGATTCAAGAATGAAACAAGATCTCACTGGAGGAGATCACCTCCATGCGAGATAGGTTGGATGACTCCATGTGGTATGTGGGAACTTCCAAAGCTTTGATAATATCCAACATGAGATGTGTATCACCAAGAAGTAGGTCCTGCAAGAATGAAATATAAAGCATGAAGCATAAAAGCATAGTCACATGGTAGTACATCTGTATGTTGTAGTCCTCCATGTGGGTACAAAGTCTTGTTGTGTCAATAGTGTTGGAAGATTTCTCCTCCAAATGCACAACAAGATTCTTAGATCCTTCCCAAGACCTATATGCCCTCAGACTAGTACTCACTAAAACTGGTATATCTCACCATTCCCAAATCCAATCCAAAAACCCTTTTAGCCACAGAAACTAGACAGTAAGGGATTTCCAATGCACTATCAATCACTAGAATTGGACACTATAGACTTGTCAATTGAGTCACACAAGACAGCCCTATTTTCCTAGTAGGTTTTGAGACAGAACAACAGACAAAGAAATAGCAATATCTCATAGTACAAGATGAGTTTTTCCAAAATTCTTTTTAGAGTCGAATCCTTCCTTTATAAGCATTCCAAAAAGTACAAGAACTCTAAGAATGGAGCTTCTTACAAAGCGAAATTGAAGTCCTAATAGGCTGCTATAGAAATGGAGCACCCTTCAAAAAGGGTAGGAGAGATATACAAAAACATAAGAGCATCTATGAGAGCCTATAGCTCAATGGCACATATATATGCAGCACCCCCACTTCCTAGCATCCACACACACCTTGAAGGAGCTTGGATGGTCATTATATAGCCTTGAGAGCCTTCTATGACTCTTCATATGTCCTCCATGTCTCTTCACATGCCCTCCTTTCTTCACTTGCCTTGTGACTTTGTCTCTTCATTGGAGTGGCTTTTGGTGGTCCAATGCCTACTTTTGGATAAGGTTGCACCTTCAAATTTGTACTTTGACTTTCCTAAGGTTAAAAAGCCTTCAAATGAAGTTATTTTATGAAAAAAAAACTTGAGCTTGCCCTAGAAATGCATATCTTTTAACACTCCCCCTCAAGCTCAAGTTTCTTTTGCATTTGAAGTTGGTTCCTTGAGTTGCATGGATTGCTTCAGCTTAGCAAGCTTTCCGGCATCGAAGAACTTTGTTAGTAGATCAGCTACCTAGTCCTTTATCCTCATATCTACATATGAGGATAAAGTAAGAGAAATAGTAGAATTGGTAAGACCTAGGAGAGGGAAAGAAGTATAAGCATTTATGGGACATTGTGGGTACTATGAATGTTTTGTCCACACCTCCCCAACCGTCACCTCCAAGACCACATCCAATCATCCCCCGATTCGCATTTCCCTATCTTTGACACCAATGCCAAAAGGTCAAATGGCTTTAAGCACATGTTGCAACCCACAAGCATACCTGCAACAACACAAGTGGGAACTAAACTAGGGGATACAAACAAGGCAGTTATAAAACCCACAGAGTTGTAGGAGCATTTGTCTTTTCGGTTTTTGACATGGGCACTAATGAGTTCAACACTACCTTCAATTTCGAGATGCAAGAATTGCTTAATACTGATTTCCAATTCTTCAATACCTAGTTCCTTTCACAAGAATATGAGTAACAAAGCTACCTAATTTGCTAGACAGATCAGTAAGAAGGCCATGCGACTATCGACCACAGGGATGATGAATGTTCAGTAATTGAAGATGATGATGGGGAGATTATAGTTCAAGGTACACAAGACCAACAAGTAGAACATCACAAGGAACAACAAGGAGGGGTACGACTCTCCAAAGATGAACCCACATCTGATACTACAACTTGCACCATAGTAGTGCAATGACTATTCACAACAGTGCAAGTAGTTTGGGCAAGAAGAAAACTCATGGAGGAACAAAGTCATGATTTGTTGCAAAGAGAACTTGAGAATAGTGGCTTTGATGCATCGTTCATTAATGCCTTTAACATGTTGATTGAGGCTATGGGTATAGTTGAGGCACTTAATTTTTTGACACAACGACCACTTCCACAATTCCACCCATGCTGTGTTCAAGTGTTGCAGAGTAAAGAGTCACAAAAGAGGAGCCCCAAAATTTTCAAATTAATGGGCATATTTTTCTTCTCCAAAGTCTTAGGAAATTCCCTCAAGCCATGTAAACGCACTAGAGGAGTCCTCCAGATGCATAACCCCAACCCATTGTAATATATTCCTTGTAAATTAGTAGGAAATTCACTTTTTAATAATAAAGTGCCGGTCCCTTGTGTGAAAGGACCAATTTTAGGGCACATGTATATAAGTCACTTTGTGACTCTATGTAGAGACTTTTTTGCCATTTTGAAGAAGGAGAGCTCCTGATTTTCGAATTTGCTTCTTTCTTGCAAATTTTCATCTTCTCTTGGATTTTCTATGTGTGTGTAATGCTTGGAATGTGTGTATAAGACTGTTGTCTATCCCTTCCCACTGTTTTTGAGCTATGTAGTGTGTGTGTGAGCTTGTATGAGTCGTGGAGTGGGTGTGGGTGTTTCCTGCCATTCACTGTTTTGGTCATAACTTCAAGCATGGTTGTCAGAATCAAGTGAGACCATGTTCAATAGAAGCGTCCCATTGAGAACTTTGAAATGAACCCCTACTGGCCATATTCAGAGTTCGGAGCTGGGAGAAATCCTCGATTTAGTGAAAACTATTGTAAGTGGTATCGGGACAGACACTTTCAGTATTTAAGTGAGTTAGAGAGTTGGATTGGTCTTTTCTCACACTTATAAGCTGAACCACTTCATTTTCCATCACGTGTGCATATGTCCTCATACACTTGGTTAGGTCGTTTCATCGGATTGACAAATAAGCGTGTGTGAATTCTCCACTATACGCACTTGTGTGGCAAATGAGATTTAGTCTCTTTGACACAAGTCCTTAAGTCTTCTTGGCTTAAGTACACATGTTTTTGGCGCCGTTGCCGGGGAACACTCAGCCAAGGTGCCTTCGTGATGGTTATAGCTCGAGAGTGATGAAATTGTACTTGTAGAAGTGAACTCGTTCAGTGGCAAGTAGTCAACCACTTCGGCACTTGTTACTTCACATCTCGGAGATGTGTGTAATGAGTTTTTAGGTTTAGGGTTAGTAGGAAGGGAGAGAAGGAAGAGTTAGGGTTAGGTTAGGAGGAGAGGAGAAGAGGAGTGGAGTAGGAGTAAGCCAAGATCACCAAGAAAAATCCCAAAAAATTTGCCAAATTAGTGTAGTTCAGGGTTAGTCACCAAAAAGTATAAAAACCAAAAATTTTAGTTCATTTCTCAACTGTTCAGAAAGCAGTATTGTGTGAGAGCAGCGATCCGTATCGTGGGTGTGGTATCGTGCTTTAAAAGCTATCAAAGCTAGTTATTGAGCTCAAGGTGCAAGCAAGACATCACAAAGGTAAGTTTCTATAAGATTTCATTGACAAAAACAGTTTAGAAGTGCACAATAACATGATTACTTGCGCAACCGGTATCGGGGGGTGGGACAGAGTGTTATGTGAGCTTCTTTGAGTGAGACAGTAGGCTAGGATTTGAAGAGGGGGGAGAGAAGAGCAAGGGGAAACAAATTTTTTTTATTTTTGAGGTATTTTGGCTTGAGTATCACGATCGGTTGAGTTTTTGGTATCGCGATACCAAAAATTCCCTTGTATCGCGATACTCGCCGAAAGAGCGGTATCGTATCGCCTATTGCCACAGTATAGTATTGCCTAGGCTTCAGGTATCGTATCATGGACTATTTGGTATCGCCTAAAGCGGTATTGCCTAGGGCAGTATCGCCTAAAGTGGTATCGCCTAGAGCATTAGAAGCATTTTGAAGGGCAAACTTGAGGCATTTGAGGAGCCACTTAGGGAGAGTTTCAGAGACCTAGAGGGTCCCAGGAGGGTGAATGAACTTGAGATCAAGAAGGGTGCTAAGTAGTCGTAGAAGTGTCATATCTTCTGTAGGAAGTGCCGCTCAGGTCAGTCACCGCTCTGTCTATTCAGACACCTCTAGTGACTCGGAGGAGGAGATACCCATGGCTTCAGAAGACATGCAGGGCCCCGCTCCGAGTAGAAATTTCATTACCACTGTGGAGGGAGAGTACCGCACTTCCTTACTGTACGTTTCTACTAATGCCCAGGAGATCCCCATCTACCTGGATGGCTTAAACAGATATGTGGCTAGGATGGTGACTTCCATGGATGCAACAATTGTGCCCAGACCGGCTGTTAAGTATGAGGGAGGAGCATACATGGACAAGATAGGTCACATATACATGGTGACTGAGTTTCCCGATTTGATCAATGAAAAGGGAGAGTTAGTGGGACTAGAAAACTCAAGGAGACCAAACCCTGAGGAGTTAGTGACGACTCCTAGAGGCAAGTCCCAAGTAACGCGAGTCTTGAGAGGAGACTTGATACCTCAAGACGACTACATATTGGAAGTCTATTTGATCCATTGAATGGACTTGTTGCTTCAAACTGACTCACCTGCCCTAGGAAGAGAAGAAAGTCCAATGACATTTTATGAGCTAAAAGATCCGAAAGACGAGACTAGAATAACCTACCTAGACAAAAATCAAAGAAGCTATTGATTGGTAGATGCCATAGATAGGGCTCAACTGAAATACATGGGATTGCCTGTATTCCCTCAATGAGAGCAGGCAACCACCTCTCAGAACCCCTTTGGAACCCAACAAGAGGCAGAGCACACCATGTCGGGAAAAACTAGCCAGCGGAGTGTTCCAAACCGAACTCATGTACAATTCGCTACTCCAAGAGTGCAACCACACAATCAGACCCACCCTGGAGTAGGTAATCAGTACAGACCACCAGTAAGGCCACGACCACCAATAGGAGTACAGCCTGGAACACCCCCTGTTAGACCTGCTATTCCTGCATTCCCTGTAATCCCTAGACAACCAGAACCCATGAGAAGATTGAGACCTATTCAAGTAGCCAAATGCGTGAGAAATCATTATGATGGATTGGGAGAAACTTATGATCACATTGCTGAATTTAAACAAGTTCTAAGAGCGGAACAAGTAGACGACTTCTTCGTGCAGTATGAGTCCTTCGGACTCACCCTCACAAGAACGACTCTGACTTGGTTCCAACCATTAGACCCCAACCAGTTTGGAAATATGGAGCAATTTTTTCAAGAATTCATAGGGGAATTCACTAGGAGAGGGATTAAACACAATTCTGCGCCTTTAATCCATAGCTTTAAACAGAACCCTAATGAAACTGTGAAAACCATCGCGTGTAGATTCAACCAGTATGTCGATAGATGTCCAGCTACAAAGAGACCCACTCAGCAAAAGATGATCTCATTATTTTTGGATGGACTAACAAATGGAACATTGAGGATGCTAGTATACGTGAAGAGGTTACAAACCCTAAGTGAGTGTCTTCAAGAGTGTATTGACCTAGAAGACAATCTAGCTGAAGATCTCAAGAGCACGCCCAGTCCCACTAAATCAGAAGACTCACGGAGTACAATTACATCCAACTCCAATAATGTGGAGGAATTAGCAGAGCTAGTGGCAAAGAAATTGGGAGTCCAGGGATAGAGAAATTACCAACACCCAGCCTTCAGAGTACCCATGTTATGAAGATGTAGTCTATGTGGGGGAGATCACCCCACGCACATGTGTGTACGAGGAGGAACTGGTATACCTCAGACATATCCTTACAACACATAGCCTCATCAAGGAGCCGCATTGTATTGCCACATATAACAAAAATACACCAACCACACCAGAGAAAATTGTCCATTCAATAGGCAGGCACGACCTTTACAACCGCCTCAGTACAGGCCATACGGCTATCCACCTAGAGAGCCAGGTAGAGAGATGCCCAAGTACAATCCCTACCCAACACCAACAGGAGCACCGAGGCCATACGAGCAAGTACCATATCCACCACCCCAACCAGTGCTAGGACCACAATTGTCACAACCCCAACAAGTGGTACCGGTAAAGTATGCCCAGCCAGAAGAAAATTTGGAAAGAGCCATAGTGCTAGCCTCAATGATGACCAGTGTAGAATCAGCAAACCCTGGATATGAGCTGCCCCCAGGAGATTACTATCCCTATGAAGCCAACATGTTAGAGTATGAACCAGCATATGATTCGACATACTATGGATATGAAGGCTATGATCAGGCTTATGGAACGGAGGTCGCAACTTTAACGTGTACTGCACCTAAAGCACAACAGCCAGGAAGACCATTCCAAGCTCAAAAATAGAAGGAAAGAAGAGAGAAGCTCAAAGATAAATGGATGAACAACAAGAGTCAAGAAAATAAGAAACAAACCAGAAGCAAGAAAGAGCATAAAGAACCAGAGATTCGGGAGGAACTTCCCATTCCACCGCTTAGCCGAGAAGTAGAGAAACGAGGATCGATTCTAGCTGACCCAAAACCGGACGACTTAGACATGTGGTTGAAAGCTTACCAAGCTAGAATTAAGACTGGACTGACTATGGAACAACATGAAAGACTTTATCCACAGGGAGAATTAGAAAAAGAGAGGCTTGCGATATGTAGAAAACTTATAGAGGTAGCACAAGCAACCCTAGAAAAGACTATCCCAACCCTCCCAGAGACAAGGATAGCCGAGGATCAGTACAAGGAGTGTGTCAAAGCCAAGTATAAAGAACTTAGAAGAAAGGATGACAAATGTGAGCAAGTAAAAAACCAAGACGAACCTATGTCAACAATACCGGATTTAGAGGCTGATTGGCCAAAGGAATTATGGAACAAATCCGAGAAGAACAATGGAAGAAGAATGGAGTGACTAAGCCTCCTTTTGAGGAATTAGATGTGGAAATTTATCAACTGAATCCCAACATGGAAGAAGTATATGAGGAAGTATCACGACTAGACCGAAATAAAGAAGAAGCTCAGAGTATTTCAACCTTACCAAATTACATGGGAGAATATGAAAAGGAATCTATGATAATCCGAGCACCCACAGTACATGGAAAAGGAAAAGGAAACTCAGAAAAGAATTCACACAATCTAACGGAACTTAAGAAAACAAAAGTACAATGCAAACTGACTGTGGAAGAATTACTTCGAGTTAAACCGCAACTATGGAAGCAAATAGAAGGTCAACTGGAATTAGGGCAAGAGAGGGATGAAAAGGAAAAAAAGGAAAAAGAAAATCCATCTAAAATACAAATCCCAGTAGATAAAGTGGGAGAATCTAGTGAAGGAGACGAAGGTAATACATGCCTACCTATCACTTACAATGGGTACATGACCAAGGCTATACTAGACACAAGAGCAGGAGTAGGAATTGCCACCAAGGAGATTTGGGAGAAATGGGGAAAGCCTGCCTTATAGCCCACATGCATGAAGCTCCAATTAGCAGACGGTCATGTAGAGAAACCCTTAGGAATATTAGAAAGGATCAAATTAACCACCTATGGAGTCGAATTTGATTACACATTAGCCATTTGTAAGTTTGAAAAGGCTAACAATTACGAAATGACAGGATCATCGAGAGCTTTTGGAGAAAGCAAAGCAAGTGCCATTGTGTGCAGGCTTGGGAACGGATTTCCTGGGCAGACAAGCATAGCAAGGAGGAGTGACTTGAGGTTGGAACATCTCTCAACCCCCTTAGACCATTCTTAGACTAGGCTAAGTGCAAGTAGTTGTCTTGACTGACTAGGGGTACGATAGGAATACTCAAGTTCTAAGAGCCTCTAACTTCTCAAGTCCAAGAATAGGTTAAATTGCACTCAAGGGACAACTTAAAGTAAAAGAACTTAAGCTAATTGGACAAATAACATTAAGTACGACACACTTAAGTGCTCCTGGCGACGCTTAATTCAAGATAAGAAAACACATACAAAGGAACTCAAAAGGAACAAGTGATTGCTATCAAAGAATCAACAACGTACAAAGGGCATAAAACCTTAGATCGGGAAGACACCTAGGGAGAGACCGTTAAAGTATTAGATCATCCGAAGCTAGTGTCAACCATACAGCCAGATCTTGGGCCCAGCAATTGAGCGATTACCCCTATGCTCTAGACTCAGAAACTAGTGACTCTGAGATGTCTTATAACATGGAAAGACCTATAGGTAGCTCAAGAGTGGCATACCTAGAAAGACCTGAAGGTCCCTACAAAACTCAATTGGAATATATCCAGACCAATCGCTTAGGTGCACGCATCTATGAGGATGGTCTGAGAAGGTCTTTTGTCCTAATTAAGAACCCGAATCAACCCATTGGACTAGAACACCCTGTAGTCAAGTTTGAAAATGGCTCCTACATTGATAAAGAAGGAACGATGTATGTGGTCACTAGCCAACCAGAAAGGACATATGAATTTGGCAACATAATCCCAGAGGTCGAAATAGGTGACATAGAGCAAGGGAACTTAGGAAAAGAACCAAAAACCCCTCGTGGCAAGTCAGTTCTGACGAGAATAATCACTCTAGAATTGGTTCCCCAAGACAATAGGAGCATAGAGTTGCTCGTGAATCGAGAGACAGATGAGGCTTTTTGGAGGTATAAGCCTGAGAAGCCTAATGAAGTAGGAGCTCTTACCATCTATGAATTCAAAGATCCTGATAGCCTAAGCAAAGTAACCTACTTAGATGATGCTTCAGAGAGGATCTTTGTGGTCTCAGAACATGGAAGAAACGCATACACTTGGAAGGGTGAATTTGTCTTTCCCCAACCCCAATCCACTGTGTCTTATAGTCACCAAGGAGCTGGAACATCTCAAGCTCATGGGACTCAAAGAGAACGGAGTAGAGATAGACCCGAGGTGAGCTTTGCTAACCCACTTGGAAGAGAGAGAACGAGGACAGAGACTAATAGGATGGACAAGGAGAGACATAGGGGTCCAAGGAATCCAAGAAATACAGATGAGTTCTCTCTCTCAAGGCCTAGAGAACATGCGAGAACTTTAAGACCTACTCAGTTGGTTAAGTCCATGAAGAATTGCTTCGATGGCACAGGAGATCCATACGACCATGTAGCAGACTTTAGGCAAGTTTTGAGAGCTGAAAAAGTGGAAGACTTGTTCACTCAATACAATGCTTTTGGCCTAACACTCAAGAACACTGCATTGACTTGGTTTCAACCACTTCACCAAGATCAGTACAGAAGTATAGACCAACTTCTGGAAGCATTCATCACTGAGTTTTTCAAAAGTGGCATTAGGCATAACACATATTCCTTGATATATAGCTTCAAGCAAACACCTCAAGAGACAGTGACGCTCGCAGGAAGAAGGTTCAGGCAATACCTAGAGAGATGCCCTGCTCCAGAGTTACCCACTCCAGCCAAACAAGTGGCCTTATTTCTAGACGGATTGTTAAGTACCAAACTAAGATCATATGTGTACTTGAAGGACCCTAGATCCATAGAAGAATGTGTACGCATGTGCATAGACATTGAGGATAATCTAGGGGAGGAATTAGAGCTCTCAAAGATCTATAAAGATTCAGATAGTTCTACTAGCCTCACTTCCTCTCAATCCACATCAATTGACGATCTAGCAGAAAAGGTAGCTCTGAAATTAGGCGTCTCTAGCGAGTAGATTCCTAGATTTGCCCCTAGAAAACGATGCTACACTTGTGGAGGAGACCATATGGCTAATGTATGCCCCATCATGACTCAACCCCAAGTGAACCCTAACAACCAATACTACACCATAGAAAGGAGATACACCAATCACACCTCACAAGACTGCCCTTACAACAAACAAGTTGCTAGACAAAATTATCCCCACACTTACCCACAACAAGGAAAATACCAGAATCAGTACACACAACCTTAGTATTGTAGACCCCAACAACCCTACCAACCACCCTATCAAGGGCAGCAAAGACCTCAACCAGTCCTAGTGCAACAACCCCCTCCTCCAGCCAATGTGATCCCAGTGAAGTATGCAGCTGCGGAAGAAAATCTAAGTAGGGCTCTAGTGCCAGTGACGCCATTGCTTTCAAAAAGTGACCCGAGTGATCATAGTTTCGACTCTACACATATCCAGAGCCCAGAGGCTTATTACATGCAATCACCAGAGCATAGTGAGCCATACTATTATGAAGAGCCGAGTGAGTCTAGTTGGGAATCAGAATGTGCGAATGTCATGTATGCAAACCCCAACTCTAGACCTCAGCCTAGGCAGATGACACCTCCATTCTGTAGAGGGCCATGCTACCGATGTCAGGGAGATCACCTTATTTGTGATTGCCCCCTACCAGCACCCACACAAACCCAATCTGTGACAATTCAAGGCTTTTTTCCAGATTGTGGAAAGGAGCATTTGTTACGAGAGTGCCCCAAGAACCCCGCCAATATGCCAAAAATTACTCCTATCAATGTTATTGGACTAGTGGTAGACTCCGCAGGAAGTGTGACTTCCACAGCCCCAGTGCAAGTCATCACGAGAGCTCAGGCACTTAAGCAAAACCAAGATTTAGGCCAAGAAAAGAATGCGGAGGTTAGCAATACTGAGAGCTAGAATAAGAAGAGAACAAGAGCTTGGAGAGATAGCCGTGAATGTATGAAAAGGCAATGGACAAAGAAGATGAGTGAACTTGAGGAAATTCTGCGAGAGACCAAGGCCAAAATAATAGAAATCACATCTCAAACGCACTCTCACACCCCACCTCCACTACCATCCCCATCACCTTCCATTCCTCAACCTTCTAATCCCCCACACGTAACCTACCCACCACCCCGAGTAGGATTAGTCTTAGCAGATCCCACTCCCGAAGACATAGATATGATGCTTAGAGCATATCAGGCCAGGATCCAAGAAGGGCCAAATGTAACGGATCATGAAAGATGTTACCTTAGAGCTTACCTAGAGCTTGAACGAACCAAGTTGTGTGCCAAGATGGTGGAATTGGCTCAAGCCATGTTTGAGTCGAGCCGCCTCTTCAATTGCTCTAGCTCCACTAGAACACCTGCATTTTGATGGTCTATTATAGATAGATAGACAGATAGATAGATAGATAGATAGATAGATAGATAGATAGATAGATAGATAGATAGATAGATAGATAGATAGATAGATAGATAGATAGATAGATAGATAGATAGATAGATAGATAGATAGATAGATAGATAGATAGATGGATATATAGAGAGAGAGATAGATAGATGGATAGATAGATACATAGATAAATAGATAGATAGATAGATAGATAGATAGATAGATAGATAGATAGATAGAGATATATAGATAGATAGATAGATAGATAGATAGATAGATAGATAGATAGATAGATAGATAGATAGATAGATAGATAGATAGATAGATAGATCGATCGATAGATACATACATACATACATACATACATACATACATACATACATACATACATACATACATACATACATACATACATACATACATACATACATACATAGGTACATAGATTATTAGATATATGACTTTAAGAGGTAGATACCTAGATAGGTAGATACATGGTATTGATTCTTGCTTCACAATAGTTTTATGATTTTTTCTAGGTTACTAATTGTTGTTACTTTAAAATGATTTTATGAAATTTTAGACTAAGGGTTTAGTATGATTGTTTCAAGTATGAAATTGGCATTTATATTCATAATAGTTTTAAGATATTTAAGATATATATTTTATATAGCATAAATGTTATTTAATATGGGTTTATGTTTTCTTTTCTATAGATATAAAGTTATAGATTCAAGAAAGCATTATGGGAAATTCATTCCATTCGATAGGCTGATGAAGAACCTCATGTACAAAATTTTCTTGAATAAAATACAATGCTATTTAATTAATATTTGGTAAGTCTCCTTCAACTTGTACAAATTGAAAAAGTATCACTTTTGTTAATCCCTTGTGTTCTAAATTTGATAACTTTAATGGTGCTATATCTTTTTCTCTTCCTATAACTCCAAATAGTGTGTCATGAACAAAATGGTTGGGGCACAATTTTTAACTTCATTCATAGGTAGAGATTAGTAGGATCATTGAATGCAAGAGAACTATTCGGTTGAGACCTCAATTTACGATCATTCCCAAGATCCACATATTTTGCACTCTTCGATCTAAAAGTATACTGCAATACAGGAAACGGATTCTAGAGAATGAGCTTTGTGAGCCCACATCTATTGTTGGAATACGATTTCTTGTTTCTTGAGGACATCGTTGCTTCCCTAGATTTTGGATTAGATTCTAATAGAAAAAGAAATATTCTTCGTTCAAGTGGCCCAAAATCTCCTACATCATAACCATAAACTTGTGTATGCCTATGCAATAACATCATAACAATAATCATGTACATAATGACATAGTAGAATAACATCATAATCATAAACTACATAAATATTAACGAAATATCATATACAAACTACGTAAACACAGTCTAAACTTGAAAGTACTAGAAACGGAAGACAACACCTCATGTATAAGATGATAAATAATACATTGCATCCATATGATGCCAAAAATGAGGTATGTATGTTTGTCTATATTGCATTATTTGTTATTTAATAATTTGATTATTTGTGAATAATTATGGAAGTTTTCAATGAATTCCCTATTATTCCATCAAATTATTCAATGCACATTCATTTATTCGAAAAAGTTTGAACAATTTTTGCATGGTAATATGAGGATTTTCGATCAAAGAAGCTTTTCAACCAATAAACGTTTTGAGCATCAGGGTTTTTTTAATAAAATACAAGCCCATGTTATAGAATCATGGAAGATTCCTTGTCTTTTATGAACTAACAATGTTGTATGCAAAAGCAAGGTGTATACTTTTTCTCAAAAATTTAGATTTTAGAAATTTAGAAAAGTATAAAATTTAAGATCGGATGTTTATAAAATTAATATTTAAAATTATAATGAATATTTAAAATTAAAATATTTAGGCCTTTATAAATAATATTAAGGAATATTTAGATTTAATATATAAAATTAGAAAATTTTAGTATTATTTATGATTAATATTTATATTTTAGGATAAAATATTTATAAACTAATAGTATTGTTTAGAATTAATATTTAGAATTTTGGATTTGAAAATTAAGTTGTTTTAGGATTTTTGAACTTTAAAGTATCATGATTGTTTGAATCATAATGATCCTTACTTCATGATAGTTTTAGGTCTCTAGAGGTTTATGATTTATTGTGACTATTTGAATAAGAGGATTGAATCTTACTTCAGAATAGTTTTAGACTTATGTATATGTGAGTTTGTTTCTATGTATATGAATGTGTGTGCATATGTGTATGTATTTGTATCACATATGTTTGTGTGTATGTGTGTGTATGTATGTGCTCTAAAACTATTATCATTACTTGAATCATAAGAGTGATTCTTACTTCACAATAGTATGTGTGTGCATATGTGTATGTATTTGTATCACATATGTTTGTGTGTATGTGTGTGTATGTATGTGCTTTAAAACTATTATCATTACTTGAATCATAAGAGTGATTCTTACTTCACAATAGTATGTGTATGTGTCACTACAACATATCGGGGGTATACCGAGGCTTCTACCGAGGAAAATGAACGGGCGCAATTTTGCCCCGACGCCGGTGTAAGGGTCTGTGTAGGCGTCAGAACCAAAGCACCGGTATAAGCCTTGGTATAAGCGTCGGTATAAGCGTTGGTATATGCGTCGGTATATGCGTCGGTATAAGCGACGGTATAAGCGACGGTATAAGCGACGGTATGCCCCTAGGCAGAATAGTCGGTATAAACATCGATATCTGCCTAGGGATACCGATGCTTATACCGTTGCCTATACCGACGACCATATCTGCAAATTTTTTTTTGGTAGAGTATGTTGTCTCTTGCTACAGCAACATTCCCATGTTGCTGTGTAGCAAAAGACAATACACTCTGCCCAAGAAAAACCGGAGAACATGTGACATGTATGACAGGCAACAGAAACATGATTTGTTAAAGCAAAACATACTGTCAAATACAAAAGACATGGGAGAAATCAATCATGAACCATGTACAAAGAAATGAGACACATTGACATGATATTTATAAACAACAATCAGAACACATGTATATGTGTGTATGCCTATGTATATACATGTGTATGTGTATATGTATTATGTGTGTATATTTGTATATGTGTAAATATTTGTATGAATTTTTAAAAACCCTAGAACCCTAATCCTAATGACCTAGACCTAAAACATGTGTATGTGTGTATTTTTGTGTATATATATGTGTATGTGAAAAAATATATATATATATATATATATATATATATATATATATATATATATATATATATATATATATATATATATATATATATATATATATATATATATATATATATATATATATATATATATATATATATATATATATATATATATGTGTGTGTGTGTGTGTGTGTGTGTGTGTGTGTGTGTGTGTGTGTATGTGTGTATGTGTGTATGCATATGTGTATCTATGTAAAAACCCTAAAACCCTAATCCTGAAGACCTAGACCTAAAACATGTATATGTGTATCCATTTGTGTATATAAGTAAAAGCCAAAAACCCTAATCTTAAAACCCTAACCCTAAAACATGAATATGCGTGTATGTATATGTCACATGTGTGTATGTATGTATGCATGTGTGTATATATCTATGTGTGTGTGTATGTATGTATGTATGTATGTATGTATGTATGTATGTATGTATGTATGTATGTATGTATGTATGTATGTATGTATGTATGTATGTATGTATGTATGTATGTATGTATGTATGTATGTGTGTGTGTGTGTGTGTGTGTTTGTGTGTGTGTGTATGTGTATGTGTGTGTATATGTATTATGTGTTTATATGTGTATATGTGTGTATGCATGTGTGTATATATGTAAAAGCACAAAACCCTAATCCTAAAACCCTAACCCTAAAACATGCATATGTGTATATGTATATTTGATGTGTGTGTATGTGTATGTATGTATGCATGTGTATATGTGTGCATGTGTTTATGTATTATATGTGTATATGTGTAAACATCAAAAACCCTAATCCTAAAACCCTAACCCTAAAACATGTATATGTGTGTGTGTATGTATGCATATGCATATGTGTATGAAATATGTATGCATGTGTGTGTATGTATCTCTATGTCTCTCTCTTTCTATCTATCTATATCTCTCTCTTTATCTCTCTCTCTCTCTCTCTTTCATCTCTCTCTCTCTCTTTCATCTTTCTCTCCCTCTCTCTCTCTATTATTATCTCTCTCTTTCATCTCTCTTTCTTTCATCTCTCTCTCTCTTATTCTCTCTCTCTTTCATCTCTCTCTCTCTCTCTCTTATTCTCTCTCTTTCATCTCTCTCTCTCTCTCTCTCCCTCTATCTCTCTCTCATTCTCTCTCTCTTTCATCTCTCTCTCTCTCTCTCTCTCTCTCTCTCTCTCTCTCTCTCTCTCTCTCTCTCTCTCTCTCTCTCTCTCTCTCTCTCTCTCTCTCTCTCTCTCTTTCTCTCTTTCTCTCTCTCTCTCTATTTATAAAAAAGAACAAAACAATCACTTACATCGATGTAATTCTTTTTATCGCTCTCTTCAAAGCCCAATCGATGTCGTCTCTTGTCAAATTCCAAAGAATCGGTGCCAGAAAGCTCGTGCAAAACAAAAGAAAAAAGAAATTAAAAAATAGAAGACATAGAGAAAGTGAGACAGTGAAAGAGTACACACATCATTTACCAAGATGTGTGAGAGAGAGATGTGTGTGTAGGGAGAGAGAGAGAGAGAGAAAGAGAGAGAAAGAGAACCCTAACCCTAAAACATGTATATGTGTGTATGTGTGTATGTATATGTGGTGTGTGTGTATGTGTATGTTCATGTATGCATGTGTGTGTATACATATGTGAATGTGTATATATATGTGCATGTGTATGTAATATGCATGTGTGTATGTATGTATGTGTGTGTGTACATGCATATGTGTGTGTATGTATGTATGCATATGCATGTGTGTATGCACATATGTGCGTGTATACATATGTGAGTGTGTATTTATATGTATGTGTGTGTGTATGTAGTATGCATGTGTGTATGTATGTATGTCTGTGTACAATCAAATATGTGTGTATGTATCTCTCTCTTTCTTTCATCTCTCTCTCTCTCACTCTATATCAATTGAAAACAAAACAATCACTTACATCCATGTAATTGTTTGGAGCGTTGTCGTCAAAGTCCACTTAATGTTTTCCTTCGTCGAATTCCAAAGAACTGATGCCAAAAATCTCCTGCAAAACAAAAGAAAAGAGAAATTCATAAACCCTAATCCTAAAACCCTAACCCTAAAACATGTATATGTGTGTATGTATATGTGATGTGTGTGTATGTGTATGTGCATGTATTCATGTGTGTGTATACATATGTGAGTGTGTATACATATGTGAGTGTGTATATATATGTGTGTGTGCATGTAATATGCATGTGTGTATGTATGTATGTGTGTGTGTACATGCATATGTGTGTGTATGTATGTATGCATATGCATGTGTGTATGCACATATGTGTGTGTATACATATGTGAGTGTGTATGTAATATGCATGTGTTTATGTATGTATGTGTGTGTACATGCAAATATGTGTGTATGTATGCATATGCATGTGTGTATGTATACATGTGTGTGTACATGTGTGTATGTATATGTGTGTATACATGTATGTATGTATGTGAGTATGAGAATGAATATGTGTGTGTATGTATATACATGTGTGTATCTAATATGCATGTGTGTATGTAATATGCATGTTTTGTATGTAATATGCATGTATGTATGTATATGTGTGTATGCATGTGAGTATGTAATATGTATCTGTATGTATATGCATGTGTGTATGTAATATGTATGCGAGTGTGTATGTAATTTGCATGTGTGCATGTAATATGTATGTGAGTATGTGTATGCATATGTGTGTGTATGTATGTATGCATCTGTCTCTCTATCTCATTCTCTTTCTATTTCATCTCTCTCTCTTTCATCTCTCTCTCTTTCACTCTCTCTATCTTTCTCTTTCATCTCTCTCTCTCTTTCTCTCTCTCTCTCTCTCTCTCTTTATGTTTCTCTAGATCTCTCTCTTTCTTTCATCTCTCTCTCTATCTCACTCTATATCAATCGAAAACAAAACAATCACTTACATCGATGTAATTGTTTGGATCGTTGTCCTCAAGGTCCACTTAATGTTGCCCTTCGTCGAATTCCAAATATTTGATGCCAAAAAGCTCCTGCAAAACAAAAGAGAAGAGAAATTAGAAAAGGGAAAACACAAAGAAAGAGAAAGGGTGCTACAGTATGTGCAATTCTTACAAAAATTTCAGATCTAGAGAAACAGAGATGTAGAGAAAGAGAGAGAGAGAGAGAGAGAGAGAGAGAAAGAGAGAGAAAGAGTGAGAAAGAGAGAGATGTGTGTACACAATAGGCGCAGAATGTAGTTCGCGCGCGCAAACTCGACAGTAGCAAACTTTAGTTCAAAATGCAAGCAAATGTCGAATTTTTGCTCTCGGGCCCGATTAAAACATTGCCTCGGTATAAGCGTCGGTATGAGCGTCGGTATAAGCGTCGGTAATTTACAGTAAAGTACCGACGCCTATACCGGCGCTCATACCGACGCCTGTATACTGACGATTAAATGACCGTCGGTATTGCATCCGTGGTTTTTCAAGCATTTT
This sequence comes from Ceratopteris richardii, assembly GCA_020310875.1. Classification (NCBI taxonomy): domain Eukaryota; kingdom Viridiplantae; phylum Streptophyta; class Polypodiopsida; order Polypodiales; family Pteridaceae; genus Ceratopteris; species Ceratopteris richardii. Next base: position 180,512,265 of record CM035422.1, on the reverse strand, counting down.
CAACGGTCATACCGACACCGAGGCGTGACCGTCGGTATGGGCAACGTCGGTATGCCCTTGATATGTTGTAGTGTGTGTGTGTGTAAAAGTATGTGTATGTGTACACTTCTATGTGTATCTCTATAATTTTTCTTTAAAAAACTATTGTGATTGTTTGAATCATAGATTTGATTCTTGATTCATAATACTATGTGTATGTGTATGCAATAGAATTTGTATGTAGATGTGTATGTTTGTGTCTGTGATTTCGATTCAAGCACTAGTATGATTGTCTAACTCATATGATTCTTACTTCAAAATAGTATGTGCATGTGTGTATGTATGTATGTGTGTGTATGTATGTAATTTAAAAACTATCATGATTGTTTGACTCATACCATTGATTATCACATCACAACATGTGTATGTGTGCGTAATAGTATGTGTACGTAATATGTGTATGATAGTGGTTTGAAAACTAATGTGATTTTCCAACTCATGGCATTGATTATGACTTTACAGTAGTATGTTTATATGTGTGCACATATGTGTCATGTGTATGTGCATGTATGTATGTGATTTAAAAACTATTGTGATTGCTTGACTCATAGCTTGATTCTTACTTCACAATAGTATGTGTATGTTTATGTGCATGTATGTGTGTGTGTATGTATATGATTTAAAAACTATTGTGATTATATAACTTATACCATTGATTCTTAATTCATAATAGAATGTATATATATATATATATATATATATATATATATATATATATATATATATATATATATATATATATATATATATATATATGTGTGTGTGTATGTATGTCTAATAGTATGTGTATGTATATGTGTTTACACGTCTATGATTGTGATTTAGAAAGTATTGTAATTGTTTGAATCATGGCATTGATTCTTACTTCACAATAGTATATGTACATATGTTCTTATGTGTGTGTAAGAGTTTGTGTATGTGTATGCATGTATGTGTGTACTATATATGATTGTGATTTAGAAACAATTATGTGTGTATGTGCATGTGCATGTGTGTACATGTGTGTATGTGTGTTTTTTATTTAAAAACTACTATGATTATCTGAATCGTAGCATTCATTCTTACTTCACAATAGTACGTTTAGGCATGTATTTATGTGATTGTTTGACTCAGAGTATTGATTCTTACTTCATAATAGTATGTGTAGGTTAGTGTGTATGATTATCATTTAAACACTATTGTGATTTTTTAACTCAAAGCATTGATTCTTATTTCAAAATAGTATGAGTAGCTTGGCGTGTATGATTGTGATTTAAAACCAATTGTGATTGTCTCACTCATAACATAGATTCTTACTTCATAATAGTATATATAGGTCCATATTATGGATGTGATTTAAAAGTTATTTTGATTCATTGGCTCATAACATTGCTTCTAGTTAATTCACAATAGTATGTGTAGGTTTCTTTTTTCCATAGATATAAAGTTTTAAGATTAAGAAAACATTATGGGAAAGCTATTCCAATCTACACGCTGGTGAAGGATCTCTTGTACAAATTTTTCTTGAATAAAATACAATGATATTTAATTATTATTTGGTAATAAAATACAATGATATTTAATTATTATTTGGTAAGTGATAAATAATAATTATTAGTCAACTTGTACAAAGTGACAAAGTATCATTTTTGTCAATCCCTTGTGTTCTAAATCTCATAACTTTAATGGTGCTACATCTTTTTCTCTTTAGATAATTCTAAATAGTGTGTCATGAACAAAATGGTTGGGGCACCATTTTTTAGATTCATTCATAGGTAAAGATTCTCCTTATAAACCCTTTGGTTCTAAATGTTGATGAAGTAGAAAGAAAAACCCTATTTGACTAAATTATGCATTTTGTTCATCTAAAATGATTTGAGATTCATCATGATCAAGTTGATCATTCATATTTGGCATTCCTACCATTTTTTACTTTTAAATGTGGAAAAAAAATAACACTAATAATTTATATCGGTTAATATGATGACACTTGAATCAATAATCATATCATATCATCACAACACTCCACATCATAAGATTTGGATAAAAGTTTAGTCACATCAATCCACATTATAATATTTAAATTAATCCATATGGTATCACCCACATCAATAACATTCAAATTAAAACCCGTATCATGATCCATATCACGACACATCATAACTTATGAAATCCATATAATCATTGTACATTAGAATCCATATCATCATTGCACATTTCCCCACAACGCTTCAACTTAAAGAAACAATTATATAACATTAACACAACATTGAGTTTGAGACCATCATTAAAAAAGATGTTTGATTACATGAATTCACTACAAAATGGGCATAAGCCATCAATCTCCAATAATTTCAAACCATATCTAGATAGATTTGTAAAAGCTCTAAGTAAGCCCTATAGTAGAGTTATTTTGAGATCAAAAGATGGGCCTTGTAAGAGAATCGCATTTCTATATTCTCTTTCTAGAATAAAAAATAAACTAGAACTCACTGTAAAAGGCTTCAGTTCTCGACGTGGAATGGTTCATGCTTGTATCAATATGCTTTCCTTTCATTCGTCTGGTTCTAGTTTTTCTGCACTCTCACATCAAAAGCGCGTCCACATTGACATGAATGTACCAGCATCACGTACCATCGATGCTTACCTTTTAGTTCTGCATTACAGCATATGTTCAGTACCTTGGAGCAGCTCCTTGGAGCGGAGGAAGAGGAGAAGAAGGTTATGGATATAGTAGCACTGCAGCTTCAAGGACCTGAGGAGTTACTTTCCAGGATGAAACCCGAAAGTGTAACAGCTGTGAAAGACATGCTTAGTGAGCTTGTGCACGCAGCTATTCATTTTCACACTAATGCAGCTAATGCAAAGACATTTGTGGCCAATTTGCTGGAAAACCATGCTTCTTCACGTTCGGTAGTGAAGCTTGTTCTTGACGATGCATTCACATAAAGTTTGAGTACATTGAAGGTTGCACAGTAAACCTTCTTCGCACCGTAAATTTAACCAAATTCTGAAGCACTAAAGTAGCACTAGGTTAACCTTCTTCGCACAGTAAATTGTTTTAACCAAATTCTGAAGCTATTAAAGACATGCAAGCTTCAGATAGCGGTTATGAAACCAGAAAAACCAGAAATTACCTGATATGAGGCGGCTATGAAACCAGCTGCTATTTGGTTTCAATGTACTCAAACTTTATGTGAATGCATCATCAAGAACAAGCTTCACTACCGTACGTGAAGCATGGTTCTCCAGCAAATTGGCCACAAATGTCTTTACATTAGCTCCATTAGGGTGAAAATGAATAGCTGCGTGCACAAGCTCACTAAGTATGTCTTTCACAGCTGTTACACTTTCGGGTTTGATCCTGGAAAGTAACTCCTGAGGTCCTTGGAGGTGCAGAGGTGGTACTTCATCCATAACCATTTTCTCCTCTTCCTCCGTCCAAGGAACTGCTTCAAGGTACTGAACACATGCTGTAATGCAATCATCATAGAGCCATTCCGCACATCTTTCATCAGTATTTTATTATATCTTTTGCATATAATAACTGCAGTACTAAAAGGTAAGCATCAATGGTAAGTCATGTCAATGTGGATGCGTTTCTGCTGATTCGGAGCTTCGGAAAATTGACGCGAATCTCTCCATCGCTCCAACCAAACCGCTGCAAAATACTTACACTGCATAAATATTTGCATAAAGATTTGTATCACAAGAGTGCAGAAAAACTCTTGTGATTGCATAAATATTTGTATCATTAGAAAGCACGACATCTGCGAAAGCAGGATCGTTCGGCTCAGACTTCAATTCACATATTCTGCACTCTTCGATCCACATATTCTGCACTCTTCGATCCACATATTCCCAAGATCCACATATTCTGCACTCTTCGATCCAGAAGTATGCTGCGATACGGGAAACGGAGTATTCTGGAGAACGAGCTTCGTGAATCCACATCCATTGTTGAATCCACATCGACGCTTCCCTAGATTTTAGATTAGATTCTAATAGAAAAAAGCCGAAGAAATATTTTCTGCTGCAGCGAAAGTGCAGCAGAAATTGCATTCAAGGATGACTTCAACGTACCGTGATAGCTCGTTTCTGTCGGGAAGTAGCCCAGAATCTCCTGCATGAGCTCTTCGAAATAGCATTTGATAATGAAATTTAACTAGCATTTGAATATATAATGCATTTGCATATCTCGAACACATATTTTTGACAGCAAACTCAAAGAGTGTCTCCCAATAACTTTTGCCAATATGAGTGACTACTTTGTGATAGGGTATGACCTCTCATGAAGTGTTCTTGTGCTCTCCATAGCCCAATTAACCATAACTTGTGCCTAAAATCAAGTGGGATATTTGTGCAAGCCCCAAGGAAGTAGGGCTCATGAATTCTCGAGTATCAACCTTAGACAATGTAGTCAAATATTGGGTGATCAAGGAATGGATCTATAAAATCTAGTCGAAACTCATCTTTAAAAATAACCAAAACTTGTTACTATGAGGTGTCCCTAGTTGGAAAAACATTGATCTCATCATGCTCTAACGATTGGAAGTGATTGACTAGAATAAGGTAAAATGATGCTATTTGGTTCACTACGTCCAATGTGGGTAGAAAGGGTGTCTGGACTTGCTCATAGTGAGCCATAGTGCAAAGTTTAGGATCACCTTACATTTACTTCATCAAATTCAATAACCTCGTAGTACATCATTCACATTCAAAATCCATTGGTCATGTAAAAAAATGATGAAGTCTATGAAACCAAGAATGGTGCATGGACTAGAGCATTTATCTTGTATAGATGTCAATCAAAACTTACAACCAAAGTAGAATTGAGGTTGAAATCCTTCACATATCAATTTGAATTCATATCCCTCAAATGCTTCCAATCAAAGACGTGTGCTCAAAGATAGAAAATTTCTATTGATGATAGAAAATAAGTTTGATTATAGAAGATCAATGACTCACTTCATAAAGATGATTTAAGTTATGATACTGCTTCTTCTCTAATAGGATATTTAATCCCTTTGATCTATGTTTGAATTGAATGGACCAATCAAAACTTTAAAACTTTCCTTTACAAAATTACACAAATGTTTTCCTATAGCAAGGTCCATTCGCATCCAAATTAAGAGATCGCAATCAATTTCTTTGCATTCTCCACCTAACCTTAAGTAGCTTGCCCCCATGAACTCTAGAGACATCTCTAAGGTCCATGCACCCCTCATATGGCCACTTTGAGAGGATGGGAATAACCTTATGGTTCATGGGCTAGGGCCTTGGCTCCCTGGAGCTCTCATCCTTGACCCACTAGGATACTTGACCAACAAAAACACCAATCATAGGCCCTTGACTCCTAAAAAATATGGAACATAACACTCTCTTCTCTTCTAAAGTTCGAAAGGAGCAGCAAAAACTTTTGAATCAAAACATATGAATCAAAAAAGTGGTGGAGTGGATTGGGTACCTAGAATACCATATGTTATAGATTATATAGTAGATCCACTATTATCTCTCTCTCCTATCTAGCATTCACACCAACTTAGAGTATTCCTTCTCTTCGGAATATTCTAGGAATCTCTTTGAGGCCCAATGAGTTTTTAATGTATGCATCTTAAGTGCTCAAAATATCCTTAGACTCCTTATGCCTTGACCTTGACCACTAATTTTGGCCACTTATCACCTATAAAAAACTTAGCATCTCACCCTCACCTCAATTGTAAAATGGTAACTCATAGCTTATCAAAACTCGATGGGAGTAGGGAGATATATTGTGTTGATTAAAAATGTGAATCCCATGAAGCTGTTTTCGTTCAAGATGGTTTTACATTCGTTGCTACATGTCATTATACTTCTTCATCACATTATGCATGTCCTCCTTTGGGTTTATCTTTGAAGGATGCACCCAAGGGAAAAGATGTTGTATGTGTAGGTAATGCTTCTTAACCTATAGTTAAAGTTGGAAAAATTGAATTTGTAGCTTAAAATGGAGGTATTTTTACTCCCAAGAATGCATTCTATGTACCTAGTATCAAGAAGAATGTGATTTTGATTCCTAGTATTGCCAATGTGGGACTCCACATAAACTTTGTTTATAAAAAATGTATACTAAATGATTTTAGGAGTCATCATATTATTGTGAAGTTAGGGACATTACACAATGGTTTGTATTTTTTTTTAAACATATAAGAGAGTTCTTGGAATGCAATTCTTACTCTCACCATTTCTATGGTCAAAATAGAGTAATGGCATGCTAGTTTGTTCATTTTGACCTCAATAGTTTGCTTTATTTGGAAAAGAAGGATATGGTTGTGGGTCTTCCAACACTTGAATCCATTGAAAATAATGCATGTGAAGTTTATATACTTGAAAAAATGCATTATGATTCTTTACCAAAGATAGTACTATAGATAGTACACAAAAATTGTGATTCTTTTATACAAATGTATGTGGTACAAACAAGATTGTATCTTTTGGAAACATGTAAACTTTGTTACCTTCTTTGATGATGCAACACACCATAATTGGGTGTATCCTATGAAAATAGAATATTATTTATTTTGTTAATCTCAATTGTTTTTGGCTATGGTTAAAAGATTTTTGTGGGCCATACACTTTTGACTCTTTGCACAGATCATGGTTGTGAATACTTGTAACATGTATTTAATGTTTTTCTTTGGGGAGGCATTGGTCACCAATGTATGGTGTCATATACACCTCAATATAATGGTGTTGTAGAGTGCAATAACACTTATTGAAATAGCACAATGTATAATTAAAGGCAAACATATCAACATTTGGATGGAAGGAATCATGCATGAATAGTTTGCATTAAACATTGTCCTACAAAATCATTGAGACTCATTACATCTTCTAAGGCTTGAATCGGTGAAATCCAATAGTTAGTCGTATAAACACATTTGCTCTATTGGAATATGCTCTTGTGCCATCACAACAACATCATAAACTTGATGAAAAAGGAAAAAAAAACTATGTTTGCTACATGTAGTAGTGAGAATAAAGTTTAGTGTTCATTTCATCCATTCATGGACAAGATTATTGTAACTTGAGATGTGGTATTTTCTGAAAGTTCAACTTACCCTCATCTTGAATGTAAATTTCAGCCCACAATTAGTTCATAAGATGTGTTTGATACACTCAAACTTTTTTTCCAAAATGGGGTGCTTGACTATGGACATGTAAACCATCCAAATGAGATCCAAATAACTGAAACCTCATAGCCAAACATGGCTGAAATATTTAAGCCAATAATGGGAAAAAAATGAGCAAACAAACATGGTTGAAAATCAGCATGATATCCATCCCACAATGGTCTATGTGATGAGCTAGCTACTATTTGTGAGGCTCTAGAAAATCCACCAAGTCTATGGTCATTCCATATACTATGCACTTGAGAACTAGAACCCTCATGATGCTTTGGAGATGCAATATCCATAAGTGGGGTGTGTCTTGTAGGTGTTCTAATAGGAGGAAATGATAAGGGATGAGATTAAAAAGGAGTCATATGAGAAGAAGTTGTGAATGTTTGTGATGCCAATTGCATCTATCACATAGCGATATCCAAAGTAAAAAAAAAAAGTGAGTAGCATTACTTATGCGATGCTTTTTCCACTAAGCATCTCATAAGCGATGCTAAATGTAAAAAAAGATTAAGTCGTGTAAGCATCGATAACTATCAATTATACGATTTTAGTAATAAACATCACTAAGAGCATCACAGAGTAGTGATGCTATTAGTGATGTTGGCAAACTGCTTGCGATGCAGAAGCATTGCATAAGTGATGTCTTGCACTTAAAGAAAAAAATTTGAATTCTCCATGCACATTTGTGTCGAGATTTTATGAGAGAAAGCTCAAGAGTGAGTGAGAGAGAGAGAGAGAGTGAGAGAGAGAGAGGGAGCAAGAGAGAGAGAGAGGGATGCATGAGAGGAGCACATATACACACAAATTCAAGTATGTAAACACATGCATACATAGACACACACATACATACACATGCATACCCACACATACACAAACATATATACATACACATAGACACACACACATACATATATGCACAAACATATACACACATGCATATATACACACACATAAGAGACACACACATACACATATACACAAACACATACATACACACATACATACACATGCATACACTCACATACACATGCATACATCCACATAAACATACACACATACACTCACATGCATACATACAAAAACACATGCACACACATACACACACATATACACTCACATACACACATACATACACATGCATACACACATATAAACATCCACACACATATACATACACACACATAGACACACACACATACACTCACATGCATACATACACACATATGCATGCACATGCATATGCATATATACATACACAAATGCATACACACACATATACATACACACACATATGCATACAGAGACATACATACACAAATACACATATATACACACACATACACTCAAATACACACATATAAATACACATGCATAGGCACACATACACATAAACATACACACACATATTCATATATGTACACACACACATACACACACACATACACATACAAACACATATACATACACACAAATAGACACATATATACACACATACACATACAAACACATATACGTACACACATAGATACACACACATACACATATAGACACATATACATACACACATAGATACACACACATACACACATAGATACACACACATACACATATAGACACATATACATACACACATAGATACACACACATACACTCACATGCATACAAAATGCATGCATATGCATACATACATACACACATACATAAACGCATATACACATACATAGACATATGCATACACACACATACACATATACACACATAGATACAGTCACTCTAATAAAGTAATCTATGACCTAAGGATCTATCTCATTCCAGATCTGCCTAAACCGACTAGATCCTTAGGTCATAGACTTAGTTTAATGGTATGACCAACACGTGCCAGAGAGATGACTCTCCTCCCAACCTTATGCTTGTATATATAGCTTCTTGAATCAATGAGGATCACAAATGTAACTAGAGTCCACAAGTGCATGTGCAATCTCCATCATTCCTTTAATATCTTCCACTAGAGTCTACTAGTGGTTGAAGTGATCTCAACCACTACTTTACTACCTTGCACTAGAGTCCACTAGTGATTGGTGTACTCATCACTCAAGATAAGTCTCACTGGACTCAAGTTAACTCACATTAACTTGAGTTAGAAGGCTCCAGAGCTCCTTGGGCAAAAGACTCTCCCCATGCTTCCCATGGGATTGAACCCAAGACCTCCTCCTTCCTAACCTTAAGACTTAACCACTAGGCTAAGTGGATCACGTGTTTAAGAGAGCACAGAAATATATGCATAAGTCTAGTCTCAAGATCTTTGGCCATACATGTGAGAGACCAAACGATGTCCGATTTCACATCTATCTGAACCGACCGACCTTTAGATCATAGACTTACTTGATTACATTCTTCCCCCCTTATGAAAGATTTTCATCCTCGAAAATAAAGCTATATAGTATAACCATAGGCAACCCTCGAGCCTCATGTTCTTAAACTGGAAGAACATGGTCATGTTCTAAAACTAGAAGAACATGTCTCATCTCTGTGGTGGGATCCCTGCCCAAATGATTCAAAACACTATCTCCCTTTGTGCTTTTGATAAACTGGTCAAAGTACAAAGTAGTGAATGAATTATAAGGGTGGATCTAAAAATATCCCTAGGCACTTTATCTTTTCTCGATGTGTGATCTAGGCACAAACATGTGCTATGAGTGGATTCTAATTATAAGTCCATTTCCAGGCATAACATGTGCATGGACTTAGTAACTAAAGTAGGATTCTTATCCCAATCAAGACTTTGAGAACTCTTGATTCATATGAATTTGATTTGGAAAACATGAAGTTTGGTGGCCCAAATATCTAACTTGGATGTTTGTACAATGGTTTACTCCCAACCAACAGTTATTTGATTTTTTCCACCCCGACTTTAGGACTACTTTGTCCTAATGGGCTAGAAAATCATATGTAAACTTTAGGAGAAAGTTTTCCATTTTATCTAGTTAGCCGTACTCTAACTTGACCAAGTCAAATCCAAAATGAAAATTATCTAAATTGGTGTCTAACTCTATACTTTTGTAAAAAGAAACAGATACCAAATCTAAGTCAAATCCAAAAGATTTGGAAAGCAGCAAGAAAGGACTAAAACTCTATACAACCAATTCAAACTTCAAAGACATGTAAACTTGCTATGATTCAAATTCTAGATGACTCAAGACTTTAACTTCTCAAAGATCTATTTCAACAAGGTATTGAAGCATTTTTTCTATCTTTAAGAGAAATAAAATGGATTCTCAAAAAGATTCATGGAGTAAATATAAATCTCATCCAACCACAAGATACTAGTGTGGTATCCAACATCAGTGTGTCGACCCATGAAGGTTCTATTGATGAGTTTTTACTCAAATAATGATTCACTTGAGACTAAGTTCATGCTTATATTCAATCTTTATGAATGTTTACTAGAAATGCAATTCTTGAGCATTGCTTTGGGTCAAAGGATTGAATTTACCGAGTTACACTAAGAACTTGGTGCTTAACTTAGTCAATCTAATTTTTAGTTGAAAGGATCTTTTCAATTTCAAAGTCCTTCCTTAGAAATGTAGCAAATATTTTGATCAACAACACTTAATCTAGGAGTGTTTAGTAATTCAAATAAGAACAAGTCTTTATTTGGAAAAGAAGATCTTCAAAGTTATCAACTTCATATCTACTTCATATCTTATGCTTCCTTGATCTTGAAGTATCTTGTCAATGATATCATTATATTATCCTCCTTGAATTTAAACTTCTCTTTGGAAGAAGTTTTAATTCCCTTGAAGATCAGATCTAACTTCAAGATCCATTATAGGACTAAAAGATAATTATCATCCCATGGTCGGATGTCCCTTTCCATCTTTCCTACATCAATCTAAGTATAAATGTTGGTGTCCCATACCACCCTATTTTATATTCACATTGATGTGTGAGTGATACTTATCCTAAAGTCTAAACATATCCTTATAGAGTACCTTCTCACTTCAAAAAGAATTTTGAATTTTCAAGCATTACCTCTAACTTGATATTCTAGGTTTTGATTCCTTCACATGATCATTTCACAATCTCGTGCTTTTACCATGGAAACTTGAAAACCTTTGGATGGAAAATCTATCCTTCTTTTCTAAAGTTTTCAAAAGAAACACCAATTATCATTCCAAGTTCTTGATTTTTTCCAATTCAAGTCTGATTGGTTATACTTGACCAATTTTATAGTGATATGAGTTGTTTACCATCTGTCTTTAGATTCCTTACACACATACACAGATACACATACACACATATACATACACACACATATACATACACACATGTACATACAAATACATGCATTCACATGCATACATACACACATGCATACACACATTTACACATACACACACATGCATACATACACACACATGCATATGCATGCATACATAAACACATATATGCATACACACACATATGCATACACATGCATACATACACACATACACATACACATGCATACACACATACACACATGCATACACACACATACACATACACACATGCGTACACATGCATACACATATACACATACACATACACATATAGAGACACACACATATAGATATACATACAAACACACATTTTAGAGACACACACATACAGATATACATAGAAATACACATTTTAGAGACACACATATACACACACATGCATATGCATACATACATACACATGCATATATGCACATACACACCTACATACACATATACACACACATACACTCACATAGACATATACATACACATGCATAAAGACACATACACATACATAAACATATACATACAAACACATACACATGTACCTACATAGACATAGACACACACGCATACACATATATACAAAAACATACACACACGCACACACACTCACATGCATACATACACATAGATGCTTACACATACATATGCATACATACATAGAGATGCATACACACATACACGTATACTTACATAGAAATACACATACACACACATATGCATACACACATAAACACATATACATATACCCACACATACACTCACATATAGGTGTATATATACACACACATGCATACACACACATACATGCATACATGCACCCACATACACATACACACAAACACATGCAAGTATACATAGACATGCATACACACATACATATGCACACACACATACACATGCATACACACATACATATGCATACACACATACACATGTATCCACACATACATGTACATGGATACACACATACACATACATACATACATACATACATACACACACATACACACACACACATATGTGTGTGTGTGGGGGGTTGTGTGTTAGAAGACACTTTTTTGGACAAAAGATAAATTGTGAAAATTAGGCTTTTATATTATAGAAGGATTGGATGTATGTAAAAATGAAGACGAGTCTTCTTCATGAGAAGAATTAAGTTATGTAATTTTTTAATGACTTTCAGAGCTCTCAAATGTATAGAAAATTAGCTTAAAAGTCTAGAGGGCCTAATTTTCAAGTGTGAAATGGGACACTTGGAAATGTATATAAGTCAACTTGTGACTTATTTCTGGGGTTTTTGATTTGTACTTGATTTCTTGAATGAGAACTTGAGAGCTCTTATCTTCTTATCTAAATCTCCTCACTTGGCTTTCATGGTGATTGGTTGATGAACTTGTAAGTGTTTTCCTTGGATTTGTTTTGTTAACCAACTATTATTTGAGTATTTCATGCTACTAATTGTTCCTTTCTTCATAATCAATCTCCTTTATCTTGATAATTGCTTTAAAAGTTGATTGTGTGCAATCCGTCAAAATCACAATTGTCTTGTCTTGACGATAGAGATACTAAAACTAAGTTTTGACTTCATATTAGTAATCTACATGAAAAATGGCATGAATTAGGCACAAGAATCATCTCAGAAACTTATTCGTAGCTCAAGTGACATGAAACCCTAGTATTTCCTATAAACTTTTCATGAAATCTCTGTTGAAGCTGATTTTGTTGACAAGTCATGGACTCCATTGATCAAGAAGGGGATGTGGTCTTAGAATACTTCCCAGATTTACAAAATAAAGGTGTTTAAGTTGTTAATCTTTTATACTATGATGATTAGAGAGGCCAACTCCAAAGAACAATAAACATCTTTTGGTGTCTTTGCCAGGGAAGTAAGCAAAGTTTTCATCCGTTGGAGATTTGGACCTTTGCTAAATCTTCCAAGTTGATGGTAATAAAATTTTTTCAAATTCATTTTGCGTCATTAAGTGCGCAAGGATGAAAAGGTGAGTGTGTTGTCTTTTTATAAGATTACTGCATTCACTTCATTTAGATTGAGAAGTAAAGAGTTCCATGTTGTTCTCTAATTTCAAGTTTCAAAATTTTTAGCCATTTTATCAGGTTCATAAACTTAGGAAATCCTAAATGAATTGTTTACTTTTTGTTTGGGCAAGAGAATTAAATCATAAATAATTAAAAGGCATAAGAAAATTAAGAAAAAAACAAAATCATAAGGAATTTCTTTTCTACATGGGATTGCCTTGGAAAATTCACTTATTTTTGGTTTAACAAGACCAAGGAGAGGAAAAGTGGTGGTGAACAATCAAAAAACACTCTGAGCCAGAATAAATGAAGAATTGGCAAAGATTAATGTGAAATTTCAAAAACACGATTCTCAGCAAAAAATCATGATTTTTCAAAAATGGTAAGAATTGTTCAATTTTTTGAAAACTTAAGAGTCTTTTGTTTATCAAAGGAGTAACAGTAAGATTAGGGGTAAGTCAAGGAAGAAAATTAGCAAAATCATGAAAAAAAGGTGAGAAGCATGATTCTGAACTAGGAATATAAAAAGAGGACTTAGAACATTTTTTCATTGTTATGGGAGAGTGAGAGAGAGAGAGAGAGACAGAGAGAGAGTTTGAGAGCAAAAAATTCAACTTCTAAGCAAAGAAAGTAATTACAACTTGGACTTAGCTCAATCAAGGTAAGAGGTGATGCAATATTTTTTGAGAAAATTTTGTATTGTATTGTGAAAATTTTTTCTGAAAAAAATTAGATTTTACACAAAGTCGCGATTCTCAGTAAAGAAGTCACAACTTGAAAAAATAATTCTTTTTGTTGATATTTATTCATTGGATGGAATTATTTTGAACTTGCCACTTCTGATGAAGCAAGAAAAAACAAAAAATATGATGGAAAATTTACTGATAGACCTTCATTGAAAATCATGATTCTGACCTCAAAATTTCATGATTTTGAGTCAAGACCGTGAAAAACACCATCCTCGAAAAAACACGACCTTCATTGAAAATCATGATTCTAACCTCAAAAGTTCACGATTTTGAGTTAGGATCATGAAAAACACGACCCCCTAAAAAAACACAACCTTCATTGAAAATTGTGATTCTGGCCTCAAAATTTAACGATTTTGAGTTAGGATCATGAAAGACACGATCCCTTGAAAAAACGCAGGCTTCATTGAAAATCTTGATTCTCACCTCAAAATTTCACGATTTTGAGTCAGGATTGTGAAAAATAGGATCCCCCTGAAAAAACACGACCTTCATTTAAAATCGTGATTCTGACCTCAAAATTTCACGATTTTGAGTCAAGATCATGAAAACCACGATCCCCTGAAAAAACACGACCTTCATTGAAAATCACGATTTTGACATCAAAATTACACGATTTTGTCTCAAGATCGTGAAAAAACAAGATCTAATTAAAAAAATTTGAGCCTCGAAATTGTGATTCTCAATAGAGAATCGCGATTTGTTAAAATTGTATTGCTGATCTAAAAACATGATTCTGAACACAAAATCGCATTAGAAAAAGAATTCCCAAGAATACATAAAGTCATGATTGTTGAGCAAAATCACGATTCTGTGTCAAAATCGTGTTTCTTTTTGAAAAAACACTAAAACTAAGTAATTGGATGGACATATAAGTTTAGGATCTTTGATGCGAAAGAATATTTTGACATAACAAAAGAAAATAGAAACCCATTCAAAAGACAAACCCTATTCTCCTTGAACCAAGTAGGGTTAGTTGGAAACGAGAGTAAGGTGAATGAAATTGAGATCAGGAGTCATAGTGGATCATAGTAAAAAATTTTGTAAATCTTGGGTACAACAAAATAATAAAAGAAGTCCAAAACATCCCAATACTACAAACAATAGCATGGAAAACATGAATGATGAAGTAGAACCTTCTGACATGGGATATTATAGAAATATCCTCAAATACTTATACAAAAATAGTTTTGGAGCCTATGTATATCAAGCTGGATTGCATAAGGATCTCATTATATTGAGAAACTTAGAGGTACCTTTAAATTTGATGCTAGTGGCTTCGTTTAAAGATGGAAGGTATGAAGACAGAAAAGGTGTGTGCCTATATTTTCACCAATGACCCTGATATTACAAATGATTTAGGACAAGACATTGATAAAGGAGCTTGGGAACAAAACTTAGAACAAGCCGACATTCCTAGAACTAACAAGAATCATACTCTAGTAGAGCCACAAAGGGAAAGAAGACAATAGACATCTCCTAATCCCTTTTTAAGAGAGGGAATAGCTATGCAAGACTTTCCTATAAGAAGAAGAGAAGAATGGAATATCAATGGGAGAATAATGAGACCTTATCAAGTAGCTAAATGTATGAAGAACCTGTATGATTGATCTACAGATCCTCATGATCAAATCCTTAGAGAAGAAGAAATTCAAGATTATAAAACCCAATTTTAAGCATTTGGATTAAATCTATTATGACCAGCTTTGACTTGGTTTTTACCATTAAGAGGAAATGTTTAGAGACATAGAAGGATTTGTGGAAGGATTCATTAGAGAATTCTCTAAGGCAGCTATTAAAGACAGCACTACTACCTTAATTCACACATTCAAACAAAATGAGAGTGAAAGTGTAAGAGAAGCAGCAAGAAGATTCAAACAATACTTAGATAGATGTCCTAGAGATGAGAAGCCAGCAATGCCTAAAAGAGTATCTCTATTCATAGAAGGATTGAATAATGCACAATTAAGGACTATGGTCTACTGCAAAAGAAGTCATGACCTAGAGTCATGTGTGAAAGAAGCCATTGATTTGCAAGACAATAGGGGAAATGATCTCCAAATGTTTGAGTATCAAAAACACAATGATACAAAGTTACCTCCAACAGAAGAATTGGCCAATGCCATAGCAAAGGCTTTAAGAGCCACAACTAGATCAAACTTACCCAATTCAAGATTGACATAAAATAAGAAATGCTTTGTATCTGGAGAAAATCATCATACACATATGTGCTCTAATAAAAAACCACAACACTTACAGGATAGGAGAACCCTCAAACTATTATACCTTAGAAAAAAAAATGGACAAATCATACAAGTGATGAGTGTTTCTACAACAATCAACCTGTGAGGGAATGGGATTACAAAGTACAAATTAGTCAACATAGAGAAAGAGAATATGGGGAAAAACGTAGACTAGCTCTTGGACAACAACCACCTTACCCACCAATGTGGTTCTAGTAAAGTATACTCTAGCATAAGAAAATCTAGGAAGGAAAATGGTATCATCCAAAGAATACTCAAAGGATTACCATAGTCATTTAGAACATTATTCTGAACCATACCATTGGGATTACACCTATAATAAGGAACCAAATCTACAAGCCTTGGATTTAGGAAATGGGAGAATTGAAATGGATGCAACAATTTTCACGTACATAACCAAGCCTATATTCAACACAACTCAAAAGATAACTTGTTATAGGTGTGGGGGAGATAATTTTTTCAAAGAATGTACACAACCTCCTACATTGAGATTAGAAGGAGCTTACTGCAAGGATTGTGGTAGAGACCACATGATAAAAGATTGCCCAAGAAATCCACAAAAACAAACACTAATTCCAATATTCATCTAAAATCAATAAAAATTCTTGAGAATATAAAAGAAGAACCAAATCAGGTAACACTCATACAAGTAATGACAAGAGCAAAAACTAACATTAGAGGAGGATAAAAATGAATTAAAAAAGAATGGTTCATGGAAAGAGAGGAGGGCAAAACAAAAGACTAAATGGGAGAAAAAGTTGGAGGAAATTAGGAAAGGAACACAACCTAGGGTTTGCATTATATCACAAGATCAAGACCTATAACACGTTCAAAAGAAAAAGGTATCAAAATAATTGGATACTATAATCAAAGCTTACAAGGGAAGAATAAAAGAAGGTCCTAGTGCAATAGATCATGAAAAAGTATACCCATTTCCTGAACTAGAAAAAGAGAGGATGGAACTTTGTAAAGACGTGATTATAAAAACCCAACAAGAAATTGAACAAGAAAAAAATGATTTTTCAATTAAGAACGCAAGAGGAATAAAAG
Organism: Ceratopteris richardii; assembly: GCA_020310875.1. NCBI lineage: Eukaryota > Viridiplantae > Streptophyta > Polypodiopsida > Polypodiales > Pteridaceae > Ceratopteris > Ceratopteris richardii. The sequence goes on along the minus strand of CM035422.1, from coordinate 180,494,674 downwards.
ATAAATTATGGGAGGAAGTACTAAGAGAAAAAAACAAGGAAAATCCGAAACACCTCATGAAAAAAGAGCAAGGGAAATGAGAAAACAACAAAATGAAGAAGGTATACTTTTGCAATATGCAATGTCATTGGATATTGAAAGAATTGAATCAAGAAAATCCAGATCTTGAGATTTTCATCACAAGACCAATAGAGATCCCTGATGGAGAGCTAGAAACGGAACCAATTTTACAAGTACCAATAGATAAAATAGGAGGGTGTTGTGAAGGGGAGGAAGGGAATACTATACTTTCAGTCCATTTTCGTAATAAACAAACAAAGGCTATTTTAGATAGTGGAGCAGGTGTAGCCATAATGACCACAAGAACTTGGGAAAAATGGGGAGCTAAAACACTTCACTCCACCACAACAAAACTTCAATTGGTAGATGGACACATAGAAACAACACTAGGAATATGGGAGAAAGTGATAATAGAAATTTGTGGAATTGAATTATAACACACATTTGCAACAGTGGAGTTTCCACAAATCATATCATATAAGATTATATTAGGAAGACACTTTATGAGGCAAATGCAAGTTGTTCACGATTAAGGAAAAGACTACAAAACAAAGGAAATATTACCAAAGTAAATTTTAGGAGTGGAAGTTATCATAATATGCCTCCAATAGAATGGTACAAGGTAGATCATGAACATGATAATATGACGGGGTCTAATGAAAGTAGTGATAATGAAGCACCACTCTGGACATGTGTTTCCACAAAAAAGAAATTACCAAAGAGGTTTTTGTTTAGAAAAGAAGATTGTATGAATGAAAGAAACATAGAAGATAAAAGGTATATACCTCAAAAATTTAATGATGAAGATTTTGAACCATATAGATGGAGTCAAATCTTACCTTAGATGTGGAAAATAAAGAACATGTGGAAATAAATTTTCAAGATGAAGAAGGGTCTGATATCTTTTTTGTGGGATTAAGAATGATTAGAATAAAAAAATGAGGATGATGCAACCTAGGGAAGTTGAGAAATTCAAAAAATACATAATAAAAAGACATACTTGAAAGAAGTGCAAGATGTAGATATAATTAAGGATGAAGTATCAAGAAAATACAAAAATCATATACACCCCATATTTGTGTGCATAAAATACCTATTGCACCAGATGTAAAATCAAGTAAGCAAAGACATTATAATTATAATGACAAATACTCTGCTAAGATAAAAGAAGATGTAGATAAGTTACTGGCCCCCAATTTCATTTATGAAATACAAATTGGACATCTCCAATAGTTGTTGTTCCTAAAAAGAATGGTAAACTCAGGGTTTGCATTAATCTTAAAAGAGTCAATGTTGCAACTATCAGAGATATTTATCCACTACCAATAATAGATCATTTGTTAGAAAGGGTGGCTGGAAAAGAAATTTATAATTTTTTGGATGGATTCTTAGGATATAACCAAGTACCAATTGCATCAGAAGATCAATACAAGACTGCCTTTGCAATTGAATGGGGTATTTATGCGTTTAGAGTTATGCCTTTTTGCTTGACTAATGCACCTGCCACATTCCAAAGGTTGATGTGTCATGTGTTTAAAGACTTTCTAAGAAATGTAATGGAAATTTATGTGGATAACTTATGCACTTTCTCAAATCAGAGAAAGGATCATCTATAAGATATGAAGAATATATTCAAAAGATGTAAAGCTTATAGAGTGTGTCTTAATCCATAAAAATGGGCCTTTTTTGTTAGACAAGGAAGAATGTTAGGACATATAATCTCCAAAAATGAAATATCAACTGATAAAGATAAGAAAAAAAAAATGACATAGCCAACAACTGTAAAAGAATTACAAACATTCATGGGTCACTATGGATATTACAGGAAATTTGTATACAAGTTTGCAACAATTTCTAAACCTTTGTATGCATTGATTACTAAATTTGAGTGGACCAAAGAATGTGAGGAAGCCTTTGAAACTTTAAAAACTTGTCTGGCCACAACACCAATTTTGAAAACACCACAATGGGATGTAATATTCCATGTACATGTTGATGCTTCTAACTTTGCCTTAGGATGTGTATTGGCACAACCTATTGAAGGAAACAAACTAGATTTTCCTATTGCCTATGCAAGTAGACAATTGAATCAAGTTGAAAGGAATTGTACAACAACTGAAATAGAAGGCCTAGGCATGGTGTTTGCTGTTAAAAAATATGGTCATTATTTGTTGGCTAACAAGTTCAAATTTTTTGTGGATCACAAAGAATTACTTTACTTGGTGAATACACCTTGTTATATAGGAAGAACAGTAAAATGGCTCTTACTTCTTATGGAGCTTGAATTTGAAGTAGTAGTAAGACAAGGAAAAAACCCACTTGAGAGTATATCACTTATTAAGAATCTTCAGACTCGGAGAGAATTTCCTTCCTATTGATGATGAATTACCTCTTGTATATCTCTTCAAAATAGAAAGCAACCCTGAATGGGCAAGAAATTTGGTTCCAATTTTATCCATTGGGACAAATAAATCAAATAATAAAAATACACGTTTGATTTTGCAAACTAAAAATTACGTTCTAATGGCCAGACATTTATACCATGTAAAGAAGATTGGAATATTAGAATATTGTGCTCTTGAGGAAGAACAAGGAAATTAAGGAAATTATTTAGAAAAGGCACATTTGTGGAACCCATGTCTTCATGTGTCTAAAATTTTTACTCTAAATAATTTAGCAAGAATGGGAGTACATAGGCCAACAAAGGAAAAAGATGAAGAAAGGTACATAGCCCAATGCCAAAAATGTCAATACAAGCATCAAAGTGACTTGATTACTTTATTCGTGTTTCAAGGAAATCCTCAGTGGAGTACACATATAGTAGAAAGACTAAAACAAGGTAATGATCAGAGTATAGATGTGAAAAATTCAGATTGATTAAATATGCAAGAATTGAGTAAAGATTTTTTCCTAATAAAAGATCAATTGTATAAAAAGGTATGGATGGATATTTGAGAATTTGTGTCCCTAAAGATAAATGTTTGGAAATGTTGAAGATGGCTCACTTAGGTGTAGTGGGAGGTCACTTTTTTGGAGAAAGAACTTCAAAATTAATTTTATATTCAGGATTTTCGTGACGAACATTATTTCCAGATACCAAACTATTTGCACAAAGTTGTGATATTTGACAAAGAACAAGATGACCTAGGAGAAGAGATGAAATGCCTCCAAAACCCTTGATATCTACTAGAGCCTTTGGTAAATGGGGAATGGATTTCATTGGACCTATAAATCCTCGTGCTAAAAACTCACATGTTGAATATATACTAGTGACAATGTATTAATGGACAAAATGGGTTGAAGCCAAGGATACCAAGAAAAATGATGCTCATGCAGCTGCAAAATTCTTACATGAGTATATCATTACAAGTGACAAATTACCAATTGAATTGCTAAGTGATAGGGGTACTCATTTCCTAAATCAATTTATTGAGGAATTGACTTCACAATTCATGATTATAAGGAAATCAGCACCTTAACCCTTAGGCTAATGGCCTTGCAAAAAGTATCAATATAGTGTTGTGAACTATGCTTTCAAAATTGGTAAATACAAAAAGGATAAATTGGGATATGTAGTCGCATCATGTCCTATGGGCTTATAGGTTGGCTTATAAAATTGCTATTGGAACAAGTCCATTTAATTTGGTTTATGGCCAAAATGCAGTTTTGCCCATGGAATTTCTTATACCTATTTTAAGGATAGGAAATCAAATGCAATGGGTTGGACATGAATTGTGTGAGAGGATTGTGAAATTAGAAAAATTAGGAACTTCAAGAATGCAAGCAGTCATGAGTATATATGCATGTCAAAAAAGACAAAAATTTTATCATGATATACAAATCAAAGAAAAAGATTTGCAGGAAGGAGGCATAGTATTATCATATACAACCAAGGAATAAAATAGGAAATTGGAAAGAAAGGGGCATGGACCATATATCATTCATCAAATTAGTCCTAGTGGATCCGTACAACTAGCAAATCGAGATGGTGAAATTATGCCAAATTATATAAGTGGCTCCAAATCCAAAGATATAAAAAACATTTGACAAAGGAGGAATGGAGAAGAATACAACAATCACATAAAAGAAGACAAGAAGAAGAAAATATTAGACAAGAGGCTCAGGAAGAAGCTAAGATAAGAATGATGAAACATAAAACAATAAAAGAATTATTGGAATGTGGAATAAATGTTGGAAAACAAAAGAGACAATTGCCAGTCATCGAAATGAATTACAAAGGGAATCAAATTAGGGTTTTATTGGATTCAAGATCTCAAGTAAACTTAATAATTTGTGATATAATCAATGAGTTCCAAATCAGAAGAAAACCAAGTTCAACTTGATCAGAACCATAGATGGACAGCAATTTCAACACAAAAAATTATTCTAAAGATAGGTCAAGAAGAATCCATAATAGAATGTGAAGAATGGCCTGAAAATTTAATGTCTAAAAAATTAATACTAGGACAATCATGGATGAAGGAAAATAAAGTGTTAATTGACTTTAATCAAATGTTGATTCATTTAAAAGTAAATATAAAAAGTTAAAATCTTTTTTTGTAAGCAATGATGTATAAGAACCAACTGATGAAGTACACAAAGTGGAGATGGAGAAGTTCAGATTCTTATCACAAGAACATTCTCAGGATCTCAACTTGAACTTGATGAAAATATCGAAACAGACAAATGAAGAAAGGGAAAAAAACTAGCAAAAATGCACTTAGAAGAGTAAGTCAAACTCAGACTTTTCCGCATCATTATCAAAAGACAAAACAAATTTAGAGACCAAAAAATAAACAAGTTAGTCAATACTCAATAATAAAGCAGATTTGGAGACCTAAAAGTTGCACTGACAAAGAAAAAAAAGGAAGTGTATTCTGGCTACAGAAAATTGGAATCAAAACTTGAAAGATAAGAAAAAAGAAAGCCCAACATGGTATCGGAGAAGAAAAGCAGTAATGCACATACAAGTTGTAGCTCAAGAGCAACATGACAACATGAAGGAGAACATGAACATAGGAGGAGATATTTCAAGGAAAGCCTCTACATAAAAAAACCACTTAAGTGTATTCCTTAATACCTCAATGTTGTACCATCAAGGAAATGCATTGCCAAAGTATGCATGTGTCGGGCTATACTACAAAGCCATGCATTCACTAGGCAGAAAAAAGTTAATCCCATGCACAATGACAAGCTCTTCTCATTTCAAGAAGAAAGAGCTAGGAGGGGAAGATAAATAAAAAAGAGAATATTTAGACCCTTCTCAGGTCTCTTATTATTAGAAAAAACCAATCAATCAAGACAATGTCAATACCAAATATATATATATATATATATATATATATATATATAAAGTAGTGTTTGTAAAAAAAAGAAGCTACATTCCTAGCATATTTCAAAGAATAACAGGGTCCTCTTGAAACAAGAACCACAATATGGCAACTGCCAAAAAAACAAAAAGGGAAACTAAAAGGAATAGACAAATCAAGGGAACAAAACAGAAAGGGGTGTTGCACAAAAGGGAGGAGGATGAGAGTCAAGCTGGAGTATCAACGTTGATAGATAAAATTGAAACTGAAGAAATCAAAAAATCACAGCAGCAATGGTAGAACATCCTAAAGAAAAATCTAAATCAGATAGGGACATTGACATTGAAGGGTATCTACTAAGATGGTTGAAATTATTAGTACCAAATACTCCTTTAAAGATAGGACAAATTCAAAAATCAAACACAAAGGAATTAGAAAAGGAGATAGAAGATGTGAAAGAAGATGCTTCAAGGAATAAAAAAACCATTTTTGAAGAAACAAAAATAGAAACATGTATCATCTAGGATTGGCAGGAAGGAAGGGAAGTTTCCAAAATGAACATTAGTTTATTTGAAGAAGAGGGAGTGATTACTTCTTTAACTCAAGAAAAGACAATTTAAAAAAGATGTGTGATGATGAGTCACATAAAAAATAAAGGAATCAAAATATGAGGGTAAAAGAGAAAAGTCAAAGGAAGAAAAAACAGAATAGGAATAACCTATATATGAGACTACAATAGACATCCAGGAAGCTTCATATGATATCCATAAGGAAGAAGTAGAATTAGATATTGAAATGAGAGATGCATATGAGTCAATCAAAGAAATCAAAGGCAACTCAGGAAGAAGAAAAACCACAAAAAGTAGAAAATCAAACAGAAGAATTTGTTAGCAAACAAATAGAAGAAGACAATGAAGATGAGAAGGAAGAATCAAAATCAAGAGAAAAAAAAGAATAGGATCAAAGTAATAAGCAATTGGAGGTAAAGCATTTTGAACCCACTACATGCATAGAAAGAATTCCCAAAGATATAAGAGGAGTATGTGAAATAATAATGAGGAATATTGAAGACTTCAAACCTTCAAGTAGAAATATCGTTATGTTAGGGATTGTTGTAGAATCAGAATTCATCAAAGCAAACAAGGTCATAGAGGAATATAAAAAGGAAAAGAATCAGTTGGAAGAAGAACCAAAAGAGCAGTACAATGGAAGTGAAAAATACCTAGAGAAAGCAATTGCACTAGAGATAGAGGTAGTACAAAGCAAAAACCGAATAAGATTTTTGGAAGATAAATGTACAAAACAAAATGGAACCACTAACAAGATGGGATAAGACATCAGAAGATTAGAGTAAAAAAAAACAGAAGATTAAAAACTTCATACCAGGTAAATAAAGGTGTCTAAGTTGATCATCTTTTATACTATGATGATTGGAGAGGCCAACTCCAAAGAATAAACTATATATATATATATATATATATATATATATATATATATATATATATATATATATATATATATATATATATATATATATATATATATATATATATATATATATATATATATATATATATATACATATACATAAATACATACATACATACATACATACATACATACATACATACACACACACACACACACACACACACACATATATATATATATATATATATATATATATATATATATATATATATATATATATATATATATATATATATATATATATATATATATATATATATATGTATGTATGTATGTATGTGTGTGTGTGTGTGAGTGTGTATGTATATCTACACACACACACACACACACACATATATATATATATATATATATATATATATATATATATATATATATATATATATATATATATATATATATATATATATATATATATATATATATATATATATATATATATATTCATTTCTAGTCCATTTTGTTTTATATGTACATATATTATGGATCATAGTAGAGAGCAAAAGATGAAACTTATTCTCATAAAGAATCTTATGAAAGGAAAAGTTCCACCTGATTGGTTAGGGGCTATCATGCATGAGTATGCAGACATACTCGATGAGGAATTAGATTACACAATCCACATGCTTACCTAGTGGCCAGAGGAAGGTTCTTCTACTGCTCCAATTGCAAGAGGAGAGTTCTTTACACATAGGTATATTTTCATATTATGATTTAGTATATATAATGATATTATAACAGAAATGTTTTCATTCATTTTTATTTGTTTATTTTCAAGAAACCTATACCACCTCGAGCTCATGAGAGCTCAATAGAGGTACCAATGAAGGCATGTATAGGTAGCCTATGGTTGAAGTGTGACATATCACATGATGGCAAAATAATATACATTAGGCATGGTTTGGAGTTTGAAAAATGAATGAGAGCTTTATGTGAATCCTACTTGCAATTTGTTCAATCAAAATGGGCGTAAGTATAAAATTTACATATAAATTGAAATATATATTTTATATTCTACTTATATATATTTTTTGTAATGAGTTTGATGAGAGAGACAAGAAGTACGTACTTAGTTCACTAAAGATAGAATTCGGCACTAGGTGTTCTCATATACACACACACACACACATATATATACACACATATATTACATGCACATGTATACACACACATATATATACACATATATAAAATTGTAGCTATATATATATATATATATATATATATATATATATATATATATATATATATATATATATATATATATATATATATATATATATATGTGTGTGTGTGTGTGTGTGTGTGTGTGTGTGTGTGTGTGTCTAGGTTCAAGAATATCATTCACAAAAAGGACCAATATCATGCAGATGAGAAGAAACATTGTATCTAGTCCTCTTCTTATCATTGTATATGTTGATTTCAATAACCTCATCTTCAAGTGCAGAGCATCACTCACATTCAACACAAATCATTAGCTAGTCGAATCAACAAGGACCATAATATATATATATATATATATATATATATATATATATATATATATATATATATATATATATATATATATATATATATATATATATATAGTTCTACGTATATATGAAGGAGATAAGGAAGAGAGCCAACACACACTCACACACTCAAAGAGGAGCACACACAGATTGAGACAAGGAAGAATGATCTTTTTCTTCGTCTTCTATTACATAAAAGGAATGTACAAGAATGACCTAATACAACAAGTGAAATATATAAAGAAAAGTACATAAGGACAATCCTAATGTCTGCAAATGAGTGAGCTGGCAAGAAACAAATGTGCCATCACTCTCGGTAGATAAATCTAGTAAAGCTCAATGAAGTATTTGTGATCGGTGTGACCACTATACATCTCAGAGAAATGAAAAAATGATACGTGTCATCCTGGGTCATCACATGTTGAGCTTGATATCTCAACACTCCCCTCAAGCTCAACATCATCTCCTCTAATCCAAGCATCTTTTGAAATTTCTTCAGCTTCTCTACTCCAAGTGCTTTAGTAAAAATATCAGCAATCTGCTCATCTATCCTCACATAAACAAGATCAATATCACCTGCTAATACCTTCTCTATGATGAAGTGATAATGTACCTCAATATGCTTTTTTCTAGCATGAAAAATGGGATTTTGTGCTAACTGTATGCTACTAATATTATCACAATAGATGGTGATAGGCTTTTGCACTTCCACACCTAAATCTACAAGTAGCATCTCTAACCATGATGCCTCACATGCTGCCATTGTAGCACTTCTATACTCAGCCTTTGTACTGGACAAAGCAATAATTGGTTGCTTCTTACTACTCCATGTGATAGTTTCACTCCCAAGTGAGAATAGAAAGCCACTAGTAGATCTTCTATCAGGAATGCTACCAACCTAATTTGCATCGGTGTATCCATGAACCTACAAATCTATGCCAGCTTCATAAAACAATGCATAATCCAAAGTAACACTCACATAACATAGAGTGCACCTTAGAGCATCCAAATGTGGCTTCTTGGGAACCCACATAAGTTGAATTTCAAGTCCAATAGTGTAGCTTAGATCAAGCCTTCTAATTGTGAGATATATCAAACTTCCCACAATTTTCCTATACATACTAGCATTTTCCAATGCTTCACTTGATGTAGCATCCAACTTCAACTTCTGATCTAATGGCATAAAAAATTTCTTACAATTAGCCACACCATACTTTTGCAACATATTTAAGGCATATTGCCTTTGCGACATCCAAATACCTATTTCTGTATGTATAAACTCAATGCCCAAAAATAGGGCAGCACACCAAGACCTTTCATGTCAAATTCCTACATAAGAAGTTGCTTTACCTCTTTAATGATTTCTTCATTATCACCACGTACAATCAAGTCCTTAAGTTAGCAATCATTGCATGCAAAACACGAGGGGCTTGTTTAAGTCCATATAAAGCCTTTTGCAACCTACAAACATATTCTGGGCGCTTTGAATCTTCATATCCTTGTGGCTAGTCCATATATACTTCTTCTTGTAACTCACCATGTAGGAAAGCATTCTTCACGTCCATTAGATGCAAAGTCCATCCTTTTGTTGTAGCTACTGCAACAAGTGTTTTGACAGTAGGCATTTTAGCTATAGGGCTGAACATTTCCTCATAATCAATGCCATATGTCTGTGAATATCCTTTTGCTACCAATCGTACTTTGTGCCTACTTATGCTACCAGCAGCATTGTGCTTTACCTTTTAAAAACACTTGCAGCCTATGGGTTTCTTTCCTTATGGCAATGGAACCAGCTTCCATGTATCGTTTCCATAAAGTGCAGCCATCTCCTCATCCATAGCTTTCTCCCAATTTGCATTTCCAATTGCATCTTCAAAACAAGAAGGTTCAGCATCTTGTATTACCTTGGTCATGTAAGCACAATGACAAACCTTGTAATTGTCATATGTCAATCATTGCACTGAATTCCACGGGTCACTTCTCCTTGTATCATCTACATGTGCTTTTCTTACTCCTAGAGTCTTCACAGAGGACAAGCCAAGCTCCTCATCAAGGCTCTTTTCTGAACCGCTTGAATCTTCATCAATGTCTTTAAAGTCTGTAGATGCTTTACTACCAGCCAAAAGTTTTTCTTTACCTTTCTTGGATGTATTTGATGAATTTGTTGGACAAAAATTTCCACACGATCTTCCACTCCATGGATTTGAGTTGGAACTATTGATTGGTGATGCATCTGGTCCACTCAGAACTTGAGATTCTGCACTTGATTTTTCAGCATTTTCTTTGTCATTTGGTTCAAGATTCAGTCCTTCTTTGGCATCTACATAGAAGCTTGAAATCTCATCAAATACCACATCTCTAGTTACCTTCACCTGTTGTGTGAGTTGATTATAACATTTTTATCCCTTTTCAAGAGAGTACCCAATGAAGATACATTTTTCTACTTTTGGATCAAGCTTTGTTTTCAACTCATCTGGATATGCAACTTTACCTATAAACTTCTCTTCAAGTGTAACTTGATGTACAATAGCAGTCAAAGTTCTGTTCATGATGTGTACTATAGTATGCAAAGCTTCTGCCCAATAACAATGAAGCATATTCTTCACAGCCATCAAGGCTCTTGCTATTTCTCCAATATGTCTATTTTTACATTTAGCAATGCCATTCTATTGTGATGTGTACCTGCATGCAACTGACATCAAATTCCATGAATTTTAAGAAAGTTGTTGAACTCATTTGACATGTATTCACCTCCATCAAACCTTAATGTTTAAATATAATTCCTTGTCTGCTTTTCCACCATAGCTTTGAAATTCTAGAAGTGAGTGAACAACTCACTCTTTTCTTTCATGAAATATACACATACTTTCAGTGTATGATCATTCTTCTCTTTTATGAAATATACACATACTTTCAATGTATGATCATCAATGAAAGTAACATAAAACCTGCAAGTGCCCATGGATGTGGTCTTTGCAGGACCCCAAACATCTGTATGTACTATTTCTAGCACATTCTCACTAACATGCTTGTCATGTGGAAATGATGCTCTTGACTGTTTACCGAATTGACATGCTGCAAATACCTTTTGCATTTCTACAACTTTGAAATTCGGTAGTCCATTGACCAACTCCTTTGAATGCATCAAGTTTAGGCTCTATAAGTTTGCATGTCCAATTTGTTTGTGCCAGATCTCTATATCAGCAATAATTCTTGCACCTTTTGCAAACATGGCTGCATTCATTTTAGGAATTTTCACATTTAAGTTGAACATCCTACCCACTTTGTTTCCTTTGGCAATCAATTTTCCATCCTCTATGTATTCTTCTACATATAACCCATCAACATTAAACCTGACTTGTAATCCCTGGTCAATCATTCGTCTAATAGAAACTAGATTCTTTGTTATATTTGGAACATGCAGCACATCAGTAAGATGTTTTACCTTTCTATCCTCCATAGATAGTGCTATGTTTCTTGTATGCTTGATAGGGTGATGTGTCATCACCTGTTTCAACATATCCAGGAATTGATAATTTTTGCAAACTACTAAACCATTCCGCATGACTGGTCATGTGATTTGAAGCACCTGAATACACATACCAGACATTACCATTTGATTTTGAAACATTAGTAGACATCATATTCATCATATGATGTTGAACCATGAATAGCTTCTTAGAATCATCTACACATGTGGATGCATACTTGTTTTGATGCCTTTTGTTATTTTGATTCTTCAACCTACAATCACATTCAAAGTGTCTGTCCTATACCTCTTGCATGATTCTGATGTTGACCTTGATCTTGGTTACTATTTCCTCTTCCTCTTCCAAAGCCTCTAAGTCTGCCTCTTCCTCTGCCAGAGTACAATACCTACTCAAAACTAGATTTTCCTTGGGAGTTTGAGTCCTCACCAAGATTCTTTTCTTCAATAATCAACATGGGCACCAGATCAGCAAAATTTGAAATATTTTCCCTGGTCTATATAGAAGGTCTGAACTGCTTATATGCAGCTCTTAAACCATGAAGGCACACTTCCACCTTATCATCATCATCCACATTCACACCAACAGATGCAAGTGACTCGCATATGCTTTTGAATTCAAGGTATAGTCACTTACTGACATGCCCTTTTTCTCCAATGTATGCAGCTCGTTCTTGCATTGCAATTTCCATGCTTTTGTATTGGTCTCATACAAAGTGACCAAATTGTTCCAAGCCTCTTTCAGAGTCTTGGCTCCCTATATGTGTCCAATCATGCTATCCTGTATACTAAGAGATAACCATACATTACCTTTCGTGCTCCTTGATTCCATTCCTCATATTCTCTTAACTGGTCTGCAATATGATTCTCTCTGGTAACTGCAAAGCATTTTCATTCTCTCCTTTGATGTACTTCTAGTAGCCTTTTCCCATCATGAAATTTGTCATTCTGAATCTCCAAGCATGGAAGTTGTTCTTGTCCAGCTTATCGCTCATAAGCTGACTCATTCCATCTACATTTGCCATTTCTATAGCAATTCACCACACTTCAAAACATTACAAGCAGTACTCCTACTTGGACACTATCGCACTATGATGTGACAGTTTGATCTAGAAAAAAACATAGTTTTTGTGTATCAAGAGTACACAGAATTGCTTGAAATTTTGGATCTGGAATATATCAATGTTTCCAAACTAGACACAAGTTACATTTTTGCAAAATGACCTGGTTTTTCTATGAGGCCTACCTTGCAGACTCGAAACAGAGGTTGAGATAGCTTCAAAATTTAAATTTGACAAAAATGATTGACCCTAAAAGGATAACTCACGAAAGTACTTTGATGCCTTCTACCTTCACACCAAATTTGTAGCAATCGGAGGTTGTTTGTGAATCATGCCTTCTCCATGCCTTCTTGCATACTCTTTGCCATCCGCCTTCTCCATGAGCTCTCTACAATCACATTGGCTTTGATACCATGTCAGAAGGAAAGAGATAAGGAAGAGATCTCTCACACACACTCGCACACTCAAAGAGGAGCACACACAGATTGAGACAAAGGAAGACTGATCTTCTTCTTCTTCTTCTTCTTCTTCTTCTTCTTCTTCTTCTTCTTCTATTACATAAAAGGAACATACAAGAATGACCTAAAACAACAATACAACAAGTGAAATATATAAAGAATAGTACATAAGGAAAATCCTCATGTCCATGAATGAGTGAGCTAGCTAGAAAACAAATGTGTAAAGCTCAATGAAGTATCCCTGACATATACCGTCGTGACCACTATACATGTCAAAGAAATGAAAAAGTGATACATGTCATCCTAGACCATCACATGTTGAGCTTGATATCTCAACAATATACACACACATATAACATATACATACATACATACATACATATATATATATATATATATATATATATATATATATATATATATATATATATATATATATATATATATATATATATATATATATGTGTGTGTGTGTGTGTGTGTGTGTGTGTGTGTGTGCGTGTGTGTGTGTGTTCGTGTGTGTGTGTTTTGTATATGTGTGTGTGCATGTGTGTCACTACAAGAATAATGGGGGCATAGCGATGTCCCCAATCAAAAAGAAAGTGGGGACCATCACTTGTATGACACTCCTATCATAAAGCAATGCATAAGCGATGCTGCAAAAGAAGAATACAAAAAATAAAGTCAGAGCATCGCATAAGTGATGTCTAGTGTCGCTTATACAATGCTCATAATCACCATCACCACAAGCATCGAAGCCTAGCAATGCTTCTAGTGATGCTTCTAGCGACAATGGCAAACTGGCTACGATGCTTTGGGAATTGAAAACAAAAAAAGAAAAATCTTCAAGCACATTTGTGCCGGGATCAATTGAGAGAGAGAAGAAGCGAGTGAAGGAGCAAAGGTACATGCACATATATACACACATGCATACACACACATCCAAATACATACACACATATGCATACACACACATACATACACACATATGCACACACATACACACATATACACACACATATATACACACATATACACATACATAGACATATATACACACACATACATACACACATATACACACACATGTACATACACACATATACATACACACATATACACACAGACATACACACACATACATACACACATATACACACACATATACATACAAACATATACACACATATGCATACACATACATACACATATACACACACATAGACATATATATACACATATACACACACATATACATACACCAATGTACACACACACACACATATACACATATGCATACACACATACACACACATATACACACACACATATACATACATATATACACATACACAAACATATACTCACACACACACATACACACACATATATACACACATATACATACACAAATATACACACATACATACATACACACATACACACATATACACATATATACACACATACATACACATTTGCATACACACACATACACATACACATATATATACTTGCACATATACATACACACACATAGAAACACACACATACACTCACATACATACATACACACACATGCATACACATGCATATGCATACATACATAGACACATGCATACACACTCATGCACATACATACACACATATGCATACACACACATATACACACATATGCATACACACACATACACATACACATACACATACACATACACATACACATACACATACACATAAACATACACATACACATACACATACACATACACATACACATACACATACACATACACATACACATACACATACATGTACACATACACATATAGATACTTGCACATATACATACACACACATAGACACACACATACACTCACATGCCTACATACACACACATGCATACATATGCATATGCATACATACATAGACACATGCATACACACACATGCACATACATACACAAATATGCACATATACACACAAAGAAACTATACAAACACATGCATACACATAGATGCAAACACATGCATACACATAGATGCAAACACATGCATAAATACACATACATACATGTATGCACACATGCACATACATACACAAACATATACATACACACACATGTGCACACGTACTCATATGCATTCGTACACACACCTGCATATGTATACATATATACACACATGCATATGTATACATACATACACACAAGCACATACACACACATATGCATACACACACATACACATATACACATTGATGGAGAGTGTTAATCTCCAAAAGAACAACCTACTCTTAAATTTAGAACACCTCTATATCAAGAGTAAGTCAAAACCTTCACCAATTTAAACTATCAATGACCAAATATCAATATCTTGACTAAACTGTGAAGAAGGAATTTCCTCAGAAAGTCTGCTGCATAGATCTTGCTCATTGACTGAGTAAATGTGTAAAGTTTTTTATGAAACTTTGCACAAGGTGTTGCCTAAAGATTGCACACCATCTCCAAGTCAAATTACTTCAAAAGGTTTAGTAGATCTTGAGAAATCTACTTACCAAGTCAGCTATGTCTAAATCTGCACTTCTGAGAAGTCGATTTAGACACCCCTAACTTCTTAACTTCAATTCTCTCAGTATAAAACCCGTTTAAGCAAATGCTTCTAGCCACGAGTAGCTTACCTTCCAACTTAAAGATTAAGTGCTTACTTGCACAAAACTTTAAACTCTGGAGTGAGAAATGATCAAATCATTAAGATCAAAATTTGCGCCTGTTTCAGGAACCAGTGAGTACTTTCTCACATGTAAATGTTCCTACACACAATTCTCTTAGCCTGATCACAATTAGACTCTCAAAATCTATCCATAGATTGATTAACTATGGACTTAGATATCTCCAAAAGGAATTCACAAAAGATCTATCACACAGAGAGAAAACACAGAAACATCGGGTGCAATTTTTCCTTCTATTTCTCAGAAATTACAACTGAGTGAGGATGGAGAGTTCAACTCACTTCACACATGTCTAATGACATTTTCTTCTTCTCAAAACACACATCTCATGATCTCCTATTGTCTCTCCTTGTCTTCTCTCTATGCCCCGACATTTTTTCAAAAGTATTTATAGGCAATTATGTACAGACTTTTTATCAAAGCATAAGTATATGTAACCTATGTCTTAACTAATATACATATGTGTACATGTCTTTCACTCTGTGAATATATCCATCTTCTTTGCTTCAAATCTTCAATTGGTGATTGGTCTGCACAAACAGCTCCCCCTCAATCATCAATTGAAGTTTCTCTTATCTTCTTTATACCTGCCATATCTTTAAACTTCTGTAGCTTTGGTCCATCCAAGCTTTTTGTAAGCATATCAGCTATCTGATCTTTTGTTGAAGTATGTATGACTTCAATCTCCTTATCCATCAGCTTCTCTCTTAGAAAGTGATACTGTATCTCAATATGTTTAGTCCTGGCATGAAAAACAGGATTAGCAGCTAGATATAATGAACTCATGTTATCACCATAAATGATAGGTGTGTTCTGTGTAGTATCAAAACTCTTCATGAGAGTTTTAAGCCAAATCACTTCTTTTGCAGCTTCAACCATGCCTTTGTATTCTGCTTCTGTAGATGACAAAGCAATTGTATGTTGCTTCTTTGAGCACCAAGAGATTAACTTATCTCCCACATAACACATGTATCCATAGGTTGATCTTCTATCATCTGGATTACCTGCCCAATCTGCATCACTATAGATTTTGATGTTTGTATCTGATGTGAACCCATAATACAAACCTTCTTTGAGTGTACCCTTAATGTACCTCAACACTCTTTGACCTGCAATCCAATGCTCTTTCCTAGGACAATGCATAAATTGAGACAAAACCCCTACTGCATATGATAAATCAGGTCTAGTTAAAGTAGCATAGATAAGACTACCAACCAAACTCTGATATTGTCTCATGTCCTTGAATTCTTCACCTCCAAATTTACTCAATTTGTGATTCACCTCCATTGGTGTAGGTGCTACCCTGCAATCATCCATTTTAAACTTGATTAATAAGTTCTTCAAATACCTTTCTTGGGTCACAAATACTCCATGTTGGGTATATGTAATCTCCATGCCCAAGAAGTATGACAAGTCTCCCAAGTCACTTATTTTGAACTCTTTCTTCATTTTCTTCTTTAGTCTTTGTATTCCTTCCTCATCTGTACCTGTAAGGATTATATCATCAACATATATGCACATGTATTTGAAACCATTATCACTTGCTTTGACAAGCAAGCTACTATCTGCTTTAGACACCTGAAATCCAAGTTCTTTCAAGAACTTTACAAGTCTATAATTCCATGCCCTTGGGGCCTGCTTCAAGCCATACAAAGCTCTCTTGAGCTTGCACACATGATCAGGATACCTTTTATCTCTGAACCCTTGAGGTTGCTCCATGAATACATCATCTGAAATATAACCATTCAAAAAAGCATTTTTTACATCAAGTTGACATAACTTCCAACCTTTACATGCAGCAATAGCTATAAGTGTCCTGATGGTTGTCATCTTTGCCACAGGACTATAAGTCTCATCATAGTCAACACCATATGTCTGAGCAAATCCTTTGACAACAAGTCTAGCTTTGTACCTAGACACTCTTCCATCTGCAAATCTTTTTGTCTTATAAACCCACTTACATCCAATGATCTTCTGACTATTTGGCTTTGGAACCAAATCCCATGTTTGATTCTCCAACAATGCATCATATTCTTCCTGCGTAGCTTTCTCCCAATTTTCTTTACCTTTTGCCTCTTCATATGTAGAAGGGTCTTCATCTGTTTTAATTATGTAAGCATAATCTTTGGTAGCCAGAAATGAAGTATCATAGCTATACCTTGTAGGTTGCCATTTGTTCCTTGTAGACCTCCTAAGTTCTCCACTTCTTGAGGTTTCTGGTTCTTCATATTCAGGATCAAATCTTGGTGTTTCTTCCACTTCAACCTGCACTTCATTATTCTCTTCTTCATCAATTATTTGAACCTTTGACTTACCTTTCCTTTGGCTCACAATCTCTTCATCATCTGTATTAAGATTGATAGTACCTGCATACCAAGTACCTTGCTCATCAAATGTAACATCTTTTGATACAAGAAAATGTTTTTTGGATGGATTCCACAACCTGTATCCCATCTGCTTATCATCATAACCAATAAACACATATTTTTCAGCTTTAGGTTCCAATTTGTGCCTTAATTGTGATGGCACATATGCATAGGCCAAACATCCAAATACTTTGCAATGGTCTAGTGTAGGTCTCTTACCCCACCATGCCTCATAAGGTGTCATTCCCTGCAAAGCTTTACATGGTAACCTATTGACCAAATAAGTAGCTGTATTTACAGCCTCAGCCCACAAATAATTAGGGCAATTTTTCTCTTTCATCATGGACCTTGCAAACTCAACAAGAGTTCTATTTCTCCTTTCTGCTACACTATTTTGTTGAGGAGAGTACCTGCAAGTAACTTCCCTTTTTATACCTGCATCCCACAAGTAATTACTGAATTCATTAGAGAAATACTCTCCCCCTCCATCTGACCTTAGTCTTTTCAACTTGTGTCTTGTAATTCTTTCTGCATATGCATGATAGTGTTTAAATGTATTAAACACTTCTGACTTATCTTTGATCACATAAATAGTGATCCATCTAGTAGCATCATCAACATAAATCACATAATACCTTGACCCATTTATACTGAAATCCTTTGATGGCCCCCACACATCTGTGTGTACCAACTCAAGCTTCTCTGAGTACATAAAACCATGCTTGGAGTAGGAAAGCTTATGAGCCTTACCTAATTGACATGCCTCACATCTGTATGTCATATGTTGACCTGCAACATTAGGCAAACCAAGCACTGAACCATTGTTAATCATGTCTTTAATACCTCTTTCATTGAAATGTCCAAGCCTCTTATGCCAAAGATCTAACTCAGAGATCTTATGTCCTCCATAAGTGAACATGGCATGACCAATATTACCTTGAATCTTCAATGTGAACAATCTTCCTTCTTTCTTCCCTGAAACAATTTGTTTATACCCATTGCTAGGGTCTTCCACAAACACTCCTTCATTAGTGAACCTTACTTCATAACCTTTTTCCACAATTTGTCCTACACTTATCAAATTCTTAGGAATTGTAGGAACATACAAGACCTTACTCAATAAGGTGCTATCATCCTTGGCCTTCACTGATCCAATTGACTTCACATTGTGCTTTGTGTTGTCACCTGTTTGAACAACATGATTAGAAACCTTATTCTCCAAATCAGTCATCAAGGCTATATTACCACTCAGGTGATTGCTACACCCTGAGTCAATGTAGAAGACTCTTTGATCTTCATTCTGCCTTTCACAAGTTGCATTCATTATCAATGTTGAATCTTCCTTTTGATCTGAAGCATAATTGTAGTAGGTGTTGTTATATTGTTGACTTTGGAAACCTCTACCTGCATTTCTTCCAAAGTAACCCCTACTACCTCTGCCTCTGAAATTACCTCTTTGATTTCTACCACCTCTTCCTCTTGCATTATAATTTTGACTATATCCATTATTACTCTGAGTATTGTGCCAACAATCATTAGCTAAGTGATTTGTCTTACCACAAATCCAACAAGCTTTGCCTCCATCTTTGTTGTTTCTGCCTCTTCCTCTACCTTTGCCACCTCCTCTACCTCTTAGGAAGTTGGCTTGACTAGTTGTGCCTTCTTCTTCACCTGATTGTTGCTTTCCTTTGTTAGCTTTCTTCTTGTCCTTTGAGTACATTGCATGACCTGTACTTTTGTCACCATCTCCTTTAACATCCTGCTCAAATGTTAGCATATGACCTAGCAACTGATTTAAATCAGAAGTGAAATGATCAAGTGATAATTCTGTAGATAAAATGAATGGCTTCCATTTGTCATCACCTCTTAAACCTGTAAGAATTTGCCTTACCAATTTATCCTCCTCAATGTCTTCATCAACAGCTCCTAAAGCATCTGCAATATCTTTCATTCTTGTCACATAGTCTAAAATGGATTGAGAAGCCTTCTTCTTAAAGGTGGTAAACTCTGCCCATAAGGATGCCTTCCTTGACTTAGTAGTATTCTGGAAATGCTCCTCCAAAGCATTCCAAATATCAGTTGCACTTTCAAGACCTCGAATATGAGGTAACAAGTAATCATTGACTGCCATATATATAATGCTCCTAGCTTGAGCATCTTTCTTCATCCAATTTTTCAAATCTGCTAACTCTTCCATAGTTGGAACACTAGGATCTCTGAACTGTGGCTTCTCTTCTTCTCCTGTGATATAAGCTATTAAATCTTTGCTCATAAGATGAGCTTCCATCCTCATTGACCATGCAGGATAGTTTTCCCTATCCAATTTCTCTATCTGTAGAGAATCTCCCATCTTGTGTCCACCTGTGTATTGAAATCTTCAAGCTTTATGAATAATATATGTACCTTTACTTCAAATTAGAGTCCTTTTGTCTTTCTTGATGTCGTATGGTCTCCTCCTCAAGCTTTGCCTTCAAGCTTTCACCTTTTAGTTCTTCAATTGTTGAATTTCATGAATCTGCAGCAGTCGGGATCCTCCTTTCCTTGATTTGGATGTCTCCTGCTCTGATACCACTGATGGAGAGTGTTAATCTCCAAAAGAACAACCTACTCTTAAATTTAGAACACCTCTATATCAAGAGTAAGTCAAAACCTTCACCAATTTAAACTATCAATGACCAAATATCAATATCTTGACTAAACTGTGAAGAATGAATTTCCTCAGAAAGTCTGCTGCATAGATCTTGCTCATTGACTAAGTAAATGTGTAAAGTTTTTTATGAAACTTTGCACAAGGTGTCGCCTAAAGATTGTGCACCTTCTCCAAGTCAAATTACTTCAAAAGGTTCAGTAGATCTTGAGAAATCTACTTACCAAGTCAGCTATGTCTAAATCTGCACTTCTGAGAAGTCGATTTAGACACCCCTAACTTCTTAACTTCAATTCTCTCAGTATAAAACCCGTTTAAGCAAATGCTTCTAGCCACAAGTAGCTTACTTTCCAACTTAAAGATTAAGTGCTTACTTGCACAAAACTTTAAACTGTGGAGTGAGAAATGATCAAATCATTAAGATCAAAATTTGCGCCTGTTTCAGGAACCAGTGAGTACTTTCTCACATGTAAATGTTCCTACACACAATTCTCTTAGCCTGATCAAATTAGACTCTCAAACTCTAGCCATAGATTGATTAACTATGGACTTAGATATCTCCAAAAGGAATTCACAAAAGATCTATCACATAGAGAGAAAACACAGAAACATCGGGCGCAATTTTTCCTTCTATTTCTCAGAAATTACAACTGAGAGGATGGAGAGTTCAACTCACTTCACACATGTCTAATGACATTTTCTTCTTCTCAAAACACACATCTCATGATCTCCTATTGTCTCTCGTTGTCTTCTCTCTATGCCCCGACATTTTTTCAAAAGTATTTATAGGCAATTATGTACATACTTTTTATCAAAGCATAAGTATATGTAACCTATGTCTTAACTAATATACATATGTGTACATGTCTTTCACTCTGTGAATATATCCATCTTCTTTGCTTCAAATCTTCAATTGGTGATTGGTCTGCACCAACACACATACACATACATATACTTATACATACATAAACACACATAGACACACACATACACTCACATGCATGCATGCATACACTTACATGCATACATACACATACACACAAACACATACACATATAGATACTTACACGTACACACACATACACACACATACACACACACATACACACACATACACACACATACACACACATACACATACACATATAGATACTTACACATACATACACACACATAGACAAACATATACATATACACATACACATACAGATACTTACACATACATACATAGACAAAGACACACACACATAAACTCACATGCATACACTCACATACATAGGTACACACACATGCATACACAACACACATACACACACTATACATACATATGCATACACACAGATACATGCACATATACATACACACACACACATATACATACACACATAGACACACACACATACACATATGCACACACATAGAGACACACACATACACACATATACACATGCATACACACAAATGTACACACATATACACATATAACACATACACACACTATACATACATATGCATACACACACATACACATGCATACACATATACACACACATACACACATATACACATGTATACATACACACCCATACACACATTATACATACATATGCATACACACACATATACATACACACACATAGATACTATGAGTATATAGCCAATCCGTGAAAGAAGATATATTTGTATTCTCTTTACTATCAAGATTACGTCTATATCTTTTGTTTCTCTCTATTTTACTTCAGAGATTTTAAAGTTCCTATGCATACTCGCTAACAAATGCTTGCATGCATTCACTATTATATGCTATAAAAGTAGAAACATCACTTTTCTCTTGCAATGTAAGTTGAAATGTAACTCCCTTACTTGATAATTCCTCACATGTTATTTTTGAAGAAGACTCATTGGTCCACGCATGTGGAGCTTCTTCATGAACTCTTTCAAGGTATTCACTAACATAGTATATGCACTCCTCAAGCATCCACCCCTTTGCCATAGATCCTTATGGTTTTTCTCTTTGTTGCACATAACCTTTTAATATTTGCATAAATCGCTCAACCCAAAATATCCATTGAGTGTTTATGTAGCTCAAGCGTAAGCACCACCTCCTTTACTTGTCAATCTGCAGAGACGTGAGGACCGGTATGAAGACCACGAGCAAGTGAAGGCACAAGTGCGTGAGTGAAGGCACACAAACATGCACACACATACACACACACGCACACAAGGTAAGATCAAAGAGAGGAACAATGGAAAGCTTAGATTGCAGAAGAGTTCTCTTACGAAAGCTCTGTTCTCTATCAAGCTAACCTAAAAAATGAGCACTCTAGCTCTTTTTATAGTTTTTTGACTAGTTTTGGCCCTGTCCAGACTTGGTGTCCAACCTAGTTAAAAATTAGGTTCCAGGGCTTATTTGAGGGCTCAAATGAAGTCTAAAAATTATGAAAATTGGTAGAATGATACTTCTAATACTCCTCAAGCTCGATGAATCCTCGGCTTGAACAAAATGGAGTTACAGAAATAGAAAATGGTATTTACAATGGTTTTTAGTGATGAAAATCACTATTATTGTAGGGGATTTCTTCTGAAAATTTGACATACACTTCTTGGAGCTCCCTACTTGCTCTTTCTTCTTGGGTGTTCACCTCTTTGATGTGCTCCTGTGCTTTGTCCTTGACCTTCACCTTCAACATACACCAAACTCGTTAGTGTGGTTAGGCTGATTAGTTATGATATACATCATTCCTTCCTTGTCAAAGTAGGCACCTCTCTCAAATTTAACCACTAGATGTTCCAATCCAATGGGTTGGTTGGGGTTGTGCAATTGAACCACCGATCTTCTCAAACCATCCTTGTAGATGCAAGCACCTAAGTGGTTGATTTGGATGTATTCTAATTGGGTCCTTTCGGTCTTTACAAATAAGCTACACTTAACCCTCCTTCCGGTCTTTCCATGTTGTAAGCCATTTCAAGCTCACTAATCTCTAAGCTCAATTTGTATGCATAACTATCTAATTGTTGTGCCCAAGAGTGTGCTATGGTCTTCACAATTGCTTCTAATGACCTAAGGCTTCCTCGATCTACCTTACCTATGTGCTTTCCTGATCTAAGCTTCATCAATTTATCTCCCTTGATCACTCAATATGCATTTTGATCACTTCTGCTTCTTGGTTTTTAGTCACTTGTTTAGTTTTTGATTCTTTTAAACTCTTGTTTTGTCTCAATGTACACATCAGAAATCATCTTTTTGGTATATATTAAGTTCCCGCAATTGAGAAATTAAGTTCTTTCCCTTAGGTTTTCCATATCACAATCTCTTAGCTCACACTCGGACTTGAGAAATTAGTGCTCTTGTACTTGATGTGTTCCTATCTTCATCCTAATTCAATCAACAATTCTACATGCAATTAGCCTAAGCTAGCAATAGACTGAGGGGGTTGAGAGTTCTTCCAGCCTCATGTTAGCTTTGTTGAATGCTTTGGTGCCCAAGAAGACATGCTTCCCAAGCCTTGCTTAGCTTCACCTTTTGCATTGACTTGAATGCCCTTGGATGACTCTTAGTAGTCTTGCAAAAATCCAAAGTTTAGACCAGTCTTTGACTCAATGGAGAGGCACTTTGATGTATACACCTTTAAGGGTCCATTTTCTCTTTGTGATATCCTTAGGTGTTCCCCTTGGTTTCCTAATCCCACAGAGGGGTCAAATTCAATTATCCTAACTAAATCTCAGTCATGTTATTTTTAAGAAAAAATTTGAGGCCACATAGATTCAAAACCAGCTTTCCAATGAGCTTTAGAGCTTAAAAAACAGACTTCATATAGGAAAGTTATGACTATTCATGCACCTAGGGATTAAAACTTATAAATAGGTTCTATTTAAATATAAGCTAGGGAAGATGTCCCACTAACTCAAAATCACTCAAATTGTCCTTAAATTTGCCAAAAATTCAAACCCTAAATTTTACATTTTAGCCAAATCGTTGCGATGGTCCGCAAGGATCGCAATGGTCTGAGACCGTTGCGATGGTCCACAGGGGCAAGTTGTCGCAATGGTCGCTATGTGCATCATCACGATGTTCTAAAAGTGAGTCCTCGCGATGTTCTGAACCTATCGAGGCATTGTGATGGTGTGAGCCAATCATGATGGTCCACAATGTGCACATTGTAGCGATGGTCCAAATCTAATGAGTCATCGCGATGGTCAGGGGTCAAGTGAACCGTCATGATGGTCATGGGTCTCCAGGCATTGTGACGGCATGAGCCAATCACGATGGCATGAAGTGGGCTTGATCATTGCGATGGTCCTTGACCATCACGATGGTCTACCTGAACCGTCACAATGGCATGAGACTATTGCGATGGCCCGATCGAGCCGTTGTGATGGCATGAGCCAATCATGATGGTGACACTTCATCATGATGGCGTGAGCTAATCGTGATGGTCCACCAAAATGAATTTTTTTCAAATGCGTCTATGGATTCCCCTATGCGCAAGGTTGCTCTATGCCGTGCTATTGATGTAATCCAAAAAAGTCAAGATTCTCAGACCATCGTGATGGTCCGAGGCAAACAAAAGATCTGATAGAAAATCGACATTCTTACCTTTTTAGAGCTTCCTTGCTGTATTGGAGTGAGTGCCTTTCCTACAAGAAAACTAAAAAACACACAAGCATGAACTTGCTCAAAGGCTCTCTCACTCTGTCTCACATGTGCAAACAAGCAAAATGGAGAGAATAGGTGGATATGGTGAATTTTTCGATTTTTTGGGATGCAAGAAGATGATGTGGGGTTGAAAAGGGAGTTTATGGGAGGTGAAAAACACTAAAAACAATGCAAAAACAACAACAAAAACTGAAATTATTTACCTTCCAATGCCGATTCTCACTATACTCTTACCATCAAGCATTCATCCTAGAACTCGATCCCCGGAAATGGTGCCAAAATTGGTGTTGTTCTAGTTTAGGATAAGCTCCATGCTAAGAAGTTCCACCTCCTTAATTGTCATTCCGCAGAAGAGATAGGAGTGATATGAAGATTGTCAACGCATGAAGTGAGTGAAGGTGAAAGTGCAAAGCATGAGAATGCATACAAACATGCACACACACACACATAGAGTAGAGACAAGAGAGAAGCAATGGAAGATAAAAAACACACTCTATTACTCAAGAACACTATTACAAGCTCTAATTTCTCACAAGCTAATACAAGCCAACCTAAAAAATGAGCTCTCTAGCCCTTTTTATAGATTCTAGACTAGTTTTGATTGTTTCATAGCTAGTGCCTAGCATAGTATTAAAAAATAGGTTCTCAAGGTCATGTGTGATGGGGGATGATTCTAACACCTCAATGCAAAAATGCAAGATGGTTGCCCTCCACTAGGTCCACAAGCAATGATATATGCTCACTATTTTGAATTTTTCTCTGCACCAGTATAGAGACTTAAAATGAAATTTTGCAAACTGGTATTAAAATATGAGAGCTACCCAACAAGCTTTAAATCATCCCAAATGGATATTCCATCTGGGAGAACCACCCTCTGCAAGTGAGGCTACCTGTTTGCAACACTCTCTGCCTATGTGCAGAGATATACCTTCACAAAGTTGAAAATTTCTCACAATTCACTCAGTCAAATAGCTTGAAACTTTGGCAAAGTTAAGGGTAGCATATGAGAGACCAAATGAAGCTTGAAATCAATGAAAATGAGTAGAATGAGAGAGCAAACAATGCTCTGAAATCTGGTATAATCAGATTTTGAAAGCCTAACTACACCTCTAGATAGAGAGGAGCAAAATCAAGAGAAAATGAGGTAAGCAAGCAAGGGGGCTGCTTGCTGGAGTTTATGACTTCACTAAACTAAGCGAGAAACTCCTGGAATGCATAAAACTCAAGAAACAAAGGTGGGATGATGATTATATAGAGTTTTACTTTTCCTACAATCTAGCTAAGCACCCACCAATCAGTTTAGGTGCACTTTTTAGTGGGTGATTTGATGAGATTTGAATTTGATTGAGTTTGGTGGAGCTTCTAACTTTATTCCACGACTTTGAATCCTCATTTTTTATTGGTCCACTTGCAAAACTCATGGTTGAGCCTTTTTGCATGATTGAGACTTGATTTTCAACACTCCCCCTCAAGTCTCAATGCCTAGGTCCTTCATTCCAATGCATGCCTTGAAGTGTTGTAGCTTTACTCCATCCAATGCTTTGGTAAACATATCTGCATATTGGTCCTTTGTATTGACATGCTCCACCTTGACATTCTTTGACATGATATTCTCTCTAATAAAGTGGTAATGCACTTCTATATGCTTCGACCTTGCATGGAACATCGGATTTTGAGCCAAGCATATGCTACTTATGTTGTGACAAAAAATAGGTACTTGCCTAGCCTGCAAATCAAGATCAACAAACAACTTCTTGAGCCACATAAGCTCACATGAGACGTGCTAAGCCTATATAATCAGCTTTGGTTGATGAGAGAGCCACTGTTGGTTGTTTCTTTGACATCCATGAGATGTTCTTCTTCCCTAGCATGATAACATATCCACTAGTGCTCCTCCTATCATCTTTGGAACCTACCCAATCAACATCACAATAAGCTTGTACATTTAATCCATCATCAAATGGATAATATAGACCTTCATTCACTAATACTTTGAGGTACCTAAGTACCCTTTTGGCTGCAACAAGATGAGGTACTCTTGGTGCTTGTAAAAATTGAGATAACACTAACTACATGTGCAATATCTGGTCTTGTCATAGTAGCATACAAGAGAGAGCCAATTATTGAACTATACATGGTGTTATCCTTCACTTCTTCACCTTCATGAGTAGTTAGTTTAACATTTACTTCTAATGGATTTGAAATGGTCTTGCAATCACACAAGCCAAAATTCTTCAAAAGATCTAGAATGTACTTCCTTTGCATCAAGTATATACCTTCCTCTTTATATAGTACTTCAATCCCAAGGAAGTACCTTAAAATCCCTAAATATGAGATTTTAAACTCACATCCAAGCTTCCTCTTTATGTCCTTGATGTTGGCTTTATCATCCCCTGTAATGATCAAATAATCAACATATATACAAATGAAAACAATTTTGCTACCTTCCTTCTTCATAAAGAGTGATGGGTTTGCATGACTCTGATTGTATCCAATTTTACCAAGTAGTCCACAAGTCTTTGGTTCCAAGCTCTTGGGGCTTGCTTGAGTCCATAAAGAGCCTTCTTTAGCCTGCATACATGATGTGGAAACCTCTCATCTTCAAAGCCTTGGGGCTACTCCATGAAGACTACCTCTTCAAGCTCTCCATTTAGGAAAGCATTCTTCACATCCAACTGGTACATCTTCCAACTTTTTGAGGCTGAAATTGCAATCAAACTTCTTATGGTGGAAATCTTAGCTACTAGACTAAATGTTTCCTCAAAGTCAATGCCATAGATTTGAGCAAAACCTTTGGCAACTAGCCTTGCTTTATATCGAGAGATGCTCCCATCTGCATGTCTCTTTACCTTGTACACCCATTTGTTGCCAATGACTTTCATGTCCTTTGTTCTTGGCACCAATGGCCAAGTATCATTTTTTTCAAGTCTTTGACTTCCTCCTCCATGGCTTCAATCCATTCCCTATGCTTATTTGCTTCTTCAAAAAAGATAGGTTCTTCACAAGCTATAACTTGGCTCATGTAGGCATAGTGTCTACAATGAATGAATCATAAGTTAACCTTTGAACAGGGTATTTAACCCTATTGGATGAAGTTACCTTACCATTAGGTGTTAGGAATCTCCTCCTCCTTGGTTTAGATGCTTTAAATCCTGGAGTTTCTAATTTTTCCATATCTTCGTCACTTGTAGATTCCATGTCTACCCATCAATGATGTTCGTCATTTGCCTTTTCCTTTCCTTTACTACTTCCTTCACTTGAATGAGCTTCATTCCTTGCCCTTCCATGCCAACCTGATGTAGTACTCTCCTCTGATGGTGTGCTTGAAGTGGTTGGACCACTTATCTCCATGCTTTGTTGTTGCTCTTTGAACTTCTTCTCGGCTTCATATGCATCATCAACCTGTAACACATCTTTGCTACCATACCAAGGTAGCAAATCATCAAATATTACATCCCTAGATACCTTAAGCTCTTTGGTGCAAGGGTTATAGCATCTAAAACCCATTTGCTCTGAAGAATATCCAAGAAATATACACCTATCTACCTTTGTGTCTAAGTTACATTCATTTCATTTAACAAAGCTCTAGCCACTTCTTCTATGTATCTATTCTTCCTCTCTACCACCCCATTTTGTTGAGGTGTATACCTGCAAGTGAATTGTCTTTTGATGCTATGATCATGTAAAAAATCTAAAAACTCATTTGAAAATACTCTCCCCCTCCATCCGATCTGAGAGTCTTTATATACTTCCCTGTTTCCTTCTCCACTACATTTTTGAACCTCTTGAAGTGGTAAAACACCTCTTACTTTGACTTCATGCAATACATCCAAACAAACCTTGAATGATCATCTATAAATGTGTCAAAATATCTATCACCTCCAATGGATGGCTCCCTTGTAGGTCCCCATACATCTTTGTGTATGAGATTCCACACTTCATTGCTCACATGTGCTCCCTTCTTGAATGGCAATCTACTTTGTTTCCTTAATTGACAAGCATGGCACAAATGTTTCATATTCTGAGATGTAAGATCAGGTAGACCACTCACCAAGCCCTTCCTTTGCATGTCCTTCATCCTTTGTAAATTTATGTGTCCAATTCTTTTATGCCATAAGTCGATTTTTTCAATTTGTTTATTTCCAATTGACAAGTAGACAGTGTGAGGGGTTGATGGCTTTACCTCCACAATGAAGAGTCTTCCTTGCTTCTTTCCTTTTGCTACGAGCTTTTAGTCCTGCATGGGGTCTTCAACAAAACATTCTTGATCATTGAACCTCACCTCATAACCTCTTTCAACCATTTGACCTATTGAAACCAAGTTCTTTGTGATGGTTGGCACATGCAACACATCCTTCAACACCTTGGAGCTTTGAGATCCATGCAATGCAACATCTCCCACATGTGTAATCTTGTGCTCAGTGTCATCCCCTATCTCTACATGTCCTTGAGTGTTGGGTGAGTGTAAATTAAAGAAAACATCTTTATTGCAACTCATATGGTTGCTACAACCACTATCAATGTACCATGTAAAATCTGAATTCACTCTTTCACTTGACCCATACATCATAAGCAAGTTCTTATTTTTTGAATTTGTTGAATTAATAGCATAATTACCTTGGTTCCTTTTGTATCCTTGATTGGCTCTTCCTTTGGACCAGTAATCTCTTGCATAATGGCCCCATTTTCCATAATTGTAGCATTCTTCATTGGATGCTTCTCTTCCATGTGATCTTCCTCCTCTTCCTCTACTCCTTCCTCTTCCTCTTGATCCATAGATTTGGTTGGAGCCTTCTTGGTTGCTTGAGCTTGAACTTGACCTTCCTCTCTCTCTAGCTTGGGATTTTTTACCACCTCTTTTGCCTTTGCCTCTACGTGCATAGAAAACTTGGGCTTGGCTGCCCTTTGATTGTGAAGCTCCTTGGTTCATCTCCTCAGTCACCATCAATGTGACTAATTGATCAAATTTTGGTAGGGAATCCCTCACATAAACTGATGTGGTGAATGCTTTTCATCTTTCATCCTCTCTCAAGCCATTGAGAGTGTGTGCGACAAGATTGTCATCTTCGATTGGGCTCCCAATTGAGCCTACGGCATCTGGAAGCTCCTTAACCTTCAAAATGTACCCATTTATGTTAGTACTTGGTGCTTTCCTAAGATTATTTAGCTCATTCTTGAGCTGAATCTTCCTTGCCTTGGTTGATGAAGAGTACAATCTCTCCAACATCTCCCAAACCTTCTTGGATGTGTCCAAGTCTTGTATATGCCCTATCGTGCTATTGCTTATATGTTAGGATAGAATGAATATGACTCTCCTATCCCTTTCTATCCATTCATTAAGTGTCTTGACCTGCCCTTGAAGTGATGGATCATGTACATGAGGCATTGGCTCCGTGCCGCACACTAATCCCCACAATCCTTTGCCCATGAGGTAGTTGCTAACTCTAAATTTCCATGGTTGATAGTTTCCTTTCTCTAGCTTTTCTATTTGTGCATTATAATCAGCCATACTGAGCTCTAAGATGATCCTCTAGCTTCTCCTCAAGTGTTTGTATGCTTTAGAAAGTGTGGATATTACTTTTGATAGCTTCTCCCTTGCTAACCTTCGACTAGTTGAGATCTCGATCGATGTAGCCCCCTTTCGATGTCTTCTTGCTTTGATAAGCCCTCCTTGTGCTTCCACGAGTTATCTTGATTCCTTCAAGTCTTAAATATGATGCCCAATGATATATCCAAGCCTCCAAAATGGCTCTGATACCACTGATGGGGGATGGTTCTAACACCCCAATGCATTACACAAATGTTCAGCCATATGTGGCTGGAAATTTTTCAGCAGTTTTAACAATTTTTGGCTGAAATTTTTCAGCCATGTTTGGCTGGAAATTCTCTACATTTTCAGCCCTATTTGGCTGGAATTTTTTAGCCCTTTGAACCTCAATTGGTTGGTCTACATGGGCATAGTCAAGCGCACCATTTTGGAAAAAAGGCATGAGTGTATCGAACACATCTTGTGAGCTAACTGTTGGCTGTTTTTTGCATTCAAGTAGAGGGAAAACTGAATTTTCAGCAAATACCAGATCTTGAGTCACAATAATTGTGTTTGTCAATGGATGGAACAAACGATATCCCTTACTTTCAGCACTATAACCAACAAATATACATTTCTTTGCCTTGTCATGAAGTTTGTGATGTTGTTGTGATGGCACAAGAGCATATGCCAAACAACCAAACACACGCATATGAATAACCATAGGCTTATGACCATTCCAATCCTCATAAGGAGTGATGACTCTCAATGCTTTTTTAAGGAAGCGATTCAACACATAATTTGCACATATGACCGCTTCCATCCAAAACTTATCAGGAAGATGCTTTCCTTTAACCATACATCGTGCCATTTCAAGTAGAGTTCTATTTTTACGCTCGAAAACACCATTTTGTTGAGGTGTATATGGCACCGTAAATTGGTGTGAAATACCTCTTTCATGAAGAAAAGCATTAAAATCATGTGACATGTATTCAGCACCACGATTCGTGTGTAGAGTCAAAAGATTTTGTGAAGAAAAATTTCCAGCCATAGCTAAAAATGCTTTGAAGCAAGAAAATACCTCATTCTTTGCTTTCATAGGATACACCCATGTATGGCGAGTAGCATCATCAATGAAGGTAACAAAATATACATGCTTCCCAAAAGATGGAGTCTTGATGGGACCACATACATCACTATGAACAAGCTTCAATTTTCTTGTAGTGCGTATATGACTATCTTTTGGAAAAGAAGCACGATGCATTTTTTGAAGACTGCAACCTTCACATGCATGCTTTTCAATGGACTCAAGTGTAGGCAAGCCAATAACCATGTCCTTCTTTTGCAAGTAAAGCAAACTATTGAAGTTTAAGTGACCAAAACGAGCATGCCAAAGCTCCATTTCAGCCATGGAAGAAGTATGAGCAACTAAGGCATTCGAGGCAGCCCTCTTGTATGTATCCATGCGATACAAGCCATTACATAATGTACCGGACATCACGATAACATCACCATTGCTGAAATCATGAACCATACACTTATCATCAACAAAGTGTACATGAAGTCGAGCTTTGGCAATCAACGGAACTGAAATTAAGTTCTTCTTGATACCGGGCACATACAATGCATTTTTCAAGAGAATCACACCTCCATTTGCAGCCGTAAGCTCAATTTCTCCTACTCGAATGATACGATAAGAGGCATTGTTTGCACACACCACATGTCCTCCTTTGGGTGCATCTTTCAAAGAGGCAAAAAATCTTTTGCATGATGTTATGGGCTTTGAAGCACCACTATCAAAGAACCAATCCGAATCAGCCTCACTCAAAACCATACATTTAGATTGCAAAGAAGCATCATAATGACATGTAACAAAACATGCCCAAAAATCTTGAGCTATGTTAGCTTCCTCATTCTTTACACTTGCTGAATTTTCAGCATAGACATGTCGGATTCCTTCTTCTTTTCATTGCATTTAGCAAGCTTTCTACACTCATCAATAGTATGACCAACCTTCCGACAATATTTGCATCTCTTCTTCTTTTGCAAATCGCTATCATTAGAGGAATGAGTGGAAGAGGAAGCTTGATGCTTTGGTTTTGATGAACCCAAACCTGAACCATACTTGCTTTTCTCCTTTTGTGAGATAGCAAGTGCTTGTGTTCCCTCAATCAAACCACTCCTATTCACTCTAGATTGCTCTTCTTGCAAAAGAAGATACATAACCTCATCAAATGCACACATATTAGGATTTCCTTTTGCAACCAAACGGAGTGTAGTAGCAAAGCTTTGAAAAGATTCTGGTAATCCTTTCAACAATGTAGAAATGATCTCATCTATGTTTGCCAATTGCTCTTTCAAGTCCTTGATGCGTGTCACATACACATCTACTAACTCATTTTCAGCCATACATACATCCTCAAGTTGCTTCCTCAAATATGCAACACATGCTTCATTACGCACGGCATACAAAGAAGCAAGAGTGTCCCATGCCTATCTCGATGTAGAACATGACCGAATGTGTGAAACTATATGATGCTTCACTCAAAGCGCAATCAAAGCGTGAGCTTGAGCATCTTTTCCATCCCATCTAAGTTGCTCCTGTGTAGGTGGAGAAGGAGAAACCACTGTACTCGAAGAAGAAGCTCCATCTGTGACAGTAGACTGTGAAGTAGAAGAATCTGCAGGTCTTCGATCTACATCTACCACTATGTTCCAAAGTTGTTTAGCAACAAGAACATGCTTCATCATGTAAGACCACATCGGATAGTTGGTCCCATCAAGCTTATCTTCAGCTTGAAGCATGCCAAACAAGTCATTGCTGCCCCCATTTCACAAAAGAACAAGAATGTGATAAAATCTTCACTTCGATGAAGATTGAAATGAATGCTGAAATTTTAGCTCACAAACCGTCACTCTGATGGCAATTCTGACTGCACGAATGGCTTCGAAATGGGGTTAAAACCCCAATGTGCCTATTGGAAATGTTTTTTGGCTGTTGAAATTCACAGTTTTATGCTCCGAAGTCGATTTGCACTATTAAAGTGTGCACTTGTCGTGACAAAAAAAATCGAAACTTGAGAAGGAGCTGAACCTGCTCTGATACCACTATTGGGTGTGTGTAGAAGTGTGAGAGACACACGAGAAGCACACACAAGGAGCACAAACGCAGTAAGACACATGGAGAAGACGATGGCTGGAATAGCTCTCTCTATTGACGATGAACTAAAACTGAAGTAAGAGCTGAATAATATCCATAAGTACAAAGTACCACCACATATGAGAGTATCAAGTATGTGGTAACATGGGGAAAAAACTAGGGGAAAAACCTCTAGCCAGCACTAGAGTAAAAAGTGCCCATGTATAGGGAAAAGGTTCACATCAAAGCTACTCAAGGAACACATAAGTGTAAAATACATGAGAGACCAAGTGAAGCTTAAAATCAATGAAAATGAGTAGAATGAGAGAGCAAAAAATGCTCTACAATCTGGTACAATCAAATTTGGAAAAGCCTAACTACACCTTTAGATAGAGAGGAGCAAAATCAAGAGAAAATGAAGTAAGAAAGCAAGAAGGCTGCTTGCTAAAGTTTATGACTTCATTAAACTAAGTGGGAAACTTGTGGAATGCATACAACTCAAGAAACAAAGGTGGGATGATGCTTATATAGAGTTTTACTTTTCCTACAATCTAGCTAAGCACCCACGCATTAGTTTAGGTGCACTTTTTGGTGGCTGATTTGATGAGATTTGAATTTGATTGAGTTTGGTGGAGCTTCTAACTTTATTCCACGACTTTGGGTCCTCCTTTTTTATTCTTCCACTTGCAAAACTTGTGGTTGAGACTTTTTGCATGATTGAGACTTGATATTCAACAATTTGGAGGTCCAAATGAAGTCTAAAAATTATCAAAGTTGGTATGCTCATTCTACTTAGGCTCCTCATGATTGAGAACTCCTTGGCTTTCACAAAATGGAGCTACTAAATACAAATTTTTGTGTTTTATGGTACATATGCTACAGGAGTGATAATAATCACTATTTGAAGTTTGAAGAGAATATCATGAAGTATGTTTCTTGAGAAAAATGAAGTATCTAGCCCCGCAACTCACTACACTCCCATCCTTACATGCTTCCTATGCGTCGATGCCTCTGGCCAATGTCGGATGTACTACCAACAAGATGTGACATGTTCTTCCAAATTAGAACAAGAGGCTCCAAAGTTGCTTACAAGTTATATATATAGCTATGTTTTTGAGGAAGAGAATCTTTCATGAGGGGAAAGAATGTAATAAAATAATTCTATGATCTAAGGGTCTGGCCGATTCAAACGGATCTAAAATCAAACACCGTTTGGCTACTTGGATGTCTGGCCAAAGATCTCAAGACTAGACTTAAGCATAGGTTCTTATGATCTCTAAGACAAAGTCTAGCTTAGTGGATAAGTCTTAAGGGGGGCAAGGAGGATGTCTTGAGTTTAGAACCTACAAGTAGCAAGGTTTTGCGCAAGAGCTCCATGAACCCTAACATTGTGGGCCATTCTTTCTAATTGGCACATTTCTAGACAAAGGGTGGTGGATAATCAATCCACAAAGGAGTGGTGTAGATTGATTCAGAAAAGGATGGTTCTCAATTGATGCTACTTTCCCGAAAGAGTGCTTCTCAAGTTAAGTTTCTCTTTTAAAGAGTGGCATAGAATCAAAGTGGTTGAGTCCTTAATAGCTATATATATATATATATATATATATATATATATATATATATATATATATATATATATATATATATATATATATATATATATATATATATATATATATATATATATATATATATATATATATATATATATATATATATATATATATATATAGGCATAAGGTTGGGAGGAGAGTCATCTCTCTAGCACGTGTTGGTCCTAACATTTAGCTTGTTGCAGCTTCGAGTCATTGACAAGTTACCTCTTTGTTACTTGGATTATGCATATTCCATTATATCTAGAGTGCTTGTAGATGGGACTATAAAAAAATGTGAACGTACCATAGGATGTGTCAATGGGAGGTACAAAAGCAAGACATTTTTTAGCAATAGTGATAAAAAAGAAGTTAATGCAATTTGGAGTTGCTGGTGTGAGGTAAAAGGACCCTTTGCCACATGGAACACTCATGGGATGGAAAAGTCTCATTATCAAGCTTACAAAAGCTTCCTCCGATGCCCAAGAAAAGGAGGTGGAGTGACAAAAAGTAATCCTCTCAAAGATCTTTTTGATTGGTTTTTCTGAAAATAGATTCGAAGTACATCCCAAATATTATCAAATGTTTGAAAATATAGAGATCATGGCATTATAGTATGAGGATATGTAAGGACCAAAAGTCCATCCAAGACTAAAACAAGATTTCATACAAGAAGAATCACATCTAATATGAAGTTGAAGGAATATAGATCAAATAAAAAGGATTTAGAATATAATTTGATATTTTTAGATCAAAATTAATATTGATGTATATACAAGATCATTTTTTGTAACAAGAAGATTGATTTCCTAATTCAAGATCGTTTGTCTTTTTTGAGTCTTTCTTGAATGAGCTTGACTCTAGAAA
The DNA here is from genome assembly GCA_020310875.1 of Ceratopteris richardii. Taxonomy (NCBI): domain Eukaryota; kingdom Viridiplantae; phylum Streptophyta; class Polypodiopsida; order Polypodiales; family Pteridaceae; genus Ceratopteris; species Ceratopteris richardii. Next base: position 180,457,769 of record CM035422.1, on the reverse strand, counting down.
ATCTCCTCTATATTTGGGAAACTCTTTCCTCACATAATCAATAAGAATTTTTACATCACAAACCTCATCAACTAGTGCATATCTAGAATAACAAAGGAAATAGTTAGCTCTTAAAGCACTTAGCCTTGAGGCATACCAAATATCCTAAATGCAGCTATTCTCTTTAGAAGAAAGATTCTATATGCATTAAACCGGAATGGGGAATAGCCCATAAATTTTGATATGGTCTTCTCAAAGAACAATGCAAAATCAGGTTTTTGATTGTACAACTTATGGACAACACAAAATAAATATGGAATCATCTTTGAAAGATAGTGGAAAAATGAATGTATATCCATTTCCCCCTTTCCTTTAGTTTCTATATTCTTCCTTGAGACCTTCATTCTACTTAAATAAATATCTACATTTGATGTAGATAGCGGAAAAATAATAAGCAATTTTTTAGGTTTGAAACATAAAACCATTCAAGCAATTAGGCTCATTAAAAAGAATAGATGGGCATAATCTCTTCCATTCCTTGTGTCTAAGAATCATATGAAACACTTTGTATTTGAATGATTTATTCTGATATTATTTTTCTTTACAAGGAAATAGATAACTACAAAGGATATAATCAAATTACAATGGTAAATCTTATGATTCATTGACATGAGCAATTAAAATGATTAGAGCCATCCAAGATCTTTTGATGAACATAGTCGCTTGCATTGATAGTTTCTTACAATCATAATATATTTAGGACTCAACATTTAGAGAAGATGAATCTTTCCAAAGAATATGATGTGCTTAGATATGATCCCACTTTCTTAGTTTGTTCCAATTTTCTGTAACTCATAAAAATAGAGATACTATTGAAGCTCATGTTTATGTTGTAAAAAAGATCATTTTAGGATGGTCACATTTTTATTCCTTATTTCATATTAGTCCACGTGTATTTACACAAAAAATATAGCTATATGTATAATTTTTAAAATAATATATATATATATATATATATATATATATATATATATATATATATATATATATATATATATATATATATATATATATATATATATATATATATATATATATATATATATATATATATTTCTCACATAATCCTTTTGGTTTGTCATTACTCTTCATGAAGAGTAATGACAAACCAAAAGGATTATGTGAGAATAAGTGTGCTCACACCGATAAGTGTACCAAGGAATAAATCAACCATTCTATAGTTGACAAAACCAAAAATCTAGAAAACTTTTGCTAGAGTAATCTCTACAAAATGAGCATATGAACAATGTCAAAATCTCATAAAACTGCAAGTAATAACATGTTTATGTGCATAACGAATCACTAACTCCACTACATATAATCAATTACCCAAAAGGAGCCAACTAAAATTATCGAGCACCTATGAACAACTATCATACATATCCTATGGTGAGGTTGGGTAAGTCTTCCACTTGCATCATCGAAGAGACCCCAACATCTGGGTGTCTCTTAGTTAAGAAAACCTCACCACGACCCTCTTTATCAAATGTAAAAGGCTTTATACAAAAAAATGTAACCACTATGTCAATGAACACATGGACGTACATAAGCAGTATCCATAGAAGTGTACATAGTGTTTATGTGCTCAATATATGGAGTAAAATGGCACTGAAAGGCTGAATTCATTGCCCAAACATTGGCCAATAGCACCTGCAAGTGTTTGTCAACTCTGTTCCTTACACTCAAAAAACCTACATAGACTTGCGATGGTTGCTCTCACCACAACTAAATCCTTTCAAGAAACTTGTGGCTTAACTAGTGTGGCTAAAAACACAACCCCCCAAAAATGAACATTCATTGTTAAAGAAGTACAAAGAGCATTCTTCTTGATGTTCTTGGACCTCTACGAAGAGAACTATGCACGAAAGTACTCCAAAATGGCTCCAAAAGTCACCCCAAAAGTGCTTCAAAAATAGCCTTTGAAAGCAAATAATGAAGCTTTGAGGCCCAAAACATGTTAAAGATAATGTGAACCTTAGTCTTTACCCTTCTTCAAGCACCACAAGAGTGTAGCTTAGTGGCAAGAGATTGCCACGGTTAAGCAAGTCGGGAGGAATAGTACTGGGATGGGTGACCTGCCGAGAAGTACCGAGAACCTTCGTCTTCCTTGATCGTTGAGGTCCTCCCTCGCATGTAGTCAAAAACACCACTGGTGGCTTCGATGAATCAGATACAAGGTATGCCAAGGTATATGCCTTGGTCACCACCTTACTCAAAAGCCTTGGGTGGGTGGGCCGCTGCTCGCTTTGCTCGCACAAAAGAAAGAAAGCTTTTGCATCAAAATGCTCTGATACTAGTGAAGTATTTCATTGGTGATGCACCACAATGCACTCTCCTTCTCGAGAGCTCCATGATGATATCCTCATAGTACAAAATCAAGCTCCAAGTGTCACACACGATACTCCGTACAGAGGTTGTAGAATACGCAAAAAAACATAGTGCATAGGGAGCACGAACACATACTTCTTAGGTGTTACAAATGCGATTAAACATACAGTCTGTGACTGACCAGACCACTATATATTTTATTAAAGAACATATAAAAAAGTGTTCAATGGCCATTTTTTGGCCTTTCACATGGACATTAATGGTAACTAACTAACTAACTAACTATATATATATATATATATATATATATATATATATATATATATATATATATATATATATATATATATATATATATATATATATATATATATATATATATATATATATATGTGTGTGTGTGTGTGTGTGTAGGTATGTATGTACACAGACATACATACCTACACACACACATATATATATATATGTGTGTGTGTGTGTATTTGTATGTGCGTGTGTGGGTGTATGCGCATATACATATCCAAGATTAACTTACCATATCTTCTTTCTAAAAAAAATTTGCATATGTGACAAATAAATAAATATATGTAAAAGGCTATATAAAGAGAGCGTAATGTATATAAATATAAAGCTATTTTCTTGTGAAAACCCATTACAAAATTATTGATTATTGATGTTACGTACCTAGATGGAAAGATAATGATATCCACACTCATGTACATAAAATTTATATGTACTATACTTTCAATATGTTACTCCATGAATATATACTTATAAATAAATATATATGTGTGAATACATGTATAAATACACCAAAGCTCTATGAATATCACCCCTTATGAGGCTTGACATGGTGCAAGTCATATTTTGATCATTTCCCTCTTTTAGTTGACTTGCGAATTCATTATATCTTGAGTTACACCATAAAAAGATTTAAAAGGTTAGAAAATGTAACTTTTTGGGAACCATCCTAAAAGAAAACAACATTACTTTTTAATATAGGAATAGTTCCTGAAATCTCTCAAAGGATAAGGCTTGAAATAAAGACACGAATGATATCCACTTGCACCCAAAATAGCAATGATCTCTAGAGTGGGAATGTGGCCATCATGCACACTCATTCCCATTACTCCTTAGGTTCCCTAGGATATCCCTTGAGCTAGGGACCTTGGCTATACTTAACCCTTGTCCCACACACACACACGTGTGAAGGTCTTTGTAGACCAATGTCTAGCATTTTTCATGGAAGAAAATGCATCCCACTTGGATAATAAGAAGTTTGTATGAAATATGTGGTCCAATATTTATTTTATGTATTGAGAAAATTTCAATGAGCTCTGCCTATAAAATAATTTAGCTCCTTTGTAGTGTTGTACAATTACATACACTAGGGAAAAAGTTAAATATGTGAGCCCACTCTCTTTGAAGGAGAGTGACTCAAGTGCCTACTAGGATGAGTCTAGCAAGCCAAATAATGATGTTGAGGTTATGGCTTATTCTAACAACATGGAAGGAGTGCATTCGAGTGAAGAATTCATGTCTAGAATTGAGGGTGAATATCGTTCCACTATGGAATTCTTTTGTACTAACACTCATGGAGTGATGATCTGCTTAGATGGACTAAATTGCAATGCAATACATTTGTGGTCTTTTCAAGGATCTATTCCCTGGAAGAAATCGGCTTTTAAGTTCATAAAAGGTCACTATCTAGATAAAAAATCCACCATATATGGGGTGTTTGACAATCCCAATCATGTTAATGATATGGTAAGAACCAAGCCAATGTTGAGGGGTTAGTCACTATTCCTCGTGGCAAGTCCATTCTGAATAGGATGATCTATGTGGATAGAGTTCCAACATACTCTAAACTTAGGGATTTCTACCTTGTAATAGGATAGAACTTGCCATATGGACCATTGGATATCCTAGTGAAGAAGGACCTAGTTCGATCATTGTGCAAGTTATGAAAGATCTTGAACTTTTTTTTGATAGCCTCATATACAAGAAGCAAAAGTTGTATTAAAAATTGCAGGACAAGGAGAAATCCAAACACACCTATTTAGGAAAACCTTTCTTCTATCCAAGAAGAAACAATAAAAGAGTAAAGGAATCCTAGAAACTAGTGAATACTCTCAAGATAAAAGAAACTCGAGAGGGAGAAATCCCAGTTCCTAGTAATGACACGAGTCAAATGGAGTTGGTTTAGTCCTCAATTTACATTGAGAAAGGGACGGAGACCTCCTAATCCACAAAAGCAATAATTTTTTCCTTCCTTTTCCACTTATAAGACCACAAGATGTTGGTAGAAGGATTTGTTTTGCTCAAGCTGCCAAATGCATGAATGCTCACTATGATGGCAAAAGTGATCCTTATGATCATGTGGTTGAATTTAAGCAAGTGATGAGAGCAAATAATGTGATTTTTTTTTTCACCCAATACAAAGATTTTGGGCTCACATTCGTAGGAATAGCATTGATTTGGTCCCAACCATTAGAGACAAAAATTTAGAGATGTTTTTCATCTTCTAGATGCGTTCATTGGTGAGTTTTCGAAGAAAGGAGTTAGACATGACACCTCTTCTTTGATCCATAGCTTTACACCACATAGTCATGAGACTGTGAGGCTTTCCACTCATAGATTTAAGCACTATATGGGTAAATATTTAGTTAGGTAGCTTCCTTCTCAAGCAATGTGAGTTTCCCTCTTCTTGGATGGACTACTTAGTAGTGAATTGTAGGCATTGTCTATATAAAGTGCTTGCAAAAACTCAATGCATGCATGAAAGAAGGTACAAACTTGGAAGATCGTTTGGCCAAAGGCCTAAAGATTTCGTCAGTACACACAAAATAAAAATCTTCTATAATTAGTGGATTGCACCTACCCGCTATTGATGATTTTGTCAATGTGGACGATTTTGAGAAACTACGATTTTCAGCCAAAAACACGATTTTGTGAAAACACGATTCCCAAGGTACAAAATCATGATTCTCTGATTTCACAGCATCGCGATTCTCTGATTTCATAGAATTGCGATTCTCTTGGTTTCATAGCATCGCGATTCTCTGATTTCACAGCATCGCGATTCTCTCATTTCATTGCATCGCGATTCTCTTGAAGGAAGAAACACAATTCTGTGGTCATTCTCAGAATCGCGATTCTGTGGTTGTGCTCAAAATCGCGATTCTCACAAATCATGATTTTCAGTCAAAAACACGATTGTGATCAAACACGATTCTCTGCTCAAAATCGCGATTCTCAAAAAACACGATTCTCTTGAAGTTCACAGAATCGCAATTCTCTGATTTCACACAATCGCGATTCTCTAATTTCACACAATCGCGATTCTCTGATTTCACAAAATCGCGATTTTCACACAAAATCGTGATTTTTCCACAAGTGCTTGTTTGCCTATTTTGACCCACAGGAGCTTGATTTGACATAACTGTTTCATCCAAAGTCCATTTTTTGAGCTCTTTAGCTCATTGGAAAGCTCGTTTTGAATCCTACGTGATCTCAACTATTTTTTATAAGAATAATGCGTTAATTTTCAGATATACTAATTTGAAGTTCACCCTCAAGCGGGACCTGGAACCCAAGGGGAATCCAAAGAATTTTTAACCATACCAAGGGAAAATTTTGGACTCTAACCAAAGCTTATGAACCTGAGATCTGGTAGACACCTAGGCAAGGATAAACAAAGCATTAGATCTTCTGAGGCTAGTGTCAACCATACAACTAAGTCTTGGGCACAACAACTAAGTGGTTGTCCTTACGTACTAAACTCTGACACAAGTGACTCAGAAATGTCTTTTAGCATGGGGAAACCTGCAGGTGGCTCAGGAACTGCCCATCTACAAACACAAGAAGGCCCCTATAAGACACAATTGGAATATATTCAGACCAACCGATTAGGTGCACGCATCTATAAAGATGGCCTGAGGCGATCAGTGGTCCAACTCAAAAATTCAGATCAACCCTTTGGACTTGAACACCCGGTGGTCAAGTTTGAAGAAGTCTCATACATTGATAAGGAAGGAACCATGTATGTGGTCACCAACCTACCAGATAGGACCGATGAGTTTGGAAATATCATTCATGAGAATGAGATAGGAGACCTAGAACAAGGAAATGTAGGACAAGGACCCCAAACTCCTAGAGGTAAGTCAGTTTTGACTAGAGTGATCACTCCAGACTGGATCCCTCAAGACAACAAAAGCATAGAACTATTCTTGAATAGAGAAATAGAGGAAGCCTTTTGGAGATTCAAGCCAGATCAACCAAGCCAATTGGGCATAGTCATCATCTACGAGTTCAAGGATCCAGAGATACCAGGCAAAGTTGTCTACCTGGATAACACATCAGAGAAAATTTTCTTGGTAACAGAACATGATAGACATGCATATACTTGGAAGAGTGAATTGATTTTCCCTCCACCAAGATCCAATGTTTCCCATGGCCTCCAAAGGGTAGGATCATCCCAAGCTCAAAGGGTAGGATCATCCAAAGACCTAAAAGAGAGAGACATCAAGCACATAGGCAACAAAGAGATGAACCTGATTTTCCATTGCTTAGACCCCGAGAGCACACAAGAACCCTTAGACCCACTCAAGTGATCAAGGCAATGAAGAATTATTTTGATGGATCAAGAGATCCTTATGATCATGGGGCTGAGTTCAAACAAGTGTTAAGAGCTGAACAGGTTGAGGATTTGTTCACCCAGTAGGAGGCATTTGGTTTGACTCTTAAGGGAACTGCCTTGGCTTGGTTTCAACCACTAACTCTCCCATGAAGGTAGTCCACATGCTTATTACTCAAAATCACCTGAACATAGTGAGATTTACCCGTATCAATATGAGGCACCACCTATGGAACAAAATTGGGAGCTTGAATACTCTAATGTCATGTACACAAATGCGAACCCTAGGCCCCAATTGAGACAAGTAAGACCACCAGCCCCTAGAGGATCTTGTTTCAGATGTCAAGGTGACCATTTCATTTGTGATTGTCCCCACCCACCATCTCGGAGTCAAGGACAGGCTATCACAATACAAGCTTTTTGTCCTGAGTGTGGCAAAGACCATCTCCCTAGAGATTGTCCAAGAAACCCCTCTAGTGCGCCCAAGATTACACCCATCAATGTGGTAGGCTTAGTGGTAGATTCAAGTTCAAGTAGTAGTAATGTGGCTCCTATACAAGCTGTCACTAGAGCACAAGCCTTAAAACAGGATACACCAGCAAAGCAATCGGAGTCGAGTGAATCAAGAGAACCTAGTAAGAGGAAAACAAGAACATGGAAGAATACTAGAGAGAAGGCCAATCGCAAGTGGAATAAAAAGTTATCAGAACTAGAAGAAAGCCTGAAAGAAGCAAAAACAAAGATAGAAGACATTGCATCGCAAAGTCCCTCGCATCCCAAAACTCCATCCACTCCACCTCATCCCATCCCACCACCCATTGTAAATAGACCACAACCAGGGTCTGTTCTTGCAGATCCAACCCCAGAAGGCTTGGACATGATGTTCAAGGCCTACCACGCTCGACTTCAAGAAGGGCCAATAGCTGCAAACCTAGACAAGAGTTACCCTAGAGCAGATTTAGAGATTGAACGGATGAAAATGTGCATGAAAATGGTAGAACAAGCTCAAGCCATACTTGAGACTAGTCAAAAGTTCAATCAGACAAACTCTGTCAAACCGGATTTGCATTTCCAAGGCTTACTAAAAAGATTAGAGTAGTTGGTAAACAAACCACAAGTTTCTTTACCTCCATAGGCTCAACCAGTTATTGAAAGAGGAAGCTCACCACCAATGGGAGCTTATGTTCCTAATTCTACGGATGTCGGAATATCTCCTTCACTTCAACAGTACTCTCAAGAGTTCTTGCGGGAAATACAAGAAGAGAAATAGGCCAAGGAGAAGGGTAATTCCCCTCCTATTCCTGAGATTGATGATCTTCATGATCAATTTCCCCAAGACATTCCATCCATTTACGGAGATCACGTGGAACAACAAGGAGATGAAAGATTAGATTCTGAATCTAATACCTTAGAAGAACTGCCTCAATTTCTAGGCCCATGGGAATCTGAATCTCTTCATATCAGAGCTCCCACACTACTGGTCAGACATGAAGACTCAGTGGTCCCAAGGAACACTAATGTCATGAAGAACACTAAGGTTCAATGTCATCTCACGGTAGAAGAGCTACTAAAAGCAAAACCTGAACTATGGGTTCATGTGAAGGATCAGGTTCCATAACTTGATTCCAAAATGACAAAATTAGGCTCTAAACAGAAAGTTCCAGAGATACCTCTCGATAAAATAGGAGACGTGTCAGGGTGAAGAAGGTAATACTTATCTTCCAATCACCTACCAAGGTTACACAACCAAAGCAATCATAGATTCAGGTGCTGGTGTTGTTATTGCGACCACCTCCTTGTGGAAGCAATGGGGCAAACCCACATTAAGACCAACTAGAATGAAGCTTCAAATGGCCGATGGTCATTTTGAAAGACCTCTAGGATTGCTTGAAGGGATAACTCTAACCAGTTGTGGTGTAGAGTTTGAGCATACATTTGCTATATGTGACTTTGAGAAAAATAATGTTTATGAGATGATCCTAGGAAGGCCCTTCCTACGACAATTGCAAGTAGTACAGGATTGGGGAACCAACTCCTTGTACTTACAACCACCAAGGTCAATTTGAAGGATTACTCCTTTAGAGATGTACCACACCTACAGTGGAATCCTATCCACAAAGCGAAAGAAGATTCCATCTCTCGCCAGGAGATAGACCAGTTAGGGACCCAACCTACACACCAATGATCTTTCCAGATGAGGAATTTGAACCTCATGGCTAGCCAAAAATCTTAGCCACCATGGACATTGCTATCAATGAAGAACAATGGACACCTCATTGTGATGAGGAGGGTTATGACATTTCAGTGTTCATGCGTCAACCCTTGCTAGAAGAATGTGACCCTAGTGATGTCATAGAAGAAGAAGAGAATGACGATGATCTAGAGTCCATTGTGATGGATAGTTGCTTTAACTCGGAAAAGCACTATTTAGAAGATGTAGGAGTGTTTAACCAAAAAGAAGAAGAACCTCTCACAAGTATTAAAACGATAAATTCAAAGGATGGAAGTGAGAGCAGTCAAAAGAAAAAGAAAAGAAAAGCTATGAAACAAGAAGAGGAGGAATCATTGTTTGAAGTACCAGAAAACTTCAAGAAATATGAAGTTGACGACCACAAAATTTTGGTACGAATGCCTAAGAGAGAGGCCATCATAGGAGAATCATATGATAATAAAGAAAAGACCAAGAAAATTGTAGTAACCATTGAAGAGAACGAAGAGAGATGCACATATATAGGAGATGACCTAAGTGCAGAAGAGATGGAGCTCGTAGCTCTATTAACGGAATTGTGTTTGCATGACACTATAGAGACTTGAAAGGGGTAAATCCAAGAATTTTCTCTCATACTATCCCCATGACTGCCGATGCCAAGCCCACCAAACAGAAGCCCTACACATATAATGATACATATGCAGCCAAAATAAAAGAAGAAATTGATAGGCTGATTCAAGTTGGATTCATCTATGAGATTGAGCATATTGAATGGGTGTCCCCCATTGTAGTGGTGCCCAAGAAGAATGGGAAGTTGCGAGTGTGTATTAACCTTAAAAAATTTAATGCCGCTACAATCAGAGATAGTTATCCACTTCCAATCACGGAACACCTATTGGAGCGTGTTGCAGCCAAGGAAGTTTATAGCTTCCTTGATGGATTTTCAGGTTACAATCAAGTAGCCATTGCCCCAGAAGATCAACACCAAACATCTTTTGCCACAGAGTGGGGAATCTTTGCATTTCGTGCGATGCCGTTTGGGCTCACCAATGCACCTGCAACATTCCAAAGGCTCATGTGTCATGTCTTCAAAGAGTTCTTATGAAAGAGCTTAGAAGTGTATGTGGATGACTTATGTGCTCATTCCCAAGAAAGAAGATTTCACATCCCTGAGCTCAGACAAATCTTTAACAAGTGTAGAGAATATCAAGTGTGTCTGAACCCAGAAAAGTGTGTGTTCATGGTGCGTCAAGGTAAAATCTTAGGTCATATTGTTTCTAAGAATGGAATCTCAACAGATGAAGATAAGGTACGAGCCATAGCAGAGCTGCCAAGGCCAAGGAATTTAAAGAGGTACAAGCTTTTATGGGCCATTGTGGATATTACCGTAGGTTTATCCACATGTACGCAATCATAGCTAGACCCCTTTATGCCTTTTTGTCTAATTTTGAGTGGAACGATGAATGCGAGAATTCTTTCAACGAACTGAAGAAACGTTTGTGCACAGCACCAATACTCACCACTCCTGATTGGAATAAACCATTCCATGTCCATGTGGATGCATCCAATCACGCCATAGGATGTGTGCTAGCACAACCCATAGGAGAAGGAAACTTAGATTTTCCCATAGCATATGCTAGTAGATAGCTCACCACAGCTGAACGAAACTATACCACAACTGAGCGAGAGGGCTTGGGCATGGTATATGCTGTGAAGAAGTTTAGACACTACTTATTGGCCAACAACTTCAAGTTTTTCACTGATCATCAAGCTTTGTTATATTTGGTTAATAAACCCTGCAATAGTGGGTGCTTAGTAAGATGGTTCCTCTTACTAATGGAATATGACTTTGAAGTTGTTGTCAGGAAAGGTAGAACCCACCTTCGGGTAGATCACCTTTCTCGCATCACTTCAGGAGATTCACCGCAAGGAGTGTCTGATGAATTACCCGATGCTTATTTGTTCAATTTAGAAGTTGTTCCTAAATGGGCAAATAAGTTGGTACCAGTCCTAACCTTCGGCCCTGCAAATAAGAATGTGAAAACATCACTAGAAGAAATTGTAAAATCACAAAAATATCACATATTGGCAGGAAGCATGTACAAACAAGATACTGAGGGTGTATTAGCTTGTTGTGTCGAGGATGATGAACATAGTAGTTGGTTGCAGCAAGCTCATGAAGGATTGCTAGGAAATCACTATTCTAAACAGCAAACATTGCAGAATCTGAAGCATTTAGGAGTGTATTGGCCTAGCATGGACAAAGAAATACATGAGTGGATTAAGAATTGTCTAATGTGCAGAGAGAGACCCCCAGTGGAGCATGCGACCCTTTATCAAGTGTCATTAATTCCAGATTGGAGTGCTCCATTGGTAGAGTTTATGAGGTCGGGAAGATTACCCAAAGAGGCTAGTCTAGCAAGAAGACGAAGCATGGAGCAAGAGGCTCAAGGCTATGCCTTAGTAGGAGAGAACCTATACCGAAGAGGCAAAGATGGTTACTTAAGACTGTGTGTTTATGAATCAGACTATTTAAAGGTCTTAGAGACTGCACACAGTGGTGTTGCAGGTGGACATTTTGGTCCTGACCAAGTGATCAAGACCATTCTATTCTCAGGATTTTGGTGGCCCACTCTTCATATGGATGCACATACCTATGTGAAGAAATGTGACACATGCCAACGTGCACAATATCCAGTTAGAAAAGATGAGATGCCTTTGAGGCCAATGATGGGAGGGCGTGCATTTTCGAAGTGGGGCATAGACTTCATAGGTCCTATTAACCCCCCAGCTAGAAACTCCCATGCAGAATACATTATTGTAGCCACAGACTACCTTACCAAGTGGGTAGAAGTGAAAGCCACAACAAAGAATGATGCTTAGACTACGGATAAGTTCTTATTCGAGAATGTGTTCACGAGATATGGGCTACCAATAGAGTTAGTGAGCGATAGAGGCAAACACTTCTTGAATGAGGTTATTGAAAATCTTCTCCAAGAATTCTTGGTGATACATAAGAAGTCAGCCCCTTATCACCCACAAGCTAACCGATAAGCCGAGAGCACCAATAAGATCCTCTGTAACGTATTGACCAAACTAGTAAATAATAAACGCTCTGATTGGGACAAACAACTTCATCATGCTGTTTGGGCTTATCGAGTTGCCTACAAAACGGTACTCAGCACCACCCCATTTCAGATGGTCTTCGGACAGAATGTTGTGCTACCATTAGATTTCTTAATCCCCGCCTTAAAAGTAGCACAAGAGCATGAGTGGAATGAACATGAATTGTCCTCTAGGATCTTTGATCTAGAATGCTTAGGTGAGACAAGGCTACGCGTGGCATCTATGCTGCAAAGAAAAGACAAAAGGCATACTTTGATGTACACATCAAAGATAAAGGATTGAAAGAGGGAGACCTAGTGCTGGTTTATACGCTAAAGCAACATGCCCGTAAGTTGGAAAAAAGAGGATACAGACCCATGATCATTAATAGAATTTCCACTAGCGGTGCGGTTCAGTTGGCTACTCTAGAAGGAGATATCTTGCCAAACTATATTAGTGGATGTAGAGTCAAGTTATACCAAGAACCTCTTATAGAGGATATGATTACGAGACTCAACACTGCTAAGAAGTGAAAAGAAGAGGAGTTAAGGGTCAAAGAAGAAGCATAGGCAGAGGCCAGAGAGCACATAAGGTGAAATAAGTTAAGGCGACTAGGCCTAGATGTCAACTCACAAGCCCCAAAATATCACATGGATATGTGCCAAAAATCAGGCATAGTAATTTCTCAAGTCATTGACCGACGTCGCTTTGTGACCATAGAAATAGGACAAGGAAAGGGTGCAAGGACTGTGAAAGCATTGATTGACTCAGGTGCAGCAAGTAGTGCATTCAGACTTTCCTACTGCCAAGACTTGTAGTTGAACATCAATCCCATAGAAGCTTATCTCATAGGATTGGGAGGTGTGGAAACCCCTTGTTTGGGCGAGGTGGAACTTCCCATCTACCTTCAAGATGTTCCAATGAAAGTCAAAGTGCTAGTGTGTCAAGATGAGAACCTTATAGAACCACTTGTCTTAGGACAAGATTCGATTTATGAGAATGCAGTCAACTTGAACCTAAGAAGTCAACTTCTTCAAGTTTGGGTCCAGGGACAATGCTTTACATTAGAACTAGAAAATGGCAGGCTCACAAATCCAGATGTCATATCTTGTAGTTCTCCTAGGACTAATCTTAGCAAAAGAGATGTTGCATGCATCAAAAGCTCTAGGTCGCAGGAGAACTCAATCATGGAAGAACAGGCTCGAAGACAAGTAGACCCCTCCTCTAGTGCAAGGACGAAGGCCGCCACTACAACTCAACCAACAAAGCAAGCACAACAGAACACGACAACTGCTATATCAAATAGACAACGAGATTTACAAAGGAAAGTAGTTCCGGGCATGAGGCAGATCTGGGTATGCAAAGGAGAGCAACCACCAGCCTTACCCCCACAAATCCCACTCAGGCAAGCCAACCAGGCCAGAAGACGAAGGAAGAAGCTTGGACAAGCTCAACCACAAGGTATCCGACAAGTTTGGGTGCCTAAGAAATTAGTTGTAGCTCAACAAGGGCGATTACAGATGTGGGTACCTAAGAAGCTCTTACATCCACAACAACCTATGTTCTCCCACATGCGCAAGGTCTCAACAAAGAAGCCCCAAAGAGAAAAGGTTAAGAATCGCATATAGAGATCAAAAGAAGATCAAATCACCTCTTCAACAATAGTAAGAAGACGTGCAAAAAGGGTATGGGTTTGGAAGCCAAAAGTACAAGTAGCCTCCACCGAACCAAAGCGCCCACCACACTAGATACCACAGTTTGGAAAGCATCCAAAGAGGAAGACGCCTAAAGTGATCTCTACAGCACCAAATGTTTTTCTAAAATGGACCCCAATAAGGAGGATTACATCATTTCGAGATCCAATGGATACCTCCACCAAAGCCGGCATCAACAACTACAAGTAACATCAAAAGCCTCGAGGAGCGACAACCATGTGCTTCTTGCACAACCCTGTCTTTTGCACCATTGAGGTCATGCACTTCCAAAGTATGCATTAATATAGGGCCACATTACATGGTCGTGCATAGACACATTTGCGAATCCCATGCACAAGAGCACATTGACATATGTCCACTATTTTTTCTCTGATACTAACATCTCTCTTCTTGTTTTGTGACATTGTTCCAAAAAAGAAAAAGAGAGAGAGAGAGAGAGAGAGAGAGAGAGAGAAAGAGTAGAAAAAGAGAGAGAGGGAGAGAGCTTGTTCCCAGGTTTGGCTCATGGGACATGAATGATTCATGCTTAGTTGAAGATGGAACCATTGATTGCTGGGCTTGGATAGAAGTATGTCTCAGCTAGTATATGCTATCATTGCGGCCTTATCTGGTAGATGTCAAGCACTTGGTAGTAACATGGCATCCACAACTATTGTTTCCTCCTACCATGGTAGGAGTGAAGAGCTTGAAGGAGTGCAACTTGAGTGATGCTTAACTACTGCATGTACGAGAGCATCCAGGAAGATATTTGCAAGGGGTAGTTCTGGTACCCTGCAACTCTTTGTATGTATACTGGATGAGAAGACTCCTGCGTATGGTGAGCTAAAGAGAATATGTGAAACTAAGCTTGGTGTAGTTACCCAATGTTGTTTGCCAAGGAATATAAAGAAATTCAATTCTCAATATTTGGCAAATGTTGCTTTGAAAAGAGGAGACAGGACCAGGCACTCATAAAATTTTCATCAGTGGACCATCAACATGCACATTCATCAACAATGTTCCATCCCAAAGGCCGAGTGTACAACACAAAGAGATGAACATCGATCGATCTTCTTCATGGTAAGTATCTTTACTCTGGAAACACCATAACCATGATAGCTTAGGAAACCTCTTCATCGGCATAACCTTGAGCACTTAGCTCAAGACCCCCAATTTTTGCCCCATACTTCTTCCGATGCATTTTCCAAGTAAGCATGCATAGGGATACATTACAAGGCCATGCACAAGGCACATATTTTCCTCAACCCGTGTACGAACACACTTACCCATCATCCATTATGGGTTATGAGTACTTGGCATAACTACTATGAACATCATCTTTGGACGATCTGAGGTCATCAATGGAGACCCATAACGACAATATCATGCTGGATTCCAAGGCAGAAGCACCTACCAAGGGACTACAATGTGCAAAGGCTCGCAGTGACAAATGAAGAATCGGACAACCAACCTTTCCACATTTGGAAGAGAGATGGCTCTCGTTCTTCTGAATGGACACTCCCTCTCAAAGCAACCTGGAACAACCATTACAACAAGGGTCTGTCAGGGACGACAGACTCGAGAGGGGGGGGGAGTGTTGAAGTTGAAGGTCAAGGACAAAGCATAGGAGCAAATCAAAGAGGTGAACACCCAAGAAGAAGGAGCAAGTAGGGAGCTCCAAGAAGTGTATGTCAAATTTTCAAAAGAAATCCCCTACAATAATAGTGATTTTCATCACTAAAAACCATTGTAAATACCATTTTCTATTTTTGTAACTCCATTTTGTTCAAGCCGAGGAGTCCTCAAGCTTGAGGAGTATTAGAAGTATCATCCTACCAATTTTCATAATTTTTAGACTTCATTTGAGCCCTCAACTAAGCCTTGGAACCTAATTTTTAACTAGGTCGGACACTAGGTCTGGACAAGACCAAAACTAGTCAAAAAACTATAAAAAGAGCTAGAGTGCTCATTTTTGAGGTTAGCTTGATAGAGAATAGAGCTTTTGTAAGAGAACTCTTCTCCAATCTAAGCTTTCCATTGTTCCCCTCTTTGATCTTACCGTGTGCACGTGTGTGTATGTGTATGCATGTTTGTGTGCTTTCACTCACGCACTTGTGCCTTCACTTGCTTGTGGTCTTCATACCGGTCCTCACGTCTCCGCGGATTGACAAGTAAAGGAGGTGGTGCTTACGCTTGAGCTACAGTGTAGTCATTCCCGAGATGGAAGTAGGAGCCCACGGGCAAGAACCATTAGGAGAAGAATGTAGGACACCTAGAGGGAAATCGATATTGAAAAGAATATTGAATCTAGAATGGATCCCTTAGGATAACAGAAGCATTGAGTTATTCTTGAATAGGGACACTAATGAAGCATTTTGGAGATATAGAATGGAATAGCCTAGTGAAGTAGGTTCAATCACAATTTACGAATTCAAAGACCCTAATATGCCTGGAAAGGTAGTATACCTAGACAACACATCAGAATGAGTGTTTGTAGTGTCTGATCATGCAAGACAAGCTTATGCGTGGAGAGGCCAGTTGGTGTTCAAAAACATGTGTACCTAAGTCAAGAAGACTCAAGGACTTGTGCCAAAGAGACTATACCTCATTTGCAACACAACTGCATATAGTGGGAAATTGACACACGCTTATATGTCAATCCGGTCAAACGACCTAACCAAGTGTATGAAGACATGTGCACACATGATGGAAAATCAAGTGGTTCAGCTGATATGCATGAGAAAAGACTAATCTACCACTCAAACTCATTGAAAGACTGAAAGTGTCTGCCGAGATACCTCTGACAGTATTTTTCAGTAAATCAAGGATTTCTCCCAACTCCGAACTCCGAATAAAGTCAATAGTATTCGTTTCGAAGCTCTCGAGGATACGCATCTACTGGAACTGGTTTCATTCGATTCTGACAACTGTGCTTCAAGTTATGACCAAAATAGTGAATGGCGGGAAGCACCCACACTCACGCCACAACTCCTACAAGCTCACTCACACACACTACAGTAGTTCAAAACCAGTGGGGAGGGGTAGACAACAGTTCTACACACACATTCCAAGCATTACACACACATAGAAGATCAAAGAGAAGATGGAAATCTGCAAGAAAGAGACAAATTCGAGATTTCAAAGCTCTCCTTGTTCACAATAGCAAAAAGTCCCTACAAAGAGTCACAAAGTGACTTATATACATGTGCCCTAAGTTTGGTCCTTTCACACAAGAGACTGGCACTTTATTACTAAAAAGTGAAATTCCTACTAATTTACAAGAGATATTTTACAACAAGTTGAGATCATGCAACTAGAGGACTCCTCTAGTGCATTTACATAGCTTGAGGGAATTTCCTAAGACTTCGAAGAAGAAAATTTATGTCCATGAATTTGAAAATTTTGGGGCTCTTCTTTTATGCTTCTCTGCTCTGCAACACTCTCCCCCTCTTTGTTTCTATCGTCCCTTGACAGGCTTTAGCTTCTCGTCGGCTGCTTGCTTAAGTCTTCTGAATACACGCACCCAACGATCAAAGCGGCAACAAGGACTGTCAGAGAATTTGTTATTTTATCCGTTGTATGTCCTTTGCTTCTGTTTGCCCCTTGATATCCCGTACATCACAAATTTGGGTTGCTGCATTCAGCCGGGCTGCCACGCACGCCACTAGTGGCTAAGAATGTGTTGTTCTTAGTCACCCGCTTCAACTTTTCCGCCTCTGCCCCTTTCTAACTTTTGGTCTTCTGATTTTTCCTGGTTACATACATCTGACCCTATTGTATTGTTCTAAGCCTGTTTACTTTGTTGACAACGCACGCTATCAGCGGAAGGATTATTACCTGCCAAATATCTTCTTGCACTTCTTCATGTATGCTTCCTCGTCCTGGTCCGTCCTTCCCATGAAATGTCCTAGTTCTGATTGTTCTTTAATTCCAATCCTCAGGACCTGGATGTTTAGCGTTGTTGCCTGATGTGTGCCCCTACGGGGCTTTGGGCAGAGGGTGGTTCTTTTGTATTATGATCTTCATTCTTTATTGGGTAATTTTTGACTTTGATCTTCTTCTTCTTTTCTTCTTGCTCGATTCCCCTTCCGCACGTCCCTCCTCCTGAACTCTGTCGTCCTCGACAGGCTTTCTGTGGCGACGTGAATATGTTTGTATGGCTGCTTGCTCTCTTTGATTCATCAAATTAGCGTGACATAGCATAAATTCTTTCCACTGTTGGGACTTGACTCCATCCTCTGGCGATTGTCGATGATCCGCAAAAAAGCTAGTTTCATAAGCTACCAGGCGTGCATTAAGGTTCGAAGTCATCTTTATAAAAATTTCTGAATCTATTTCCAAGAAGCTGATGAAAAATGCCTCTTCAAATGTCTGCATGTATATGCTTGGCAGAAACATTAGTCGTGAATAATAAGCCATGCGTGCTAAGCGGCTCGGAATGGTAGAAAGATAAAAAATGAGTGCGTCGGATCCTTGCGTAATGCTGCTGAAATTCAAAAAGGTATATTTTGCATGCTGGAAGACTTTGATTACAGTTAAGAGCATGCTGAATATCTTATTAGTCATTTTCACTGCTAAGTCCGGGACAATCGCATATCTTGCAATCCAAAATTCCATTGTTTTTACCATATATTATGCCGTTGGTAGGTAGTTATTTGGCGGACTAGGTAACAATGGATAATTGAGCCATTGATTATTGATGCTTCCCTGGTGCTGACCTTCCCAAAATTGTGTCCAAGAGCGTCTGCGGGGTACGGGACAATATGATGGATTGACTTGAAGCACGTATGGTGAAGCTTCCCATTGTACCCGTAGTGTGGGATTCTTTTCCAAAATTTGGCATCTCCATATAGGATCAACCTTCTCGAACTCCTCTTGAGTATAATTGAAAGTGTTCTTGGAGAACTGGAGGTTGTTATTAGGCTCTTGATTAGTTATTGTCCTTATATAATGCCGCGTTTGTTCTTTTAGGAGACCGTATGGTACATTAAAGGGCTTCAAAATTTGCTCCAAATGTTTTCTTTCTATTTGGGACTCTTTCATGATGTGGATGATTTGATCTTCGAATTCAGCACTGAGCTGGGACACCAGTAGTGCCCTTTTCGGTCGGCTCAGTTCTGCAATGTCCCGAGTATTATGTTCAATTTGGACCTCCTGTTCCTCCCTTAGTGGCGAATGGTATAAGGGGGGAGAGAGAGGGCGTACCTCAGTCTCCTCAGTAGCTTCAGCGGATTTTGGAACTACTAGTGTCCCCTCAATGTCCTTGTGTGCTAGTTGATCCTGTAGTTGTTTTATCATCTCCTTTTTTTGCTTAATTTCTTCCTGTGCTTGCAAAATTGTTTCCTTATTCTTTTGGATCTCCTCTTCCACTATCGCGAGTTGATCTGTATCTTCTTTACAATGCAGTAGGTATCTATTTTCGGCTTTCTTCCATTTGGTTCTAAGAGCGGCGGTGTCTTCCATGTACCTCTTTTCCCATTCGGCAATGGTGGCCTGCTCCTTTTTGAGTTGATCTTCATACTTATCTAGCTTTTCTTCCAAGTCTTTGATATCCTTTACTGGGCTTCCCTGAATTTCAATGGGCTGATCACTTAGAAGAGCTATCATGAGCTCCTTGTTTCGGTTCCTTAGTTTTTCTGCCTCTTCCATGGATACTTTTATTTGTGATTCTAGTATTTTATTTCTTGCCTTTATCCGCGTTTTCTCGGCCTCGCTAGCTTCAATTTTCTTTGTTAATTCTTGTAGTTGTGCTTTCAATCCTTCATTTTCCATGGCTATAGTTTTGCATTGTTGCTTGAACTCTTGAACTTCATTTTGTTTCGGTTGTACTTGTTCTCTAGCAATGTTTAATTCTGCAGAAAGACGCTTACTCTTTTCTTGAAGCTCATGCTTGTCCTGCATCGCTTGATCATAGTCTTCATCAGCCTCAATCATTAATTGTTGTGTGTCCAGTGCAGTTTTGATCATGTCTTGTACGATAGGCTTGAGTTGAGCGATGTCGACATTCAGCCATGTCTTTGGTATGCTTGGAGCTTCGCCAGTTTGCACATCTTTGCCTTGTTCTACATCGATGGTTTCATTGTGGGGCTGTCGAATTTGTAGTTGTATTTGTGGTTCTTTTTCTTCTTCATTCAAATCAAGAACTTTTGTGGCACTCCCTTGAAATGTGACATCCATGGGGGAGGGTTCTGCCACGATCCTATTGGTGTGAAGGGTTCTGCTTCTTCTGTTGTCTCATCTTGAGGCTCTTTCATTGGCATCTTGATTGACTCTTCCCTTGAAAGTGTTGCCTCCCTGATATGAATAGTGGAACTTTCATTAAGTTTAATCACATGTGCTCCTTCATTGTTGGCTTCTATTCCTTCGGTGTTCAACTCTGGGTGGGTAGAGTTGTTGTCCACTTTTATGTCTTCTTCTTCTTCATTGTAGTTGACTGCATTCAATTCCTCCCATTGTCCATCATCCTTGGATTCACTCTAAATATCCACATTCAACAATGAGTTGTCAGGTTCTTCTTGTGCATCCAAAGATGAGCTTGAATTATCCAACCCGATTTCTCTGTATCGGTGTACTTTGGTGAGTTTCCTTTTCACTTGCATCTCTTAGTGGGCCTGTTGATAATGGTGCCCTTGTATTGGTAATTGAATTGCCCTTCTGTATATTGATGCGTTTCTTCCAGGGCCCTAGTTAAATTCCTCTATAATTGGCCTTTGCTCTTCAATCATTGTCTTTGGAAGTACGTGTGTCCTTTTTGTGGCTGGAACTTCCTCTTCTACCTGCTTGACTTCCCTGAGCCTCTTCGTGCCTCTCATTCTGGGTTGAGAGCTAGTTTTTGCTTCTTGAACCATTTTGACTCCTCTTTTCTTTTTTGGTACTGTCGTGATTTTTACATATTTTGCCATAGAAGCTACTGATGGCATTTCTTGCAGGTGCTCTTTAATGCCTAAAGCATGGTTAATTAATATTGTTAGAGCTACGCTGCCATTGAGGAACTTTTTATTATTCCATTGTTTCTTTGCTTCGAAGAGTCTTTCCTGTATGTAAAGAGTCTGATTGATTTGATTTCCAATCTGCTTGATTGCATGTGAGAGTAGTTGGACAATTATCTTCTGAGGGGTCGTATATCGATGCATGTTTGGGAAGCAGAAGTGCTTGTGGATAAGTCTGACTTCTTCTTCTATGTCCGCTCTATTGATATCCAGGAATGTTTTGGTTTTTGTGCCTCGACTCTCTTCTTTCACTACCGTGGTTCCATCTTTTTCCCATCCAAAAGCTTCCTTAATCAAGTCATGCGTAAACTAGATGACTACCCATTCGCCTACTTTATCCATCACTCTAGCCTCTGGTACCAATGGATCATGCAGTGTTGGCTGTAATGTGTTCATGACGTGTGTGCACCTTTGAAAGTCGAGCTTATAGATTGGTAACTCAAAATATTTATGAATGCCCGCTTTCTTCATAATGGCAATAGTAGATGGGATTTCATGCAAAATTCTGAAGTCTTAGGACATGATTGGAAATTGATGATCTGTATCCATTATTTTGATATTTTCCAGGAAAAGATACTCCCCAATCGATTGATCTTCTCTGAACCAATGTCCCTTTGCTTTGGTGATACTCTGGAGTGGAAATTCCATTACCTCCTCTTGTACTATTGCTTCAGAATCTTTAGAAGCCATCTACACTTGTAAGGAAAAGTGCATTAGCTTCAATGGAAAGTATAGCAACTTGTATAGTGCATTGCAGTGAGTTGTTGTCGTTTCATCACTCCATTTCCCATGGTTCCATAGGTGAGATCTCTTACCACATCTTTTTATTTATTTTCTTGAAAGAAAACCAACGTTATTGTAGCCAAAGCATTTATTTATGTACATAGTATGGCCATTCCTAAGGGAGTTGAAGCTACGATCTAATCTCCATTGGAGAATGTGCACCACTAATTTTATCATGTACATCATGTGCTGAATGCTTGGCCTTGTAATGTGGCCCTATTATGCATACTTTAGGTGCATGTAATATTTCATGAGTGCAATTGGAATCTTTGCCGTTTTGATGGTCCCCTCCTTGCAGTTGCTTGGGTTTCCAAATCCATTTTGTTGTCATGATGTCCCGTGCCTTCTCTCTGGTCCTTCGAACTTCTTGTGTTCTCTTTGTATCTTTGAGTAGCTGATCAATAGAAGTGTTGCTCTTCATGTTTTGAGGATGTGTCTGCCTTGGCTTTGTAGTTTGACTGTTTCGAAGTGATGTATCCTATAGATTGCTTATCTCTTGCTTGGCGGCCTATCTGACCTTCTTGGGGATCCATATTTGCTGTCGTGCTTTCTAAGCTTCAATCAAAGACTTAGGAAGCCATATTTGCAAGAGTAGTGTTGTTTCAGATTTTTGTGATGCTGACTTAGTATTCTTCTTATTCTCCCTATAATTTGGTGATGACATTTCCGATTTCTGCACTTGATCTTTCCGTACCCATTTGAATTTGTTTTGTAAATGTCTGAATGTTGTGCTCCACATTGGTGATTCTTTGGTTGGATGAGAAGCTCCATGAGAGTTCGTTTCCTTATTGTCTAGCTGGTCATCAGCTGAATGAGGCGATTTGACCTCTTCTTTGGACATTTCAGGGTTTGAACTTTCTGCTTCTTCTAGATTGGTTTTTGAGGTATTAGGACTGGGATCAGGGTCCATTCCGCATTCTCGAGGGTTGTTGGTTGGAGTAAAGGCTTCTCTCCTAATAAACTAAAAATTTCCTTGTGCCCGATTTTGGCTGAAATATAGCCTTGAGCTAAGTGGATGCTCACTTCATTCTCAATGATCCAATCCTGCCCTAGGATCAAATCTTCTATTAAATCCTCATCTCTGCACACTAAAACTCATTGTTCCATGGAAGAATTTCCTAGGTGGAGGGATACGTTAGTGGTTCCCATGCATTCTATGATTTGACCTCCAATTCCTATCATCTGAGCTTTTGTGGGTGTCATCATCAGTTGAAGATCTTTTATGACCATATTACGTATGCAACTAAGTCCTGCTCCTGAATCTATCAATGCATCTATCAATTTGTACTATGTCATTCCAATCCCTAGGTTTAGGTAAGGTTGTGACCTGTAAGCTCTATTTGCATCAAATGTATGGACTTGGTAGTTAGCCATAGGGATAGGTTCCTCTCCTTGTAGATATCGTTCATCTCTTTGCTTAATCCATTCTTTCCTTTTCTTGATGCATTCTAGGGCTTCTTGTCGTGCCTCCTCTCTAATCCGTTCTTCTTCTTTCTTCCTATTTTGAACGCCTACTAGAAGTGCTAACATTTGATCCGTCAATGGCTCCATGAATCGTTTAACTCTGCATCCACTTATGTAGTTAGGAAGAATGTCTCCATCTAGAGTGGCTAGATTAACTACTCCGCTAGTAGAGATCCGATTGATTATCAGATGTCCATATCCTCGTTTTTGTAGCTTCTTGGCATGTTGTTTTAAGGTGTAAACCAGGACCAGGTCTCCTTCTTTAAGTCCTTTGTCTTTTATATGTGCATCATAGTATGCCTTTTGTCTTCTCTTGGCTGCATAGATTCCTGCCACTGCTTGTAACCTTGTTTCATGTAGCTTCTCAATTTGTTCTAGTTGTTGGGATAATTCATGTCCGTTCCATTCATACTTTTGGGCTACTCTCAAAGTTGGGATTAAAAAATCAATTGGCACAATTGCATTCTGCCCATACACTAAATTGAATGGAGTAGTTCCAATAGCCGTTTTATATGCCACCGGGAAGGCCCAAATTGCATGATGCAATTGTTTGTCCCAATCAAACCTCCCATTATTGTCAATCTTTGTCAATACTGTACATAATACCTTATTGGAACTTTCAGCTTGACCATTGGCTTGGGGATGGTATGGGGCTGATTTTTTGTGGATCACTAAAAATTTGTTCATTAGGGATTCTATTACTTCGTTAAGGAAATGCATTCATCGGTCACTCACAATCTCAATTGGTAATCCGAAGCGAGTGAATATATGCTCAAACAGGAACTTAGCAGTGGTTTGAGCATTGTTCTTTCTAGTGGCCTTTGCTTCTACCCATTTTGTCAAGTAGTCAGTGGCTACTATGATGTACTCAGCATGTGATCCTTTGGCCGGCAGGTTAATGGGTCCTATGAAGTCAATACCCCATTTAGAGAATGCTCTAGCACAAACCATAGGTCTTAATGGCATGTCGTCTCTCAGAATTGGGTATTTAGCTCTCTGGCATGTCTCGTAACTTCGTACATATGTTTCCGCATCCATATGTAGAGTTGGCCACCACAAGCCAACGAAAAGGATCATTTTTACAGTTCTTTCGGCTGAAAAATGACCTCCTGTCGCACCTGCATGTGCCATCTCTAATATGGGTAAATACTCTCCTTCATGAATACATAATCGTAATTGGTTGTCTTTTCCTCTCCTAAACAAGTTTCTTCCTATGAGAACATAATCCTTGCTCATCTCCTCGAGGGATCGTTTTCTTGCCAAGCTCACTCCTTCCTCATGTTCTCTTGTCCTGAGAAATTTTACTAAAGTTTGACTCCAATTGGGTGCTATTGTGGAGAAAGGTATGGACGTATGATCCTCGGGGATTGTCTCCTGACATTCTGCACAATTACTTACATAGTCATGGACATTCTTGGGCATATCAGGCCAGTATACTCCTAACCTCTTTAATTCCCTGATAGTTCCATGAGTCCCTTGGTGTGTTCTCCACTTGTTCACATGTGCTTGTTCGATTAGCTTCGTTTGTTCATCTTCCTCGACACATCTTAGCAATACCCCGTTGGGTTCCTTATAGTACACGCTTCCCGCAATGATATGCAAGTTCCTTGATTGTAAAATTTCCTTTTTACTTCATTTATTAATGGAGTGTTGTAGACCGTGAGTGAGTATAGGAATTAATTTCTCTACCCACTTTGGACAAACTTCCAGATTGAACAAATAAGTATCTGGCAGATCATCGAGTACTCCATTTGGTGGTTCTCCATGTGTTAACCTTGAAAGATGATCCGCCCTCACATGGGTGTTTCCCTTCTTTACTATCACTTCAAAGTCGAACTCCATTAATAGTAGGAACCATCTTACCAATCTTCCCGTGTTGCAAGGCTTATTGACTAGGTACAATAGAGCTTGATGGTCTATGAAAAACTTGAACTTGTTGGCTAAGAGATAGTGGCTAAATTTCTTCACTGCATAGACCATTCCTAATCCTTCTCGCTCGGTAGTGGTATAATTCCTTTCCGCTTCATTTAGTTGTCTGCTTGCGCCAGCAATTGGATGATCTAATTTTCCTTCATCGCTTGGTTGGGCTAATATACAACCTATTGCATAATTAGATGCATCAACATGAATATGAAAAGGCTTGTTCCAATTTGGCATTTTCATAATTGGGGCCGTGCTAAGCCTCTTTTTCAACTCATTGAATGCCTTTTCGCACTCTTCTGTATAAGTGAACTGAGTTAAGAGACCATACAGGGGCTTGGCGATTATGGCATACATGTGGATAAATCGACGGTAATATCCACAATGTCCCATAAATGCTTGCACCTCTTTCGCATTCTTTGGTCTAGGAAGTTCTAAGATGACCTTAATCTTATCCTCATCCGTGGATATTCTATTTCTAGAGACTATGTGTCCTAGGATTTTTCCTTGTCTCACCATGAAGACACATTTTTTTGGGTTTAGGCAAACTCGATACTGGCAGCATTTATTAAATATCTTCCTCAACTCAGGAATATGATCTGGTCTTTGATTAGAGTATGTACATAGGTCATCTACATACACTTCCATGCTTTTTTTCAAAAATTCCTTGAAAACATGATGCATCAATCATTGGAAAGTAGTAGGTGCATTAGTGAGTCCAAAAGGCATCACTCTGAAAGCATAAACTCCCCATTCGGTTGCGAATACGGTCTTATGTTGATCCTCAGTAGCAATAGCTTCTTGATTGTATCCCGAGAATCCATCTAAGAAGCTGTATACTTCTTTTCCTGTTACTCTTTCCAATAGATGGTCCGTAATGGGTAATGGGTAGCTATCACGTATGGTGGCTGCATTGACCTTTTTCAAGTTAATGCACACTCTCAATGTTCTGTTCTTCTTAGGTACAACTACTAGTGGTGATACCCACTCGGTCTGTTCTATCTCATATATGAATCGTGCCGCTAGTAGCTTGTCTATTTCTTCCTTAATTTTCGCTGCATAAACCTATGTATGTGCATCGTTCTTCTCCGTCTTCCACTGTTAGTACAATATTTTTTGTTTGTTCTTTGTTGTCGTATGCTTCTCCGTCTCGAGCCTCTCGTTTAGGCATCTGAATGGCTATTTTTCTTTCCTCTACTTTGTATCTTTTAAAATGTTCAGGGACTTCGAACAGATTTGGATCCGGTCCTGTCTTGCTCATGTCCTCCGCTTGCTTCTCTACCATGGGAGCAGCTTCGATTGCTAAGATCTTTGTCAATTCTTGTCCCTATTTGCTTTTAACAGTGTCTAGATAACTCTCTTCGGAGTTGAATTCTGGTTCCATTTCTATACTCTCATACTCCTCTTTCCATTCTTTTTCCAAGACTTCCCCTTCTTCTACTTCTTGAAGGACAACCACATAAAAATTTACATCATAGCCTTCCTCATCTATGCACTCGTTCATTGTCAAGACTTCCTCATTCACACACACATCTAAGGTTGCTAGGATTTCCATCCATCCATGTGGTTCAAAGGTCTCATCTGGAAAGATTTGGGGCATGTACATTGGGTCCTCTACTGGTCGGTAGTTAGGATGTCCTATCGGCCATATCTGTCTTTTGTCATCTTCTTTCTTGGCTTCCTTACACATCCATAACTGAGCATCCTCGTGTATCCATGATTGATCACTTGATCCAGCACTATGAATGGATAGGTCATCTTCCTCATTGTGTATGGGATTCCATTGTAGTGGAGGGACATCTCTATAGGAAAAAGTGTGCAAGTTTATTTTAGTGGTATTTCCTTGATGTTGTAGGTACAATGAATCTCTTCCCCAATCTTGTACTACCCGCATTTGTCTCATGAAGGGTCGTCCTAATATCATCTCGTAATTATTAGCCTTAATGGCTAGTGTGTGTTCAACTTCAACCCCATAGGTAGTCAATTTGACTCTTTCCAGTATTCCTAAGGGTTCCACATGACCGTCTGCTAATTGGAGCTTCATGCATGTGGGTCGTAAGGCAGGTTTTCCCCATTTCTCCCAAATCTTTTTGGTGGCGATTCCTACACCAGCTCCTGTGTCTAGTATAGCCTTGGTCATGTACCCATTGTAAGTGACAGGTAGGCATGTGTTACCTTCGTCTCCTTCGCTAAATTCTCCCACTTTATCAACTGGAATTTGTATTTTAGTTGAGTTTCCTTTTCCCTTAACTTCTTCCTCCTCCTTCTCTTGCCCTAATTCCATTTGGCTGGCTATTTGTTTCCATAAATGCGGCTTAATTCGAAGTAGTTCTTCTACGGTCAGTTTGCATTGCACTTTTGTCTTCTTTAGTTCTGCTAGATTGTGTGAACTCTTTTCTGAGTTTTCTTTTCCCTTTCCATGCACCGTGGGTGCTCGTATTATCATAAACTCCTTTTCGTATTCTCCCATGTAATTAGGCAATGTTGAAATGCTCTGGGTTTCTTCTCTATTTCTGTCGAGTCTTGACACTTCCTCATATACTTCTTCTAAGTTGGGGTTGGGTTGATAGACTTCCACATCTAATTCCTCAAAAGGAGGCTTACTTACTCCATTCTTCTTCCATTGCTCTTCTCGGAGTCTATTCCATAATTCCTTTGGCCAATCGGCCTCTAAGTCCGGTATGGTTGACATAGGTTCATCCTGTGTTCTTATTTGCCCTTGCTTGTTGTCATTCCGTCTAAGTTCCTTATCCATGGCCCCGACATGTTCCTTATATTGATTGTCTGGTATTCTCGTCTCTGGAAGGGCTGGAATAGTTTTTTCTAGGGTAGCTTGTGCAACCTCTATAAGCTTTCGACATAATGCAAGCCTTTCTTTTTCTAATTCTCCTTGTGGGTAAAGTTTTTCGTGTTGTTCTACTTTTGGTCCCATCTTAATTCTAGCCTGGTAAGCTTTCAACCACATGTCTAGGTCGTCGGATTTTGGTTCAGCTAAAATGGATTCTGGTTGCTCTACCTCTTGGATAGGTGATGGAATGGGGACTTCTTTCTGAATTTCCTATTCTTTTTGTTCTTTCGTATTTCTAGTTTGTTTCTTATTATCCTCACTTTTTTTTTTCATCCATTTATCTTTGATTTTTTCTCTTCTTTCCTTTCATTTTTGTGCTTTAATGTTCTGGGTACTCTCACCTAGATCCTCAGAATCTTCAACGATTTGAATCTTGGGGCTTACCGTTCTTTTGCTTCCCCGTTCCTACTCTGGTTGTTTTCCTATTCGTTCTTTTGTTTGAGCTCTAGTAATGGCCTTTAAAGGTACTGTATATTCCTTATCACTTCCAGATGCTTCTATTACATCAATTACGTTAATGGGCGCTGTGTCTTGGACTTTGGTTGGGTTCTTAGGGCAGTCCCTTAAAAGATGTTCCTTTCCACAATCATTGCAATATCCTTCCCAAGTCCTAGGTGGTGGGGGATTGTAAGGTCGAGGACATTCTCTAATGAAATGGTCTCCTCCGCATCTATAGCAAGGTCCTCTCGGCACAGGTGGTCTAATAGGTGGTCTCGTGGGTAGTTGTACTTTAGGTGCAGTATACATCAAGGTTGCTACCTCCGTTCCATAAACTTGATCATATCCTTCATAGCCATAATAAGTCGAATGGATAATAATAATAATAATCTCTTGAGGATAATAATCTCCTGAGGGCAGCTCATATCCATGAGTCATTGATTCCACATTGATCGTTGTTGATGCTGGCACTATGGCTCTTTCCAAATTTTCTTCTAATTGGGCATACTTCACAGGTACTACTTGTTGAGGTTGTGATAGTTGTGGTCCTAACACTGGTTGTGGTGGTGGATATGGTGCCTATTCATATGGTCTTGGTGCTCCTGCTGGTGTTGGATAGGGATTGTATTTGGGCATCTCTCTGCCCGGTTCTCTAGGTGGATATCCGTATGGTCGATACTGAGGTGGTTGTAAAGGGCGTGCTTGCCTATTGAATGGATAGTTCTATATAGTGTGGTTGGTGTATTTTTGTTCTATGTGGCAGTACAAGGCAGTCCCTTGTTGGTGTTGTCTGTTGTATGGACATGTCGGATGTGCACCAGTCCCTCCTCGCACACACATGTGGGTGGGGTGATCTCCTCCACATAGGCTACATCTTCGTAACATAGGCACTCTTTGGGCTGGGTGTTGGTAAGTTCTTTGTCCCTGGACTCCTAGTTTCTTTGCTAATAACTCTGCTAATTCTTCCATATTACTGGAGTTGGATGTAATGATACTCTGCGAATCTTCTGATTTAGTGGGGCTAAGCATGCTCTTGAGGTCCTCAGCTAGATTGTCTTCTAGATCAATGCATTCTTGAAGACATTCACTTAGGGTTTGTAGCCTCTTCACGTACACTAGTGTTCTTAGGGTTCCGTTCGTGAGTCCGTCCAAAAATAATGAAATCATTTGTTGCTGAGTGGGTCTCTCAGCAACTGGGCATCTATCCACATACTGATTGAATCTTCGAGCAGCTGTCTTCACAGTTTCATTTGGGTTATGTTTAAAACTATGGATTAAAGATGCAAAATTACGTTTAATCCCTCTCTTAGTAAATTCCCCAATGAATTCTTGAAATAATTGCTCCATGTTTCCAAACTAATTAGGATCTAATGGCTGGAACCAAGTCAAAGTCGTTCCTGTGAGGGTGAGCCCAAAAGACTCATACTGCACAAAGAAGTCGTCTACTTGTTCATCCCTTAGTACTTGTTTAAATTCAGCAATGTGATCGTAGGTGTAGCTCAAGTGTAAGCACCACCTCCTTTACTTGTCAATCTGCGGAGACGTGAGGACTGGTATGAAGACCACGAGCAAGTGAAGGCACAAGTGTGTGAGTGAAAGCACACAAGCATGCACACACATACACACACACGCACACGGTAAGATCAAAGAGAGGAACAATGGAAGGGCTTTGATTACAAAAGAAATCTATTACAAAACTGAAATCTACAAGAAGCTAACCCCAAAAATGAGCTCTCTAGATCTTTTTATAGTTCTTGGACTAGTTTTGGCCCTCTCTAGACCTAGTGTCCGACATAGTTAAAAATTAGGTTCTAGGGCTTATTTGAAGGCTCAAACAGAGTCTAAAAATTATGAAAATTGGTAGGATGATACTTCTAATGCTCCTCAAGCTCGAGGACTCCTCGGCTTGCACAAAATGGAGCTACAAAAATAGAAAATGGTATTTACAAAGGTTTTAGTGATGGAAATCACTATTTTTGTAGGGGATTCTTATGAAAAGTTGACATGTACTTCATGGAGCTCCCTACTTGCTCCTTCTTCTTGTGTGTGTCCACCTTTCTGATGTGCTTCCATGCTTGTGCTTGACCTTGAGTTCCAACACTCCCCTCCCTCTCGAGTATGTCGTCCTTGACAGACCCTTGTTGTAGTGGTTGTTCCATGTAGTGCTTTGAGAGGTAGTATCCATTCTGTATGAACAAGAGCCGTCTAACTTCCAAATTTGGCAGCGTTGGTTGTCCGGTTCTTCATTTGTCACTGCAAGCCTTTGCAAGTCATAGTCCCTTGGTATGTGCTTCTTTCGTGGATTCCGCATGAATGCGTCGTTGTGAGCTTCCAAAGATTGTGAGTTGCTCAAAAGAGGTTATCAAGATTGAGTTGGAGCAACAACTAGCTTCGAATTGCTTCCTAGGTATTGATGTTGCCCCCAGGATGTCCTCTAGCTCTTCTAAAGATGATGTTCAGAGTAGTCATGCCAAGTACTCATAACCCATAGTGAATGATGGGTAAGTGTGTTAGTGCATGGGTTGAAAAAATTATGTGCACGGCAATGTAGCCCTATGCATGCTTACTTGGAAAATGCATTGGAAGAAGTATGGTGCAAAAATTTGGGGTCTTGAGCTAAGCGCTCAAGGGTATGCTAATGAAGAGGTTTCCTAGTCTATCATGGTTATAATGTGGCCCAAGTAGAAGATTCTTACCATAAGAAAAGGTCAGTCGATGCGGATCTCTTCGTGTTGTACACCTTTCATCATGATGGACCATTGGTTGGTTTATCATTGTCGATGAATGCCTTGGTTGATGGTCCACCTAAGCATGACTCATTCATGTTCCATAAGCCAAATCTAGGAACAAGCTCTCTCTCTCTCTCTTTTTTTTTTTTTTGGAAAAAATAGCACAAAACAAGAACACAAAAGTTAGTATCAATAGAAATATTTGACATATGTCAATGTGCTCTTGTGCTTGGGATTCTCAAGTGTGTCTATGCACGGCCGTGTAATGTGGCCCTATATTAATGCATACTTTGGAAATGCATGACCTGAATGGTGCAGAAGACAGGGTTGTGCAAGGAGCACATGGTTGTCGCTCATCGAGGCTTGATGTCACTTGCAGATGTTGATGCCATCTTGGTTGGAGGTATCCATTGCATGTCGAGATGACAACGGATCATTCCTCCTTATAGGGATCCATTTGAGAACGGTCTATGACTGGGTAGTGATCACCTTTGGCCGCTTCATGTTTGAATGATTTCATGAGGGTTTGATCCATCGTGGTTGGCTCTTTACTTTGGTGGATGCTACCAGTACTTTCGTCTTCCAAACCCATATCCTTGCAGAAGAGGTTCTTTGATCTTTGTTGGAGCTCTATGCTTGATTCAGTCCTTTACCTCGCCTTGGTGTCTTTGTTGTGCAGGTTGTTGCCTTGAAGTCCCCCCCTGGATTTTTTCTGAGGTTAGGCTTGATTGTTTGGGATCCTTGGATTGGAAGTGGTCTTTCTTGAGGATAATTCATAGAAGGCCTAGACCATAGATTTTGAATTGTAGTGTGAGGGGGCTGATTTTGTGCAAGGGCTTTCTTTGGTACCCATATCATAGTGCGATTCGATTGAGCTCTAAGTAATTTCTTGGCCACCCAAATTTGCTTGACATTACCAAGAAAATGTGATTTGTGTTGCTTGATGTAAGGGTCTTTTGGGCCTTTGATGTGAGTTTTTTGAGAAAACTCATCTTTACATGGGAAATGCAACAAGGGTTGATCTTCTATACATACATCAGGCTTATGCAAGGGATCAATGGGTTGTGTGGTTTGAGATTGATCTAGAGATTCATCGAGACATTTATCCTTATTACACATACAATCCCTAGGTGTACAAATGGGTGATGGATTGTCATGATTCACCCTAGAGTCGACATCATTTTCCAGATCAGTGATACAAAGCATTGGTTGATCATCTCCTTCTTGATCATATGAGTGTAGATCATCCCTGCTTATGGTTTCATGAGGGCAATCCAAATTTACAGGAAGAGAGGATCCTTCCACATCCCCCAAACACTTGGAGTCCTCCATTTCTCCATTCTCTAAGGTTTCCTGTGATTTACTCAAAGAAGGATTAGATTCAAAAACATGAGTAGAAAGAAAAAAAAAATTATGAAAAGCACACTCTTTGGAAAGATGATTTTGCCCCCAATTATCATAAGGCGGATAGTCATTAGGATTTTCCATTGACAAATATGTAGAAGCAGGGGTAATAGGTGGAGAAGACTCCTCAAATTCTTGATGATTTTGTGTAATGAACCTTTGGGTTCCAATGATCAAGTCTTCATCTATACAATCCATGACAAAGAATGTTTCGAAAACTTGCATATCATCCACCATAACAGGCAACACAACTTGACCCATGCATTCATAATGTTCATCATCCATGAGGATAGAAGAATGAGTTGTTGGTTGAATGTTCTCAAAAATGATGGTCAATAGGTCAATATGAATTAAATTCCACCCACAATGAGGATTGATATATGCACTCAACCTTCTATAGTCATATCCTATCCTGATATCCACAAAAGTATTATCATATTCTCTTGTTGGAAATAAGGATCCCACCCCCCTAGACATTTCCTCCATTTCCTTGACTCCTTGCAACTTTTCTCTAGATGTTTCACACTCATGTGAGATTATTTCACGCACTTCATGCTTATCTCCCTTCTCTTTTCCCATCTTAGCCCCCTTTCTTCTCTCTTTTGCTTTTTTCTTTCCCATGATACAATTTTTCTCCCCCTTGGTATTGCTCAAAAATCCTTTGGAGCCCCCTTGGTTTCCTAGTCCCACATGAGGCCCAACAAGCTATAGAGCTCAAAAAATGGACTTTGGATGAAAAAGTTATGTCAAATCAGGCTCCTGGGGGTCAAAACAGGCAAACAAGACCTTTTGGACAAAATCGCAATTTTGTGAAATCAAGAGAATCGCGATTTTGTGAACCTCAAGAGAATCGCGATTTTGTGAAATCAAGAGAATCGCGATTTTGTGAACCTCAAGAGAATCGCGATTTTCTGAACCTCAAGAGAATTGTGATTTTGTGAACCTCAAGAGAATCGCGATGCTGAGCAGAGAATCGTGTTTTTGAGAATCGCGATTCTGAACAGAGAATCGTGTTTCACATAATCGTGTCTTAGAGAATCACGTTTTCATAGAATCGTGTTTTCACAGAATCATGATTCACAAAATCGTATTTTCACAAAATCATGTTTTAGAGAATCGTGTTTTAGAGAATCGCGATTTTGTCTCAGAGAATCGTGGTTTTCAAAATTTTAGAGAATCGCGATTTTGACCAGAGAATTGTGTTTTCACATAATCGTGGTTCACAGAATCGTGTTTTGAAAATCGCGATTTTGTATCTTGGATGAAAATCGTGTTTTTTAGAGAATCGTGTTTTTGGAGAATCGTGTTTTAGAGAATCGCGATTTTGTCTCAGAGAATCATGATTTATGAGAATCGCGATTTTGAGCACAACCACAGAATCGCAATTCTGAGAATGACCACAGAATCGTGATTCTTTGAGCAAGCTTTTAGGCGGGAAATAGAAAATCGTGATTTTCAAAAAAACGCGATTTTCATCACAGAATCGCGTTTTTTGGCGGGAACTTCAAATTTTTGAGCATCGAGTGATGGCGAGCTCCGTATGAGCAGAAAATCATGAAAAACACAAGCACTTGTTCTCCCTTGCACTTCCTAACTCCTTCCCACACAATAATGCATGAAAAATGGTATGAAAATGGTGAAAATGCACTAAAAAACAAGAAATTTCTATGAAGAAGAAGATGGAAGAAGGTGGAGATGATGATGATGAAGAAGAAAAATCAGAAAATGAACAAAAATGACAGTTTTTTTTTACCTTCCAACGTCGCAAATCTACAATCTTACCATCACAACGCTCGTCCTCGAAGCTCTCTCCCCGGCAACGGCACCAAAATTTGGTGTAGCTCAAGCGTAAGCACCACCTCCTTTACTTGTCAATCCGCGGAGACGTGAGGACCGGTATGAAGACCACGAGCAAGTGAAGGCACGTGTGTGAGTGAAAGCACACAAGCATGCACACACATACACACACATGCACACGGTAAGATCAAAGAGAGGAACAATGGAAGGGCTTTGATTACAAAAGAAATCTATTACAAAACTGAAATCTACAAGAAGCTAACCCCAAAAATGAGCTCTCTAGCTCTTTTTATAGTTTTTGGACTAGTTTGGCCCTGTCCAGACCTAGTGTCCGGCCTAGTTAAAAATTAGGTTCTAGGGCTTATTTGAAGGCTCAAACAGAGTCTAAAAATTATGAAAATTGGTAGGATGATACTTCTAATGCTCCTCAAGCTCGAGAACTCCTCGGCTTGCACAAAATAGAGCTACAAAAATAGAAAATGGTATTTACAAAGGTTTTAGTGATGGAAATCACTATTTTTGTAGGGGATTCTTCTCAAAAGTTGACATGTACTTCATGGAGCTCCCTACTTGCTCCTTCTTCTTGTGTGTGTCCACCTTTCTGATGTGCTTCCATGCTTGTGCTTGACCTTGAGTTCCAACAATAGGGTTCTCCCAATCCGTCATAATGATTTCTTACACATTTGGCCACTTCGATAGGTCTCAGTCTTCTTATCGGTTCTGGCGGTCTAGGCATTACAGGAAAGACCGGAACAGTTGGTCTCACTGGAGGTATTCCAGGCTGTCCTCCTCTAGGTGGTCGCGGTTTTACTGGTGGTCAGTACTGATTCCCTACTCCTGGGTGGGTCTGATCGTGTGTTTGCACTCCTGGAGTCGCAAATTGCACATGAGTATGGTTTGGAACACTCCGTTGGCTAGTTTGTCCTGACGTGGTGTGTTCTATCTCTTGTTGATTTCCAAAGGGGTTTTGCGAGGTAGTTGCCTAATCTCTCTGAGGGAATACAGGCAACCCCATGTATTTCAAACGGGGTTTGTCCAAGGCACTAACCAACCAATATCTTCTTTAATTTTTGTCTAGGTATGTGATTCTAGTTTCGTCTTCTAGATCCTTCAGTTCATAAAATGTCATAGGGCTTTCTTCTCTTCTTGGAGCCGGTAAGTCTGTTTGAAGTAATACATCTGATCCATGGATCATATAGACTTCCAACAGGTAGTCATCTTGAGGTATCAAATCTCCCCTCAAGACTCGTGTTATGCGGGATCTACCTCTAGGGGTCGTCACTAGTTCCTCAAGGTTGGCTCTTCCTGTGTTTTCTTCTTCCACTAACTCTCCCCTTTCATTGATCATCTCAGGAAATTCAGTCACTATGTATATGTGACCTATCTTGTCCATGTATGCTCCTCCTTCGTACTTAACAGCAGGTCTAGGCACAATTGCGGCATCCATAGAGGTTACCATTCTAGCCACTGATTTGTTTAAGCCATCGAGGTAGATGGGAATCTCTTGGGCATTAGTAGATACATACTGTAAGAAGGTACGATACTCTCCCTCTACTGTGGTCATGAAGTTTCTACTTGGAGCTGGACCATGCATATCTTCTGAGGCCATTGGTATCTCCTCCTCGGAGTCACTAGAGGTATCTGAATAGACAGAGTGGTGACTGACCTGAGCGGCACTCCCTACAAAGGATATGACACTTCTTCGGCTACTTAGCACTCTCCCTGATCTCAAGTTCATTCACCCTCCTGAGGCTCTCTAGGTCTCCCAAACTCTCCTTAAGTGGCTCTTCAAATGCCTTAAGTATGCCCTACAGAATGCTACAAAAGCCCTGGACGATACCACTTCCAGGCGATACTGCACCGAGCGAAACTGAACTGGGCGATACCAAGCTCGCAGCGATACGATACCTGAAACCTACGCGATAGGATATTGTCGTAGTCAGCGATACGATACCACAGTTGGTCACGATACGATACCTAATGCTTGGCCGATACGATACTGGATGCACCCGACGATACGATACTGAATTAACTCACGATACGATACCAGAGTTTCCTATGATACGATACCTGGGAACCGAGGCGATACGATACTGTTGTTGTTCACGATACGATACTGGTATGGTATCGCGATACTAAACTAGGACCTGGCACGATACGATACTTCAGGGGTCGGCGATACGATACCTAGATATTGCGATATGACTCCTGACAATGAGACGATACGATACTAGGATTGAGCGCGATACGATACCAATGCAAGTGGCGATACGATACCTAGATCTGGGACGATACGATACTATTATGGTATCGCGATACTAGGTGTGACTCGAGACAATACGATACTATGGTGGCACACGATATGATACCATGAGGGTAAAGTGAGATCGCGATACAACTTGTTGATACGATACCAAAAGTGGTATCGCGATACTAAGATTGGTAACCGACGATACGATACTTCGGCGAGTATCGCAATACAAGGGAATTTTTGGTATTGCGATACCAAAAACTCGACCGATCACGATACTCAAGCCAAAATACCTCCAAAATTCAATATTTTTGCACCCCCTTTCTCTTCTCTCACCCCTTCACTCCTAACACATTGTCTCTTTCAAGAAGGCTCAAAAAACAAACTGTTCCCCCCCGCGATATTGAATGCGCACTTAATCACGTGTTGGTGCTTTTTAATTCATTACTGCCAACGAAATCTTGTGGAATCTTACCTTTGGGATGCCTTGATTGCAGCTTGAGCTCCATGCCTAGCTTTGGTAGCCTGTAGCGCACGATACCACACTCGTGATACCAGTTGTTGCTCTCTAACAATACTGCTTCTCTGAACCAGTGAGAAATGACTAAAAATTTTTTTGGTTTTTATACTTTTTGGTGACTGAAACTAAACTACACTAATTTGGCAAAATTTTTTTGAGATTTTTCTTGCTGAACTTGACTACTCCTACTTCACTTCTCTTCTCCTCTCCTTCTAACCTAACCCTAACTCCTTCTCTTCCTTCCTACTAACCCTAAACCTAAAAACGCATTACACACACCTCCGGGATGTGAAGTAACAAGTTCTGAAGTGATTGACTACTTGCCATGGAACGAATTCACTTCTACAAGTACGATTTCATCACACTCGATCTATAACCATCACGAAGGCACCTTGGCTGAGTGTTCCCCGGCAACGGCACCAAAAACATGTGTACATAAGTCAAGAAGACTCAAGGACTTGTGCCAAAGAGACTATACCTCATTTGCAACACAAGTGCATATAGTGGGAAATTGACACACACTTATATGTCAATCCGATCAAACGACCTAACCAAGTGTATGAAGACATGTTCACACATGATGGAAAATGAAGTGGTTCAGCTGATATGCATGAGAAAAGATTAATCTACCACTCAAACTCACTGAAAGACTGGAAGTGTCTGCCGAGATACCTCTGATAGCAGTTTTCAGTAAATCGAGGATTTCTCCCAACTCCGAACTCCAAATATAGTGAATAGGGTACTCTTTTCGAAGCTCTCGATGAGACGAACCTATTACAGGTCGTTTCACTCGATTCCGACAATTGTGCTTCAAGTTATGACCAAAATAGTGAATGGCGGGAAGCACCCACACTCACGCCACAACTCCTACAAGCTCACACACACACTACAGTAGTTCAAAAACAGTGGGGAGGGGTAGACAACAGTCGTACACACACCTTCCAAGCATTACACACACATAGAAGATCAAACAGAAGATGGAAATCTGCAGGAAAGAGGCAAATTTTAGATTTCAAAGCTCTCCTTGTTCATAATAGCAAAAAGTCCCTACAAAGAGTCACAAAGTGACTTATATACATGTGCCCTAAGTTTGGTCCTTTCACACAAGAGACCGGCACTTTATTACTAAAAAGTGAAATTCCTACTAATTTACAAGAGATATTTTACAACAAGTTGGGATTATGCAACTAGAGGACTCCTCTAGTGCATATACATAGCTTGAGGGAATTTCCTAAGACTTCGAAGAAGAAAATTTATGTCCATGAATTTGAAAATTTTGGGGCTCTTCTTTTATGCTTCTCTGCTCTACAACACCCCATCACGAGCATATGTGAACGCTAGCAATCAAGGCGTTGAGACATCCTCAACCCATGGGACCCAAAGAGAGAAGAACAAAGAAAATCCAAAAATGATTTTTACCCACCCCATAGGGAGAGATAGAGCTACTATGGAAGCTAATAGAATGGAACGACCAAGGGAGCCAAGACTACCAGGTGGTGGAGATGACTTTCATCTACCAAGACCCCATGAACATCCAACAATATTGAGACCTACCCAGTTGGTGAAGTCGATGAAAAATTACTTTGACGGGATAGGATATTCCTATGACCACGTTGCCAAATTTAAGCAAGTGTTGCGAACAAAGAAGGTGGAAGACATGTTCACGCAATACAATGCCTTTGGACTTATGCTAAAGAACATGTCTTTAACCTGGCTCCCAACTTTACAACAAAGGAAATTTAGGGACATTCATCACGTGTTAGAATCATTCAGCATTGATTTCTCAAAAAGTTGAATCATGCATAAAACTTCCTCGTTAATCCAAAGCTTCAAACAAACCCCCCAAGAAACAGTCAAACTCGCAAGATGTAGGTTTAGATAGTACATTGACAGATGCCCAATGCCAGAACTTCCCTCACAAGTCAATCAAGTGTCTTTGTTTTTGGATGGCCTCGTGAGCTCTAAGCAACGCTCTTATGTATATCTAAAGGAACCCAAAACTCTAGAGTAGTAAGGATTTGTATAGACATTGAGGATAATTTAGGAGATGAATTGGAACTTTCAAAGGTCTATAAAGATTCAGATAGCTCCTCTCAATCATCCTCAAAACATTCTAGCTCTATTGAAGACCTCGTTGAGAAGGTAGCTCAAAAAATATGGCAAATGCATATCCCAATGTAACACAACCTCAAACCAACCCTAGTGGCTAGTACTACACCATTGAAAGGTGGTACACTAATCACATGGCACAGATTGCCCGTATAACAAACAAGTGGTTTGACAAAACTACCCCCAGGCATACCCTCAATGAGGTAGATATCTAGGTCAGTACAATTCTCAGCCTCATTACTACAAGCCCCCACACAATTACCCTTATTAGACTCAACCAAGAACTCAACCAGTCTTAGCTCAGCAGCTGCCCCCCTAGCCAATGTAATCTTATTCAAATATGTTGTTGTAGAAGAAAACCTTAGTAGGGCTTTAGTGCCTTCTTCACCCCTAATCACTAAAAGTGATCCCAACTCAAATAGTTTTGATTCCACCCATGTAGATAGACCACCTGCATACTACACTGAATTGCCAGAACACATGGAAACATATCAATACCATAGTCCACCATTGGAACCCAACTGGGAGCCAGACTGCACCAATATTATGTATGCTAATCCCAACCCACAGCCCCAGCTGAGAGAGCCAAGACCACAGGGCCCTAAAGGGCCATGCTTTAGGTGTCAAGGAGATCATTTCATAAAGAAGTGTGCACATCCTGTGATAGTAGGGCAATCATAATATTAAAACATTCAAGGTTTTTGTGCAGAGTGTGGTAAAGAGCATGTCATAAGAGATTGTCCAAAGAGCTAATGCCTCTAAAATGATGCCCATAGACCTGATATGTATTATGCAGACCTCATATGGATTCCCACCTATGTATGTGCCTATCCAAGCTATAACAAGAACCTAGGCTTTGTTGCAAAATCAATAGCCTAATCCTCATAGAGTAGCTAAGACAAACGAAGTTGGAGAGTCTAGTGGAAGAAAAACCAAAACTTGGAAGGATTTGCGAGAAACAATCAAGATGAAATGGAGTAAAAAGATAAATGAATAGGAAGTTTAAAAGAAACTAGAGCTAAAATCTTAGAATTAACTTCGCAAGAGTCAAACCAAGAGACTTTGGACTAGAAACCAGGATCAGTTTTAGCTGAACCCATACTTGAAAATCTAGAAATGATGTTCTAAGCACACCAGAAAACATTAAGAGAAGGACCCCAAGTAATGAAATTGAGTAAGAACTATCCAACGGCAGACTTAGAAATTGAGAGAACTAAGCTCTCCATGAAGATGGTAGAATTAGCCCAAACCATGTTTGAAGCCTCTCGATATATCAATTGGAGTAACATAGCAAAACTAGAGTTACACTTTCAAGGACTATTGGAGAGGTTAGAATACTTGATATCAAGCAATGAAAAGAAGAGTTTGTAGAAGAAGCCTATTGTCCCAGAAACACAGAAAGGTAATGCACCATCCCTATCTCAAGTGGCGAATACCGAGGGTAGAGAAAACCTTTCTTCCATACATAAGTACTCACAAGGGTTTCTGAGAGAAATCCAAGAGGAGAATTAGAGATGTGTGTGAGAAACCAATCCACCTGTTTGAGAGATAGATGACTTATAGGAACAATTTCCCCAAGATATACCCTATATCTATGATGATGTAGAGGAAGAAAAACTTAGTGAACAAGCGTAGTTTGAATCCAATTTCTTACAAGAATTACCCTAGTTCACAGGACCTTGGGAAGTTAAGTCTATCAGTATGAGAGCACCCACCATAATAGTCAAAATTGAAGAATCAATACTCCCTTGGAACACGAAAGTGAACAAAAACACTAAAGTGCAGTGTCATCTCACTTTAGAAGAATTGCTGAAAATCAAACCTGAGTTGTGGAAGCATGTAGCAAACCAACTCCTAGAGACAGCTACCACTCAGTCTCAAGAAGGTTCACATAAGAAAGTACAAAAAAATATCCATGGAAAGAATTCGAGATATGAGCAAAGGAGAGGAAGGTAATACCTATCTTCCAATAACCCACCAAGGATGCACCACTAAAGCCATCCTAGATTCAGGTGCCAGAGTAGCCATTGCTACCATTGCTTTATGGAAACATTGGGGTAAGCCATCATTAGACCCACAAGAATGAAGCTACAAATGGCTGACAAACATATTCAAAAGCCATTAAGCTTACTAGAAGGCATATCTCTCACCACTTGTGGTGTAGAATTTGAGCACACTTTTGTTGTTTGTGAGTTCGGAAAAATCATGCTTACGAGATGATATTAGGAAGACCATTCATGTGTCAGTTGAAAATTGTACAAGAGATGGGGAACCAACTCTTTGTACCTGTAACATTTAGGAGTGACCACCAAAGTTAATCTCAAGGATTATTTGCATCATGATGTACCCCCAATACATTGGAATACCATCCATAAGACCCCTGAAGAAACGTAGTATGTGCATTCATTAGAATTAGATCCATCATGGTTGCATGAGGACACTCATCTATGGATGTGTAAGGTACCCAAAAAAGAGGA
Source organism: Ceratopteris richardii (assembly GCA_020310875.1). Classification (NCBI taxonomy): domain Eukaryota; kingdom Viridiplantae; phylum Streptophyta; class Polypodiopsida; order Polypodiales; family Pteridaceae; genus Ceratopteris; species Ceratopteris richardii. The sequence goes on along the minus strand of CM035422.1, from coordinate 180,416,029 downwards.
AGAACGATTAGAAACTGAAACCTTAAGTACAAAATGACACCCACAGACTCTTAAATATCTTGTGTATGCACCAGTAGTGTTTCATGACAAAGAATTTGAGCCTCACGGTTGTGCAGAGATCTTAGCCACCATGGATATAGTAGTAAATGAAGAACAATGGACCCCTCACTGTGATGAGGATGGATGTGACATCTCCATCTTTATGATAGAACTTTTAGAGGAAGAGCCCATCCTAGAAGAATGCAAGGAAGTGGGTCAAGAGCTAGATGAAACTAGTGATGAGGACCTAGAGTCCATTATCATGGAACCCTTCTATTCGATAGAAGAGGAGTATCTTTACTTTGTAGAAGGCACTACCCCTCATATGGGAAAGGAAAATCAGATTGAACAACCCAAGTCACTCACACAGTGTAAAGAAACTAAGCACAAAAAGAAGAGAGAGAGAGAGAGAGAGAGAGAGAGAGAGCACCAAAGACAGAAGAAGAAGAATCCCTAATGGAAGTACCATAGAACTTTAAAAAGTATGAGATAGAAGATAGAAGAATCATGGTACAGATGCCTAAATGAGAAGCAGGCATTGGAGAAGTGTATGATAATCAAGAGAAAACCAACAAAATAATAGTCACAATTGAAGACGGAGAAGAGAAATGCATGTACATAGGGCATGACTTGACGGAAGAAGAAGAAGAAGAAGAAGAGGAAGAGTTAACAACCCTATTGTGAGAATATAGAGATTTGTTTGTTTGGAGCTACAAGGACTTGAAAGGAGTAGACCCAGACATTTGCTCCCATAGAATCCCCATGACCCCACAGGCCAAGCCTTCTAAGCAAAAACCATACACTTATAACGATAACTATGCTACCAAGATTAAAGAGGAGATAGATCGATTGATAGAAGCAAGATTCATTTATGAAATTGAGCATACCGAATGGGTATCCGCCATTGTGGTAGTGCCTAAGAAAAATGGGAAATTGTGTGTGTTTATTAACCTTAAAAAAGTTAATGCCACCAAGATTAGAGATAGTTATCCTCTTCCTATCATGAAACATTTGTTGGAATGAGTTGCGGGCAAGTAAGTCTACAGCTTCCTTAATGCATTCTCAGGCTATAACCAAGTAGCCATTACCCCTGAAGATCAACATAAAACAGACTTTGCTATAGAGTGGGGCATATTTTCATTTCATGTGATGTCATTTGGGCTCACAAATGCACCTATCACTTTTCAATGATTAATGTGTCTTGTCTTTAAGGAATTCTTACAGAAGAACTTGGAAGTTTACGTGGATGACTTATGTGCTCATTCTAACATGGTACATACCCACATCCCTAAATTAAGGTGAGTATTTGACAAATGTCGAGAGTCTCAGGTCTATCTGAACCCAGAAAAGTGTGTTTTCATGGTCAAGCAAGGAAAAATTCTAGGACACATTGTGTCAAAAAATGGAATCTCTACGGATGAAGAGAAAGTGAGAGTGATTGCAGATTTACCTAGGCCAAAGAATGTGAAGGAGGTATAGGCTTTCATGGGTCATTGTGGTTATTATAGATGATTTATACACATGTATGCAATCATAGCAAAGCCTCTATACTCTCTTTTGACCAAGTTTGAATGGATGGATGAATGTAAGAAATCATTCAATGAACTCAAACAATGCTTGTGTTTAGCACCCATCTTAACTACAACAGATTGTAGTAAGCCATTCCATTTTCATGTGGATGCATCCAACTATGCAATCATGTGTGTGTTGACACAACCCATGAATGAAAGCAATATAGATATTCTCATAGCTTACGCAAGTAGACAGTTAAATATAGCAAAAAGAAATTACACCACCACAGATTGTGAAGGATTAGGAATGATTTATCCAATAAAAAAATCCAGGAATTACTTATTGGTGAACAAGTTCAAGTTTTCACAGATCATTAGGCATTGTTGTACTTAGTCAATAAGCCTTGTAACACCGAACGATTGATATGTTGGTTTCTCTTATTAATGGAATATGATTTTGAAGTAGTAGTCAGGAAGGGAAAGACCCACCTTAGAGCCGATCACCTTTCATGATTAACTACGGGAGAAGCCCCTCAAGGGATATCATGAACTACCAAATGCATACTTGTTTAATCTTGAGATGATACTTGAATGGGTCGAACCCATTATCCCTATTCTTACATTTGGACCCAAGAACCCTAAGAATAGGATCAAAGAAGAAGAGATTACTAAATCTCAAAGATACCAGATACTAGCAAAAAGCATATATAAACAAGATAATCAGAAAATTCTTGCATGTTGTGTAGACGAATCATAATACAAGAACTCACTACAATTAGCACATGTAGATGCACTAAAGCAACATCATTCAAAACACCATACATCGTAGATTCTGCATAGACCAGTCGTATATTGGCCCTCTATGGAAGCAGATGTCTATAAGCTATGTAAGAAATGCCCATTCTGTTGTGAAAGACCACTTGTGGAGCATGCCACACTATACCATGTGTCTCTTACACCTGAATGGAGTGAACCAATGTTAGCATACTTGAGGATGAAAACACTCCCTTAAGGAATGACTTTAGCAAGACAACGAAGTCTAGAGAAGGAAGCTCAAGGTTACTCACTTATTGGCGATAACTTATACAAAGGAGGAAAAGATGGATACCTAAGACAGTGTGTTCATGAGAGTGATTATTTGAGCATATTAGAGACTGCACACCAAGGTGTTGCACGAGGTCATTTTGGCCCCGACAGGATAATCAAATCCATACTATTTGTAGGATTATGGTGGCCCACTCTTCACATGGATGCACATACCTATGTTAAGAGATGTGATGTGTGCCAAAGAACTCAATTTCCTACTCGTAGAGATGAAATGCCATTGAAATCCATGATGGGAGGACATGCATTTTCTAAGTGGGGTTAATGTCATGAGGGAGGACATAAGGAAGAGAGCTCACACACACATGCACACTCTCACAATCAAAGAGAAGCACGCACTCAGATTGAGGCAAGGAAGAATGATCTTCTTGTTCTTCTTCTTCTATTACATAAAAAGGAATGTACAAGAATGACCTTAAAAACAAGAATACAACAAGTGCAATATATAAAGATCAGTACATCAAACCTAATGTCCGCGAATGAGTGAGCTGGCAAGGAACAAATGTGCCATCACTCTCGGTAGATAAATCTAATAAAGCTCAATGAAGTATCCCTGACATATACTGGAGTGACCACTATACATGTCAGAGAAACGAAAAACTGGTACGTGTCATCCTGGATCATCACATGTTGAGCTTGATATCTCAACACTCCCCCTCAAGCTCAATGCCATATCCTATAATCCAAGCATCTCCTGAAACTTCTTCAACTTCTCAGCTCCAAGTGCTTTGGTGAAAATATCAGCAACCTACTCATTTGTTCTCACATAAACAAGATCAATATCACTTGTTAATACCTTCTCTCTGATGAAGTGATAATGTACCTTGATATGCTTTGATCTAGCATGGAAAACAAGATTCCATGCTAATTGTATGCTGCTAAAATTATCACAATAAATAGTGATAGGCTTTGCCACTTCTACACCTAAATCTGCAAGTAGCATTTCTAGCCATGATGCCTCACATGCTACCATTGCAGCACCTCTATACTCAGCCTCTGTACTCGACAAAGCAAAAGTGGGTTGCTTCTTGTTGCTCCATGTAATAGCCGCACTCCCAAGTGAGAATAGAAAACCACTAGTAGATCTTCTATCTGGAATGCTACCAGCCCAATCTGCATCGACCTACAAATCTACACCAGCCTCATAAAACAATGCATAATCCAAAGTAGCACTCACATAATGTAGAGTGCACCTCAGAGCATCCAAATGTGGCTTCCTGGGAACTTTCATAAACTGACTTTCAAGTCCAACAGTATAACTTGGATGAGGCCTTGTAATTATGAGATATATAAGACTTCCCACAATTTTCTTGTACATAGTAGCATTTTCCAATGCTTCACCTGATGTAATATCCAACTTCAAATTCTAATATAATGGCATAGAAATTGGCTTACAATCAGCCATACCATACTTTTGCAACATATTCAAGGCATATTGCCTTTGCAATAGCCATATACCTGTTTCTGTATGTATAAACTCAATGCCCAAGAAATATCGTAGCACAACAAGAACTTTTATGTCAAATTCCTGCATAAGAAGTTGCTTTACCTCTTTGATGCTTCCTTCATTATCACCACCTACAATCAGTTCATCAACATAAATAGCCACAATAGTGATGCCATCATCAGCTTTCCTTACATATAGTGAGTGATCTGCATCACACATAGAAAACCCAATGTTGGTTAAGTAATTACCAATCCTTGCATGCCATGCACGAGGGGCTTCCTTCAGCCCATACAAAGCCTTTTGCAACTTGCAAACATATTTTGGATGATTCGAATCTTCATATCCTTGTGGCTGGTCCATATATACTTCCTCTTGTAACTCACCATGTAGAAAAGCATTCTTCACATCCATCTGATGCAAAGTCCATCCTTTTGTTGTAGCTAATGCAACAAGTGTTCTGACAATAGACATTTTAGCTACAAGGCTGAATGTTTCCTCATAATCAATGCCATATGTATGTACATATCCTTTAGCTACCAACCGTGCTTTATACCTGCTTATGCTACCATCAGCATTATGCTTTACCTTGTAAACCCATTTGCAGCCTATGGGTTTCTTTCCTTTTGGCAATGGAACCAGCTTCCCTGTATCATTTCCATAAAGTGCAGCCATCTCCTCATCCATAGCTTTTTCCCAATTTGCAATTCCAATTGCATCTTCAAGGCAAGAAGGTTCAGCATCTTGTATTACCTTTGTCATGTAGGCACAATGACGAGCCATATAACTGTCATACGTCAATCATCGCACTGAATTCCGCATCCTCTCAGATCTTCTTGGTCTTGGATCACTTCTCCTTGTATCATCTGCATGTGCCCTTCTTATTCCTGGAGTCTTCACAGAGGGCAATCCAAGTTCCTCATCAAAACTCTTTTCTAAACCGCTTGAATCTCCATCAATGTTTTCAAAACCTACACATATTTTATGACCTACAGAACGCTTTTCTTTACCTTTCTTGGATGTATTTGATGAATTTGCTGGACTGAAATTTCCACGCAATCTTCCACTCCATGGATTTGAGTTGGAACTATTGCTTGGTGATGCATCCCGTCCACTCAAAACTTGAGATTCTCCACTTGATTTTTCAGCATTTTCTTTGTCATTTGGCTCAAGATTCAGTCCTTCTTTGGCATCTGCATAGAAGCTTGACATTTCATCAAATACCACATCTATGCTCACCTTTACCTCTTGTGTGAGTGGGTTATAACATTTATATCCCTTTTGCTTAAGGAAGTATCTAATGAAGACACACTTTTCTACTTTTGGATCAAGCTTCGTCCTCAATTCATCTGGAACATGTACGTATGCAATACAACCAAAAACTTTCATATGTGATAAGTTTGGCTTTTACCTGTAAACTTCTCTTCAGGTGTAACTTGATGTAGAGCAGCAATCGAAGTTCTATTCATGATGTATATAGCAGTATGCAAAGCTTCTACCCAATAACAATGAGGCATATTCTTCTCAGCCATCAAGTCTTTGCTATTTCTGCAATATGTCTATTTTTGTGTTCAGCAACACCATTCTGTTGTGGTGTGTATCTGCATGAAAATTGACGTCGAATTCCATGATTTTTTAGAAAACTATTGAACTCATTTGACATGTATTTACCTCCTCCATCAAATCTTAATGTCTAAATGTACTTCTCTATCTACTTTTCCACCATAGCTTTAAAATTCTAGAAGTGAGTGAACACCTCGCTCTTCTCTTTCATGAAATATACCCATACTTTGCATGCATGGTCATCAATGAAAGTAACATAAAACTTGCAACTGCCCATAGATGTGGTCTTTGCTAGACCCCAAATATCTATATGTACTACTTCTAGTACATTCTCAGTAACATGCTTGTCATGTGGAAATGATGCTCTTGACTGTTTACCAAATTGACATGTTGCGCATACCTTTTGCATTTCTGCAACTTTGAAATTTGGCAGTCCATGGACAATCTCTTTTGATTGCATCAATTTCAGCCTTTGCAAGTTTGCATGTCCAATCCGTTTATGCCACATCTCTATATCTGCAATAACTCCAGCACCTTTTGCAAACATGGCAGCATTCATTTCCGGAATCTTCACATTTAAGGTGAACATCCTACGCACTTTGTTTCCTTTGGCAACCAATCATCCATCCTGCTTGTATTCTTCTACATATAATCCATCAGCATTGAACCTGACTTGTAATCCCTAGCCAACCGTTTGTCCAATAGAAACTAGATTCTTTGTTATATTTAGAACATGCAACACATCAGCAAGATGTTTTACCTTTCCATCCTCCATCGATAGTGTTATGTTTCTTGTATGCTCAATAGGATGTGATGTGTCATCACCTGTTTCAACATATCCAAGAACTGGTAATTTTTGCAAAGTACTAAACCATTCCGCATGACTGATCATGTGATTTGAAGCACCGGAATCAACATACCAAATATTATCATTTGATTTTGAAACACTAGCAGACATTGTATTCATCATCTGATGTTGAACCATGAACAGCTTCTCAGAATCATTTGCACTTGTGGAGGTCTTCCTAATGTTGCAGATATGACCACCAGCCTTCATGGAAGGTAGACTTGATGGTACGAATTACACCCTATGGAAGTTTAAAATCACATCTATTCTTGATACATATGAGCTTTTGGAGACTATTCTTGGGATTGATCATGAGTCCCAAGAAATACTTGATCCAAACAATCCTAGTCAAATGATTCCTCTTGATGTTGATCTTTTATGTGCTTGGAAATGTGGAAATGCATATGCACTCTGTGCTCTAGTTATAAGTACTACGGATAGTTTTCTGACTCTCATTCAACATACTAACAAGGCGTGTGAAGCCATTGGATCATTCACATTTGAACATATGGTCTAGAACTTCCTTGTGGTAGTGATGTATCCATGCTTCTTGAAAGGAAGATTGTGAAGCTTTCCTTCAAAACATCCTTCACATGAATTTGCATCATTTGATAAAGAAAAACTAGGAAAAATCTCCTCCATACCTTGATCTTTGATATGTTTGAGAGCTGTGTAACTGATATGACCAAATCTAACATGCCATAACTTCATGATCTCCTTAGGTGTAGAAGATCTAGAAACATTAGCATGAGTAATTCTGGACAACACAAAACATTCCACTTATGTTTTCACCTTGAAGTAGGCAATGATCCTCATTAGGTGAGAGGATCTGTCATGAATCTTTCTTGAACATAACTTTATAACCATCTGACAAGAAAGTAGAGATAGAGAGCAAATTCTTCTTAATGTCTAGAACATTAATAACATTAGAAATTGTGAAATTTCCACCTGTTGATGGTTGACTGATATGAACTCCTCCAAGTACTCCAAATGTAGAGCATGCCTCATCCAAGAGTGTAGAACTCTTCCTCCAAATAGAGCACCTCCAAGATCTCCTCCAACTTTGCATTGAGCACTTGTTTGAGCTTGAGAACATTAAACTCCTTGAGAAGATGATTCAACAATGACCCAACCTCTTCTTTTATAGCATTGGTTGCCCTTTTGAAAAGCACCTTCAAAAATCAATCACTGCAATCTCCTTCACAAAAACTGAAACACAAGAAAATCGGCACCAAAAATTTCATGAGAGAAAAAGATGTCCGCCAATGTTGCCACTGTGCCCACTCAGAATTGAACATGGCCTCATTGAGAGGTGATTGTCTTAGCCAACAAGCCCACATGCTTTTTTTGAGAGGCTTCTACAAAAGACTACTGAACAAGATCCAAGTTGTGGAGTTTTGGACCTATTTGGACATTGTTTCTAATAGTTTCATTATTTGTCATTTAATAATTTGATTATTTGTGAGTAATTACAAAAATTTTCATGACCCCCTATTATTCGACCAAATCATTTAGTGCCATATTATCTTATTTAAACAAGTTTAAATAGTTTTGGACAACATCTTAGTGTGTTTTTTATTACAACCGCTTTCAATCAGAGCACTTCCATATCGAAAGAGATTTCAATCGAAAAACTTTTTGATCAATTTTTTTTTCAATTTAAAGAGTAGTTTTAATCAAATTCATGCCCACATTGTACAATCACAAAAGGTTCTTTGTTGTTTTGTGAACTCATGAAAAGCAAGGCATACACTTTTTCTCAATTATATTTTTTAGAATTATAAAAGTTTAAAAACTATAAATCTTAAAATTATATATTTAAGAGAATTATATGTATATTTAGAATTAATAATTAATATTACATAATTTTAAGATTAATTTTAATTAATATTTATCTTTTAGGATTTAAAATTTATAAAATATAGTATTATTTAGAATTAATACTTAAAATTTAGGATTTAAAAAATAATTTGCTTTAGAATCTTTTAAGTTTATAGACTATGTGTGTGTATGTATGTAACCTATAAATTGTCCTGATTTTTAGAATAAAAAAATTGATTAATAGTATGTGTATGTGTATGTGTATAGTGTATGTGTATGTGTATATGCACCATCTTTACAATCTTATCAACTGAGAAATGACCTTAGCTGCTTCAACATGAGCAATTTCCAATATAGGAAGATACTCTTCCTATTGAACACACATTCTTAATTGAGTATCCTTTCCTTGCTTTAAAAGTTGTTTTGCCATGATCACATTATCCATGATTTGTTCCTCTAGAGCTCTCTTTCTAGCTTCACAAGCACCTTTTGGGTATGTTCGTGACTACAAACTTGATGATTGAATTTCTCCACTCAGGTGCTATTGTAGAATAGCACAAAGATGAATGCTTATTTGGTGAAGAGGCTCAACATAATTTGAATTTAGACACATATTCATGTACATCTTTTGAATATCCAACATATGTACTCCTAATCTCTTTAGCTCTTGAGTTGTTCCCCTTACTCATTTATGAACTTTCCAGTTATTCTCATGAGCTTGCCGAATCAAATTTTTTATTTCCTCATCTTCTACACATCTTAGAAGTACCCCATTAGAATATTTGAACTATAAGCTACCTACCACCATGTGGAGGTTTCTTACTTTCAAAGCTCTTTGCCTTTTACTGAATTGATTCTATGTTGTGGTCCATGTGTAAGCATAGGCACCAATTTTTCAGCCCAAGATGGAACTTCCAATTTGAATAGGTACATATCTCAGAATTCATCAGCTACTCCTTTTGGCAGTTCACCATGTGTCATCTTGGACAATCATCAGCTCTAAGATGTGTGTTTCCTATTTGGATGACTACCTCGAAATCGAATTCCATTAACAAAAGAAACCATCTTACTAGCATTCCCATGTTGCAAGGTTTATCGACCAATTACAACAAAGCTTAGTGATCAATAAAAAACTTGAATTTGTTGGCTAGTAGGTAGTGTCGGAATTTCTTCATTGCATAGACCATCCCTAATCCTTCTCTTTTGGTGATAGTGTAATTTCCTTAAGCTTGGTTCAATTTCCTACTTGCATATGCAATAGCGTGGTCTAGCTTTCCTATGTCAGTTGGTTGTGCTAATATGCATCCAATAGAAAAACTAGATGCATCAACATGAATTGGAATGGCTTGTTCTGACACTTTCACTATACATGCTCAAGTAAATCTTCTTTTCAATTCATTGAACTCTTGCTCGCATTCATCAATCCATTTAAATTGAGTCAATGATCCATACAAGGCTTTAACTATGATAACATACATGTGGATAAATCTATCCACAGTGGCCCATTAAGGCTTGCACTTCTTTTATATTATTATGTGTGGAAAGTTCTAGGATTACCTAACACAACTTGTCAAGGTGTAACAGTAAATTGAATGCTTACCTACACTATCTAATATGAACATCAAATTACAATGTGTATAATGATACAAAAGTGAATGTGTGCTTATAGACAACTGAATCTAGGCTGACTTCAGGGTTCTAGATACAAGAATTTGTGCATAAAGTGCCTAAGAGCTATGAAGGGTTGTATATGTGCAATTGAATTGAATAGAAACAATTTTAGAACTATTTGTATAGCAAACCCTAATTCTAAAATTAGGGTTTTAGAAACCATAAATCAGAAATTGACCTAAACAGCAAGATAACCTCCCTCTTTATATTGAAGTAAAAGGCAAATAGCCTTAGAACAACAATAAAAGAAGAACTAAAATTGGACTTGCTACTTACAAAAATCAACAAGAGCTGATGGTTGGCTTCCAAAATCTCCTCCAAAATCTGCACCAAAACATAGGAACACCTCTTCCAAGAGTTACAACACTTCAATAGGCCTTGAGTGATCAATAAATGATGCTCAACTATGACCGTCAAACCCACTTTTTATAAGCTTTAGAATCTTTGACAAAAAAATGGTGAAAAGCTTGCAAAAAGCACAAAAAAAAGCTTATATTAAACTTAAAAAAGTGATCAGTTTCTAGATTCTAGAAATGGCTTTTGGAGTAAAAATCTTCAATGATATCTTGATCTAGCCATCACGTAGCTCATGACCTGAGGATCATAAATATGAAAAAAAAAATTTGAGCAAAAATTAGGGGTAGGGTTTTTTTGCAATTTTGAACCTCTGATGAAAAAGTGTTATATACCAAATAAAAGCTCTCCTCAAGTGCTATCCGATGAGCTAATAAATTTTTTTGACCTTGTGTGACCAAAATTTGGCCAAGTACCAAAAATTAAGGTTGCTCAAAATTAGGGTTTTGTGCTATTTTGACATTGTTTCCAAAAATCCCCCTTTCAATGTTATAATGGCATAAGGTTCAAAAATTTGCAAAACTTTTGATATCTATACGTATGTCTCTTAATTGTTTTCCAATGAATCTTGAGTGGACAGTGCATGAACTTGGATACTTGATAAACTGCAAGACGTGCAATAAATAAATAGATTAAGAAACCAACTACTTGACTATATAAATTAGCATCAAAAGTTTCTGAATCTGCTTTCGCCTGTAATGACACATTAACATCCATGGCTTTTTGCATAGGCTTGGAATTCGTCATTTCAAACCTTTCCAATAATTTCTCAATGTATTTTTGTTGTGCTATGTAGAAACACTCATTCCTATATTTAAATGCAACCCCAAGATAATGATGTAAAATATCTAAATCATTCACATCAAATGTATATTTAGGTTGTGCTTTAAAAAATTGAAGGGTTGAATCCTTCAGATTTGTCATAATCATATCATCAACATATATTATAATAATAATTAGGAAAACTTTTTTTACTTTAACATAAAGAGTAGAAGGAGCTTCTTAGTTTTAAAAACCAATAGATAGAAGATAGAGATGTATCTTCTCATATCATGCTCTTGGTGCTTGATTTAAACCATACAATGTTTTAATAAGCTTGCATACTAAATGCTCTTTACCTACCTCTCCAAAACCTTCTGGCTGCTCAATGTAGACATCTTCATGAAGATCACCATTAAGAAAGGTTGTTTTGATATCCAACTGGTATACATTCCAACTGAATAATGCAACAAGAGAAAGTACTATTGTGACTACTGTCATTTTAAAAGTAGGTGCAAAAGTCTCATCATAGTCAATTTCTTTCTTTTGTGCTAACCTTTGACAACTAACCTTGCTTTATACTTGTCAATAGTACCCTCTGCTTTTCTTTTGATTTTGAAAATCATTTCACACTAATTGCTTTTTTATCTCTTGGTAACTCACAAAGCTTCCATATTTGATTCTTATGAATAGAATCAATCTCCTCTTGCATAGATTTCTTTCGAATACGACCCTTTAGTGCATCTTTAACATTAGCCCGTTCATTCTCAACTAAAGTTAGTGCCAAAATGTCATAAATCTCAAAATTTTCTAGGTAATTTACTTGATCCGCTCGTTCCTTCCTTGTTTGAATTCTTGTTCTATGTGTGAAGTTCTTTATACCATTGTCCTTCCAAGTTTGATATATCCACCTCAAAGTATTTTTGAAAATTAGTGCAATATCTTCTTGTTCTTCAATATCTCTTTCTCTTGGAATTCTAGAACTTTCTCCAACTTCATAAGTTGGGACTTCAAGAGGTAGTGATGATGGACTAGATATAGATGTAGGAAATGAAACTTTCTCTTTACCTTTATCAAGTGCAACTTTTAGGGTTTGAGAAGGTTCATTGCCCCCCTTGTATGGCTGAATGTAAGAATCTAAATACCTTCAAAAAAATGCATATTCATCTTCCTTTATGAAGTCTGGAATCCCTATCTTCTTATCATAAATCTGACTTTTTGAAATATATGCATTGCATGAGAGTAGGATATCACCTGTTTCTAGAACATGGATTATGTTCCTTTGCTTTCAATTGCATAACCAATAAAAACAGCTTCGATGGCTTTTACATCAAGCTTACCAAGATCCTTTTTTTCAATGTGAACATAAGCTAGAGAACCAAAAACTTTGAAGTAACTCACATTGGGTTTCTTACCATAATAAGCTTCGTAAGGTGTAATGACCTTTAAAGCTTTTGTGGAAGACCTGTTCAAAATGTGATTAATTGTATTTATTGCATCAAACCAAAATTTAGGAGAAAGCCTTTTTGATGATATCATGCTATGCATCATCTCAACAAGTATCCTATTCTTTCTCTCTACAACACCATTCTGTTATGGAGTGTAAGCACTAGTGAGTTGATGAGAGATACCTTTGCCTTCAAGAAAAGATTTGAAGGCCTTTGACATGTACTCTCCTCCCTTATCACTTCTCAAAATCTGATTTTTTGTCTGAATTTCATTTTCAATCATAGCTAAGAACTTCTTGAAAATAGGAAAGGCTTCCAAATTTGCTTTAAGACCATAAATCCAGGAATATCTCAAAAAATAATCAGTAAATGTGATGAAATACGTGTAATGTTGAATGTAATATATTTTTTTATAGGACCATTCACATTTGAATGTATGCTTTGCAACTTCCTTGTGGTTGTGTTGTATCCATGCTTCTTGAATGGAAGTTTGCAAAGCTTATCTTCAAGACATCCTTCACATCATTGTGCATCATCTGGTAAAGCAAAAGTAGGCAAACTCTCCACCATATCTTGATCTCTGATGTGCTTGAGAGTTGTGTAGCTGATATGAACAAACCTAGCACGCCATGACCATGTTCTCCTTAGGTATAAAAGATGTGGCAACATTAACATGATAAATTTTGGACAATAAAAACATGCCACTTCTATTTTCACCTTGAATTAGACAATGATTATCATTAGGTCAGAGGATCTGAGATGAATCTTTCTTAAAAACAACTTTTTATCCATCTGTCAAGAAAGTAGATATCGAGAGCAAGTTCTTCTTCATTTTTGGAACATAAAGAACAATAGAAACTGTGAAATTTCCACCTGATCTTGACTTTAGGTTAGCTTCTCTAACACCTACAACATCCAAATCATGACCATTTGCAATGATCACTCTTCCATCTGAAGAATTAGAAAGTGAAGCAAGTACCTTCCTACAACCTATCATATGCTTAGTAGCTCCAGAATAAAAAATCCAAGGATTATTAGAAATTGCATATAATGCTACTTGATCAAAAGCTAATTCTTCAATACTGACACATGCATAAGTTTCTTCCTTTGAAGACTTAGGTTTTGAATTATCTTTAGCATTATTATTTGATACTCTTTTCTTCTCATTACAAATTCTTTTTTTGCATTTTGATATGAAATGACCTAGTTTCTCGTAGTAGTAGCAAATTCCTTTCTTTGAAGTAGATGTGGTGGAAATAGAATTCTCCTTTGGCGTGGAAGGAGTAGTAGAGGTAGATGTGTCAGAAGATGAGGTGGAAGGTCGAAGACTTACTTTCCTTCTTACTTTGGTGACCCTTCTTCTCCTTCTTTGTTGTCTCATTCTTCTTCTTACCCTTTGATGATGATAATATGGCTTCATCATTCTCTTCCATACTCTTTTGTTGATCTTCATCTTGAAGTAATAGGAATTTCAACTCTTCAAATGAAATATGTCTATCTCATTTAGAGAGAGATAAAGAAGTAAGAAAGAATGAAATGAAGATGGAAGTGAATCTAAAAGTGTGTTTAACATCTCCTCATCTAAAATACTAACTCCAAGTAAGTGATCACATTAGTCTTTGAGCTTCAAAATATGTGATTGAATTGACTCACCAACTTTCATCCTTGTGTTGGCTAACTATCTCCTTAGGTGAGATTTCTTAAGAGGTTTTCTTCTTTGATAGAGATTCTCTAACTCCAACCAAGCATGACAAGAGGTTCTATGATTTGGGTATAGTATGTCTTTTGACTCCCATAGCAATGAATGAAAGTCCTTATGCATCCCTTGAATCCTATCTGGATTGCTCTTCTATAGGAAGTAATGTGGTAGTATAATAGGATCTGGATGATGAAAGAGCTTCTTCTTCTTCTTCAATAACCTCCTATTAAGAAGAAATTGGAGCAGGAGGTCTTTTGGAAGATGAAGCAACATCCTCTTTTATTTGTCTTGGACTTGAGTGCTTGCCATTGACAATATTCCACAAGCCTTTAGATACTAACAAATGCATCATCATAAAACTTCACATTTGATAGTTAGACATTCCTTCAAGCTTATCTTCATTCTCAAATCTATAATCATTCATCTTGTTAAAGATGTATGTCAACTATGATATGATAACAAATGTTGGAATTCAGGTGGGCCCTAATAATAATATTCATAAGTTTACCACGATCTTCCAACACATGAACCTTAGCATACACACCTTAAGACTCAAAATTAGATGAATGAGAAATAGAGATAGAATATACATCTTGTCAAAGTGTAATAGTAAGTTCAATGCTTACCTACACTATCTAATATGAATGTATGCTTATACAAAATTGAATCTAGGTAGAATTTAGGGTTCTAGATACAAGAATTTGTGCATAAAGTGCCTAGAACATATGAAGAGTGTGTGTATGTGCAATTGAAGTGAATAGAAATAGTTATAGATCTATTTGTACAACAGACCTTAATTCTAAAATTAGGCTTTTAAAACCCTAAATAAAAAATTGACCTAAATTGCAAGATAAACTCCTCCTTGTGTTGAATTAGAAGGTAAAAAGCCTTGGAACATGTTGGAACTCAAGGTCAAGGACAAAGCATAGAAGCATATCAAAGAAGTGGACACACAAGATGAGGGAGCAAGTAGGGAGCTTCAAGAAGTGTATGTCAAAATTTCAGAAGAAATCCCTACAAAATAGTGATTTTCATCACTAAAAACCATTGTAAATATCATTTCATCTTTTTGTAGCTCCATTTTGTGCAATCCAAGGAGTCCTCGAGCTTGAGGAGTATTAGAAGTATCATCCTACCAATTTTCATAATTTTTAGACTTCGTTTGAACCACCAAATAAGCCTTGGAACCTAATTTTTAACTATGTCGGACACTAGGTCTGGACATGGCCAAAACTAGTCCAAAAACTATAAAATAGCTAGAGAGCTCATTTTTGGGCTTAGCTTGTTAGAGAATAGAGATTTTGTAAGAGAACTCTTTTGGTAATAGAAGCTTTCCATTGTTCCTCTCTTTGATCTTACCTTATGCGCGTGTGTGTATGTGTGTGCATGCTAGTGTGCTTTCACTCACGCACTTGTGCCTTCACTTGCTCATGGTCTTCATACCGGTCCTCACGTCTCCGCGGATTGACAAGTAAAGGAGGTGGTGCTTACGCTTGAGCTACACCAAATTTTGGCACCGTTGTCGGGGAGAGAGCTTCGAGGACGAGCGTCGTGATGGTAAGATCGTAGATTTGCGATGTTGGAAGGTAAAAAAACTGTCATTTTTGTTCATTTTCTGATTTTTCTTCTTCATCTTCATGATCATCACCATCTCCATCTCCATCCATCTTCTTCTTCATAGAAATTTCTTGTTTTTTAGTGCATTTTCAACATTTTCATACCATTTTTCATACATTATTGTGTGAGAAGGAGCTAGGAAGTGCAATGGAGAGCAAGCGCCTGTGTTTTTTCATGATTTTTTGCACATACGGAGCTCGCCATTGCTCGACGCTCAGAAATTTGAATTTCTTGCCAAAAAACACGATTCTGACTAAAAATCGCGATTTTCATAAAATTCTATTTTTTTCAAAAAGATACGATTTTCTATTTCCCGCCTAAAAGCTTGTGGAAAAGAACATGATTCTGGGGTTATTCTCAGAATCGCGATTCTTTGGTTGTGCTCAAAATCGCGATTCTCTAAGATTCTCAAAAACATGATTCTAAGGCAAAATCACAATTTTCATACAACACGATTTTCATTAAGGCCAAAATCACGATTTTCAACCAAAAACTCGATTCTGAGGAAAAACACGATTTTTAACCAAAATCGTGATTTTTAGGTA
Organism: Ceratopteris richardii; assembly: GCA_020310875.1. NCBI lineage: Eukaryota > Viridiplantae > Streptophyta > Polypodiopsida > Polypodiales > Pteridaceae > Ceratopteris > Ceratopteris richardii. The sequence continues at coordinate 180,399,607 of CM035422.1, read as the reverse complement.
AAAACACGACTTTGAGAAAACACGATTTTCAGTGGGCTCAAAATCGTGATTCTCACAAATCATGATTTTCATCCAAAAACACGATTTTGGGAAAACACGATTCTCTGCCAAAATCGCGTTTTTCATGATTTTCATAAAACATGATTTTCACTAAGGTACAAAGTCGCGACTTTCAGAACACGATTTTCAAGAACACGATTTTCAAGAACACGATTTTCAAGAACACGATTTTCAATCAAAATCGCGATTTTCTGGTCATTCTCAAAATTGCGATTTTCAGGCCAAAGACACGATTTTGAACAAACACGATTTTCATTCAAAATCGCGATTTTCATGTCAAAAACAAGATTTTGAGAAAACACGATTTTCATTCAAAATCGTGATTTTGTGATCATTCTCAAAATCGCGTTTTTCACGATTCTCACTCAAAATCGCGTTTTTCACGATTCTCACTCAAAATCGCGTTTTTGGGGATTGCTCAAAATCGCGATTTAGTGCTCAGCATCGCGATTTTCATGATTTCATAAAATTGTGATTTTCACAGTTGTTCAACATCGCGATTTTCATGATCCCTTCACAACAACTATGTGGTTATCCCTACGTACTAAGCTCTGACACAAGTGACTCACAAATGTCTTTTAGCATGGGGAAACCTGCAGGGGGCTTAGGAGTTGCCTACCTACAAACACCAGGAGATCCATATAAGACACAATTGGAATATATTTGGACCAACCGATTAGGTGCTCACATCTATGAGGACAGCCTAGGGCGATCAATGGTCCAACTCAAAAATCCAGATCAACCCTTTGGACTTGAACACCCAATAGTCAAGTTTGAAGAAGATCATACATTGATAAGGAAGGAACCATGTATGTGGTCACCAACCTACCAGATAGGACCGATGAGTTTGGAAATATCATTCGTGAGAATGAGATAGGAGACCTAGAGCAAGGAAATGTAGGACAAGGACCCCAGACTCCTAAAGGTAAGTCAGTTTTGACCAGAGTGATCACTCCAGATTGGATCCCTCAAGACAATAAAAGCATAGAACTATTCTTGAATAGAGAAACAGAGGAAGCCTTTTGGAGATTCAAACCAGATCAACCTAGCCAATTGGGCATAGTCATCATCTATGAGTTCAAGGATCCAGAGATACCAGGCAAAGTTGTCTACCTGGATAACACATCAGAGAAAATATTCTTGGTAACAGAACATGATAGACATGCATATACTTGGAAGAGTGAATTGATTTTCCCTCCACCAAGATCCAATGTTTCCCATGGCCTCCAAGGAGTAGGATCATCCCATGCACATGAAGCCCAAAGAGAAAGAACTAGAGAGAGACCTGAGGTAAGTTTTGCACACACTATGGGAAGAAATAGATCAGGATTTGAAAATGAAAGACCTGAAAGAGAGAGACATCAAGCACATGGGAAGCAAAGAGACGAACATGATTTTTCATTGCCTAGACCTCGAGAGCACCCAAGAACCCTTAGACCCACTCAAGTGATCAAGGCAATGAAGAATTATTTTGAGGGACACGAGATCCTTATGATCATGTGGCCGAGTTCAAACAAGTGTTAAGAGCTAAACAAGTTGAGGATTTTTTCACCCAGTACGAGGCATTTGGTTTGACTCTTAAGGGCACTGCCTTAGCTTGGTTTCAACCACTCAGTAGTGGCAACTATTGCGATATAGGTCAATTGCTAGACGAATTCATTGTAGAATTTTCCAAGAGTGGTATCAGGCATAACACATCATCTTTGATCCACAGCTTCAAGCAGACACCCCAAGAAACAGTGCGACTAACAGGTAGAAGGTTCAGACAGTACATAGAAAGATGCCCTTCTCCAGAGCTACCCACACCAGTCAAACAAGTGGCTTTGTTTTTAGATGGCTTACTAAGCACCAAGTTAAGGTCATATGTGTACTTGAAAGAGCCTAGATCCATAGAAGAGTGTGTGCGGACCTGCATTGACATAGAAGACAACTTGGGTGAGGAGTTAGGACTATCCAAACTCTATAAGGACTCTACAGTTCTACTAGTCATACCTCCAAGAACCCCACAGAGATAGATGAGATAGCTGAGCAAGTTGCCAAGAATCTAGGAGTCCAAAATAGGCAAACACAAAGAGTCACCTCATTGAATCGATGTTATACTTGCGGAGGAGACCACATGGCTAATGTTTTCCCAATGTTGGCTCAACCCCAAAGAAACCCTAATGCTCCATATTGCACTATTGAGAGGAAATACACAAACCACACGGCTCTAGATTGTCCCTACAACAGACAGGCTATTAGAAAAAATTATCAGCAACCTTACCAAAAAGGTAGGTATTAGAACCAATACCAATAGCCATATTAGCCCACAACAGCAATATCACGCATCATATAGGCCACAACCAGTCTTGGGAAACCAACCCTCAGCTCCTGCCAATGTGATTCCAATTAAGTATGCAGTGACAGAAGAGAACCTTAATAGAGCATCAGTGCCACTAACCCCATTAGTCTCAGAAAGTGACTCTCATGCTCATAGTTCAGACTACTCCCATGAAGGTATTCCACATGCTTATTACACAGAGTCACATGAGCATAGTGAGATTTACTCATATCAATATGAGGCACCACCTATGGAACAAAATTGGGAGCCTGAATACTCAAATATCATGTATACAAATCCTAACCCTAGGCCCCAGTTGAGACAAGTAAGAGTACCACAAGCCCCTAGAGGACCATGTTTTAGATGCTAGGGTGACCATTTCATTCATGAATGCCCCCACTCGCCAACCCTAGGACAAGGAAAAAACATCACAATACAAGCCTTTTGTCCTGAGTGCGGCAAAGAACACCTGTCGAGAGAATGTCCGAAGAACCCCTCTAGTGCACCCAAGGTTACACCCATTAATGTGGTGGGCTTAGTGGCGGATTCAAGTTCATGTAGCAGTAATGTGGCTCCTGTACAGGAAGTTACCGGGGGCACAAGCCTTAAAACAAGATAAGCAAGCTGAACAATCTGAGTCAAGTGAGTCAAGGGAGCCTAGTAAGAGAAAAACAAGAACATGGAAGGATACTAGAGAGAAGGCCAATCGCAAGCGGAATAAAAACTTATATGAACTAGAAGAAAGCTTGAAAGAAGTGAAAACGAAAATAGAAGACATTGCATCTCAAAGTCCCTCGCATGTCGAAGCTCCATCCACTCCACCTCATCCCACTCCCCCACCCATTGTAAATAGACCACAACCAGGGTCTGTTCTTGTAGATCCAACCCCAAAAGGCTTGGACATTATGTTCAAAGCCTACCAGGCTCGACCTCAAGAAGGGCCAATAGCTGCAAACCTAGACAAGAGTTACCCTAGAGACGACTTAGAGATTGAACGGACGAAAATGTGAATGAAAATGGTAGAACTAGCTCAAGCTATGCTCGAGACCAGTCAATCATTCAATCAGACAAACTCTGTCAAATCGGATTTGCATTTCCAAGGTTTACTAGAAAGATTAGAGCAGTTGGTAAACAAATCACAAGTTTCTTTACCTCCACAGGCTCAACCAGTTCTTGAGAGAAGAAGCTCACCACCAATGGGAGCTTATGTTCCTAATTCCACGGATGCTGGAATACCTCCTTCAATTCAGGAGCACTCTCAAGAGTTCTTGTGGGATATACAAGAGGAGAAATGGGCCAAGGAGAAGGGTAATTTCCCTCCTATTCGTGAGATTGATGACCTTCATGATCAATTTCCCCAAGACATTCTATCTATTTATGAGGATGAAGCAGAACAACAAGAAGACGAAAGATTATATTTTGAATCTAATACTTTAGAAGAGCTGCCACAATTCACTAGCCCCTGGGAATCTGAATCTCTTCAGATCAGAGCTACCAGAATATTGGTAAGTAATGAAGACTCAGTGGTTCCTAGAAACACTGATGTCGTGAAGAACACTAAGGTTCAGTGTCATCTCACTGTAGAAGAGTTGCTAAAAGCAAAACTTGAGCTATGGAATCATGTGAAGGATCAGGTCCCAGAACTTGACTCCAATGTGCCAAAAGGAGGCCCTAAGTAGAAAGTACCAGAGATACCTCTAGACAAAATAGGGGACATGTGTGAGGGCGAAGAAGGTAATACTTATCTTCCAATCACCTACCAAGGTTACACAACCAAAGCAATCATAGATTCAGGTGCTGGTGTTGCTATTGCGACCACCTCCTTCTGGAAGCAATGGGGCAAACCCACATTAAGACCAACGAGAATGAAGCTCCAAATGGCAGACGGTCATTTTGAAAGACCTCTAGGATTGCTCGAGGGGATAACTCTAACCACTTGTGGGGTAGAGTTTGAACATACATTTGCTATATGTGACTTTGAGAAAAATAATGTCTATGAGATGATCTTAGGAAGACCCTTCCTATGAAAACTGTAAATAGTATAGGATTGGGAACCAATTCCTTGTACTTATAGCACTTAGGGGTCACCACCAAGGTCAATTTGAAGGATTACACCTTTAGAGATGTACCACCCCTACAATGGGATCCTATCCACAAAGCGAAAGAAGATTCTATCTCTGTGCATTCTGCAAGTTCACTTGATCCATCCTGGTTGCATGAAGATACTCATTTGTGGATGTGCAAGGTCGTGGAGGAAGAGGAAAAACACTTAAAGGCAAGAGAAGAAGGAACTTCTCCAAGAGATAGACCAATTAAAGACCCAGCCTATACACCGATGATCTTTCCAGATGAGGAATTTGAGCCTCATGGTTGGGCAGAAATCTTAGCTACCATGGACATTGCAGTCAATGAAGAACAATGGACACCTCATTATGATGAGGAGGGTTATTTCAGTGTTCATGTGTCAACCCTTGCTAGAAGAATGTGACCCTAGTGATGTCATAGAAGAAGAAGAGAATGACGATGATCTAGAGTCCATTGTGATGGATAGTTGCTTTAACTCAGAGAAGCACTATCTAGAAGATATAGGAGTGTTTACCCAGAGTTGTAGTGGTGCCCAAGAAGAACGGAAAGTTGCGAGTGTGTATTAACCTTAAAAAAGTTAATGCCGCGACGATCAGAGATAGTTATCCACTTCCAATCACCGAACATTTATTGGAGCGTGTTGCAGGCAAGGAAGTTTATAGCTTCCTCGATGGATTTTCAGGTTACAATCAAGTAGCCATTGCCCCAGAAGATCAACACAAAACAACTTTTGCCACAGAGTGGGGAATTTTTACATTTCGTGTGATGCCATTTAGGCTCACCAATGCACCTGCAACATTCCAAAGGCTCATGTGTCATGTCTTCAAAGAGTTCTTGCAAAAGAGCTTAGAAGTATATGTGGATGATTTATGTGCTCATTCTCAAGTAAGAAAATACCACATCCTTGAGCTCAGACAAATCTTCAACAAGTGTAGAGAATATCGAGTGTGTCTGAACCTAGAGAAGTGTGTATTCATGGTATGACAAGGTAAAATCTTAGGTCATATTGTGTCGAAGAATGGAATATCCACAGACGAGGACAAAGTTAGAGCCATAGCAGAGCTGCCAAGGCCAAGGAATGTTAAAGAGTTACAAGATTTTATGGGCCATTGTGGATATTACCGCAGGTTTATCCAGATGTATGCGATCATAGCTAAACCTCTTTATGGTTTGTTGGCAAATTTTGAGTGGAACAACGAATGCGAGAACTCCTTCAATGAGCTAAAAAGACATTTGTGTACAACACCAATACTGACCACTCCTGATTGGAATAAACCATTCCATGTCCATGTGGATGCATCCAATCACGCCATAGGATGTGTGCTAGCACAACCCACAGGTGAAGGAAATCTAGATTTGCCCATAGCATATGCTAGCAGATAGCTAACCACAGCTGAATGAAATTATACAACAACAGAGAGAGAAGGTTTAGGCATGGTATATGCCGTAAAGAAGTTTAGGCACTATCTATTGGCCAATAAGTTCAGGTTTTTCTCTTATCATCAAGCCTTATTATATTTGGTCAATAAACCTTGCAATACAAGACATCTAGTAAGATGGTTCCTCTTGCTAATGGAATATGACTTTGAAGTTGTTGTTAGAAAAGGTAGAACCCACCTCCAGGTAGATCACCTTTCTCGCATCACTTCAGGAGAGTCACCGCAAGGAGTGTCTAATGAACTACTTGATGCTTATCTGTTCAATTTAGAAGTTGTTCCTAAATGGGCAAATAAGTTGGTGCCAGTCCTAATCTTCAGACCCGCAAATAAGAATGTGAAAACATCACTAGAAGAAATTGTAAAATCACAAAAATATCACATATTGGCAGGAAGCATGTACAAACAAGATACGGAGGGTGTATTAGCTTGTTGTGTTGAGGACGATGAACATAGTAGTTGGTTGCAACAAGCCCATGAAGGATTACTAGGAAGTCACTATTCTAAACAACGAACATTGCAGAATCTAAAACGTTTAGGAGTGTATTGGCCTAGTATGGATAAAGAAATATGCGAGTGGATTAAGAATTATCCAGGGTGCAAAGAGAGACCCCCAGTGGAGCATGCTACTCTTTATCATGTATTGTTAATTCCAGATTGGAGTGCTCCATTGGTAGAATTTATGAGATCGGGAACATTACCCAAAGAGTCTAGTCCAGCAAGAAGATGAAGCATGGAGCAAGAGGCTCAAGACTATGCCTTAATAGGAGACAACCTATACCAAAGAGGCAAAGTTTAAGACTATGCATTCATGAATCAGACTATTTGAAAGTCCTAGAAACTGCACACAGTGGTGTTGCAAGTGGACACTTTGGTCATGATCGAGTAATCAAGACCATTCTATTCTCAGGACTTTGGTGGCCCACTCTTCATATGGATGCACATACCTATGTGAAGAAATGTGACACACGCCAACATGCACAATATCCGGTTAGAAAAGACGAGATGCCTTTGAGGCCAATGATGGGAGGACGTGCATTCTCGAAATGGGGTATAGACTTTGTAGGTCCTATTAACCCCCCAGCTGGAAACTCCCATGCAGAGTACATTATTGTCGCCACAGATTACCTTACAAAGTGGGTAGAAGTCAAAGCCACAACAAAGAATGATGCTCAGACGACGGCTATGTTCTTATTCAAGAATGTGTTCACGAGATATGGACTACCAATAGAGTTAGTGAGTGATAGAGGCACACACATTTTGAATGAAATCATTGAAAATCTTCTCCAAGAATTCTTGGTGATACATAAGAAGTCTACCCCCTATCACCCACAAGCTAACGGACAAACTGAGAGCACCAATAAGATCCTCTGTAACGTATTGACAAAACTGGTAAATAATAAACGCTCTGATTGGGACAAACAACTTCATCATGTTGTTTGGGCTTATCGAGTTGCCTACAAAACGGTACTCAACGTTTTAGATGGTCTTCGGATAGAATGTTGTGCTACCATTGGACTTTCTCATCCCAACCTTAAAAGTAGCACAAGAGCATGAGTGGAATGGACATGAATTATCCTCTAGGATCTTTGATCTAGAACGCTTAGGTGAGACGAGGCTACGAGTGGCAGCAGACATCTATGCTGCAAAGGAAAGAGAGAAGGCATACTTTGATGCACACATCAAAGATAAAGGATTGAAAGAGGGAGACCTAGTGCTGGTTTATACACTAAAGCAACATGCTCGTAAATTGGAAAAAAGAGGATACGGACCCATGATCATTAATAGAATTTCCACTAGCGGTGCAGTTCAGTTTGCCACTCTAGAAGGAGATATCTTGCCAAACTATATTAGTGGATGTAGAGTCAAGCTATATCAAGAACCTCTTACTAAGGATATGCTAATGAGACTCAACACTGCTAAGAAGCAAAAAGAAGAAGAGTTAAGGGTGAGAGAAGAAGCATAGGCAGAGGCCAGAGAATGTATTAGGTGAAATAAGTTAAGGCAACTAGGCCTCGATGTCAACTCAAAAGCCCCAAAATATCACATGGATATGTGCCAAAAATCAGGCATAATTATTTCTCAAGTCATTGATCGACGTCCCTTTGTGACCGTAGAGATAGGACAAGGAAAGAGTGCAAGGACTGTGAAAGCATTGATTGACTCAGGTGCAACAAGTAGTGCAGTTAGACTATCCTACTGCCAAGACTTGCAGTCGAACATCAATCCCATAGAAGCCTATCTCATAGGATTGGGAGGTGTGGAAACCCCTTGTTTGGGCGAGGTGGAACTTCCCATCTACCTTCAAGATGTTCCAATGAAAGTCAAAATGTTAGTGTGTCAAGATGAGAACCTTACAAAACCACTTGTCTTGGGTCAAGATTGAATCTATGACCATGCAGTTAACTTAAACCTAAGAAGTCAAATTCTTCAAGTTTGGGTTCATGAACAATGCATTACATTAGAGTTAGAAATCTGCATGCTCACAGATCATGTTGTCACACATTCTCTTAGGACTAATCTTAAGGAAGAAGAAGTTGTATGTGTTCAAAGCTCTATGATGCAGAAGGATACTATCTCCAACAGAAGAGTCGAAGAACCATTGAGACTCCCTTCTTGTACGAAGTCTCATCCATTTGTAGTAGTTCAACCACACAGGCAAGAGAAACAGTACATGACAACTGCTATATCAAATAGAGAATGGAATTTCAAGAAGAAAGCAGTGTTGGGCATAAAGAAGATTTGGATACAAAAAAGAGAGCAACCACCAGCTTTGCCCCCACAATTCCCATCCCGGCAAGCCCACCAGGCCAGCAGATGAACGAAGAAACTAGGGGAAGCTCAACCACAAGGTATCCGACAAGTTTGGGTGCCGACAAAATTAGCGGCAACTCAACAAGGGCTATCACACATGTGGGTACCCAAGAAACTCTTACATGCACAACGCCCTATGCTCTCCACCATGCAAAAGCTCCCAACAAAGTAGCCAAGGAGGGAAAATGGACAGAACCAAGCACAAAGACCGAAAGAAGATCAAATCACCTCTTCAACAATGGTAAGAAGACAATTATCAAGGATATGGGTTTGGAAGGCAAAAGCACCCAAGGCCCCCACAGAACCAAAGAGCCAACCACGAAGGATCAAACCCTCAAGAAACCATCCAAACATGAAGCAGTCAAAGGAGATCACTAAACAGTTGAAGACCATTCTCACATGGATCCCTATCAGGAGGAAGGATCAGTTGTCATCTCGAGATCCAATGGATACCTCCACAACAGAGGGCATCAACATCCGCAAATAACATCGAAAGCCTCGACGAGCAACAACCATGTGCTCCTTGCACAACCTTGTCTTTTGCACCATTCAGGTCATGCATTTCCAAAGTATGCATTAATATAGGGCCACATTACATGGTTGTGCATAGACACAATTGATAGTCCCATGCACGAGAGCACAATGACACATGTAAACCACTTTTTGATACTAACCTTTTTCTTCTTATTTTGTGACATTGTTCCTCTTTAAAAAAAAGGGGCAAAAAAAAGGAAAGAAAAAAAAAGGGGGAAGCAGAAAAAAAAAAGAGAGAGAAAGAACTTGTTCCCATGTTTGGCTCATGGAACATGAATGAGTCATGCTTAGTTGAAGGTGGAACCGTTGATGACTAGGCATTTATTAGTTTGGATAGAAGTGTGTCTCGGCTAGCAGATGATATCATTGCTGCCTTATCTGGTAGATGTCAAGCACTTGGCATGAACATGGCATCCGCAACTATTGTTTCCCCTTACCATGGTAGGAGGGAAGAGCTTAAAGGTCCACAACTTGAGTGATGCTTAACTGCTGTATGTACGAGAGCATCCAAGGAGATATCTGCAAGGGGTAGTTTGGTACTCTGAGAATCCTTGTCTGTATACAGGGTGAGAAGACTCCTACTTATGGTGAGATAAAGAGAATATGTGAAACTAAACTTGGTGTAGTTACCCAATGTTGTTTGTCAAGGAATATAAGGAAATTCAATTCTTAGTATTTGGCAAATGTTGCTTTGAAAAGAGGGGACAGGACCAACCACTCAAAAAATCTCATCAGTGGACCATCAACACCGACATTCATCAACAATGTTCCATCCCAAAAGTACAACACAAAGAGATAAACATCGATTGACCCTTCACCATGGTAAGGATCTTTCCTTTGGCAATGTCATAACCATGATAGATTAGGAAAGCTCTTTGTCGACATACCCTTGAGCACTTAGCTCAAGACCCCCAATTTTTGCACCATACTTCTTCCAATGCATATTCCAAGCAAGCATGCATAGGGCCACATTACAAGGCCGTGCACAAGGCACATATTTTCCTCATGTATGCACAAACACACTTACCCATCATTCATTATGGGTTATGAGTACTTGGCATGACTACTATGAACATCATCTTTGGAAGATCTGAGGTCATCAATGGAGACTCACAATGACACGGTCATGCTGGAATCCAAGGAAAAAGCACATACCAAGGGACTACAACTTGCAAAGGCTCGCAATGACAAAGAGAACCGAACAACCAACCCCGCCACATTTGGAAGCGAGACGCTCTGGTTCCTATCGAATGGACACAACCTCTCAAAGCACTACCTGGAACAACCATTACAACAAGGGTCTGTCAAGGACGACAGACTCGAGGGGGGGGAGTGTTGGAACTCAAGGTCAAGGACAAAGCATAGAAGCATATCAAAGAAGTGGACACACAAGAAGAGGGAGCAAGTAGGGAACTCCAAGAAGTGTATGTCAAAATTTCAGAAGAAATCCTTATAAAATAGTGATTTTCATCACTAAAAACCATTGTAAATATCATTTCACCTTTTTGTAGCTCTATTTTGTGCAAGCTGAGGAGTCCTCGAGCTTGAGGAGTATTAGAAGTATCATCCTACCAATTTTCATAATTTTTAGACTTCGTTTGAGCCACCAAATAAGCCTTGGAACCTAATTTTTAACTAGGTCGGACACGAGGTCTGGACAGGGCCAAAACTAATCCAAAAACTATAAAAAGAGCTAGAGAGCTCATTTTTGGGTTTAGCTTGTTAGAGAATAGAGCTTTTGTAAGAGAACTCTTTTGGTAATAGAAGCTTTCCATTGTCCTCTCTTTGATCTTACCTTGTGTGCGTGTGTGTATGTGTGTGCATGCTAGTGTGCTTTCACTCACGCACTTGTGCCTTCACTTGCTCATGGTCTTCATACCAGTCCTCACGTCTCCATGGATTGACAAGTAAAGGAGGTGGTGCTTACGCTTGAGCTACAGAACAACAACAAGAAAAGAAGAAGAACTGAAATTAGACTTGCTACTTACAAAACTCAACAAGAGCTGATGGTTGGCTGGCAAGATTTCCTCCAAATTTGCACAAAAACTTAGGAACACCTCTTCCAAGAGTTAGAGCACTTCAATAGGCCTTGAATGATCAATGAGTGATGCTCAAATATGACCTGCAAACACTTCTTTTATAGGCTTTAGAGGCTTTGACAAAAATTTGGTGAAAACCTTGCAAAAAGCACATAAAAAGCTTGCATTAAACTTAGGAAAATGATCAACGTTTGGTGTCTAAAAACTACTTTTGGAGTAAAAATGTACAATGATCTCTTGATCTAGCCATCAGGTAGGTAAGAGAGTTAGCTTTCCTTAAATCTCATGACTTGAGGATCATGATATGCAAAAAAACAGTTTGAGCAAAAATTAGGGTTAATGTTTTCTTGCATTTCTAAAACTATGATGACAAAGTGTTAAATGAAAGCTCTCCTCAAGTACTATCTAATGAACTAACAAAAAGTTTTGATCTTTTGTGACCAAAGTTTGGCTAAGTACCAAAAATTAGGGTTGTTGGAAATCAGGGTTTTGTGCTATTTTGACATTGTTTCCAACAGTTGCCTATTCCCTAGGAGAAAACACTAGAAAACCCATATATTGGAGTCTAGATCTCTTTGTATCAACTACTTCCAAATATATTCTCTTATCTTGATCCAAGTATGTGAGTCTTGATGAGTCTTCGAGATCATGTAGCTCATAAATGGTAATATGATTGACACTGCTACTCGTTAGAGACATGATTGCTTGGAACAAATTATATGTTCCAAGAATTAGATAAACGTCCACTAGATCATCATCTTGAGGAATTCTATCTCCTCTCAAGACATTCACTACAACAAACTTTCCTCTTGGGGTAGTCAGTGGCTCTCTATTGTCCATACTAGTTGGGTTACTTGGTTCCTCAATTTCTCCCATTTTGTTGATTCTCTTAGGTTGTTCAATCACCAAGTACAAGTGTCCTTGTTTATCCATGTAGACATTGTTGACCGGATCTTGCAGACATATAGACATAGAGATAGTACAAAAACAAAATCTCACAAAACCATAAACATAATAGAGAGAGACAAGAGACTAGACACCAAATTGGGTACAATCTCCCCCACATACTCTAATGGATGAGTCTGTCAGAGCATATGTATTTATAAGTATTTTTCATTACATCCTGAATAAAAGATACATGAGGGCCACGCTTCGAAAAACGTGCATTTACAAAAATTTACTTTATTTACAAAATCATCTCTTTCTAAACAATCTACTATTTTTATAGAAACATCACTTTCTAAAGCGATCTATTATTTTTACAAAAAATAACTAAAATACTATCTTCTAAATATTCTTCTTAATATCTTCAAAAAATATATGAATAACTCAATGCATGTTCACACCCTCATGAGTCGTCACTTGCTAAATCAAAACACAAATCACATTAAAACCCTCAAGATATTAAAATCCATATAATATTCCATTGTTCCATAAAGTATAACATGTCTCCCAATTAAAAAGCAACTAGCCTTAGTTGATAAGAATAAAATAGACATGGATGGTGAGTCACATGTCCCATCATTGAACAATCATAAGCATGTTCCATGTAGAAACACATGCATGGAATTAGAAAAATGGAATTTAATGTGATTGTGAATGATATGGAGAAATCAAATGATCATAATGTGGAGTTAATGATGTTTGATGAATCCATTGAGATTCTTTAAGTGAGTGTTTTTTATATTTAACTAAATATCTATGATATTGCTTACAAGTGTGTGTAGTAGTAACATCATAATCAAGTATTTTCTTTAGAATTAAAATTTCCAATAAAAGAGGATCATCTAAAATAGGAGTGAGTGGTAAAGTTCCTTTAAAGGATTTCAATAAACTAAATTTATGAAAAGAATTATGTATATTCCAATGAGAAGGTATGCCTAATCTAAAAGCATTCTCATTATTTTTTTGAATAATATGAAAAGGTCCATAATAACATGGCGCAAGTTTAACCTTAGGATGTTTTGAAATATTTTTCAAAGGTCTTTTAATTATTCATAACCATACGAAGTCATTTTCATTAAACTATTTAGCTACTCGTTTCTTATTAACATTATGCATGTAACATTCTTGAATCTTTTTAATGTGCTCATGATGAACCTCATGAAGTGTAGAAATATGATCTTGTGCAAAAGAATAAGCCATAGGTATATCACTTTAAGTGATAGACATGGGAGTGGGAAGATTTTTACCATACACAATTTCATATGGAGCACGTCTAGTAATGGTATGTGTTGTGTTGTTATATGCAAACTGTAGTAAAGGAATTTTCTCATCCCAGTTACTTTGATTATCTAAAGAATAACAACGTAATAAATCTAAAATAGTATTATTCATAGCTTCACTTTGCCCATTACATTGAGGATGAAATACAAAGCTAAAGTCTATTTTGGACCTAACTTTTGAAATAATGCAACCCAAAAGTTATTACAAAAATGAACATATGGATATAAAAGAATAACTTTTGGAAAACCATGATGTGGAAAAATATATTTGATAAATAACTTCGCAGCTTGAGGTGTAGAAAGAGCCTTTTTACAAGGAATGAAATATGCTTATTTGCTAAACCTATTGTCCAAATCATATCATTATGACATGAAGTTGTAGGAAGACCAATAATAAAATCCATAGAAATGTGTCCCCATGGTCCATTAGGTATGGGAAGTGGCATTAATAGTCCAAATGGTTTACCATGACGTCTTTTCACATGTTGATACACAATGCAATGGGAAACATACAATATCCTTTTCCATATTTGGCCAAAAGAAAAATTCTTTACACATAGAAATAGTACTTTGTATGCCCCTATGACCCCCATATATGGTGGTTCATGCATCTCTTTCATAACAAATTCTTTAAAACCTTGTGTGATGCATAACTTGTGTTGGAAATACAAAAATCCATTATGAAAAGTGTAGTGATCCTAATTACATGGTTTATAATTATTGAAAGCATTCCATGTTTGTGAAAAATATACATTAGATGCATAAGTAGGAATCATGTCATGAAATGAATGAATATGAACAATATAAATATTATTGATTGAAACAATATTTGTTTGTGGTTGAATGTCTTCAGGAACCACCTCCTTGTTGTGTAGTTGAGCTCCAATAGGCTTCATGTCGTTAGTTCAGAACTTATATTTAGCTTTGGTATGACCAAACTTACCACAATGCCAAAAAGTGATATGGGACCTCTTTTGTTGAGAATTCATCATCGTAGTGTGAAGGGTTGAAGGTTTTGTAGGTCATAAAGGGGTTGTCTTGGATACTGGTGAGAAATTGGGTTGAGGAGGGCACTAAAAAGTAGGCAGGCATTGAAAAGTAGGGGAAGGGAAAGTAGTGAAAGGACACTTGAAAGGAAAATTGGGCTTGATTGGTTGTTGTCATTGGTTAATTTGTTGTAAGTGAATGGACTTGATGATGGACTGAAACTCCTTCTCATCATCATGTACAAAAGAAATAGCTTCATAGAGGGTTGTAGGACGTAGTCTGTTGAGCTTGGCTTGGATTCCCATCTCCAAACCATCTTCATACTTCCATTGCATATCTTCAAGAATCCTTTCAAGAAAATGAATAAGTAGTAGTCATTGCCAAAAGCATTCACTATAGGTAGACATGGTATCTCCATCTTTCCATCCAAAGGTTGTCCATGATTGGCAAGCATGTAAGTGGAACTGCGGAGGAAGTAAGGACTCCTTGATCTTTTCTTGAAATGCGGTCTATGTGGTAGGGTGATTTGTGCTATGCCGCAAAACATTCCACCATAATTGGGCCTTACCCACCAAATAATTAGTAAGAAATTTCACTTTCTCAATTTCAGAATATGATTCATAAGAATAAAAGTCATCAAATTGGATAGCCATGAAAGAACAAATTGGCCATCCTTTCGCCCATCGAATCGAGAAAATTGGAAATTTTTAGCACCAATCTTGAATTGCAAGCCTTGTTCTTGAGCAGTGATAATGGTCTTCACCACCCTAGCTAGGTTGTTTTCATCACTCTGTATTTGTTGGAGTGCAGCATCACGTTCTGAGCATGTTGGAGTTCCTACCACAAAAGCTCCAATTCTTGCTCAATCGGTACACAGGGTAGGGGTGATGTAGCAAAATCCTTAGTATTGTGGGTAGGTCCCATGGCCTTATACAGAATAAAAAACTAGGACTAAACATGTGAAAAGAATTTTTAACCATAGTGTTAAATATGAAAGAAATAATAATAATATTAAGAAATAAATAAAAAAAATAAATGAGAATATTTGATAAATACATAAATATGTAAATACACAAATAAATAAGGGAGAAGAGAGTGTTAGAAGTTATGTTAAATATTAATTAAAAGGAATGGGGTATCAATAAGTGAAAATAAGCTAGTAGATAAAGCATATCTCTTGTAAGTGTGAAGGTGTGAGTTCATGCTAAATAAGGAACTAAGTAAGCCAACTAGAGAAGTAAGTAGGCTAACTAGGGATTGCTACTCATAAGGTTCACACGTAGCCAACGGTTACCAACGGAACCAAAGGGAATCAAGAGAACCATGAGTGCCAGAGAAGAAAAAGATGCCAAAGTTATGCCATAGTTCTATGCTTTGTTCTATGCCATAGTAAGCGAATAGTAACCAACTTGATAAACAAACTTGATAAATGAACTTGATAAAAAAACTTGATAACCTAACCAAACTCGAACAGTGAATAGTGAACAGGGAGCATAGGGAGTATAGTGAGCATAGTGAGCATAGAGAGCATAGTGAGCACAGTAAGTACATTGAGCACAATGAGTATATTGTCACAGTGAGCACAATGCACAGTGTGAGAGGAGCACAATGCACAGTAACAAATTAAAAAAAAAAAAACATTGGCAAACCAAAAAAAAAGAACAAACCTAGGACTAGACGATCGAAACGGATGCCGAATCACGAGTGGATGCCATGAATCACGATCGAATGATGATATGTACACCTTTGTAGATGTGCCTTGGCTTTGATACCACTATTGACTAGATCTTGCAGACGCACGGATCCAAAGATAGTACAAAAACGAAATCTCACAATAGCATAAAAGAGATTAGACACCAGTTTGGGTACAATCTCCCTACACATACTCTGATGGACACGAGGCTGATGCTTCGAGAAGATACACGAGAGGTTGATGCTTCGAGAAGCATGCATTTACAAAAAATTTGCTTTATTTACAAAGTTGTCACTTTCTAAGCTTACAAAAATGTCGTTTTCTAAAGTGATCTATTATTTTTAGAAAAAATAACTAAAATACTATCTTCTAAATATTCTTCTAAATATCTTAAAAAATATATGAATAATTCCTTGTGTGTTCACAACCTCATGAGTCTTCACTAGCTAAACCAAAACACAAATCAAATTAAAACCCTCAAGATATTAAAATCCATATAACATTCCATTATTCCATAAAGTATAATAGAAATCTCCTTCAAAATTCACTCCTAGGCTTTGGAAAACCTGAGAGGTAATTGAATTTTTCAATTTTCCCATAGATCTATTGAATCCATCTAGGTATAAAGGTACTCCATGCAAAGTTTGTAGAAACATATTGCAAGGAAGTTCTATAGTCCTGTTTTATCAAAGGTGTGACTTATGAAGAGAAGACAAAATTGTGCATGTCTTAAGGGGTCGACATTAACTCACTTTCAGACTCTCTAGGAGTGTCTGAGTTTGTGGAGTGGATGTTCCTCTGGGTAACACTCCACGTTGAGGAGATTACACTCCTTTTGATCCCTAGCACACATCTTGATCTTAGATTCATTCAGATTCTACAAAGCCTCACAATTTTCTAGCCTTATGTCCTTTTGTCTTCATTTTGATTGTTTTCTAATGTTTGGATTTGGGTTTTAGTGGTGAACAAGGGATTCCCTAAATATCTCTTCTGGAGCAAGAATGATTTGTTAAAAAAGACTCACGATACACAATACTTGGGCTTACTAATGATACATGATACTTGACACTATGATACATACTTGACAAGGTGACACATGATATCGGCGATCAAATGACACGACACTCTAGGTCACGATACACAATACATGACCTTTAACCGACAACACATGATACCTAATGATATTGATCACACATGATACTTGGGTCTCCTGATAGGATACTCAAAACACACAATACACAATACCTAATTAAAGAGATAATATACATCAGAAAATGATACACGATGCGTGATGTCATGTAATGAAACTTGAATTGTATTGGTGATACATAATACTCATCAAGGGACGATATGCGATACTCAATTCTCGAGTACGACGTGATGATACTTAACTAACCATGATACAGGATACCTAGGTACCATGATACTTGACTAGGAGCAATGTGTAAGTGATACATGACACCTGCTAGGTATTGGTGACACACACAAATTTGGTATTGCAATACCAAACACAACTGGTCATGATACTTGGAATTTGCTTACATTAAATCAATTTTTGAAGTGACGTGTGAGTTCTTGTGCACTCTCCTCTTCCCTTGTGTGCTTGTATCATATAAATTCCCTAGTTTTTCCTATAAGTATCCCTCACAACACTCAAGATATGTCGTTTGTCCCCATGTCTATGTGTATATGGATGAAAATGATATGTTCAAAGTGTAGAGCTCACCTCAAGGAGCTTCCCTATCAATTTTTAGCACTCAAGTCCTTTTTTAGGTGGAGTTCTAGGTAATACAAGACTCAGTGATATCAATCACTAGCTCTCAATCTCCATGATACCTACACTTTGCAAATTGTTTTTTGGATGTGGGTTTTGGTTTTAGCCACTAACCAAGATCAGTGACCTCTAAGAAATGCAAAATTTTTTATTTTTGGGTTTTTGGTTGTGCTAACCTACTCTAATGTTATTTCTTCTAACTGCTAATCCTTTCTTCACTTCCTAGCCTAATCCTAAAAACTTATTACACTCACACACAGACACGGTGTATGAGAAAACTATCTTCAATGCAATAACCATCGCATAGGTGCCTTGAATTAGGCCCTTATCCCCGACAATGCTGCCATAAGTGTGTGCCAATATCACAAGCTCCTATGCACTCATCACAAGTGAGACTAGCTAGCCCTCACATGTCCAACAAAGTGCACATAGTGGTGGTTTGATACACACACATTAAATTAACAGACCAAGAGTATGAACTAGTCAAGTGCATAGAAATGTGTGCTCTTGTGATGTTAGATGTGGGAAATGGGTCAAGTAATGCATGCAAAAGTGAGTTTGCACCTCATATGACACCTTTTACATGTGGGTGTAGTGATACTTGCTGCAACAGTAGACACAAAATCGAGGATTTCGCCTAGTTGTGATACTCAAATATGGTCAATAGGGGGTTCATTTTGAAGCTCTCTATTAGATGCATCACATCGAATGCTGGTATTTTTAGCCTGATCAGATTATTCTACTACAAGTTATGCCAAAAAAAAGTAAGTGTCAAGAATTACCTACCTACACCTAACAACTCCCTACACTTCACACACACATGATGTCAATGAAAAAAGGTGGGGAAGTGTAGACAACACCTCTAAGCATAAATTCCATGCCTCAAACACATATACAAGCTCACAAAGAAGAAGATAACATAAGCAAGAAGAAGGATCCATGAACTTCAGAAACTAGTTTCTATATTATGGCAAAAGTCTTTACAATTGTGTCACCAAGTGACTTATATAAAATTGCTCTAACTTTGTACCTTTCATACATGGGATCGGCACTTTATCTAGAAATCCATAAAGTCCTACTATTGTACATGGATATTACTACATCCTTGAGTGAATTTGCATCTAGAGGACTCCTCTAGTGCATTTACAAGGCTTTTAAGTGCTCCATGATGGGATATATGAAAAGAAAAATGGTTTTTCTTCAAAAAAATTATGGGCCTATTCTTCTTCACTTCTTCTCTCTACTTCTTTCTTTCTCTTGTCTTTGATTCTCTACAACACTCTCTCCCTGTTTGTCTGTAGCATCCCTCATAGGCTTCATTTGGGTTTTCCTGACATGCAACAAGTACCTAGAGATGGCCCAATCATCTTTTAGGGAAGGACCTTCATCAGTGTTGTTTGATCCTTGGAAAGCTTTCCTTGTAACTACTGATCTCCACTTATTAGGGGTCGTTGCATTGTCGTTGGCCTCGCACACAACCAATGTCTGAATGGCTTCCAAAACTATTCGAGAAAGGTGTTTTTTCAATATCCCCTCTTTCTAACTTTTGGTCCTCTAGGTGCTGCTTCAATGTTCCTACTTGTAATTCTTTATTTGCATCCACTAGGACCTACTTCGTTTACTTTGGCCTATTTCTTTTCTTCCCTTGTATCTCCATTTAGCATGATGTGTGCCCCTATGGGGCTTTGGGCAAAGGTGGTTACCTTTTTCTTTGGTCTTCTTCTTCTTCTTCTTCTTCTTCTTCTATTGGATTCTCCTTCCACAAGCACAATGAGAGCTTTAAAAATTATGGTTATGGTAAGTCAAAGATGCATCAAATGTATTATCCCCTAAAGTCTAAATCCACCAATTTGGCATTATTCTCCCTCTCTCTCTCATGAACAAGTGCATCATGTACATCTACATAACCAATGGCATGATCCATGTCCTCATGCGAAAGTTTAGTGGTTTGAGAAATCATCTTAGTTGGAGCATCATTTGATTGTACATTAGTAAAAACGGAATTAAATTATTTTTAAAAACCTCCTTTAAGTTCATTGATGTCTCTTGAATATGTGATATATACATTTCATAGAAACTACTTATTATATAGGTGAAATGTAATTTTTGGATGATAAAAGTAATACTATTTTCTTTTAGAATGGATCCCAAAAAAATTGCATTTCTTAATCTCATCATACAATATTTCTATTTTTACTTTGAAATTCTAGTCAATAAAAAATAGGAGAATGATCAAAGAATGACTTGCATCCATGCCAAGCTTCATAAGGAGTGATAAGGTTCAAAGATGGTGGAAGACTATTCTCCCACACTATAGAAAAGCTAAAAGACAACTACAAATATGGTAGCTTCACTTACCTCATGCATGTATAAAGCAAGTAAAAGGGATGGGGAATGTTTGGGCATTTTTTGAAGAGGAGATCGCACTTGAATAAAGCATTCATACTCACCTTATACTCAATGATGCAAAAGAAAAAAGCATAAATGTTAACTTATGTTGATATATTTAGGTAGTGATGTGTGTGGACATTCTAGGACCACTGAGGCACTTTTTTCCCTCTTTAAGAGGTCTGTCCCCGACTTGTATATATGCCTATAAACCTATCTTTGTACATTCTCTTGGTAATACATTCAGTACTGTGTGTTGTGCTTCAAGCTTCTTCTTCTTCCATGTGTTGTTCACGTGCTTCCACATACCTCAGACTCCAACAATTGGTATCAAAGTAGGTTGTTGCTTCATTTAGGGCATCATCAACACCCCTCTGACCACAATCTCAAAATCACATGAAATTTGGTGAGCATACTCAAGGCAATTAGAAGTTTAAATCTGCTTCGCTCTGTGGTGTGGAAATCACAATCTGAGCTCGTTTCAACCTGTGAATGCACTATCACAATGCATGTGCAAGCAATTTTGTCTTTTTGTGCCAAAGATATATACAGGTTTTGGTTCGCTAGTATAAGCGTCTCGAAGTTTGTTACAAGTTTAGCAAAATTTGATAGGGTAGTTCTGTTCAACTTTTTGAGATACAATCATTTTTCTGCATCAGGGTATTTTAGTCAATGGCCATGGCTGAAAGTAGTGATGTATTCCATATGTTGGTTGTTGAGGATAACTTGGATGGTACTAATTACCCATTATGGGCTTATATGATGCATCATGTATTGGTTGCAAAAAGACTATGGAATATTGTGCAAGGTGTTGAAAAACATCATATTACACCTGTAAACACAATTACTGAAGGTGATGCAGATGGCATTGAAGATGGAGATATTCTTCAGGTTCTTGTCCGTGCTGTGGTTTTTGTTGCACCTACTATAGAGAAACTTTGTTGGGATGGCACAGATGCTCATGCACATGCATTGATAGCCTTGTCTATCAAACGTGCCCACATTCCTCCTACAGATCAATAAAGGATCCTTGGGATACACTTACCACTTTATATGAGGCAAGGAATGAGGCTCTTGTTGCTTACCTCTGAAAAGAGTTAGAGAGTGAGCACATGAATGAAGGAGATCCATGAATATTTTTTTCGACAAAGATCAAAGATTTGAAGGACCAGTTGATTTCTGCTGATGAAATCTTGCCTGATAGTTCACTTGTGTAGATTGTTTTGAATGGTCTTCCATGTTCATATCAGAGTTTTGCTTCTACTCTTTGATTGATGATGAAAGGAAATCCAAATTCCTTAACATTCGAGGAGTTAATCTCTATTCTGTTACAAGAAGACGAGTCTAGATAGAACAGGTCCATTATGCATGTTGCAGATCAAGCTTTCCTGGCTAGTCAGAAGGGCAAAGATAAATGGAGCTTATCTACTAGTAAGAAGAAATCTACTAATTATGTACAATCAAAGAAAGATGATAAAGACGAGAAGAAAACAAAAAAGGAGAAACTATTTTGAAAATATTGTAAAGGAAATGATTATTTCATAAAACATCGTCCAAAATTGGCTGCAAAAGAGGCAAAGAAGGAAGAGGCTAGAATGGTTGTTGTAGAGGCCTCTACACCCAAAACAGAGTCTACTAATCTTGTGCAAAATGAAGAATGGGAATTTACCATTGTTTGAAGTTATGACCCATCTTCTCATGAACAATGTATGTCTTCTGTAGTCAGATGTTTGGTACTTTGATAGTGGGGCAACCAAACATATTACCTCACAATGCAGTTTCTTCACTTCACTTGAGCCTACCCCTACAAGGAATAATGTCACATGTGCCAACAAATCCTCTTATCCTATTATGGGAGTTGGTAAGATCATTTTGGATACTACTGATGGTAGTTCTTTTACATTGTTAGATGCTTTATTTGTGCTAAGGATCAAGAAAAATCTGTTATTAGTTTCAGCGTAAGCCAAGATCGGCTTGGTTGTGAAATTTGTTGATGACAGATGTACAATTCATGATCTATGTCATTATTGCTTATGGCATTTTAAGTCGTGGGCTATATAAGCTCATAGATTATGAAAAATCTGTGAATGATTCAACATGCGCAACACATGATTTTCATGCTATGTCAAATGCAAAGCTTTGACATGCACGCTTTGGTCATCTAAATTTTGCTAGTTTTCTATGCTTTCAAAAATCTCAAATGGTGTCCTCTCTGCCCAAACTTGAGGCACTTGGTAAACATGTTTGTGAAGGCTGTATTTTGGGCAAAATAAAGCGTTCCTCCTTCTCAAAAGATGGTCCAGTTCGAGCTACTAAAAAATTGCAGCTTGTTCACACTGATGTCTGTGGTCCTATGCATACACCTTCTTTTGGGAACTACCTTTACTTCATGACTTTCATTGATTATTTTTCTACACATGCATGGGTGTATCTATTGAAAGCAAAGTCTGAAGTGTGTATGTGCTTCAAATGAGTACTAGTTTTGGTTGAAAATATGTCAGCATGTAAAATGGGCACCCGCCGTTCTGATCAAGGGGGAGAATATATGTCTTGGGGAGGTGTATGGTCAAGATTCAGGCTTTACCACATAACTTCTTAATAATTGTACCACTATATTATGAGGATGTATATCTATTCATGCTAGGAAAATAGAAGTTGTTAACTACTAATGTTAACTATTCTCTCTTTAGTCCCTCCTAAACTGATTTCAGTAAAATAGGAATAATAGAGATTTCTCCTATAAGGTTCTTGGGTTGGATAGGGGTCTGTGGAAACAGAGGCCCTATAGTAATTTTCCCACAAGTTTATATAATTTTTGTCCCTATCATTCTTTGTAGAATACCATCTCTAATGTTACTAAACTGAATTACATGTTTACACAACTATATTCCACTTCCAAAATGCAACTAACTCTGATGCTACATCAATCACGAGTGCTCTTCCACCATTTCCATTTCATGTTCCGTAGTCGATACACATAAACTTATACAACAACATCCATTAATCACCATTTAGAAGACTATAACTTTTATCAACATTTTAACCCCAATTTACTGTATGAATAAATTACTTCACTTAACATCAAATACTTAACTGATGCAAATGAACACCACACCAAGTCAGACTTCAACCTAAATGTAAATCAACATGGAGCGATTTGGTCGCTACGTCACGTGCACTCCGACGAGGATCCTCTGTGCATCGCCCTTGCTGCTAAGCAACACGAACACAACTCTTTTCATATTAATCATTCAAAAGGTTACATCGTTCCATCCCTTTTACAGTGCTTCATCAGGTAGCCTAACACTGGCATGCACGGTGGACTCGAACCCTAAATGCATGCTAATCCTCATTAACAATTCCCTATATGTACATGGTTTGGGCTACTTCAAAATTGCATTTAATATTTTTCTGCAGAGCGTTCATCAATTGTTGTACATGCCCAAGATCTAATAACTGAGCTTCAGGGCTAGCAGAACTAGAAGCAACTGCTTGCGTAAGGATTTGTTAACTCTGATTTTGCAAAAAGGCTTCCTGCAAATAAAAATCATTTTTGAGCACCACCTAACACTGAAGTTGGCTCTCTGCTATCTAGGCATCGACTCTCTGGAGTTGATCCTGCTGTAAGCTGAGTTGCTTCTCCATCCACTCCATCTACTGAGTTTGAAATTGAATTGTTTTGAAATAAGCCAGGTGCTATTTCTACGTGGCTTCCAATTCCTTTCTTAAATGTAGTTTTCAACCCATTTCATTATTCAACTCCTGTGTCGTCTGGAACAACTCCTCTTTGGTAGTGGTTAACTCATCTTCCCATTGAGCTTCTTTCGAATGAAGGGTGGTGCAAGCGTGCTCCAGATCACCTACTTGAACAATTGTAGCTTCCAAAACTTTACTCATCTTCTCAAGGGCAACATCTTTATCTGCCAGGGCTCGCTGTAAGTGCAAAAGTTTAGCCTCGTGGGAACAAACCTTGCTCTAGAGATGAGCTTTAGGGGCACAAAGACTAATAAGCTCCTCTTGGAGAGGGGCAATATTTGCTTCTAGCACTTCCAATTTATGCTGGAAATTGTGAGTAAGTGCTTGCTTTTCGGCAAGCAGCTGCGACTGAAACGCATCTAAAGCTTGAACCAGATATCGACTAATAGTAGCCAAATGTTGAAGGGATGGGGGGAAAGGTAAGGAGACAACTGAGGAGGGTGTGATGAATCTCAAATGAGATGGAGGCTACATCCGGTAATTTTGGTGGGGAATAATCAGGAGATCTAGATGAGGCAGTAGTAGAGGAATCAGCGAAAGAAGAGGCAAGAAGAGAGGAAGTAATGGGTGCAGAGGAAACGATTGGAATGAGATTCTGAGACGGGGTAGATTGAGGAGAAGGAGAAGGGAGAACAGGTGCGGTATGCACTTCTTGTACATCTTTGGCCGGAGAGGTGAGGCAAGAAGGTAGGTCCGCAACCAATGAGAGGAGGACTTCGTGAGCCATTGTCGAGAGAGGGGTGGATGGAGAACTAGACAGGGTGGTTAAAACTTCAACCACATCTCCATTGATACTTGTCCTAGTCGTCCGAGGAGCAGCAAACTCCTTATAGGAAAGATGAATACCGGTAGAGGTGGGAACAGAGGATGCGCTCGATGTCGGGGAAGAAGTTAAGGCTACACGAAACCGTTTCTTTGGAGAACACATAAGGACTTTTCTTCCTCGTCCGCTTCATCCATATGATAAGAAGTTGTCGCAAGGAGAAGGGGCGGACTAGAAACAATAGAGGTAGTCACAATGGGTACAAGGAACAAAAACAGTTGGGGAAGGTGAGTGCACGGAAATTCACCCTTTGCCAACTGTCTAACTACTGCCTGGCATTCCTTATGACTGCGATGAAAACACAATAGTGCCCAATTGATGGGCTCAGGGGATGCCGCATCAAGGGCCAAATAGAAGGGCCGGGATATGTCCTAATTGCATTTCTGCAAGTTAAGAGCGGAGACCAGAAATTGAAGGGCTTGACATTCAGGGGCAGGGCGACACATAATTGCATACTTGTTGGATTCTTGATGGGGGAATAACTGGTTCATTGTGGCCAATGGCAGTGGGGAAACATCAGTAGGACCGTCATTAGTGAGATGAAATTGGTCGAATATGGTGGAAACAGTAACATAAATGGTGACAAATGGGGAAACGATGGAACATGCATTAGTCATGGGCGAACAAGCAGCAATTGCATGGGCAAAGGTGAAGGATAATGGGTGGGTCGACACCTGATGCCATGGCAATTCTGCGAATTGCAGCAGGCCTCGTACCCAAAGGTACTCTACGTTCGGGATGCCCGTGCTAAATGTAGTAAGATATGTTAGGGCTTCCATGGCAAAATCAATACTCGTATGTATAGAACACACAACGAGCACGAACAAAACATAGCACAGATAGAGTGCACAAACATAACACACAAAACTAATGGAACAAGATTACCAAAAACATCAGGAGTTAAGTAATCTACGCGAAGCGACTTCAAGCGAGTAATCATGAAAATGAGCAACACAATAAGTCTTAGCCATCGTAAATCATCACAGATATAGCACTTTAAGAAAACATAAACGGCAGTGGGCGAGGCGGAATCGTAAAGGATAGACCTCAATTAAAAATATGAAGTGTCCGGGTGAATGAAGATCAATCAAATAGTCAACCATAAAAGAACCGAAAAGGGTGAAGGCTCATGGAAAAAGGGATAATAGATAAATATATTACGGTAGGCACCAGATTCAAATAGTTCAAAATGGTGGACAATAAGGGCGGAGTTTAGAACCATTGATAGGGTTGGGCAGGAGTACATCGGTAACGGTTTCTAACCAAAATGTAGCAGGACCTAGTTGTGCAAAAATACGATAGGTCCAAACCCACGAAGTTTAAACTTTCTGGTTGCACGATCAGCTTTAGCATTATAGAATAACACCAACTGGCCAACTTGAAACACCAGAGTGCGAAGAAAATGATCATGTGTTTTAGCTTGGCATAGCTGAATTTCTTGTAAAAGAAGAAAACTTTCTAGTCATTGCTCATCAATAGACTGTAAAGTATCTAGTCGCGTAGGGACGGATTCCTCAGGTAATAATTTCTGCTCCAAGTCCACCCATATACTAGGGACAACCAGCTCCATTGGGGCAATAGCCTCCAATCCATAAGCTAATTTAAACAGTGTGCAACCAGTAGCGACTTTGTACGTAGTATAATAAACCCACAACACATCAGGTAAAAGCTGATCCTAATGCTCAGGACAATCTAGAATAAGTTTTTTCAACATGGTGAGTCAAGTTTTATTTGTGCTTTCAGTCAATGTTAGCATGCGGGTAATAGGGAGTGCTGAACTTATGGATAATATTAAATGTCTGAGTCAGAGCCTATAGGAGACTATTAGCCAAGTGGGTTCCCCGATGTGAAACAATTTCGAGTGGCAAGCCGAAATGAGGGAAAACATCACGCATTAGGCACTTGGCCACCACCTGAGCAGTAGTAGACCGGACAGCCCATGCCTCAGCCCACCAGCTAGCATAATCAGTACAAGTAAGAATGTAACGGTTATTAATGAAAATAGCTAGAAGGGAAATAGGTCCAATAAAATCGAGTCCCCATTCCTGGAAGGGTTCCAAGGTAAGAACGGGCTGAAGAGGAAAATAATGCCACTCTAGGGGTTGGCCCATCCACTAGCAGGTTCATAGTGTTTAACATAAGAATATGCATCAGGTTGCAGGGTAGGCCACCATAAACCACTCTGTAAACTTTCCGATTACTAAGATCCACCAAAAAATGGCCTCCAAAGGGGACAGAATGTGCGATATGTAGCATGGAAAGGACTTTGTGAGGAGGAATACAATGGAGGAGGATAATAGAATGATCAACATAGTATAATTGACCAACAATGATCCAAAAACGTTGATTGTAAATGGCAAGTTTTCGCCAGGCTGAGTTGGATAGCATCCCCAATGGACAACTAGTTGTTAGGAAAATCATGAGAGTGTCATAATAAGAATCAACCATGGGTAAACAATTAGTAGGTTGTGTGGGTATAGTGGTTGTATAAATAGCAAGCGACGAATCATCAATCCCTATGGTGGTTCACCGAAATCCAATCGTGATAGGAAATCGACAATCATATGTGCCTTTTTGGGTCAATGGACCATGTCATAGTCAAACTCTTGAAGTAGCAAGACCCATCAAGCCAAGCACCCACCTAAATGTTGTTGCTGGACCAGGTAGACTAAATCCGCATGATCGACATGAAAGGTGAATTTCTGACTAAGTAGGTAGTGTCAAAACTTCTTGATAGAATATGTTAAGCCTAAACATTCTCGTTTGGTGACAAAATAATTACGCTCCGTGGAATTACTGTGACAGCTTGCATAATACATCGGTCTATACAATTTATCCTGCTGTTGCATAAGAACACTACCGATGGCGATTTCATATGCATCTACAAACACATGAAACGATAGTTTGCAATTTGGTGGCTAGAGAATTGGTGCCTATGTGGTCAATATTTTCAATTGGTCAAAGCTAAGCTCGCATTCATCAGTCCAGCAAAATTGCCGCAATGGGACCATAGTTAGGTGCATAAGAGGTATAGTCAGATGGGCGAGCCAACGGAGATGGCGACCATGCCATTGGATTTTTCCTAGGAAATGTATCACTTCCTTAGGGGTTGTGGGTGGCAACACATCAAGAATAATATGTATTTTGTCAGTATCGACCTGGATACCCTCTTTGGAGATTATACGCACTAGAAGTTTACCACAAGCCATCACAAAAATAGACTTGTGTGGGTTTAAACATAAGTGGTAATCTCGACACTTCAGAAAACAACACCTGAGATGCTATAAATAATCAGTAGTATCACTGGATAATGAGAAATCATCTAAGTATACGTGGATAAAACTTATGAGATATGGGGCAAATATCTCTTGCATACAACATTGAAACGTACTGGGTGCATTCCGCAACTTGAACCACATCACACTGCATGCATAGATGCCCCAATTAGTGATAAAAGCCATTTTTGGGATATCGGCCTCAACCATGCAGACCTGATTATATCCATTGTAGCCATCCAGAAAAGAATACATCTCACGCCCAGCTACGTCATCTAGCAAACTATCAAGGAAGGGTAAGGGAAAAGGGTCCAACACCATAGCAGCATTCAACTTACAATAATCAATGCATATGTGTAACTATTTATTCTTCATAGGAACAATTAGGATGGGCGAGATCCACTCCGGATGTTCAATAGGGATGATAAATCTGACCTTCAATAATTTGTCTAATTTCTCTTTCACTTACTGGGCATAATTCAAGTTGATTCGATAGCTCTATTGTTTAACAGGCCGTACATCAAGTTTTAAAACTACATGATGCTGGTAGATATGAGGGTCCAAGCCCTTCATATCATGGTACTCCCAAGAAAAACATCAACAAATTACTAGAGGAGGCTAAGCAAATCTTCTTGGAATGCAGTGGCCAATCTGACCTTAATCTTTACCGAGCGTGGGCTAGCATTATCTCCTAAGTTACAAGTGATGAGTTGATCTTCGCGTACATAAAACAGCGGGGTAGGTTGAGATCATTGAAATGTTGAAACAATTGCTCCATGTCCTGAGAGCCTAAAAGATTATCCGTGGCCTTAACAACATCCTGCATGAGTGGCAGCAATGCACAGGTTATCGAGGACCAAGTATCTATCACTTGTTGTAAGTCAATGGTTCCCAAGGATAGCAAATCTTGGTTAGCATTAAGGGATGCTTCTTCCTCATCATTAGATAACCCCTTGAGCATATGCATAGGCTCGACAACATAGGGTCATGCATGCAAATTGCAAGGCTTCATGTCGTCGAGGGGAACCATGTATTTTTGGTGGTTACATTTAAAAATAAGCTCTTGGGAGTACCAATTCACAACACTTTAGCTTGTTTAGCCAAGGTCTACCAAATAAGAGATTGTAGTCTAAACTAGATTTGGGCAATTCCATCACTACGAAGGTCATTTTAAACACTGCCCCTTATAGGGTAATGGGAATATCTTGTACCAACCCCATTGGATGAACTCGGGACTGATCGTCCATTCACACAAAAAATTCAACAAGTTCAATATGATTCCATCCCAACTTCTTACAAATCGCCGCCATGGCAATGTTCACTCTTGACCCTCCATCAATTAATACCTAAGATATTTTATGATTTTTGAACCACACAATGATTAAGGGAACAACATGATCTACTATAGCATCCATTTCCGGATTAATTGTAGCAGTGGTAGGTTCGCAAGTTGAGCTCGCCTCAAGCTACTGTTGAAATTGTTGCGGAATTCCTAGTACCAAAGTTAATAGTTGTCCCAAGGGGATGGTAATCAAAGTTGTGGATAAGATATCCAAGGCAACACTAGAACTACTCAAATCTGATGCTGATTCCGGTGAAATTCCTGACCGAATTGCAACTGGCTCCGATGTAGATTTTGATGGTCCAGCTAGTTATTGAGTGACTGGTACATGATCAGCAAAGACTGGCAATTCTTCTCTAGCCCACTCAGTTTCCTTAGCGAACATCTGTTGTTGTTCCTTTACTCTTGGTTCAAAGATTTCAGTAGCCGGATGGAGCATCTTACCGGAATGTGTCCGCACTACTACTGCCTACATCTCTACTGTCAAAATTTGAACCATATTGGCCATCGGATTTTGCCGCTCTTTCTTTCGCTTATCATACTCCTTGGCATCCTTACAATGCCTTCGGATGTGTCCCACTTCCCCACAAAAGTGGCAATGTGACGGTGGTAAACTCAAATTACCATCGGATTGATCCTAATTCCATGAGGTTCGATTAAAATGCCCTGTATGTCTGCCTCTATAATTGGTATAATTAGTATAAGTTGTGTTTCTCAAGTGTGGTGGAACATAACTAGTTGCTGGTTGGCTCTGCTCTTGTAAAACAACATTCACCATAAGTCAATTCTGTGTCTTGGCATTATAGGGACAAGTCTCTGTAGCGTGGCTAGTAGTGTCGCATATTGCACAATAAATCTGATTGAGAGCACAATTACTGGTAACATGTCCGAGATTTTTACATTTAGTATAATAGACCTATTTTAATGGATCATCACTTTTATTTTTCAGCTATTACTGCATCAAGGTTCATTCCACCCACATAGCAAATAATCATTACCTATTTCAGTTGGGGATTCAAACCATTAATAAACCATTGGGTTATTACATCATCTAGTAAATTAGCATGAGTCGGTGGTAATTGTCGTAAGTGGGTACGGAACAAGGTTGCATATTCCTGTACACTCTGATGGGGCTTTTGTCTGTTATTTTGTAGGTAATAAAAAATCTCCATCGCATTTTTCTTTAACCTGAAGTGTTGTAAGAAAGCATTCTTCACATCATCATAAAATCTGAAATGATTAATATCATACTCCATCAACCACCAATCTGCTTCATTGATTAAGGTAGATTTGAAGATGATGGCCTTATATGTCAGGTCTGTTGGGTTATTTAGCACTGCATAGTTGATCTCAAAAGTTTGTACATGTGCATCTGGATCGTCACCAGGGAAACCTCCAAACTTGCATAGGTGACCCCCGCAATGGAGGGTCTCCAGTGGCCGCCCTATTGCTGTTGTTGTTGATGTTGATGTTGTTGTTGTTGTTGTTGTTGTTGCTACTACTCTTGATAATCTGCCATATCACTGAGATGGAGATCTGCCGGTTGTTCAGATTGTGTGCCTCAAAAGTGTTTATAGACTGACCTGATATGTAACTTTTCGATGACTCCTCCGAAGATAGCAATGCATTGTTATGTTATAATTCTGCACTGTTACGTTTTAATTCTGCTGGGTTATAGTTGAGCAGGAAACCCTCTGGAAATGTGATTTTGAAGAAACGTGCAGGGTCCCACTCTCTTGAAAAATAATCAGCAATTGAAACTTGCCAAGTACTCGCCAAATTAGAGAATTTGCTTTGCACTAGTTTCTCAATAGAAGCTTTTGGTTCAACGTTAGGATCCGTAAATTGCTCAAGAATTCCAACAAGTTGATTAGTTCCTTCACTATGATTTCTAGTCACTTCTGCACCCATCAAATCCTCACCGGACTCCGTAGTGTCACCGAACACCAAACCACTGCTACTGGATTCTGTTGCGAATTCCGAAACTTCGCCGGAAGGTACTGTATTGCCAGCAAGCTCAATATAAGAACCACTTATCAGATTGTCACCAAATCGCATTGGACTCAATTGCGGTATGCTCTGCAACCCAAAAATAAGGAAATGCAGTGGCACAAGTCCACTTGTTCATGTCGCACCTCCTCCCTTAGATGACTAACCTTCACTGTCACCATGTGATGATGTCCCAAACACGCTGTTCACTTTCCAAGGGTGCCTATCATTTTGATATTTCGATTAACTTTCACGGGAATGTGTTACAGGCATGAATTACGAAATCTTCTCTGTAGAGATTCATAATAAACCGTTCTTACAAAGTGATTGTTATACTTCTAACTTAAATTCCAAGACCCATGGCCGGTGCCAGTGTTAACTCTGTTGAGTAATGTTAACTGTTCTCTCTTTATTCCCGCATGAGCTGATTTCAGTAAAATAGGAATAACAGAGATTTCTCCTACCGGGTTCTTGGATTGGACAGGGGTATGTGGAAACAAAGGCCCTATAGTAATTTTCCCACACCTTTATATAAATTTTGTCCCTATTATTCTTTGCAGAATACCATCTCTAATGTTACTAAACTCGATTACAGGTTTACACAATTGTATTCCACTTCCAGAACGCAACTAACTCTGATGCTACATCAATCACGGGTGCTCTTCCACCATTTCCATTTCATGTTCAGTAGTCGATACACATAAACTTATACGACAACATCCATTAATCATCATTCAGAAGACTGTAACTTTTATCAATGTTTTAACCCCAATTTATTGTATGAATAAATTACTTCACTTAACATCAGATACTTAACTGATGCAAATGAACACACCACACCAAGTCAGACTTCAACCTAAATGTAAATCAACACGGAGCAGTTTGGCCACTATGCCATGGCAGTCAGGTGAGGATCTTCTGTGCATCTCCCTCACTGCTAAGCGACACAAACACAACTCTTGTCATATTAATCATTCAAAAGGTTACATCATTCCAGCCCTTTTACGGTGCTTCATCAACAAAATTACAGAAATATTATGAATAATACTTGAACCATCCGGCGACCTAACAAAGTGTTGGTGTACAATTTGCACTTCTTCCTCTATGGCAATACAAATGATATCTAAGAAGGTCCTCTTCTTGCATCATGGTTCTCATCCTTTAGATCTACTACACCATCCTTTACTCATCTGAAAGCATCTTTAATGAGATCATGAGTGAATCAGATAGTGCATAAACTTCCACACAAATTTATGACCTGATAATTTGGTATAGATGGTTCGTATGTAGTTGGATGCAATGTGTTCATTACCTGTGTGCACCTCTCAAAATCTGTCTTGTAAATCGATAGCCTTAGATATGCATCAATGCTTTCTTTTTGCCATTTTTCTATAGTCAATGGCATGTTGTGGATTATATGGAAAGCCTGACTCATAACTACGAACTCATGATCTCTTTCCATGATTTGAATAGTGACTATGAACAAATTTACACCAGCTATTTGACCGTCTCCAAACCAATGTCCTCTAGCTTTGATGGCACACTCCAATGAAAATTCTCCTAGTTGAGGCATCTCTCAGTATTTTAGAAGTCATCTACACTCACATAATTAAGACTTGATTAACATGCAAGAGCTTGAATCCATAAAGAGTTTCATAGTTCTCATGCTTAGTGTTTTCATGTGGTTTAGCTTCTTTGCTTTGGTGGTGTTTCCTTTTTCTTGATCCTCCATATTAAATTGCTCCAATTGTTTTGCTTCACTGATTTACATGACTTTGCTAATCTTCAATTATTTGGATTCCTTCGGTTAGACTTTGATGTGAGAACAACTCCTTGGTTGACCACTTTTATATATTTCTTTGCTTTCCTTAAGGTTTGCTTTGGTATCAAAACTTGTTAATGATGTGTTTGGGCTTCTATGAGCTTCTTCTGTACCAAAACTTGAATTTTCTTGGAATTGATTAGATGCTTAGATACTATCTCTCTATTTGACTTCTTCCTTCTAGAGCTTCTTGGTTGTGGATTTTTTTGATTTTTTTGACACTCCTTGAGTTGGACTTTGCAGATCCATATATGTTAAGCTCCCTTGATTTTTTGACTTTTGGTACTTCTCAATGTGCTGCTTGAAAATAACTCTCTGCTCCCCTCACGAGCATCAATAGCCTCACTATTTCTCTCTTGAAGGTTTCTTGGTAAGGAGGGGTTGTTTTTGCACTTTCAGTAGAACAAGGGTTGTCTTGATGATATATGATGGAATGAGAAATGGATTCGCTTGGGTGACACTCATCCTTGGCTTATATGGACTTGATTAGAGGCTTTTCCTCTAAGAGGCTAAAGACTTTTGTATGCCCTACTTTGGCAGCTATATATCCTTGAGCTAGATTCAAAGTAACCTCAAATTTGTACATCCAATATTTTCCTAAGATAAGATCTTCTAGTAAGTTGGAGTCTTGATAGAATAAGAGTTTATGATGCAATGTGTTATTCCCTAGGTGCCAAGATAGGGTTGCCTCTCATAAGCACTTAATATTTTTACCTCCAATTCCAATCATATATGCTTTTGTAGGAGTGATGAGCACCTTTAGTCATTCAACTAAGGAAGTAGGAACACTGCTCAATGCTACTCCTGTGTCAATTAGAGAATCCACTAGGTGTTATTCATTGTTTCCAATTCCTAAGTTTAAGGATGGCTTTATTGGCATGCTACCTAATTTAGTGATGTTTGTTGCATGATAGTTTGATATGGAAATTAGTTCTTCACATTTTAAGTACCGCTTGTCTCATTAGCAAATCTATTCTTTCCATTTCCTTATTCTCTCTAGGGTGTCTTGTCTACATTCTTCCCAAATTCTATCTTCTTCCCTCTTAGAATTTTGGAATCCTAAGAGTAAGGTTAGCATTTCTTCCATGATTTCTTTGTATATCTCTTTACTTGACATCCACTAATGTAGTTAGGAAAAATATTTCCATCTAGTGTAGCTAGGTTAATAGCTCCACCAGATGAAATATGATTAATGATCAAAGGGCCATATCCTCTTTGTTGGAGCTTGTTTGCATGATGCTTCAAGGTATAGAGTAGTACTAAATCTCCAATTCTAATACCTTTATCTTTTATGTGAGCATCATAATAAGCTTTTTTACTTCTCTTTGTAGCATAAATTCCTACTACTACATGTAACCTAGTTTCATGTAGGTTTTTTATTTGATCCAATTATTTAGATAGTTCATCTCCTCCCCATTTATGTTAAAGTCAATTGGTATTATGTCACTTTGTCCATAGAATAGGTTAAATTGCATAGTTCCAATAGTTTTCTTATAAGCCACTCTAAAATCCCTAATTGCATGGTACACTTGATTGTCCCAATCTGATCCACCATTATTGATTATTTTCAAAACACTACATAACACCTAATTTGAACTTTTAACTTGTCCACTAGCTTGTGGGTGATAAGGTGCATACTTTTATGAATCATCAAGAATTCACTCAGCAAGGAGTCAATAACTTCATTAATGAAGTATGTACCTCTATGATTAACTATCTCAATAGGTAGTCCAAACCTAGTGAAAAAATATTTTCAAATAAGAATTTTGCAGTTGTCTTGGCATCACTTTTCTTTGTGGCTTTGCCTACTACCCACTTAGTTAAGTAGTGTGAAACAACTATGATATATTTAGCATGAGAGCCCCTTTTTGGGGGATTAATAGGTCCAATAAATTCAACTTCCCATCATGAGAAAGTGCTTACAAATACCATTGGTCTAAAAGGCATATCATCTCTTCTAATTGGGCACTTAGTTCTCTGACACACATCACAACTTCTTACATAGGTTTCTACATCCATGTGGAGGGTTGGCCACCATAAGTCTACAACAAGGATCATCTTTACAGTCTTATCAGTTGAGAAATGACCTCTAGTTGCTCTTGCATGAGCCATTTCCAATATAGGGAGACACTATCCTTTGTGAACACATGTCCATAATTGATTATCTTTCCCGTGCTTGAAGATTTTCTTTCCTGTGATCAGGTAATCTTTACTTTGTTCTTTGAGGAATCTTTTTCTAGATTGGCTAGCACATTCTGGATATGTTTGTGTTTTCACAAACTTAGTTATTGGCTTACTCCACTCAGGTTCTATTGTAGAATAGCATAGAGATGAATGCTCATTCTGTGAAGAGACTTGGCATAAATTTCACTTAGAAACAAATTCTTGTATATCCTTTTCCATAACCTACCAATATACTCATAACCTCTTTAGTTCTTGATTTTTTCCACTTACTCCTTTACAAACTTTCCATTTATTTTCAAGAGCATATCTAATCAAATTAATTCTCCCCTCATCCTCTATGTATCTTAGAAGTAATCCATTGGAATCTTTGAAATACAAGCTATCCACCACGATGAGGAGGTCTTTTATCTTCCAAAGCTGCTTGCTTTTTACTGAATTTATTCTATGCCATGGTCCATGTGTAAGCATAGGCACCAATGTTTCAACCCATGATGGACATAATTCTAGGTTGAATAGGTAAGTATTTGGAAATTCATCAACTACTCTCGTTGGTGGTTCTCCATGGCTCCTTCTAGAAAATTGATAAGCTCTAACATATGTGTTTCCCTTCTTGAAGAATACCTCATTAAAAAAATCCATTAACAAAAGAAACCATCTGACTAGCCTTCCTATGTTGCAAGGTCTATTGAACAAATACAGCAAAGCTTGATGATCAATAGAAAAATTGAATTTATTGGGTAGCAAGTAGTGTTGAAATTTCTGCACTGCATACACCATCCCTAGCCCTTCTCTTTCTATCATAGTGTAGTTTTATTTGGCTTGGTTTAATTAACTACTCACATAGGCAATATGTTGATCTAATTTTCCTTCATTAACTGGTTGTGCCAACATGCATACAATAGCAAAATTAGAAACATCTACATGGATATGGACTGATTCGTTCCATTTAGGCACTTTCAATATGGGTGTTGAACTCAATCTTCTTTTCAACTCATTGAATTGTTGTTCACATTCATCACTACACTTTAATTGAGTTAGTAAACCATCAAGGGTTTATCTATGATTGCATACATGTGAATAAATGACTAATATTATCCATATTGTTCCATAAAGGCTTGCACTTCCTTTATGTTCTTAGGTCTAGGTTATTCTAGAATCACTTTGATTTTGTCTTCATCCATAGAGATGCCTTTCTTGGATACTATATGCCCCATTATCTTGCCTTGCCTTACCATAAAAACACACTTTTTAGTATTCAAGCATACATGATATTGCTTGCACTTATCAAAGATGCATCTCACCTCTGTTATATGAGTAAGTCTTTGTGAAGAAAAAGTATATAGGTCATCCATATATACGTCCATACTCTTCCTTAAGAATTCCTTAAAAACATGAGACATTATTTTTTGGGAAGTGATTAGGCATTGGTTAGGCCAAAAGGGAAAACCCTAAAAGCATATACTCCCCACCCGGTAGCAAATGTAGTTCTATGTTGATCCTTAGTAGCAATAGCTACTTGGTTGTATCCCAAAAAATCATCAAGGAAGTTATATAATTCCTTGCTTGATACTCTTTCCAAAAGATGATCAATGATAGATACTGGGTATCAGGGCTATGTTTACAATATGGGTGCTTGTCCATCTCTATTCTTGTATTCTCTGTGATTGCCTCAGTCCATCTGCAACCTGTTCTAGTGACTATGGGATGGGGTTTGTAGAATCATAGAGCTGCCTCATCCGATGTGCTAATAGCTTTTTGGCTTGGGTGATGACATGTTGGTGAATTTTAGACTCGTCATCTGAAGATGATGCTTCCTTCTCTTGCATAGAATGGATAACTCTTGGGCTAGGTTCATACTGGATTGCCCCTTTGTTGAGATATCAAGCTCAACATGTTATGATCCAAGATGACACGCATCTGTTTTTCATTTCTCTAAGATGTGTAGTGGTCACACTGGTATACGTCAGGGATAGTTAATAGAGCTTTACTAGATTAATCTACCAAGAGTGCTGACATATTTGTTTCTTGCCAAAAACTCATTCACAAACATTTGTGTTCTCCTTATGTACTGTTCTTTATATATTGCACTAGTTGTACTATTGTTTAGGTCATTCTTGTACATTCCTTTTATGTAATAGAAGAAGAAGAAGAAGATCATTCTTCCTTGCCTCTTTAATTGCTAAGAAAATTGGCATGAAGGTAGAAGGTGGGCCCACAAAAGAATTGGTTAGTTTGTAAAAAAGTAGCTTCCACCTTGTTCAAGAACAGTCAAATATTCAAAATCTAGAAGTTCAAGCGATTCTGTGTAATGCTGATACACAAAAACTCTAGTTTTTTGAGATTGGACTATCACGTCATAATGAAACAATGTTCAAGCAGAAGTACTGCTTGTAGTGTTTTTGCAGTGTTGTGAACTGCTATAGAAATGGCAAACGTCAATGGAATGTGTCAGCTTATGAGGGATAACTTGGAAAAAAGCAACTTACATGATTGGAGATTCAGAATGATGATTTTCATGATGGGAAAAGGCTATTGGAAGCACATTGAAGGAGAGAATAAAAATGCTCCTTGGTTACTAGAGAGGAATTAGACTATGACTAGCTAAGAGCATATGAAGAATGTAATCAAGGAGCATGAAAGGTAATGTTTGGCTATCTATTAGCATACACGATAGTATGACTAGGTACATACAAGATGCCAAGAGTCCAAAAGAGGGTTGGAATAGTTTGGTCACATTGTATGAGACTAATATAAAGGCACGAAAATTGCAACTCAAGAATGAGCTGCATACATTGGAGAAAAAGGGCATGTCAATAAGTGACTACACCTTGAAAATCAAAAGTATATGTGTCACTTGCATCTATTGGCATGAATAATAGATGACGATGATAAGGTGGAAGTGTGCCTTCATGGTTTAGGAGCTGCATATAAGCAATTCAAAACTTCTATTGAGACCAGGGAAAATATTTTGAATTTTTATGATCTGGTGTCCATGCTGATTATTGAAGAAAAGAATCTTGGTGAGGATTCAAAATCCCAAGGAAATCCTAAATCTGAGTAGGTATTCTACTTTGGCAGAGGAAGAGGGAGAAGTAGAGGCTTTGGAAGTGGAAGAGGACACAATAACCAAGGGCAAGGTCAACAACATAATCATGCAAGAGGTGGAGGATAATTTCGAGGCAAGGGGAGCGAAAGAGGCCCCATAAATTTCCAAAGAAATGATTCACGTAATGATAGTAAATGATGCTAGAATTGTGGTAAACCTGGTCACTTTGAATGTGAAGATCCTTGATGGTTGAGAAGAATATGCCTCATTGTTATTGGGAAGAAGTTGCGCACACTGCTTATACATCATGAATAGAACTCACAGGACTATTGTACATCAAGTTACACTTGAAGAGAAGTTTACAAGTAAAAATCCAAACTTATCACATATGAAAGTATTTGGTTGTATTGCATATGTCCATGTTCGAGATGAGTTGAGGATGAAGTTTTATCCAAAGGCAAAGAAATGTATCTTCATTGGGTACTCCCCTGAGTAAAAGGGATATAAATGCTATAACCCACTCACATGATAGGTGAGGGTAAGAAAAGATGTGGTGCTTGATGAAATGTCAAGCTTCTATGCAGACGTCAAAGAAGCACTTAATCTTGACTCAAATGACGAAGGAAATGGTGAAAAATCAATTGCAAAATCTCAAGTTTTGAGTGGGCTTGATGCATCACCAAGCAATAGTTCCAACTCAAATCCATGGAGTGGAAGATTGGGTGGAAATTTCATTCTAGAAAATTAATCAATTACATCAAAGAAAGGTAAAGAAAAGCTTTTTGTTGGTAGTGAAACATCTACAAGTCTTGAAGACATTGAAGGAGATTCAAGCATAATAGAAACTAGACTTGATGAGGAACTTGGATTGCCCTTTGTGAAGACTCTAGGAGTAAGAAAGGCACATGTAGATGATACAAAGATAATTGAACCATGCCTAAGAGGAGGATGCAAAATTCAGTGCAATGATTCACATATGACAGTTACATGGC
Organism: Ceratopteris richardii; assembly: GCA_020310875.1. Lineage (NCBI taxonomy): Eukaryota > Viridiplantae > Streptophyta > Polypodiopsida > Polypodiales > Pteridaceae > Ceratopteris > Ceratopteris richardii. Next base: position 180,360,023 of record CM035422.1, on the reverse strand, counting down.
TTGTCATTGTGCCTACATGACCAAGGTAATACAAGATGCAGATCTTCTTGTTTTGAAGATGCAATTCAAAATGTAGATTGGGAGACAGCTATGGATGAGGAGATGGCTGCACTTTATGGAAATGAAACATGGAAGCTGGTTCAATTGCTGCAATAAAAGAAAACCATAGGTTTCAAGTGGGTTTACAAGGTAAAACACAATGCTGATTGTAGCATAAGCAGGTATAAAACACGATTGGTGGCAAATGGATATGCATAGACATATGGCATTGATTATCATGAAATGTTCAATCATGTAGCTAAAATTTTTAATGTTAGAGCAATTGTTGCATTAGCCACAACAAAAGGATGGACTTTGCATCATATAGATGTGAAGAATGCTTTCTTACCTGGTGAGTTGCAGGAAGTATACATGGACTAGTGTTAGATTCCCGATGACACCCTCCGTTTTGAAAAGAGTTCATCTGCACGTTCTTCAAAGAAGATGATCGTCGGTTGAATTTCAGGAGTTCTTTCATGGAGTTCGATGATCTCTCTTAGGCGCCCAGCCACGCGATAGTTCTCTTTCAAATCTCTCTCATACCTACCCATAAAGGGCAAACTCCACATGACACATATGAGTGCCACTTGGCAATCATATAATTATCTTCCTTATTTATCATAAGAGGAGCTTCTCACCTCTCAATTATGAGGCTCCATAACATTTCCTTCCCCTTAGTTCCGATTTTGTCTTCAAAAATGGTATTGGAAGGTCTAGTAAAAAGAGAGAAATATTAGAACTACCACTCCCACTATATCCCCATGTATAAAAATACATGGTCCTGTCTCCGTGTTGTTTCCCCATATCCTTCCCCTTAAGAAAACTCTTGGGAAGGTAATCTAAAACTGGGAAACCATCTTTGAAGGGTGCTAACCCGCTCCCATGTGGCACTATCTTCTGAACTATCTTTCCACTTTACTAGACACTCTTTATACAAGTGACTTCTCGTCCATTTCTCTCGAGTGCTAGTATGCTCTCAGGCTCATGTGGAGTAGATTGAACAGAAATAGGCTCTACTACCTCACTATCTGGATTGAGGTTGTCAGATTCACCCAGCCTTTTCTTAAGACGGTTAACATGAAAAACTAGATGGATTTGACCATTCTCTGGAAGTTGGAGCTGGTAAGCCATCTTTCCTATTCTCTTAAGTATTTGGAAAGGTCCACAATACTTAGGAGATAGTTTTGGACAGGGTCCCGTCTTCATGGTTTCAGACCTAGATGGAACTCTAAGATAGACTTGCTCTCCTACCTCAAAGTTGATATCTCTCCTTTGAGGGTCAGCATAGGCTCTAGCTCTATCCTGAGATCTCCTAATGCTGTCCTTATCAAACCTAAGCATATCATTCATCTCTCCCAAGAAGTCCTTTGCAGCTTGAACTTTTTCATTCTGCAAGCCTACTGCATAAGGAGCTCTTGGCTAAAACCCATACATAAGCATAAATGGAATATGCCCAGTGGAAGAGTGCTTGGCACTATTATATGCAAACTCTACTATAGGTAAGTACTCTTCCCAATTAGTTTGCCTTTCATTCACACATGCTCGAAGGATATCCTCTAGGATTTGGTTAACCCTCTCTGTTTGCCCATCTGACTATGGATGCTCGGTCGTACTCATGCTAAGTTTCGTATCCAACCTTTTGAAGACCGCTCTCCAAAAGTGACTAGTAAACTTCCTATCCCGATCGAAAACTATGTCTAAAGGAAGACCATATAACCGGTATAGGTTCTCCACAAAAAGTCTAGCCAACTTTGGTGTCTTCACTATAGTACGTGTTGGAATAAACCTAGCCATTTTGGTTAACCTATCCACAATTACCCAGACCGAGTCGTGCCCTCTCTGTGTCTTAGGTAATCTGACTATAAAGTCCATGGAGATACTCTCCCACTTCCCATTAGGAATATCCAATGGGTGGAGTAGTCCTCCAATCCTCAACCTCTCAGCTTTATTGACCTGGCATTTATTGCACTTAAGCACATATTCTAGGATGTCCTTATGAAGTCCAAGCCAATAAAACTGCCTCTTAACAAGATCATAAGTCTTGTTAACTCATGGGTGTCCCGCACTAGGTGTGTCATGACACTCATACAAAATATGCTGTCTCATCTTAAGATCTCTAGGGACACTCACCTTACCTTTATATAACAAATATCCATCATGGACACTGTAATTCTTCCACTTGAATCCTTCTTGATTACCCATCGATACTCCATCCTCACTGGAAACCCATATATCACGATCCCCATTCTCTATGGCTTCCCAAATCTCGGAACATGCAAGATCAAGCCTACATTTCCCTCTAATGGACTCAAGTAGCTCGCTAGTGATCTGAGTAAAACTCAGTCCATTGAGCATAGGCATGCAACTAAGTGAATCAACCACCACATTAAACTTTCCCTTCCTATACCTAAGCTCATAATCAAACTCTTGAAGGGTCTCTGCCCATCGGGCCTTACGACCTTTAAGGTCTGTTTGATTAGAGAGCCACTTAATGCTCTCTTGATCAAACAATATCATTACTTTGGCACCATATAAATAATGACGCCACTTCTTCAAAGCATGGACTATTGCATAAAACTCCTTCTCATAGACGGAGTAATTCTTCTGATCTGGTTCTAGTTTCTTGCTCTCAAAAGCTACTGGTCGACCATCCTGTACTAAAACCGCTCCTATGGAAAAGTCACTCGCGTCAGTCTCAACCACAAATGGTTTGTTGGGATCTGATATATGTAAAAGTGGAGCTGTAGCAATTGCTACTTTCAACTTCTCCATACTTTGCTTCTATTCGTCTCCCCAATGAAAGGCTTTCCGTTTCCCTTTAAGCTGTTCTGTCATTGGACAACAATCTTGGCATAGTTCTTAATGAATCTTCGATAGAAACCTGATAAACCCAGGAAGATCTACAGCTCTTCCAGGTTCCTTGGATGTGGCCATTCCATAATAGCCCTTACTTTTTCAAGATCCATCTGGATTCCATCCTGGGAGACTATATGCCCAACGTATCTAACCCCTGTCTTGAAAAATTCACACCTCGATTCCTTTGCAAAGAGTGAATTTTCCCTTAGCACTTGAACTACTTTCCTCAAGTGTTCCAAGTGCTCCTCTTTTGATGCACTATAGATCAGAATGTCATCCAGAAAGTCTCTACAAAATGTCCTAGATAAGGCCGTAAAACACTATTCGTGAGCTTCATGAAAGTGGAAGGAGCATTGGTGAGACCAAAAGGCATCACCAAAAACTCATAGTGCCCATATCTAGTCCTAAATGCAGTCTTAGGGACATCCTCTGCCCTAATCCTGATCTAAGATCAAGCTTGGTAAAATACCTAGCTTGATGTAACTGATCAAATAGATCTTCCAATCTAGGCATTGGAAACTTATTTTTGATAGTTACCTTATTAAGTGCTCTATAGTCTATGCATAGCCTCATAGAGCCGTCTTTCTTTTTAACTAGGAGCATTGGCGATGCCCATGCTGAGTTACTAGGTTTGATGAAGCCTTTATCTAAATAATCCTACAACTGCCTCTCAACCTCCTCATGCTGAGAAACACTAAGCCTATAAGGTGGCCTGCAAATAGGGTTAGTGTTAGTAACAACCTCAATGGCATGGTCAATGTCTCCTCTCTCAGGTGGTAGCCCTCTAGGTAAGTCAGAGGGAAAAACATCTCTATACTCAAACATAAGATCCTTAAAACTTTTAACTACACACTCTTGCAAAAAAGAATAGTAGAAAGTCCTGTTCATATTTACATTCCTAGCATGAAAATATACATCAGATGAGCTGTCTGTACAATGCTCCATATCATGAATATACAATAAAAACATGTCCTGTACATGTTGAGAATAACAAAGACTATACAACTCTAGTGATGAAATGAGAGGTGCACTAGGTACATCTCTCTCTCCCTGAATACAAACTTTACTTCCACTCTTTTCAAATTCGAGTGTGTTGTTTTGATAGCTACGATTAAGTGTGTCTCCCAACCCCCATAGCCACTCTCTTCCTAAGACTAGATCTATCCTCTCCATATTCATAATTTGGAAGTCCATATAATCTATATAGTCCTACATCTTGACTTCCAAATTGGATACCATAGTATCCCATATCCTCTTATCTTGCCCTTGCATCATAGATACAATGTATTTATGTGCACTAGGCTGTTGGGGAATCTTTAATTTCTTGACCAAAGCATAGTTTATAAAATTATGAGTAGCTGAGTCATCTATCATGACCCGCACCCTGGTCCCATATACACTACCATGCAGTTTAACTAGGTCATGTGGTCCAAACTGCAGTGACCACAATGACTGAGTCAAACAACAGGTGTGCTCTATATCCTTGTGCATCACCTCCACTCCCTTGCAGCTAGAGCTGCCATGAATAGGAAGGGTCTGCACTAGGTGGACCACCTTGTTGCCCTTTTCGGGGGCCGTACTAGACTCTGGTCCCTTCTTCTTTTCTTCCCCCTCATTGAGTGGACAATTCCACTATGAATGGCTAGGAGACATGCACCTAAAACACATGTTCTCTCTTTTGGCCCTCTCAAACTGGTCTGTGGATAACCTAGGCCCTTGTGATCTTTGCTTTTTAATAAAAACTTTGTTTTTCCCAAAAGGCAACTTCTTCTTGAATTTAGTCGTACTAAGAGGCTTGAGGGGTTGATCCATCTCCATAGGAGTATACTGAGGATGGTTATGGTCCTCATATATCTGTGCATACTTGATCGCCTCCTCAAAAGTCTTAGGCGCATTCCTTTTGACTTCCTCTTTATGGCTTTGTCCAAGCCCCTAACAAACCCTCTAATCTTCTGGAAATCATCTAAGCCCTTAAGTTTCAAAATGATCTCTCTATAGTGGGATAGGTAGACTGAAAGAGGCCTACCTCTCTGTGTAATCCTATCCCACTCATCCCAATTCCTCTTCTCCTCATTCTCAGGAAGAAACTCTTTAAGAAAAAGAGTCTCAAACTGAGTCCAATGAGTAGGGATAGAGTTCGCCTCCTTAAGACTCATCCACCACTTATAAGCACGCGGGCCAAGGGAGAGACTCACCTCTAACACACGATACTCAGGTGGGGTGCCCTTCAATTGATGCAAATCATGCCACTTTTGTAAAAAAGTGTAGATTGCATCCTTATTCCTCTCTCGGTCATCCCCCGTAAAGGTAGGTGGCTTAAAATCTTTCAGGAGGGGAGCTTCCCTAGAGCTCTCTCCTTTGTGCTTACTAGGAAGTGAAGTATCTTTCCTAGTGAGCTCCTGTAGCTCAGTGATGAGTAGCACCTCCTTTAATGTCAATCCGGGAAGACAAGAGGTTGGTATGAAGACCTCGAGCAAGTGAAGGCACAAGTGCGTGAGTGAGAAGCACACTAACATGCACACACATACACACACACGCGCACACACGGTAAGACAAAGAGTGAGAAGCAATGGAGTTCTTAGATTACTTTCAAAAAGCTCATACAAGTTCAATTCAATTACAAGCTAACCCCAAAAATGAGCTCTCTAGCTCTATTTATAGTTTTTGACTAGGTTTTGGCCATGTCCAGACCTAGTGTCCGGCCTAGCTAAAAATTAGGTTCCAGGGCCTATTTGAGGGCTTAAACGGAGTCTAAAAAATACAAAAATTGATATGTAGGTACTTCTAAAGCTCCTAAAGCTCAAGGACTCCTTGGCTTGCACAAAATGGAGCTACAAAAATATGAAATGGTATTTACAGTGATGGTTAGTGATAAAAATCACTGTTATAAAGATGTTGATTTTGGAAAAATTTGAAGGCCTATCTGCCAGATCTGCGTCGACTGCTTTGTCTACTTAATCCTTCGCCTTGCTCTGACTCTCTCCGTTGGCTTCCTTGTCTCCTCAGTCTTTGGGTGCCCATACTGCTCTCAACACCCCCCCTCTCTCGCGTCTGTCGTCTCTGACAGACTCTTGTTGCTGGGAGTGCTGGATGTAATAGTCCACCACATGAGTGGCAAGTTGATGTTCTTGTATGCGTAGTCCTCAGGCCAAATCTGTCATCATGTGATCCCAATCAATTGGTCCTGGAATGTCCGGATGTGGCAGACGTAACTGATCTGCATGGATGGCTTGTTCTACTACGAATAGATGTAGCAAATGTGTTGGTCTAGAATGAAAATTTCCGAATGATATTCCCAGAATCCCGTAGAGAACATTTCCTCAAATGTCTGCTTGAAGCATGCGCGTAAGTACTTTATTCGTGCATGCCAGGCAAAGATTATAGTAATCGAGGGAGTCTGGCTCATGTCGTAGACTAAATCCTTGTTACCTTGAGAGAATCCAGGGGCAGAGATGTATGGAGCTTGTACCTTCCGAAAGGTTTTGAAGACAATGGTCATGAGCTCGAATATTTTCATACACATTTTCGCTGCTATGTCAGGTACATTATTTAGAGGAGTAGACCAGTGTCGAATTGTTGATATCATGTAGACTACGGTTGGGGTCCATTGAGGCGGAGCAAAATATGGATAGTTAACCCAAGCCGAGCATGCTTTATTGTTGCGTACCTTGATTGCAAATGCTTGCCAGGATCTGCGACGTACCATTGGGCAATAGCATGGATTATACTTGATGTACAGTGGCATGGTTGCCCATGTGCTCATCATCTCAGGGTAATCGGTTAGTAGACGTGCACGCCAATTGGGTTGGAAGATCGAGCCAGCACGGGCATCTGTCGGTAAGTCCGCTGGCTCAAATTGAGTGGCGAATGTGGGCTCCTTCCCTGTATGCCTTCTAACTTCTGCATTATAATCATGTAGCAAGACAAAGTAAGGCATGTATTGCGTCTCTGATGTTGTGATCAAGCGTTGGTGGGATAGGTTCTGAAAGTAAGAAGATCGAATGACAGTTTCTTCCAGATTTGTGAGAGATTGTATTTGCACGGCAACACGATCATCATGTGTCTTTCCTACTTTCTCGATCCTTTTGACCCAATCTGGAACTCCAATTTCTAAAGTGTCTTGTCCTTCTTCTGTTACCCGACCATCGGGTGTGGGCATCGGCTCGTACGGCTCTTCATAGCTATCATCGACAGGGATTTCCACAACTGTTTCAGGTTCTGGTTCTTCAGTTGGCGAGGGTGACCTTTCATATGGTAAGAGGCGTGCTTGGAGTTCTGCCACCTGTTTTCGGAGGGTCTCTACTTCTTCTGTAGAGTGTTGCAAGATTATCTGCTCCTGTTGAGCTGTGGGGGCACTGGCTATTTGCTTCTTTAGATCCGCACATTCAACCTCTAACTTTTCATATGACTCCAAGAAGTTTGCATGCTCTTCGAGTAAGATGCGAATGTCTTCAGATGGAACTGCTCTATACTTGGTAGGGCTAATGGTTGCTCCTGCAGTTCCTTCCATAGCTGCTTCAAAGTTGTCTTGGTTTTGTTGCTGAAGCCTCTTGTTCTCTTCTAGTGCTGCTGCCATATGCTTTCTTAATAGCCCAAGATTGTGTCTAAGTGTAGCATTGGATATCATTTGGGACTCGAGCATACTTTCCAGTTCCGTCACTGCTTGATCATCCATTGTCGAAATTTTTTATTCCAATTCTGTGTGAGCCTGTTGTAAGGTGGTATGTTCTGAGAGAAGCTTTTGGTAATCATCTTCGAGAGTGTTGACTCTAGCTTGTAGACGCTGAGATTCTGCTTGGAGGGCAACAGTGCGTTCTTCCAATTGATGGTATTCTTGTTGTAGTTGATGTGCACACTGAAGTAATGTAGTGAATGTGCTATTTACATTATGAGATGCAAGGGGAAAAGTTTGGAATGCAGGGGAGGTGGGAATGGGAAGGGAGGTAGTGAATGTTGTGTCTGCTAATGATGTGTTGAGTGGTGAGGTGGGGGGTAGTGGAGGGGGAGAGGGTGGAATTGTGGGCAGAGGTGCTGTGGTGGGTGAAATGTCCATTGGGTCAGACAAAGTGGTGTGTACAGGGGCTACCATGTAGGTGGGTATGGTAGGTGAAGTGAGTGTGGTGTTCGTGTAGATTGATGTCGTTGCAAACATCGGGAAAATGTGCCTCTGAAACATTGGAGTGCTGATGGACTGTGCCACGAAGGATGGTTGTTGGGGTGGTGCGGTTAGGTTGAATGAGCTGTAGGGGATAGCTGGGAAGGGAGGGTCATGGAATGGAGGTATCCGTATTGGGGGATAGGCTAGGAAACACAGGGTACCTTCTGTGGGTGTCGAGTTTCCAACCACACTTGGAATTATGGGATGGCCAATTATGGGTTCGGAGGATAGAAGGGTTGAGGTGTACAAGGGATTGGTGATGAAGGAGAAGAGGGTGTCTTGTGAGGTGGGTTCTCGAAATGAGAATGATGTGAATGAGGTTGGGTTATAAGTGAAGGTAGAGGTGATGACTGCCGTTTCTTCCATGGTGGGAGGTGGTGGTGGGGGTGGAGAAGGTGGTGATGGGGGGTGCTGGGGTGAGATGGGTGATGTCTGAACGAAGGTTTCAGTAGAGAGGTCAATGGTGGTGGTGGGGGTAGTTGTGGCTTCAATGGTTACTTCTTGTTCTGTGACGGGCATCTTGATAGTCTTACCTGCTCGTGGTAATGTGTCGACTCTGCATTTGTCATACCTCACGGACTGGCAGATTGCAGTGTGGACAGCCTCCGAAACTCCTAAAGATTCTGACACTAATTTGAGGGTGTCAATGAAATGTTGATCCACCCCATCATCTGATAGCGTTTCTTGCATCAAAGCTTGACCTGACACAAGAGAGAGTTGATGCCTTTCTTGTACTGCTTTGATTGTGTCGTATAACCTTTGTAGTTGAACTGTATATGCAGGGGCACCTACAAGTTCTGGCACTTCTTGTTGCTCATCTTGATGCTCTTGATCATAATCCTCCTCATCTTCCTCCTGTTCTACATCTTCATCATCCTCTTCATCCACTTCAACTGTGGTGACAGGTACTTGGGAGGTTGTTGCCTGCGTTTGCACATTCTCCACTTGTTGTGCCTCTTCTGCCTCCAGCTCTACATCTTGTAATAATTGTTCGAAATCTTCATTCGTGAGTTCTTCCAAAGGTGCACCTCCGAGAAATTCAAGATCGGTTGGGATGGGAGGGAATATCAAGTTAGGGCCATCGGTGCTGCGTCTTGGAAGTCGGAGTGTGAATGGTCGGACTCTTCGGGGTGGAGGGGTAACACCCGATGTTAGGGTGGCTCCACGTGGTTGAGCACAAGGGACTTGGACAGTTCCTCTCATCTTCTTAGAAGGGGGTCCAGTGGATGTCCTGCCTCTGAACTGCTCTACTCGATTCCACATCAGGGCCCGTTGAATAGGGATGTCATAAGCCAGACATCTATAAATGATTCTAGTTAGAGCACAACATCCATATAAAACATGCTTCCGCGGCCATCGTTTGTGGGCTAGGTGTATCTGATCAATTATCCAGTGGGGTAAGTTGATGGTGAGGCTCTGTGTCTCTGCCAGATACAAACTAAACCATATCTTTTTGGGTGGCATGGTGAATCTATCTTGGGAAGGAAAAGCAAAGTGTTGCATGCACATGCGAAGGTGTATTGCAATATTAGGCGTCATGGACACCATGTCCTTGAGTTTGGTGAGGCTTTGATTCTTCATGTAATCAGGCACTAGGGTCTCCTTCTCTGTAGGAATATGCATTCCGCGCATATCTAGGGCCTCTCTCACCAAGTTGTTGGATAACCTAAACCTCTTGAGCACATTTCCTTTTGTTAGAGATGGGATCACAAATGAGCTTGCACCTTTTGGGTTCTTGTTTGGAGACAAGGTGTTGATGAGATAGTAGCATCGCATGAAGTCAGGCTTTGGGAGCCGTGCACTGAAATATGCATCCAATCCTTCCTTCTCCCATACCGAACGTAGACCTTCTGCATTTTGTAACTTCTCGAATTCTCTTGTAAAGAAATGGTATTTACCTTGCTTCCCATTGAAGTCCAACTCTGATTCCCATAGGTATGTTCCCTCTCCCAAGGGTCCTGCAACTTCACTAAACCAGTGGGAAGTTTTTCCTACGGGCATGGTATGGCCACTGGGAGGGTCCGCTATAGGTATGATTTTGATGGCCTGCAATTCTTCTGGTCTTTCATTTGTCTTAGGCAAAACGGGTAAATTGTCTAAGTCCACCACTTGCTGGCTCGTTTCTGTTTGAGAGCTAGTTCCTACCGCCTCAGCCATGTTGAAAAATTCGCAACCGGTTCTGTGAGAATATATGAATAAATGTTAACATTGCAATGGACACAAAAATGACACTATGTCCTCGTTACAACATTAACATGAGCTTTTAGTGATAAGTCAGTCAGTCAGTGAGTGCGCGGTGCTTGTGTGTGTAGTTAGGAGTTGGGTAGACCTAGGAGCTAAGTGGAATGATGTAGTGTGAGAGTGATGTAGTTAGTAGGTGTACATGGATTTACAACTGGGGTCCGGGGGTTTATTACAAGTTTTAGGTTGCCAAATGCAGTGGATGGGTTTTGATCTTGATTTTATGGAGACTCTGGAAGGTTTGATAGGAGTATCTGCTTGAAAATGAGGCTTTTTAGGGACCCATTTACGAGTGATTCTACTTGTGCGCATGGAAGAATATGTGGCCGTGCGTGATGTGTAAGACTGGGCATCAGATGTTCGAGTGAGTGAAACATGTTGTAGAGGGTGTGGCCTTGGTGTAGCTATTTGAGCCCGCAAGCAAGCCTTAGGCACCCAGATTTGTCGTGATTGTGGGATGGCCTTCATCGACTTCTTGGGTATCCAAATAGACTTTACTTTTGCAGAAGAATTTATGAAAGACTTCTTATTAGTGTCGTGTTGTTGACTACTAATAAGAGGTTTTGGCCGTGGGATTGGCGTGGTCGCAACAGGGTGTTCGCCTTTCCGCATCCATACTTGTTTCAACGGCTGAAACAATCTGCTTTGCTCCTTTTTTTGGCTTCCAGTATAGGTAGTGCTCTGCTTTCTCTCTATTTGATCTGCCGTTGGTTGCTGCATCCTTCTGGCCTTTGGAAAAGAAGGGAGTGCCATCTTATCCTTGACTTCGTTGTTGAAACAATCCTCTTTCTGCATCATACAGTTTTGGACAAGAATAGCATTGTCAACTTCATGTGTGCCCCTGGAAGGACCAGGAGTTCGTGCTTTACCTAGTTCCTTGAGTGCCTCATTTTCCAATTCAACTGTAATTCGGCTATGATTTACCCATACCTGAAGAAGTCCACTTCTTAGGTTTAGGTTGACTGCATGATCATAGATCCAGTCCTGACCCAAGACAAGAGGCTCAGTGAGGTCCTCATCTTGACACACTAGTACTTTGACTGTCATTACTTCGTCTTGAATGTAGATGGGAAGTTCCACCTCACCCATGCAAGGGGTTTCCACACCTCCCAATCCTATGAGATATGCTTCTATAGGATTGGCAGTTAATTTCAACTCTTGACAGTAAGACAATTTAACAGCACTAGTGGCTGCACCCGAGTCAATCAAGGCTCTTACAGTCCTTGCACCCTTTCCTTGTCCTATCTTTAAGGTTATAAAAGGACGTCGATCAATTATCCTATGAGAGCTGATACATGAAACTTCACACATAGCCACATGATATCCTTGATCTGCATATGCATCTGTCCTAGGTTGCTCTCTACCTTGTCTTCTCATCTTCATTCTCCGGATGCGTTCCAATGCTTCTGCTTGAGCTTCTTCGTGAATTTGTTTTTCTTCTTCTTTGCATTTCTTAGCAGTGTTGAGTCGACTTAGCATCTCTTCCGTTAGAGGTTCCTGATATAACTTGACTCTGCATCCGCTAATGTAGCTCGGGAGAACATCACCCTCTAAAGTGGCTAGTTGTACTGCTCCACTTGTGGAGATCCTATTTATGATCATAGGTCCGTAGCCTCTCTTTTCTAGCTTCCTTGCGTGTTGTTTCAATGTGTAGACTAAAACTAGATCTCCTGCTTTCAAGCCCTTATCCTTCACATGGGCATCAAAGTATGCCTTCTGTCGTTTCTTAGCTGCATATATCCCTGCAGCCGCTCTTAGTCGGGTTTCACCTAATCGTTCAAGGTCAAAAATTCTCGAAGAGAGTTCATGACCCATCCATTCATGCTCTTGTGCTACTTTCAGTGTAGGTATTAAGAAGTCCAACGGTAGCACTGCATTTTGGCCAAATACCATCTGAAAGGGGGTGGCTTGGAGTACCGTTTTGTAGGCGACTCGGTATGCCCAAACAGCGTGGTGTAGCTGTTTGTCCCAATGAGAGCGTTTATTGTTCACTAATTTCGTCAGTACATTGCATAAGATCTTATTTGTGCTCTCAGCCTGGCCATTAGCTTGGGGGTGATAGGGGGCAGACTTCTTATGTACTACCAAGAATTCTTGGAGCAGATTTTCAATAACTTCATTCAAGAAGTGAGTGCCTCTATATCTAACTAGCTCTATAGGTAGCCCATATCTAGTGAACACATTCTCAAATAAGAACTTACCTGTTGTTGGTGCATCATTCTTCGTGGTAGCTTTCACTTCTACCCACTTGGTTAGATAATCCGTGGCCACAATGATATATTCAGCATGAGAACCCTTAGCTGGGGGATTAATAGGACCTACAAAGTCTATTCCTCACTTAGAGAATGCTCGTCCACCCATCATAGGTTTCAGTGGCATCTCATCTTTGCGTATAGGATACTGAGTTCTCTGACAAACATCACACCGTTTCACATAGGTATGTGCATCCATGTGAAGGGTCGGCCACGAGAAGCCCGCAAATAGTGTTGCCTTGATCACTCGATCTGGTCCAAAGTGTCCTCCTACTACACCTTGATGAGCAGTTTCCAAGATCTTGAGATATTCACTCTCATGGACACATAGTCTCAGGTAACCATCTTTACCACGTTTGTATAGATTATCACCAATGAGTGAGTAATCCTGGGCTTCTTGTTCTATACTCCTTTTCCTAGCCAGAGTCATGTCGGGAGGGAATGTTTTCGTCCTCAGGAAAGATACTAGTGGTTCACTCCAATCTGGAATTATGGATACTTGATAAAGAGTGGCATGTTCCACAGGTGGTTTATTGCAACAGATTGGGCATTCTTTGCACAACTTTTGGACATCAGCTTCCATAATTGGCCAATGCACTCCGAGTCTCCTTAGTGTCTATAGGGTTCGTTGCTTTGAGTAGTGTTGCTCTAATGCACCTACATGTGCTAATTGCAACCATTTAGCGTACTCATCCTCTTCCACACAAGACGCCAAGATCCCTTGATCCGTGTGCTTGTACATACTTCCTGCCATGATGTGATACTTTTGGGCTTTTACTACCTCTTTATCTTGTGTGTTTATTACTGGGTGGTTAGGCCCGTATGTCAATACTGGCACTAATGGCTTAGCCCACTGCGGCACCACTTCCAAATTAAACAAGTAAGCATCAGGAAGGTCATCTGACACTCCTTGTGGGGCTTCTCCAGATGTGAGCCTAGAGAGATGATCTGCTCTCAAGTGAGACTTCCCTTTCCTTACCACAACCTCGAACTCATATTCCATTAGCAAGAGAAACCATCTCTTTTAGGCATTCTTACCATGACTCTTCTATCGTCTATCTCATATTTTTTAAAGTTTTCCGGGACCTCAAACAAAGATTCTTCCTCTTCTGGTGTGACTTCTTTCTTCTTCCTTTTCTTTCCTTCTTCCTTAGGGGTTACATGTGTGGCTAGCCTTATATCATTTGTAAGCTCTCCGTGCCTCTGGGGTTGAAATTCTACTTCATAGAAGTATTCTTCATATGATGCAAAAGGTGGGTCCATAATGATTGACTCTAGATCGGAGTCACTCGCATCCTCGAATGCATCAAGGCTAGGTTCGCACTCTTCTAACACTGCCTCTCCCATGATTGGCTCTATGGAGAAAACTAAAAATGTCATAGCCATCCTCATCACAATGGGGTGTCCATTGTTCCTCATTGATGGCTACATCCATTGTTGCTAAGATTTCTGCCCAGCCGTGGGGTTCAAATTCTTCGTCAGGAAAGACTACAGGCGCATAGGCTGGGTCTTGAATTGATCTATGTGTTTCTTTTGCACCTATCTCTCTGGCTTCTTCTCTCTTCTCTTCTTCTACTGCTACTTTGCACATCCATAAGTGGGTGTCTTCATGCATCAATGAGGATCCTTACTCTATGGAATGCACCGATTCTGTATCATCTTTGGCTCTATGGATGGGATTCCATTGGATAGGAGGGACATCTCTATGAGAGTAATCTTTGAGATTCACTTTGGTTGTAACACCTAAGTGTTGCAGGTACAAAGAATTGGTTCCCCAATCCTGTACCACTTGCAACTGTCGCATAAAGGGTCTTCCCAAAATCATCTCATAGGCATGATTTTTGCTAAAATCACATATAGCAAATGTGTGCTCGAATTCAACACCACAGGTGGTGAGAGTTATTCCTTCTAACAACCCTAGGGGTCTCTCTATGTGACCATCGGCCATTTGCAATTTCATCCTTGTGGGCCTGAGTGCTGACTTGCCCCAACGCTTCCATAGGGAAGTGGTAGCAATTGCAACTCCTGCGCCTGAGTCTAAAATGGCCTTGGTAGTGTATTCTTGATGGGTGATAGGAAGATACATGTTTCCCTCTTCGCCCTCACTCATGTCTCCTATTTTGTCCAAGGGTATTTCTGGCACTGTTCTCTGGGATCCTACCTGGGAACAAGGTTTTTCTATCTCTGGTACTTGTTTGGCTACATGTTTCCATAGCTCTGGCCTTACTTTGAGTAGTTCTTCTAAGGTGAGGCTGCACTGTACTTTAGTGTTTCTCACCACCTCTGTGTTCCTAGGTATGAGTGAGTCCTCATTTCGTACCATGACCGTGGGTGCTCTCATACAAGTAGACTTAACTTCCCATGGGCCTGTGAAGTGGGGTAATTCTTGTAGAGAGTTAGACTCAAAGTCTAATCTTTCCTGAGAGTGGGTGCTCTCCTGCTCCTCATAAATGGATGGGATGTCTTGTGGGAATTGGTCCTATGCATCATCCACAAGTTCAATGGGAGGAGGGACTTCACTTTCCTTAGCCCATTTGTCTTCTTGAATCTCTCGTAGGAATTCTGGTGTGAACCGATTCATAGAAGATGATGTGTCTGGTTCCGTAGAGTTAGGCACATAGGCTTCCTGGGCAGGAAGACCTGCCCTTTCACTTGCCTTGTCCTTGTGTTGAGAGGCGGGTTCCTTTTCTGATTGTGCAATTAGCTTCTCTATTCTTTCTAACAGTCCATCAAAGTGCAACTGTGTCTTTGCTGAACTAGAGATGTTAAAGAGGCGACTGGCTTCAAACATGGTCTGAGCCAATTCCACCATCTTAGCACAAATTTTGTTTCGTTCTAGCTCTAGTTCTGCTCTATGGTAACACTTTTCATGATCACTTACGTTTGGCCCTTCTTGGATTCTGGCCTGATATGCTTTAAGCATCATATTAAGGTCCTCGGGAGTGGGATCTGCTAGGACTGATCCTACTCTTGGGGGTGGTGGAATTGTGTGAGGTGGGTTGGAAGGTGGCGGGTCGGATGGACATGGGAATGGTGGTGGTGGGGTAGTGTGAGAGGGAGTTTGAGATGTGAGTTCAGTTATCCTGGCCTTTGTTTCTCTGAGGCTTTCCTCGAGTTCACTCATCTTTTTTTCCCATTGTCTTTTCATTCTTTCACGACTATCTCTCCAAGCTCTAGTCCTTTTCTTTGTCATGCTCTCTGTTTCACTAACATCTGGGCTCTTTTCCTGGCCTACACTTTGGTTCTGCTGCAAAGCTTGGGCTCTAGTGACCACTTATACCGGTGTAGTGGAAGTGACACTTCCTGTGGAGTCTACCACTAACCCAATAACGTTAATGGGAGTGATTTTTGGCATATTGCTGGGATTCTTTGGACAATCTCGTAAGAGATGCTCCTTTCCACGCTCCTGGCAATAGCCCTGGATCGTCACTAACTGGGGTTGTGTAGGTGGAGGCAAGGGACAATCACGAATGAGATGATCTCCCTGACATCTGTAGCATGGTCCTCTAGGGAATGGGGGTCTTACTTGCCTAGGTTGAGGTCTGGAGTTGGGGTTTGTGTACATGACATTAGCATACTCTGGCTCCCAAATAGGTTCACTCGGTTCCTCACTGTAGTAGGACTCACCATGTTTAGGAGATTGCATGTAGTAGGCCTGAGGGCTGTCAATATGCATCGAATCAAAGCTATGGTCACTCGGGTCACTTTCAGAAAGCAATGGTGTTACAGGGACTATGGCTCTATTCAGGTTTTCTTCTGCAGCAGCATACTTTACCGGGATCACATTAGTGGGAGCAGGTGGTTGCTGTGCTAGCACTGGCTGGGGTCTCAGCTGGGTCTGATATTTCGGTTGGTAATTTTGCTGAGGCCTAGTATACTGTTGTGGTGGGTATTGACTCTGATATCTGCCTTGTTGAGGGTATGGTTGAGGGTAGGTTTGCCTAACTGCTTGCTTATTGTATGGGCAATCTTGTGCTGTGTGATTTGTGTATCTTCGTTTTATGGTGCAGTACTGGCTACTAGGATTTACTTGGGGTTGAGCCATAATGGGGCATACATTTGCCATATGGTCACCCCCACAAGTATAGCATCTTGTCACTAGGGTAAATCTTGGGATTTGTTTGCTTGTGACACCTAGTTTCTGAGCTACCTTCTCTGCTAATTCCTCAATAGATGTGGATTGAGTGGAAGAGAGACTAGAAGCACCATCTGAGTCTTTGTAGATTTTGGAGAGCTCTAGTTCTTCCCCTAGGTTATCCTCAATGTCAATGCACATGCATACACACTCTTCTATGGTCCTAGGGTCCTTCAAGTACACATATGATCTCAATTTGGTACTTAGCAATCCATCCAAGAACAAAGCCACTTGCTTAGCTGGCGTGGGTAACTGAGGGACAGGGCATCTCTCTAAGTATTGCCTAAATCTTCTTCCAGCAAGTCTCACCATTTCTTGAGGGGTTTGCTTGAAGCTGTGAATCAGCGAGGAAGTGTTATGTCTTATGCCACTTTTAGAGGATTCGATAATGAATGCCTCTAGAAGTTGGTCTATGCTCCTGAACTGCCTCTCGTTTAGTGGCTGAAACCATGTCAGGGCAGTGTTCCTAAGGGTTAGACCAAAGGCATTGTACTGCGTGAACAGATCTTCCACTTGTTCAACTCTCAAGACTTGCCTAAACTCAGCCACATGATCGTATGGATTTCCAGTGCCATCAAAGTAGTTCTTCATGGACTTAACTAGCTGAGTCGGCCTCAAAGTCCTTGTGTGCTCTCTAGGTCGTGGTAAAGGGAACTCATCCGCATTCCTTTGGTTCCTAGGAGCTCTAAGTACCTCAGGTTCTACTCTATTTGCTTCCGTCCTTGTTCTTTCTCTGCCCCCTGGGTTGGCAAAGCTTACTTCTGGCCTATCTCTACTTCTGTCTCTTTGAGTTCCATGAGCTTGGGATGTTCCAGCTCCAGGGTGACCATAGGACATATTCGATCTTGGTTGGGGGAAAACAAATTCACCCTTCCAAGTGTAAGCATGTCTATCATGTTCTGTAACCACAAAGATCCTCTCTGAAGCGTGATCTAGGTAGGTCACTCTGCCTGGGCTATCTGGATCTTTAAACTCATAGACCATGATTGTTCCTATATCATTTGGCTGATCAGATTTATACCTCCAAAAGGCTTCGTCAGTCTCTCCGTTCAGAAGCAGATCTATGCTCTTATTGTCTTGGGGAATCCACTCTGGTGTGATAATCCTAGTGAGAACAAATTTGCCTCGAGGGGTTCGAGGTTCTACACCCATGTTTCCTTGCTCCAGGTCACCTAAATCCGCTTCTGAGATCACATTCCCAAATTCATCTGTCCTATCTGGGTGACTGGTGACTACATATATTGTCCCTTCCTTGTCTAGGTATGCTCCGTTTTCGAACTTGACAGATGGGTGCTCTAGTCCTATGGATTGGTCAGGGTTTTTAATTTGGGCCAGTGATCTTCCTAGGCGGTCCTCATAGATGCTAGCACCTAATCGGTTGGTCCTAAGGTATTCTAGCTGCGTCTTGTAGGGGCCTTCCACCCTATACAAATATGGCACACCTGAACTTCCTGTAGGTCTATCCATCCCTTGAGACATCTCTGATTCACTAGTCTCAGAGCTAGGGTAATGCGAGTGGTGGCTCAACTGCTGGGCCCAAGACCTAGCAGTATGATTAACGCTAGACTCTGAAGACCTAAGACTTTGTCTATCCCTTACTAGATGCCGTCCTGATCTAAGGTTCATATGCCTATTTAAGTAGCCCAAATTTGCCCAAGTACAACCTCGTTGCTGAGTTCTTTTGTATCCAGTTACTTGATTCTTTTTAGTGGTTACCATGTTTATGCCCTTGTCAGAAATCACGTCGTCAGGAATATTTGAGTTAATTTTCGCACTGTGAGTTGATCGTTCCACGTTAGATTCTTTCCTTTAAGGTTATCGCATCACGAAGAGATTATGTTTAATCTTGAACTTGAGTGCATAGGTAGTCTTCAACTTGACAAATGCCTATCGCCGCCCTGGCTTACTCCTATCACTAGTCGTTCTTAGCCTAAGCTAGGAATTGACAAAGGAAGTTGAGAATTTCCAACCTTTTGTTTCCTTCTTGGTTGCCCTTGAGTGCCCAGGAAGCGTGTTCCCAAGCTTGCACTTACTCTGGCTTAGAATGCCCTCAAGTGCCCTTACTGGATCTCTAAGAGTTCCAAAGTTAGCTCAAGACTTAAATTCCAAAGACAGAACCATTCACTTTCATTCATGTAACACAAACACCAATTTGCACTGTGATTTTTTGGAAAACAATTCTAAAGATCCCTGAATTTTGTTACCCCTGGGTATGGTCAACAAAACAAGACTCACAGCAATTGGATTTCGTATGAGAAAGTTATGCCAGTTCAGGGTTCTAGGGTTAAAACAGGGTTCAAACAGGATAACAGGCAAACAGGTTTTTCCCCTAAGGATTTACTTATAGCCTCCTTATATGCCCTAAAGCCCAATATTTATGCCCAAAATTGGCCAAAATCCTCAAATTAAAAAACCCTAAAAAATTGGCGGAAATGGGCTGTCAATCGCGATGGACTGGGCTGTCAATCGCGATGGATAGAGCTGTCCGTCGTGGCCTGTCAATCGCGATGGACTGGTGTCAATCGCGATGGACCGTTGTCAATCGCGATGGACAGGTATGAGTCACGATGGACAGGTGTCAGTCGCGATGGATAGGTGTCAGTCGCGATGGACAGGTATCAATCGCGATGGACAGGTATCAATCGCGATTTTTCTGTCGGTCGCGATGGACAGAGGTGTCCGTCGCGATGGACACGTGTCCGTCAGGGTCTGTCAGTCGCGATGGACTGGCTGTCCGTCGCGATGGACAGTGTCAATCACGATTGATGCTATCAATCGCGATGGACAGAGAAAATGCAATTTTTTTTGAAATTTTTGTGGATTTGTGAAGTGCAAGGTCTCTAGTCTACTGTGGTGCACTCAGTTTTACCAAAAGATGAAGTTTTCTGTCAATCGCGATTGACAGAAACTTGCGACACAGAGACAGTTCTGCACATTTTCGTACCTGCGTAGCGTGCTGGGGATGATGGGATAGCCAATACCTGCAAGCAAACTCAAGAAACATGCAATAAATAGCACACAACAGTTCGCTCTCTCGCTCTCTCTCACAAGTGAAATGAGGGAAATGAAAGGAGGAAGGAGATATAGTCAAAAAACTGAAATTTTTGTGATGATGGAGATGGAGGTGGAAGATGATGATGATGATGATGATGAAGTAAGGACGAGAAAAATAAGGAAAAGTAAAGAAATTACCTACAATGCCAACATCACAACTCTACGTCTTACCATCACACGCTCGTCCTGAAAGCTCGATCCCCGGCAACGGCGCCAAAATTTGGTGTAGCTCAGTGATGAGTAGCACCTCCTTTAATGTCAATTCGGGAAGACAAGAGGTTGGTATGAAGACCTCGAGCAAGTGAAGGCACAAGTGCGTGAGTGAGAAGCACACTAACATGCACACACATACACACACATACACACACACGCGCACACACGGTAAGACAAAGAGTGAGAAGCAATGGAGTTCTTAGATTACTTTCAAAAAGCTCATACAAGTTCAATTCAATTACAAGCTAACCCCAAAAATGAGCTCTCTAGCTCTATTTATAGTTTTTGACTAGGTTTTGGCCCTGTCCAGACCTAGTGTCCGGCCTAGCTAAAAATTAGGTTCCAGGGCCTATTTGAGGGCTTAAACGGAGTCTAAAAAATACAAAAATTGATATGTAGGTACTTCTAAAGCTCCTCAAGCTCAAGGACTCCTTGGCTTGCACAAAATGGAGCTACAAAAATATGAAATGGTATTTACAATGATGGTTAGTGATAAAAATCACTGTTATAAAGATGTTGATTTCGGAAAAATTTGAAGGCCTATCTGCCAGATCTGCATCGACTGCTTTGTCTACTTAATCCTTCACCTTGCTCTGACTCTCTCCGCTGGCTTCCTTGTCTCCTCAGTCCTTGGGTGCCCATACTGCTCTCAACAGCTCCAAAGGAATAGGAGGGGTCTCTCTTTCCTTCCTAGCTAGGAAAGAGGTGACACTAGTCTCAAGTGAGATCATTTGAGACTTAAGCTACTGTATAAAAGATGTGATGCTACCAAGATCTCTCTCTAATTTAAGGGTTTTCTCTTTCAAGTCTATGAATTGGTCATGAGTGACAAATTCATCTAGAAGTTCCTCATATGTATATTCTTCCTGCTAAGGCTCTTTCTCTTCTAAGTTCTCTTCTATTTCTTGCCCTAATTCTACTTCTTCCATTCTAGAATTGGGATCCTCTAGTTGCTCTTTAGATGGAGAAGTGTTTTCAACTACTTGTTTGTCTTTAGATTCCATATTTTACTACCCTTCCCCCGTTTGCTAACTAGAGTGTATGAAAATGAATGGAAGTAAAGCTTAAATATGCAAGAAGAAGAGAAATATATGACAAGAGCACTTCCCTGTTACAAAGTAAAGTTGCGGAAGCGAAATCCAAGTGGTCCTTGAAGCTTTAGGTCGCTGATTTTGAATCTTTGCCAGGCCCAAACAAAAATTGGAAATGTTTGGTTGGTCTGGGGAGGTTCTAAACACCAAAAACCATTCAAAACATTGCCAAAACCACGTGGAAATAACCCCAATTTGGAAAACTGAGTAAAACTGATCAACTTCTGAGATTTATCAATCCTCGCTAGTCCAAGAAGTGTAGCCCAACACCTGTACTTCAAAAATTTGAGACTATCCCAAGCAAAAAAAGTGAATTCGGATACTGGATGACGAAAAACTAGGCCTGGGAGTGGTTGCCTAGTTCCTGATGAAGCACTGCAGAGAAATTTTGGTGGGGCAAATCTCATCCAAATCCAACAGCGATGGTCTCTGAGTGGAGCTTAAGAGTGTAGCTTCAAAACATGACCAAGATCTTTGAAATCCGATATTGTATGAGCATGCTATGGTGCAAAGACGCTAGGTATGTCAAGAGTAGGAAGTGAAAATGCTAATCTTCTTGGAGGAGTGACTTTGAGAAGCTCAAAACTCAGGGACTGAAGATTTTTTGAATCAACCAAAAGCCCATAGCCCATATCCACATCCCATATTACATTGTATCTTATCATTCTTACAAAATCTTGATCCAAAATATCCTTTCTGTCTCCTCAAAGTTAAGGAAAAAAAATCGAAAATCAACTACTATTGTACCTCCTTGTAGTCTTCTGAGATGGAGCATCGACGTGAAGCAGCCAGGCGAAGGATTTTAATCCCATATAGACAAAAAAGAGTGGTGAAATCCAAGTATAAAAGATGGGCATACTTCAAATCCTCTTCATCGTAGAGGGAGTGACCTCATGGGTCACCTGAGCTCTCCTGTGGGTCGCGCGCAGCAACAGTCTCTGAACTCCTTTGCAGGCAGTCACGTTGGCAATTAATGCTTCGATCCGTGCACGTACCTGCTCCGATACCAGTTGTTAGATTCCCGATGACACCCTCCATTTTGAAAAGAGTTCGTCTGCACATTCTTCAAAGTAGATGATCACCGGCTGAATTTCAAGAGTTCTTTCACGGACTTCGATGATCTCTCTTAGCCACCCAGCCACGCGATAGTTCTCTTTCAAATCTCTCTCATACCTACCCATAAAGGGCAAACTCCACATGACACATATGAGTGCCACTTGGTAATCATATAATTATCTTCCTTATTTATCATAAGAGGAGGTTCTCACCTCTCAATTATGAGACTCCATAACAACCAGCGACAAGGATATGAGGATTCAAAGCACCTAGAATATGTTTGCAAGTTGCAAAAGGCTTTGTATGGGCTTAAACAAGCCCTTCGTGCTTGGCATCCAAGGATTTCTAAATACTTAACCACCATTGGGTTTTCTATGTGTGATGTGGATCATTCACTATATGCAAGGAAGGGTGATGATGGCATCATGATTGTGGCTATTTATGTTGATGAATTGATTTTAGGTGGTGATAATGAAGAAATAATTAAAGAGGTAAAGCAATCCTTATGCAAGAATTAGACATGAAAGATCTTGGTGTGTTGTGTTATTTCTTGGGCATTGAATTTATACATATAGAAGCAGGTATACGGATTTTGAAAAGGTGATATGCCTTGAATATGCTGCAAAAGTGTGGTATGGCTGATTGTAAGCCAATTTTTATGCCATTAGATCAGAATTTGAAGTTGGATACTACATTAGGTGAAGCACTGGAAAATGATACTATGTACAAGAAAATTACAATTACAAGGCCGGATCTAAGATACACTATTGGAATTGAAAGTCAATTTATGCAGCTTCACAAGAAACCAAACTTAGATGCTTTGAGATGCACTCTATGATATGTGAGTGCTACTTTGGATTATGCATTGTTTTATGAACCTGGTGAAAAATTGAAGGTTTGTGGATACATCAATGCAGATTGGGCTAGAGTATTCTAGATAGAAGATCTACTAGTGGCTTTCTATTCTCAATTGGAAGTGCAGATACTACATGGATGATTAAGAAGCAACTCACTATTGCTTTGTTGAGTGCAGAGGCTGAGTATAGAGGTGCTGTAATGGTAGCATGTAAAGCATCATGGCTAGAGATGCTACTTGCATATTTAAGTGTGGAAGTGCAAAATCCTATCACCATCTATTATGATAATGTTGATAGCATATAGTTAGCACAAAAACCTGTTTTTCATGCTAGAACAAAGCATATTGAGTTGCATTATCATTTCATTAGGGAAAAGGTATTAGCAAGTGATATTGACCTTGTTTATGTGAGGACAATTGAGTAGGTAGTTGATATTTTCACTAAAGCACTTTGAGTTGAGAAGTTGAAGAAGTTTTGAAAGATGCTTGGATTACAAAACATGACATTGAGCTTGAGGGGGAGTGTTGAGATATCAAGCTCAACATGTGATGATCTAGGATGACATGTATCACTTTTTTGTTTCTCTGACATGTATATTGGTCACAATAGTTTATGTCAGGGATACTTCATTGAGCTTTACTAGATTTATCTATCAAGAGTGATGGCACATTTGTTTCTTGCCAGCTCACTCATTTGCGGACATTAGGATTTTCCTTATGTATTGTTCTTTATATATTGCACTAGTTGTATTGTTGTTTTAGGTCATTCTTGTATATTCCTTTTATGAAATAGAAGAAGAAGAAGAAGAAGAAGAAGACAATTCTTCCTTGCCTCAATCTATGTGTGTACCCCTTTGAGTGTGAGAGTGTGTGAGTGATCTCTCTTCCTTATCTCCTTTGTTGTGACATGCTTGACCTGATGATAAAACTCTCTTTTCCTCCTCCATTGCATGTGGCTTCTCCTCTTTAAAGACCACATCATGATTTGACATGATCTTCTTTGCCTCAAGGTCATAAGGCTTGCAAGCTTTCTTATATTCACTCTACCCTAAGAAGAAACATTTGATGTTTTTTGTTTGAAGCTTGTTTCTCTCCCTAACTGGAACGTGTACACAACATTCACTCGCAAATGAATTGAAATGGGAAATAGATCACTTTTTACCAGTGTAGGCCTGATGTAGACAACAGTGTTGACAACCTATGCCAAAAATTGATTAGGCAAAATCTTTCCCTTCAACATGGACCTTGCCATCTCCATGATGGTTCGATTCTGACATTCTGCAACACCGATCTATTGAGGGATATGTGCCACTCTGAGTTGATGCTTGATTCCTTTACTCTTATAGAAATCTTCAAACTCTGTTGATGTGAACTCACCATCACCATCTACCCTAAATTTCTTCATCTTCTTCCTTGTTTCAGTTTCAACAAGCTGAAGCCATTCTTTAAACTTACAAAAAGCTTGAGCCTTATCATGAAGGAAGTACACTCACATCTTCCTGCTATAGTTGTGGATAGGTAACATGAAGTAGGAAGATCCACCAAAGGACTATGTAGGCATTTTTCTTCACAAGTTAGCATGCACCAACTCTAGAGCATAACTTGCTCTGTTCTTGCTTTCTTGTGGAAAGGCCTTCCTCTGTTGCTTGCCCATCATGCAAGCTTCACATGTTTTCTTCATTTCCACAATCAATGGTAGGTGTGCAACCATAACCCTACGATGCAGCTCCTTTAGTACAAGGTATCCAATGTGGCCAAATCTATCATGCCATATCTTACTTGTGTACACACTTATAGTGGCTGTAAGAGTAAAAAACTCATGTAGTTGGTTGGTCCTCCCTATGCCAATCCCAACAATGTTGTTGTTACTATCCATAATGTTAGCTTCTGACTTTCTAAAAGATACTTGATGACCTTGATCAGTTATAAAATCTATTGAAAGTAGATTTTGTTTGATTTGTGGAACATACAACACAATTGAAAGCTTTTTGAATTCCCCATTAGAGTTAATGAAAGAAATCATACCTTTTCCCTCTACAAGACATCTTGCATTCTTGCTTACCTTTAGTGTGATGGGTTCCTTTAGAGGTTGTAAAGAACTATAAAGGTCTTTTCTGCTCGTCATGTGACAAGAGGCACCATTGTCCAACACCCATGACTCATCTCTTCCTGAATCTTCAGTTGAGGAGCATACCTCCTCTATCATAACAAATAAATCAAGCTTTGTTTCTGCGGTGTTGGTAGACTCCTTACCCTTGCCACCTCTTGAAGATCCATTCTTCTCTTTCGCCTTCTTGATGCAACATCTTGGTTTCTGTGGCCTTTCTTCTTATAGTGGAAACACTCTCCCTTGAACTTCTTTTTGTCATTCTTATTTTTGTCTTCATCTTTTGAAGAGTTTGCTTTGACTTCTTTGGCATTTGCTGTGAATGCAACATCTCCTTTGTTGTCACCACTCCTTGCCTTGAGATGTAGTTCCTATTCCATGAGTAAGGCACTAAATTCTTTAAACGTTAGTGATTGAGGTCTGATTTGAGTATTAAGAGAAGTTACCAAATCATCAAACTTTGGTGGAAAAATTCAAAGACAATGCCAAGATAGATCCTCACTTGACTTTTGTACGCCTGCTCCCACCATTTGATCTTGTAAATTCTTTATGTGAGTGGTAAACACCTCTGTAGTCTCCCCATTAGCAAATCTCTCTACTACAAACTAAATCTCTGATTCTAAATCCATGCCTGATTACAAGTTTCGTATTGATTTTTCAATATGTTTCAAGAACAGAGTCTATTCAAGGTTTCAAGAACTTTGTTACTTTTATTGATGATTTCTCAAGATATTCATGGATTTATGGTCTTAAAGTGAAGTCAGAGGTTTTTTCTACTTTTAACAAGTTCTTAACTATGGTTGAAAATGGAAGTTCACTTAGAATTTTAGATTTGAGAAGTGATAGAGGAGGAGACTACATGTTAAAAGACGTTAATTCTTTTATTGAATACAAAGGTATCTCTCATCAACTCACTATTGCTTACACTCATCCATAAGAGAATGGTGTTGCAGAGAGAAAGAATGGGGTACTTGTTGAGATGATGCATAGTATGATGTCATCCAAAAATCTTTCTCCCAATTTTTGGTTTGATGCAGTACATACAACTAATCACATTCTGAGTAGGTCTTCCACAAAAGCTTTAAAGGTTGTCACACCTTATGAAGCTTATTATGGGAAGAAACCCAATGTGAGTTACTTCAAAGTTTTTGGTTCCCCAGCTTATGTTCACATTGAGAAGAAGGATTGTGGTAAGCTTCATGTAAAAAGCATTAAAAGTTTCTTTATTGGTTATGCAATTGAAAGCAAAGGATACATATCCTATGTTCCAGATACAGGTGATATCCTACTCTCACACAATGCATATATTGCAAAAAGTCAAATTTATGATAAGAAGGAAGAGATTCCAGAATTCATAAAAGAGGATGACTGTATTTTTCAGAAGGAATTTGGATTCTTACATTCCAAACCCTAAAGACGCACTTGATAAAGGTGAAGAGAGAGTTACATTACCAACATCAGTACTTAGTCCATCATCATTACCTTTTGAAGTTCCAACTTATGAAGTTGGAGAAAGTTCTAGAGTTCGAGAAGAAAGAGATACTAAAGAACGAAAAAGGATTCCAACACTTTTAAAGATATGCCAAAGTGGTTATATCAAACATAGAAGGATAGTAATATAAGGGAATACACTAGAAAAAATAAAATTCAAACAAGGAGACAACAAACAGACCAGGTAAATTATGCAAAACATTTTGAGATTCATAATATTTTAGCTCTTACTTCAGTTGAGAATGAACCAGCTAGTGTTCAAGATGCATTACATAGTCCTGTATGGAAGAAAGCTATAAAAGAAGAGATTGATTCTATTCAGAAGCATCAAACATGGAAGCTTTGTGGTTATCTATTGGTTTTGAAAATTCAGATCAGTTCCCACTCTTTATGTTAAAGATGAGGAAGATGTTTTGATTATTATTATCATATATGTTGATGATAAGATCATGACATGTCCCAAGGAATCTGACCTTTGGTATTTTAAAGCATAACTTAATCATACACTTGATGTAAATGGTTTATGTATTTGAGTTCAAGTACAGAGATGAGTATATCTACGTGACATGATAGAAATACATTGAGAAATTATTGGAAAGGTTTGAGATGATAGATTCCAAGCCTATCTAGACACTTATGGATGTGTCATTGCAATCGGAAGCAAATCCAGAACCATTTGACACTACATTATATAGTCAAGCAGTTGGTTGCTTAATATATCTATGTAATACATGTTTGGACATTCAGTTTGCAATTTCTCAAGTATCTAGGTTCATACACATTCAACCCAAGATTCAGTGGAAATCAGTTAAGAGATATATGTTCACATATCCAATGTTTTGCAGACATCAAAATTTTGTAGGTTATTAAACCTTGTACCATTATGACATTGAAGGGGGGGATTGTTGGAAACAATGTCCAAATAGGTCCAAAATCTCCATGAGTTATAGCTTATTCAGTAGTCTTTTGTTGAAGCCCCTCAAAACAAGCACGTGGCCTTGTTGGATAAGACAATTGCCTCTCCATGAGGCCATGGGTTCAATTCCTAGTAGGCACAGTGGCAACATTGGCAGACATTTTTTTCTCTTGCAAAAATTTTGGCACCGATTTTCTTGCATTTCATTTTTCATGAAGGAGATTGCAGTGATTGCTTTTTGAAGGTTCATTTCACAGGGGCAGATAATGCTACAAAAGAAGAGGTTGCCTCATTGTTGAATCATCTTCTCAAGGAGTTCAATATTCTTCTCAAGCTCTAGCAAGTGCTCAATGCAAGTTGGAGGAGATCTTGGAGGTGCTATATTTGGAGGAAAAGTTCTACACTCTTGAAGGAGGTGTGCTCTACATTTGGAGTACTTGGAGGAGTTTGTATCAATCAACCATCAGCTATCTTGTTGACTTATTGTGAGTAACAAGTCTATTTCTATCCCCATTTGTTCATTCACTATGATTTAGGTTAATAAGAATTAGGGTTTGTGGTAAAATAGTTCTAAAATCTTCATATTTTCACAACTCTTCATACCTCTTAGGCATTATGCACACAATTTCTTGTATGTAGTTCCTATTTCTGCCTAGATTCAGATATTGTCAATTTGTATCATATTCACACATTGTAATTTGACATTGAAATATAAGACAGTGTAGGAGAGCATCCTAGCTTACCATACACTCTGAAAGATATTGTCTAATCTCTCTCTATCTCTCACTCATCATCCATTTGAGTCTTAAGGTGTGTATGCTAAGGTTAATATGTTCGAAGATCTTGTAAACCTATTATTATTGTTATTGAGGCCCACCCCACTTCCAACAAAAACCTATTTATGTAGAGTAAAACCATTGTAATATGCCCATTTCTTAGAGAATGTACTGAATATTTGATCGATGTGATCATGAGTATGAACAACTAAAAAGAAAATTGACCTTAACTTTTTGACACTTGTTTATCAGCAAGCATGCATAGATAACCAAGTATTGTATAATTCTTATTCTCACTTGTGGTGTTACCAAATCTATGGAAAATACAAATCTGGTGGTAGATAATTGTCCCATGATTGTAGAACTCTATGAAGCACAATGAAAGTGAGGTTTGGATCATTATGCATATTAGGATATCTGAAGAAAACCTTAGCTCTTATATTTCCATGGCATACTGAAATAGCTACCAACTGCATTTGTACAAGTACATCTCAATATCCTTATGAAAGTGAACAAAATGGGGCACACATGTCTTCTCTTGATCAGTACTATCAATCAATAAAAACATATATATATATTTTATATTTGGGTGCTTTACCTCTACGATGAATTACAAGTTTTATTTTCTAAAGCTTGACTTTCATGATGCTCCTTGAGAAGACTTACAATATTATCCTTTTCTAATTTTGTTGTGGCCCCCCTTTGCCATGTTCTTCAAAGTGGCACAAATTGAGGATCCATCTTTCCTAACTTCATGAGGAATAGTCACATTGTTGAATTCCTCTTTCCATAGTCTAGTAAAATGTTGATACTGCACATACTTTTAATTTTTTCTCAGCAGTTCTTCTCTATACATTTGAAAATATTTCTTGATGTGTAAAGCTATCTAATAAGTGTAACCTTCCGACTATAGGCATAAGATCACAATGCAAAATAAATTAGTTCATTATCCAACTCATTGTATGATGACCAACAAACCCTTCGTTTGCAATAACAAAGTTCAAAAACTAGATCTCTATTAATAAGCCTCTATTGAATCTTATGGATTCTCAAAATTCCCAAGCTCATTGAAATGTTAAATTCAATGTGACAACATTAGATGCCTTGAACAAACTAAAAATCAAATGAAACATGTGTCACTATAACATTATCCCCAATCATTTGCATGTGAGCATCAAGATATCTATCCTATCTCTCTATATCTAAAAAGGAGAAATTCTCTCTTAGTCACTTTAGATTCTTCAGCTCTCACTACAACATATGAGGGGCATACTGACGTCGCTTATACCGACGGTCACTCACGGCATCGGTATAAACATCGGAAAAGCTCACTTAAAGATACCGACGGTCAAGTGACCGTCGGTATGACCGTTTTAAACGGATTGTTGGTGTGCCCCGCAGTCGTCGGTATAAGTGTCGGTATGAGCCTCGGTATGGGCATTGGTATAAGCATCGGTAATTTACTGGAAGTTACCGACGCTCATATCGATGCCCATATTGAGGCCGAGTTTTAAACATATCGAGAACCCGAGAGCAAAACTTCACTTTTTTGCGTGTGTTTGAGTACTATTTGTCTTTTGTCAAACTTGCGCGCGCGAAGCGAATTGCGAACTGCATTGTCTTGTGCACACACACACAGAGATCTCTCTCTCTACACACACACACTCTCCCTCGGTTTAGATCTGAGATCTCGGTAAGTAGTGTGGTAAGTAGTGCGTGTATTGTTAGCCTTTGTCTTTATCTATGCTTTAGGTCTTATAATTTCTCTTCTCTTTGATTTTGCAGAAGTTCTTTGGCGTCAATTGTTTGGAATTCGACAATAGACGACATACATTACGCTTTGACAACAACGATCCAAAAGAGGGACATACTTGTAAGTGATTGTTTTATTGTCTATTGATAGAGAGAGAAAGAGAGAGAGATAGATGAGAGAGAGAGAGAGATAGAGAGAGAGAGAGAGAGAAAGAGAGAGAGAGAGAGATAAAGAGAGAGAGATTGAGAGATAAAGAATGATGAAAAGAAAGGAAGATAGAGATAGGAAAATAGAGCATACACACACACATCTACACATTTACACATGCATACATACACACATACATGTACACACATGCATGCTTACATACACACACATATACACACATGCATGCTTACATACACACACATATACACGCATGCATGCATGCACACACATACAAATATGCATACATGCATACATACACACACACATGCATACACACATACATACACACACATATATACACATATGCATACATACACATACACACACATACACATATACATGCAC
The DNA here is from genome assembly GCA_020310875.1 of Ceratopteris richardii. NCBI lineage: Eukaryota > Viridiplantae > Streptophyta > Polypodiopsida > Polypodiales > Pteridaceae > Ceratopteris > Ceratopteris richardii. The sequence goes on along the minus strand of CM035422.1, from coordinate 180,329,477 downwards.
ACACATACATACACACATATACACACATGCATGCATACATACACACACATACACATATACACACATGCATGCATACATACACACACATACACATATACACACATGCATACATACACAGGAAAATAGAGCATACATACACACACACAGCTACACATTTACACATGCATACATACACACATACATGTACACACATGCATGCTTACATACACACACATATACACACATGCATGCTTACATACATATATACACACATGCATGCATACACACACATACATACACATATACACACATGCATGCATACATACACACACATACACATATACACACATGCATGCATGCATACACACACATACACATATACACACATGCATGCATACATACACACACATGCATGCATACATACACACACACATACACATATACACACATGCATGCATACATACACACACATACACATATACACACACACATGTACACACATGCATACATACACACACACATGCATATATACACATATGCATACATACACATATATACACACATATACACACATACATATACACACACATAAGCTAGTGTTTTAATTAAATATATAAAATTTTGATTTTGAATTTTTTTTTACATCAAATATATAAAAACAGGATTAGGGATTTTACGCTATTTACACATACATAGACATACACATATAATACATATATACATGTATATACACCTGCATACAGAAATATACATATTTTAAGTCTAGATATTTAAGATTAGGGTTTCAGAGTTTAGGCATACATATAACTCAATTACATTTATATTAAGAAAAAAAATAGAAAAAAATTAAAAAAATCTGAATATATAAATAAACATATATATAAAATAGGATTAGGGTTTTAGGATTAGGGGTTTAGATTTTTATAGGTGTTTAAGTATTTAGATTTTAGTATTTTAGGTTTAAGTCTAAGTCTTTCTGATTAGGGTTTTAGGGTTTTAACACCTACATGACATATATACACACATACACATACACATATAATACATATATACATGTATATACACATGCATACAGAAATATACATATTTTAGGTATAGATCTTTAAGATTAGGGTTTTAGGGTTTAGGCATACATATAAGTCAATTAAATTTATATAAAGAGAAAATATAGAAAAAAATTAAATAAAAAATCTGAATAAATAAATATATATATATAGAAAACAGGATAATCATATAGATATTTAAATATAAAAAGTACTAGTGTTTTAAATAATTTAATTAAATATATATAATTAAATATATAAAAATAGGATTAATAAAGAAAAATCTGAATATATAAATAAATATATATAAAAAATAGGATTTTAGGTTTTTAGATTAGGATTAGGGTTTTAGGGTTTTAGGGTTTAAGGAAAAAATCTGAATATATATATATATATATATATATATATATATATATATATATATATATATATATATATATATATATATATATATATATATATATATATATATATATATATATATATATATATATATATATAGGGTAATTATATAGATAAATAAATATAAAAAAGTATTAGTGTTCTAAATAATTTAATTAAATATATATAATTAAATATATAAAAATAGAATTAATTAAGAAAAAATTTGAATATATAAATAAATATATATATAAAATAGGGTTTTAGGTTTTTAGGATTAGGATTAGGGTTTTAGGGTTTAAGGGTTTAAGGAAAAAATCTGAATAAATATATATATATATATATATATATATATATATAATATGATAATTATATAGATAAATAAATATAAAAAGTGTTACACTTATGTGTTCCTCGTGTAGCTTTGATGTGAACCTTTTCCCTATACATGGGCACTTTTTACTCTAGTGCTGGCTAGAGGTTTTTTCCCCATGTTACCACATACTTGATACTCTCATATGTGGTGGTACTTTGTACTTAGGGATATTATTCAGCTCTTACTTCAGTTCAGTTCATCGATCAATAGAGAGAGCTATTCCAGCCATCGTTTTCTCCGTGTGTCTTGCTGCGTTTGTGCTCCTTGTGTGTGCTTCTTGTGTGTCTGTCGCACTTCTACACACACCCAACAGTGGTATCAGAGCAGGTTCAACTTCTTCTCAAGTTTCGGTTTTTCGCGTCGCGGCGCGCGCGCACTTTAACAGTGCAAATCGACTTCAAAGCATAGAAGTGTGAATTTCAGCAGCCCGGAAACATTTCCACCAGGTGCGCTGGGGTTTTACCCCCATTTCGAAGCCATTCATGCAGTCAGAATCGCCATCAGAGTGACGGTTTGTGAGCTGAAATTTCAGCACTCATTTCAGTTTTCGTTGAAGTGAAGATTTTGTCACATTCTTGTTCCTTAGTGAAATGGCGGACAGCAATGACTTGTTTGGCATGCTTCAAGCTGAAGATAAGCTTGATGGGACCAACTATCCGATGTGGTCTTACATGATGAAGCACGTTCTTGTTGCAAAACAACTTTGGAACATAGTGGCAGATGTAGATTGAAGACCGGCAGGTGCTTCTACTTCACAGTCTACTGTCACAGATGGAGCTTCTTCTTCGAGTACAGTGGTTTCTCCTTCTCCACCTACACAGGAGCAGCTTAGATGGGATGGAAAAGATGCTCAAGCTCATGCTTTGATTGCACTTTCAATGAAGCATCATATAGTTCCACACATTCGATCATGTTCTACATCACGATAGGCATGGGACACTCTTGCTTCTTTGTATGCCGTGCGTAATGAAGCACGTGTTGCATACTTGAGGAAGCAACTTGAGGATGTATGTATGGCTGAAAATGAGTCAGTGGATGTGTATGTGACACGCATCAAGGACTTGAAAGAGCAATTGGTAAACATAGATGAGATCATTCCAGATGCATCAGTCATTTCTACATTGTTGAAAGGATTACCGGAATCTTTTCAAAGCTTTGCTACTACACTTCATTTGGTTGCAAAAGGAAATCTTAATATGTATGCATTTGATGAGGTTGTGTCTCTTCTTTTGCAAGAAGAGCAATCTAGAGTGAATAGGAGTGGTTTGATTGAAGGAACACAAGCACTTGCTATCTCACAAAAGGGGAAAAGCAAGTATGGTTCAGCTTTTGGTTCATCAAAACCAAAGCCTCAAGCTTCCTCTTCCAATCATTCCTCTAATGATGGTGATTTGCAAAAGAAGAAGAGATGCAAATATTGCCGGAAGGCTGGTCATACTATTGATGAGTGTAGAAAGCTTGCTAAACGCAATGAAAAGAAGAAGGAATCGGGCATGTCTATTGCTGAAAATTCAGCAAATGCAAAGAATGATGAAGCTAACATGGCTCAAGATTTTTGGGCATGTGTTGTTACATGTCATTATGATGCTTCTTTACATTCTAAATGTATGGTTGTGAGTGAGGCTGATTCGGATTGGTTCTTTGATAGTGGTGCTTCAAAGCACATAACATCATGCAAAAGATTTTTTGTCTCTTTGAAAGATGCACCTAAAGGAGGACATGTGGTGTGTGCAAACAATGCCTCTTATCCTATCATTGGAGTAGGAGAAATTGAGCTTACGGCTGCAAATGGAGGTGTGATTCTCTTGAAAAATGCATTGTATGTGCCCGGTATCAAGAAGAACTTAATTTCAGTTCCGTTGATTTCCAAAGCTGGACTTCATGTACACTTTGTTGATGATAAGTGTATGGTTCATGATTTCAGCAATGGCGATGTTATCGTGATGTCCGGTACATTATGTGATGGTTTGTATCGCATGGATACATACAAGAGGGCTGCCTCGAATGCCTTGGTTGCTCATACTTCTTCCATGGCTGAAATGGAGCTTTGGCATGCTTGTTTTGGTCATTTAAACTTCAATGGTTTGCTCTACTTGCATGGTTATTGGCTTGCCTACACTTGAGTCCATTGAAAAGCATGCATGTGAAGGTTGCATTCTTGGAAAAATGCATCGTGCTTCTTTTCCAAAAGATAGTCACACACACACTATGTTGGAAGCAGCCAGAGGCATAGAAGACGCGGAAGCATGTAACGACGGAGCAAGGAGCCAGTCGAATCTTTTTTCAAAGAATCATGTTTTAGAAATACTTTTCAAATGCCTCCAACAGTGATTTTTATCACTATTGTAACATATGTAACATAGAAAAACCCTTTTCTTAATTTCTAGCTCCATTTTGTGCAAGCCGAGGAGCCATCGAGCTTGAGGAGCTTAGGTAGAATGAGCGTATCAATTTTCGTTATTTTTAGACACCGTTTACCCTTCCAAATAGCCTCTAGGACCTAATTTTTAACTATGACGGTCACTAGATGTGAAACCGGTCAAAACTAATCTAGAAACTATAAAAAGAGCTATAGAGCTCATTTTTGAGGTTAGCTTGTTTGAGATTAGAGTTATTTTGAGCTTGTAATAGTGTTCTTGAGCAATAGAGTGGATTTCTCACCTTCCATTGTGTCTTGCTTGTCTCTTCGTAGTGTGTGTGTATGTGTGTGTGCATTTCTATGCTTCTCACCTTCACTCTCACTTCATCTCACGTTCACGATCTTCATATCACTCCTATCTCTTCCGCGGATTGACATTAAGGAGGTGGAGCTTCTTAACGTGGTTCTCACCATTGTGCTAGAGCAACACCAAATTTGGCATCGTTGCCGGGGATCGAGTCTAGGAGGAATGTGTGATGGTAAGAGTATAGCAAGAAGTGGCGTTGGAAGGTAAAAATTTCAGTTTTTGTTGTTGTTTTTACTTAGTTTTTAGTGTTTTTCACCTCCCCCACACTCCATCTTCATCACCGCATCATCATCTTCATCTCCAAAAAAATCAGAAAATTCACCATATCCACCCATTATCCTCATTTCCCCTCATTTGTGCATGCAAGAGAGAGAGAGAGCTTTTGTGCTTGTGTGTACTTTTGTTTTCTTGAGTTTTCTTGCAGGTACAGAGCTCCAGTGCATCAAGAAAGCTTGGAAAAGGTAAAATTTTCAGTTTCTGTCAGAAATTTCCAACTGTGTCAGACCATCGCGATGGTTTGCAAAGTTCGGAATTTGAAGAAGGCGACCAGACCAGCGTGTAGAGCACACTTGCGCCTCTAGGAATCCGTACTTGCATTGCAAAAAATCATACTTTGGTGGACCATCGCGACGATCTCAGACCATCGCGATTGTGTCACACCATCGTGATTGTGTCACACCATCGCGATAGGCTCATGCCATCGCGACGGCTCACGCCATCGCGACGGCTCGGCCGGACCATCGCGACGGTCTCACGCCATCGCGACGGTTCATTTGGACCATCGCGACGGTTCGCGGACCATCGCGACTGTTCGGTTGACCCCACACCATCGCGATTGGCTCACGCCATCGCGCCGACGGTGCCACGTGGCAAGTTGGACCATCGCGACGATACCCTCAGACCATCGCGACAACTCAAATTTTGGACCATCGCGATTGGCTCACGCCATCGCGTCCAGACCATCGCGATTGGCTCAAGCCATCGCATCTGTGACCATCGCGACGGTTCACTTTGGACCATCGCGATTGTTCACGTTGACCGTTGACTGACGCCATCGCGATTGTCTGCTTGATCGAGCCATCACGATTGTTCACTTTTGGACCATCGCGACGGTTCACCTTCACGCCATCGCGATTGTCTGCCTGATCGAGCCATCGCGATTGCTCACTTTTGGACCATCGCGACCGTGCACTTCAGACCATCGTGACGGTTCGCGCATCACGCCATCGCGATTGTTCACCTTCACGCCATCGCGACGGTCCCAGACCATCGCGATTGTCTCACGCCATCGCGATTGTGCACCCCCATCACAAATTTTAGTGTTTCATTTTTTGGCCAATTTTGAGGCTATTTTTGGGAAATTTTTGGGTGATTAGACTCATAGGAGACCCCTTAGCTCATATTTGGAGAAAAACCTGTTTGTCAGTTTTTACCCCCCAGGGCCTGAACGGTCATAACTTTTTCATCTGAAGTCCGTTTTTTGAGCTTAATAGCTCATTAGAAAGCTCTTGACGAGTACTACGTGACCTCAACTGTTTTTTTCTTAAAGGATACGTCTATATTTAGACAAGCTATTTTGAGGTTGACCTAGTTTGGGACTAGAAAGCCAGGGGGCAAGCATCAAAAAGTTGGGCAAAAGGGAAGGGACTTAAAAGGTGTATATACTCAAGTGCTTGATCATCCAACTGTGAATTGGTCTAATATTGGATTTTTCCAGGTCTAGCAAGGGAATCAAAGGCAACCAAGGCAAGGCTGTGAAGGGCTTAAGGCTTGGGAAGCGCGGCTTCTTGGGCATCAGAGCAACCAAAAAAGCTGACTCGAGGTTGGAAGATTACTCAACCCCCTCAGTCAATTCTTAGCTTAGGATAAACGGTAGTATTGTGGATTCAAGACGATAGGAACGCCTCAAGTTCAAGAGAATTAAATTTATAAAGTTCAAAACCAAAGTAAAGGTGTGTGACACGAAAACCTAAAGGAAAGAACATAAGTCTGACGGAACGAGAACTCAAAGTACCACGGAAAGTCGAATTCCTGACGCATACATTAAGACAAGAATCTAAAGAAACTTAAAAAGAATCAAGAAAGTAATAACAAAGAATCATTGACGATCTGAGCGTGTACTGAGTGTGCAAGGAAGAAAATTAATGAACCTTAGATCGGGCAAACATATAGGTAAGTCAGACCGACGAAGCCTTAGATCATCAGAGGCAAGTGTAAGAACTACTGCACGATCGTGGGCTCAACAATTGAACACTAGTTATCCCTACGAGAGCTCAGATACTAGCGATTCAGAAATGGCATTTAGCACAGATAGACCAGAAGTAGGGTCAAATGTAGCCTATTTAGAAAAAACAGAAGGACCCTATAGAACGCAACTAGAGTTTCTCCAAACCAACCGATTAGGTGCTCGCATCTATGAGGATGGTTTGCAAAGGCAAGTGGTGTAAATGCACAACCCCGATCAACCCATTGGATTGGAACATCCAATGGTGAAATTTGAGAGAGACGCGTACATAGACAAGGAAGGAACAATGTACATCTTAAGTACGCAGCCAAACAATACCAATGAGTTTGGCGTGATTCAGCTAGAGACGGAAACTAAATCTCAAGGAAAAGAACCATTAGAAGAGCCTAGAACACCTAGAGGGAAATCTGTACTGACACGAGTACTAATCCCAGAATGGATCCCTCAGGACAACAGAAGCATAGAATTGTTTGTAAATAAAGAAACTGATGGAGCCTTTTGGAGATACAAGACAGAACTACTTAGTGAGGTAGGTATCATCACGATATACGAGTTCAAGGACCCGGATACACCTGGAAAGGTTGTATACCTGGATGAGACTTCAGAAAGAGTCTTTGTGGTGCCTGACCACGCTAAAAACACATACATATGGAGAGGTGAATTGGTATTCCCTCCATCTAGAACGAACATGAACACAAGTCAACAAGGGGCAGGAACATCATCAGCCCTTGGAAATCAAAGAGAGAAAAATAAAGAAAGACCCGAAGTAAGCTTCACTCATCCCATAGGGAGAGATAGAACAACCACGGACACTAATAGAACGGATAGACAAAGAGATCATGGAATACTAGGTGGTAGAGATGATTTTCCTCTACCTAGACCACGTGAACACGCAAGAATATTGAGACCCACTCAATTAGTGAAATCCATGAAAAATTATTTTGATGGGACAGGAGATCCCTATGACCATGTCGCAGAATTCAAGCAAGTACTAAGAGCAGAACAAGTCGAAGACATGTTCACGCAATACAACGCATTTGGACTAACGTTAAAAAATACCGCTTTAACTTGGTTCCAACCATTGCAACAAAGGCAATTTAGGGACATCCATCACTTTTTAGAGTCATTCATCACTGAATTCTCTAAAAGTGGGATTAGACATGACACGTCTTCGTTGATTCATAGCTTCAAACAGACCCCTCAGGAAACAGTTAGACTGGCAGGACGTAGGTTTAGACAATACGTTGAACGATGTCCAATGCAAGAGCTACCCTCACAAGCCAAACAAGTGTCATTGTTTCTAGACGGCTTGTTGAGCTCTAAACTACGCTCCTATGTGTACCTAAAAGAACCCAGAACGCTAGAGGACTGTATAAGAATTTGTATAGACATTGAGGAAAACTTAGGAGACGAGTTGGAACTTTCAAAGGTCTATAAGGATTCAGACTGTTCATCTCTAGCATCCACAAAATTGTCCAGCTCGATAGAGGACCTAGCAGAAAAAGTGATGCTCTTACAGAACCAACAACTTAATCAAGAGAAAGTAGCCGGAAGTAGTGAAGTTGCAGAATCTAGTAGTAAAAAGACAAAATCTTGGAAAGATTCTAGAGAAAGAATAAAGAGAAAGTGGGGTAAAAAGATAACTGAGTTGGAAGGATGTTTAAAGGAATCTAGAGCCAAAATTCTAGAATTGACGTCGCAGGAATTGAATGAAGAGAATCCGGCTCAAAAATCAGGATCAGTTTTAGCGGAACCCATACCAGAGAATCTAGACATGATGTTTCGTGCATATCAGGCTAGATTAAAAGAGGGACCTCAGGTAGCTGAAATGAGTAAAAACTACCCTCCAGCTGATCTAGAAATTGAGAGAACTAAACTTTGCATGAAGATGGTAGAGTTAGCACAAGCTTTGTTCGAAGCCTCTAGATATCTTAATTGGAATAACATGGCAAAACCGGAATTACACTTTCAAGGACTAATGGAGAGGCTAGAATACTTGATAGAGAGCAAAGAGAAAAAGGATCAGCACAGGAACCCTAGCATCCCAGAGACACAGGAAAGGAATGCACCATCCCTGTCTCAAGTACCCAATACAGAAAGTCAAGACAATTTGTCTTCCATACATAGGTACTCTCATGAATTTTTGAGAGAAATCCAAGAAGAGAAATGGAGAAAGGAACAAGGAACTCATCCTCCTATTCAAGGAATAGACGACTTGCAGGAACAATTTCCCCAAGATATCCCCTCTATTTACGATGATGTAGAGGAAGAACAACTGAGTGAACACACAGGATTTGAATCTAATTCTTTACAAGAATTACCTCAGTTCATAGGACCTTGGGAAGCAAAGTCTATTAGTATGAGAGCACCCACGATAATAGTGAGGAATGAAGAATCAGTAATCCCTAGAAACACGAAAGTGATCAAAAACACTAAAGTACAGTGTAATCCCACTGTAGAGGAGTTGTTAAAGGTAAAACCAGAATTGTGGAAACATGTAGCAAATCAATTCCCTGAGCTTGCTACTACTCCCTCACAAATAGGATCACAAAATAAGGTACCAGAGATACCCGTAGAAAAGATTGGAGATGTAAGTGAAGGAGAGGAAGGTAACACTTATCTTCCAATAACCCATCAGGGCTACACCACGAAAGCCATCTTAGATTCAGGAGCCGGAGTAGCCATAGCTACCACCGCTTTATGGAAACGTTGGGGTAAGCCAGCACTCAGACCTACTAGGATGAAGCTGCAAATGGCTGATGGACACATAGAGAAACCATTAGGCTTACTAGAAGGCATATCTCTCATCACTTGTGGTGTAGAATTTGAGCATACCTTTGCCATTTGTGATTTTAGTAAAAATCATGCTTATGAGATGATATTGGGATGACCATTCATGCGTCAGTTGCAAATTGTACAAGATTGGGGAACTAATTCTTTGTACTTGCAACATTTAGGAGTGACTACCAAAGTCAATCTTAAGGACTATTCACATAGATACGTACCCCCAATACAATGGAATTCCATCCATAAGACACACGTAGATACGGAATCAGTACAATCTTTGGAGTCAGATCCTTCTTGGTTGCATGAGGATACTCATTTATGGATGTGTAAAGTTGCAAAACAAGAGGAAGAAAGATTAGAAGCAAGGACCTTGGGTGCAGAACAACATCCACGAACTCTTCAAGATCCAGCCTACGCACCTGTAGTATTTCCACATGAAGAATTCGAACCCCATGGTTGGGCAGAAATCCTAGCAACCATGGATGTAGCCATCAATGAAGAACAATGGACACCCCACTGTGACGAGGATGGCTATGACATTTCAGTTTTTACGATAGAACCAATAATGTGCGATGCAATTTTAGAAGAATGTGAACCTAACACTGATGCATTTGAAGATGCAAGTGATTTTGATTTAGAATCAATTATCATGGACCCACCCTTTGCATCAGAGGAAGAATATTTCTACGAAGTAGAAACTCACCCTCAGAGACACGAAGAAATTATGAATGATGTGAGAATAGCCACTCAAGTGACTAACAAGAGTGAAGGCAAGAAAAGAAGGAAGAAAGAAACCATCTCAGAAAAAGAAGAATCTTTATTTGAAGTACCCGAGAATTTCAAGAAATATGAAATCGAAGATAGAAGAATCATGGTACGAATGCCTAATAGAAAGGCGAATGACGGACAAGTATATGATAACCGAGAGAAAACCAAGAAAATAATAGTTGCTATAGAAGGAGAAGAAGAAAAATGTACATACATAGGGCATGATTTGACGAAGGAAGAAGAAGAAGAATTAGTTGCCCTATTGCGCGAATATAGAGATGTGTTCGCTTGGAGTTACAAAGATTTGAAAGGAGTAGATCCAGATATATGTTCTCATAGAATCCCTATGACTCCAGATGCAAAACCGACAAAACAGAAACCTTACACGTACAATGATAACTACGCTACGAAGATTAAAGAGGAGATAGATCGGCTGATAGAAGCAGGATTCATTTACGAGATTGAGCATACCGAATGGGTATCCCCCATTGTGGTAGTGCCCAAGAAGAATGGAAAATTCCGTGTGTGTATTAACCTTAAAAAAGTTAATGCCGCAACGATTAGAGATAGCTATCCTCTTCCTATCACGGAACACTTATTGGAAAGAGTTGCAGGCAAGGAAGTTTACAGCTTTCTTGATGGATTTTCAGGCTATAATCAAGTAGCCATTGCTCCAGAAGATCAACACAAGACGGCTTTTGCCACTGAATGGGGCATATTTGCATTTCGTGTAATGCCTTTTGGGCTCACAAATGCACCCGCCAGTTTCCAGCGACTCATGTGTCATGTTTTTAAGGAATTCTTACGCAAGAGTTTGGAAGTTTATGTCGATGACATATGTGCTCATTCTAATGTAAGACAGACGCATATCCCAGAGTTAAGACAAATATTTGACAAATGTTGAGAATATCAGGTTTGTTTGAACCCAGAAAAATGCGTTTTCATGGTCAGACAAGGCAAAATTCTAGGACACATTGTGTCAAAGAATGGAATTTCTACAGATGAAGAAAAGGTAAAAGTAATTGCAGAATTACCTAGAACAACTAATGTGAAAGAGGTACAAGCATTTATGGGCCATTGCGGTTATTATAGGAGATTCATACACATGTATGCAATCATAGCCAAGCCTTTGTACTCTCTTTTAACCAACTTTGAATGGACAGAAGAATGTGAGAATTCATTCAACGAACTTAAAGTACGTTTGTGCTCAGCACCTATATTGACTACCCCAGATTGGAGTAAGCCATTCCATGTACATGTGGATGCATCCAATTACGCCATAGGATGTGTGTTAGCACAACCCACGAATGAAGGTAACATAGATCTCCCCATAGCTTACGCGAGCAGACAATTGAACGTAGCAGAAAGAAATTACACCACGATGGAACGAGAAGGATTAGGGATGATCTACGCGTTAAAGAAGTTCAGACACTACTTGTTGGCCAAAAAACTCAAGTTCTTTACAGATCATCAAGCCCTATTGTCCCTAGTCAACAAACCATGTAACACAGGACGACTAATACGTTGGTTTCTATTACTCATGGAGTACGATTTTGAAGTAGTAGTCAGGAAAGGAAAGACACATCTTAGAGCTGACCACCTTTCAAGATTAACCTCAGGAGAAGCTCCTCAAGGAATAGTGGATGAATTACTAGATGCTTATTTGTTTAATCTTGAGATAGCACCAGAGTGGGCTAAACCAATAGTCCCCATTCTCACATATGGACCAAAGAATCCTAGGATAAAGATCAAAGAAGGAGAGATTACCAAGTCTCAGAGATACCAAATCTTAGCAGGAAGCATATACAAACAGGATAATCAAAAGATTCTTGCTTGTTGTGTAGATGAATCAGAACATGCGAATTGGTTGCAATTAGCACACGTAGGTGCACTAAAGCAACATCATTCGAAACATCGAACATTACAGACTCTGCATAGACTAGGAGTATATTGGCCTTCGATGGAAGCAGATGTCTACAAGTTGTGTAAAGAATGTCATGTTTGTTGTGAAAGACCACCAGTAGAGCATGCTACATTATATCACGTGTCTCTCACACCAGACTGGAGTGAACCATTAGTGACATACTTGAGGACGAAGACATTCCCTCAAGGAATGACCTTAGCTCGACAACGCAGTCTGGAGTAGGAAGCTCAAGACTATTCACTTATTGGCGATAATCTATACAAAAGAGGACGAGATGGATATCTAAGACAATGTGTTCATGAAAGCGATTATCTGAGCATACTAGAGACTGCACACCAAGGTGTTGCAGGAGGTCATTTTGGACCCGATAGGATAATCAAAGCCATTCTCTTTGCAGGATTATGGTGGCCCACTCTTCACATGGATGCACATACCTATGTTAAGAGATGTGATGTGTGCCAAAGAAATCAGTTTCCTACTCGCAGAGATGAAATGCCATTGAAACCCATGATGGGAGGACGTGCATTTTCAAAGTGGGGTATAGACTTTGTAGGACCCATTAACCCCCCTGCAAAAGGTACACATGCTGAATACATTATTGTTGCCACAGATTATCTTACGAAATGGGTAGAGGCAAAAGCCACGAAAAAGAATGATGCACACACAACTGCAAAATTCTTATTTGAGAATGTCTTTACAAGATATGGATTGCCTATAGAGTTAGTGAGCGATCGCGGGACTCACTTTCTAAACCAAGTCATTGAATATTTGTTACAGGATTTTATGGTGATTCACAAGAAATCCACACCATATCATCCTCAGGCCAATGGTCAGGTTGAAAGCACTAATAAGATCCTTTGTAACGTACTGACAAAACTGGTGAACAACAAACGTTCAGATTGGGACAAACAGTTACACCACGCTGTTTGGGCATATCGAGTGGCCTACAAAACCGTACTCAATGCAACTCCCTTTCAGATGGTTTTTGGTCAGAATGCAGTGCTTCCTTTGGACTTCTTGATACCGACCCTTAAGGTTGCACAAGAACATCAGTGGACCGGCCATGAATTATCAGCAAGAATAATGGACTTGGAATGATTAGGAGAAACCAGGCTAAAGGAAGCAGCAGGCATATACGCAGCAAAGAAGCGACAGAAAGCCTATTTTGATGTGCATGTAAAAGATAAAGGCCTAAAAGAAGGAGATTTAGTTCTAGTATATACGCTAAAGCAACACGCACGGAAGTTAGAAAAGCGAGGTTATGGACCTATGATCATTAACCGACTCTCGACAAGTGGAGCAGTACAGTTAGCCACCTTAGAAGGAGATATAATGCCTAATTACATTAGTGGCTGTAGAGTCAAGCTATACCAGGAACCTCTTACTGAGGATATGCTTAGACGACTCACATTGGCAAAGAAGCGTAAGGAGGAAGAAGATAGAATACGAGCGGAAGCTCAGGCAGAAGCAATAGAACGCATTAAGCGCATGAAGCTAAGAAGACAAGGACTAGGGAGAGAACATTATAACCATCTGGAAACATCACCCAGATACCCCATGGCCATGTGTCAAGTAAAGTCAACCACTCATCCTAGCATAGTGGACAGGAGACCATTCATTACAGTCAGGCTAGAGCACGGCAACCCTTGCCAAGAGCTCAGGGCTTTAATTGACTCAGGTGCTGTGACTAGCGCGATTAGATGGTCCCACTATAAGGATTCAGGAATAGAAATGCGGCCAATTGAGGCATACCTCATAGGCCTAGGAGGCATGGAAACCCCTTGCATGGGTGAGGTGGACCTTCCTATCCTCATTAAGGATGTGACCATGACAACGAAGCTACTAGTGTGCCATGATGACAACCTGATAGAACCCTTAATCCTTGGCCAAGATTGGCTATACGATCACTCAGTGGACCTATATCTTAGACAAGGCTCCTTACAGATTGGAACCTTAGAGCAGAAGCGAGTGATACTGCTTGACTTCCCTAACGGCATTCCAACGGAGGTTTGTAACCCTAGACCCTATGAAATACATGCGACGGAAGACCGGAAGATCTTGGGTCAGATCAGTCACGTTACGTCTACACCAACCCACTCGGGCTTGGCTAGGGACAGTTGTCAATCAGAAGGACGACAGGAGATCTTCCCTGGGGCTTCCTGCAAACTAGAAGGGGCAGCTACCCAACCGCTAGGGCAGATGGACACAATCAGCGGTCAGGAGGGTTGCATCAGCGGCCAAATGAGCACAACACCCTGCGGTGCTCATCCTTCCAAACTTGCTGCGGACTGGCCTAGATTAAAGATAAAGAACGAATCACTTCCTAATGGGCAGGTCACGCAAGTGTTGGATCTCCCTTCTTTTCCAAAGCAGAGCGTCCAATGGACCTCTCAAACCCAACCACGAAGGAGTCAACCACAACAGAGGAACCCAGACCGACGACACCACCAGATAAGTATCAACATCACAGAACAAGTGGCATGAGACAAATATGGGTGCCAAAAGGACAGCAGCCACAGCCTATTGGAAACCCTGCAGACAAGAATAGGACAAAGTTTCAAAAGAAGCAAAGTCAGTATCCAAAGTCCCCTCGATCTTCTTCTACAAGTACAAATACTCGGCAGATTTGGATCGTCATGCAAACCGAAGAAGGACCATCAGAAGCTGGCCCAAGCACACCAATGGCCAATATTGGAGAATTACTCGCGGAATCTTATCCAACGATGCAACCACTAGAATTTCAAGGTTTTCCAGGACCCATGCCAATCGACGATCCTCCTAGAGGATATACAGAGAAGATTCATCGTAACTCGCACTGGTTTCAAGGCCTAGCAGGACCCTTAGCAGACGCTGATTTCATATTTGAGGCCAATTCGGCATTTGATCTTCGCACATGGGCCAAGTACCAGTTCTTTTCAAGAGAATTTGAAGGACTACAGAATACACAAGATTTAACGCACGTTTGGGCACGAGCAGGATTTACAGAATACTTTAGTGACCCTCTCCCTAAACCTGATTTTTACAGATGCTTTTACTTAGTAACCACCTTGACAGCTTCAGAGAACAAGGATCTACTCGGCACATTCATGTTACCATCCTTGGTAAATGACCCTCCATTCAAAAGGTTTTATTTGTCCAAAGATTTAATTCGTGCAGCTCTCAAAATACATGGAACACACACTCCGACGAAGAGAGAACGGCTAGTCCCAGAGCAGATGAAACGTGGTGACGTAACTAAGTGGGAGGATATTTCAGCTATAACCCCTGAGCTCTCCAAGCCATTGCGGATATGCATGCAGCATTTTGCTTTCCCAGCTCAGGATCGTTTTACCATGCCCCACAAAAGAATCTGGTTTGGATTATACTTAGCATGTACTGGACCTCAAACGGATGATCTAGCTAGCTGGATAATTGATCAGCTCTATTTGGCACAACATAGATGGGAACGAAAGAAGGTAATCAATGGATGCTGCGCCCTCACCAGGATCATATATATGTGCTTGGCGTATGACTTACCAATTGAGCGTGCCATGACCAGTGAGGAACTGAAAGCATTCAAAGGGACCACTAAGAAAGCTAGAAAGTCTCGCAAAGGCAGAGCCGGAAAACGCATGAGAGGAACCATACCCTGCCTTCAGGTGCCAGAATCACCCTCACCACAACCATCTCCAGAGCAGTCACCGACCGCAGCCACTCCCACGGTACCACCAATTCGTATACGGTTATCAAGACTAGTTACGCCGGAGGGCACCACCAGTACGGTTGCACCCCAAGCAGCCACAACCACAGCACCTATCACCACAGCAGCTGAAATTCCCACCACTATTGGTGTGGAAGCTTTCTCTTTTCAAATACCCCATTTAGAAGCAGAACAAGTAGAGCCACTGAACACAACATTCGATTTTGAAATGCCCGATGCATTCTCCAATGAGTTTCAATTTTCAGAAGGACAACTGTTTTCTCAAGAATATGAAAGGCCTAGCTACCCTACCACACCCAGGGATCAGCCACAAGGACAAATTGTGTCTAGCTCTGATGATGAAAGAACAGCAACCGATGACGACGAAGGTGATGACGAAGCTAGCCAGGGAACTCAGGAATCCCAAGAGCATGAACAGACAAATGGCCAAGGCCAACAAACAGACACACATGGTGATACAAGTACCCATGAAGATGAAACTTACGAAGCAGCAGCTTACACACTGGCTATTAAGAAGCTATATAGAACTATGGAGAAAGTTTGGGCACGCAAAAAAATGACTGAGGAAGAGAGTCAAGCAATAATAGAACAGGAACTTGTCACAGGTGGTTTCGAAGATGCATACATCAAAGGATTCCGAGAGTTAGTCAAATCAGTAGGCTCCAACGAAGCCCTTAGGTACTTGCAAAGAAAGCCACTACCACAGTTTGACCCCCGCAGAGTACGAATACTTTCCAAGCCCGGCGAATACATTCGTGTACCAACAGGAGCACAGTCTTCAGAACAAGCTAGGGAGGCACGCCTCGTCCCCGAAAGTTCGTTGGCAGCAGAAACCATCCTTGTAGATTCCCCACCCCGCGCTACAACTGTACATACCTCAGTAGTAACTGAAGTACCGACCACCCCAACCGCTCCTCCATCACCGCCCGTCCATCCAGCCTCCCCTCTTCACCCTCCTTCCCCCCGACTAACATCTTCTATCGCCGGTGGCGTAGCAGAAATCGTTTTTACGACCTCTCACCCCACAATTCCTGCACCCATTAGACCTAGTCTACCCCCTCACACATCCACCTTTCCATTCAACCCATTCCTCCATCCAGCTTTTCCATCCTTCCCCACAACTCCAAGACCCCTTTTCCCATTCCCACCGCCATTAACATTCTCCCCCGTCTCACCTCCCCGACCCACCGTAACCCCTATTTTCCCTTTCCACCCAGCTGCACCAGCCAGCCCCCCTGTAAATTACTCCTCAACCTTTGTAAATCTCGTATTTACACCAGCACAAGCATCCACAGTCACACCCATATTCACTGTCACCGCACTGGACACGTCCAATGACATGGACATCTCACCACCCACTGCACCATCACTCACTTCACTCACAGCACAAACATATTTAGGCACCGCACAATTTTCCACAATCACCACAGCATCCACCTTCCCACCCCCATTCCCCATTCCCGTTGCATCTACACCCACTGCATCTTCATTTAGCACCCCATTAATACTATCACCCACTGTAGATAATGCATTTCAACAGATGTTCATGTGTATGACACAAGTCAGAGATGAGTTCACATCTCTTGGCAATAATTATCAGCAGCTGCAGAGGACAACCGATGACTTACAGTCACAGCTTAATCTATTGTCTATTGAGAATGCCTCTCTGAACACCCGATACCAGGAATTACGCGAGGCATATCACAAATTGGAACTAGAAAGCGAAGAAAAGACCAAGGAAGCCACTGCTGACCTAGATAACTTATTAAGAGCCCAGACAGTCCGCAATGCAACGCTAACACGAAATATGGGCTTACTACGAAGACACCTAGCAGCCGCCAAGGAAGAAAACCAGCGCTTACAGGATCAGAACCGAGAAAACTTAGAAGCAGCGCTCGACCACCCAGACCAACCTTTGAGTCCTAGTCGGTTCAAAGCCATTCCCTCAGACTCGATGAGGATGCTGCTAGAAGATCATGTAAGACTGCTAGATGAATACGATCGCATGAATGAGGAGTTACAGAAACTCAAAGAAGATCATAAATTACTCCAGTTACGAGCACCTGCACAACCAGACATACCAGCACCTGTGGACCCCTCTCCTGACATCTTAGAGGAACTCAACGCATTACGGGCCCAGGTATCAAACCTTGAATCAAGCATTGCAGTATATGAAGCACCACCAAGGCCAGATTCCCCACCTGAGCTTCTAGCTGAGGAAGAAACTGTCACCATCCCGGTGGAGGAAACGTTTGAAGAGGCGTACGAGCCACAACCCATCCCAGGCGGACGCGTCACGGTCGAAGGCCAGATGACTTACGAATTCCCGACCCCCGCGTGGATGAAGACAATTGAGGAACTTGGAACAACGCACTCAGCTAGAGTAGAGGCACAATTACATGCCATGGCGATGATAGAAGAAAGAATTTTACAGTCTCCATTCTTTGCTCATTTGGCCCCGCGACGATACATATCTGGGCATGAGCTACAGTATAAACCGTATTTTATGTTAATGGCTGAATACCAGTTAGCCATTGAGAAAGAGACAGGTAAGAAACCATCGCATGCAACTCAATTCGAGGAGGATGATCTACCACTCGATGCGCAGCAAGGAGCGATCTATCAACCAGAGTGGCGAAAAGATTTACTACAGAAATATCCAGAAATGATGAGTACATGGGTAAAGGCACCTTTGCACTTAAAGTACAACCCATGTTGGGGACCAGTACCACGACGCCGCTCTTGGACTGCCTTCGCTATTAAGGTACAAAACAATAAGCAGTGGCAGGACTGTTTGAATTACCCCTATTTTAAGCCACCCATTGAGTTACCAACTGTAGGCTACATGATGGCTACAATTCGCCACTGGCTCCCTAGATTAAAGCATATGGACGATATAGCGACGCATATGACTGTCAAAATCTTTGACATGATGCAAATGACTTTTAAAGTCTTTCGACGCGTCAAGGCACCTCATGTAAACACCCAGGGCTTTGAGCATGGCAATTTCGACCTGCTATATGATATGAGTACAACGCCATCGCTACGGGTGTGTTATGCCTGGCATTGCAGAATAAAGTACCTACCGGCGTGCTACAAGCAGACGTTCGAAGAGATGTTCACAACTGGCTTTTGGGAATACCATTCAGAGGTATTCATAAGCAGGCCTACACATTTATTACACTTATTTGCCTGTGAACGAATGGTCTATTCCACACACTATCAGCTCCCACCACCAGAAGAACCGCAACCAATAGACTGGGAGAAACTCGAGGCCGACCTGGCCCGAGGCATTCGTATCTCCGAGCACACCCTCGCTCAAGACCTCCTACAGAACTATATCCGGCAGACCTCACAACAAGGTTCTATCAGGGACGACAGAAGCGAGAGGGAGGGGGGTGTTGGAAGCAGCCAGAGGCATAGAAGATGCGGAAGCATGTAACGACGGAGCAGGGAGCCAGTCGAATCTTTTTTCAAAGAATCATGTTTTAGAAATACTTTTCAAAAACCTCCAACAGTGATTTTTATCACTATTGTAACATATGTAACATAGACAAACCCTTTTCTTAATTTCTATCTCCATTTTGTGCAAGCCGAGGAGCCATCGAGCTTGAGGAGCTTAGGTAGAATGAGCGTATCAATTTTCGTTATTTTTAGACACCGTTTACCCTTCCAAATAGCATCTAGGACCTAATTTTTAACTATGACGGTCACTAGATGTGAAACCGGTCAAAACTAGTCTAGAAACTATAAAAAGAGCTAGAGAGCTCATTTTTGAGGTTAGCTTGTTTGAGGTTAGAGTTATTTTGAGCTTGTAATAGTGTTCTTGAGCAATAGAGTGGATTTCTCACCTTCCATTGTGTCTTGCTTGTCTCTTCGTAGTGTGTGTGTATGTGTGTGTGCATTTCTATGCTTTTCACCTTCACTCTCACTTCATCTCACGTTCACGATCTTCATATCACTCCTATCTCTTCTGCGGATTGACATTAATGAGGTGGAGCTTCTTAATGTGGTTCTCACCATTGTGCTAGAGCAACACACTACAAGAAAATTGCAACTTGTTCATAGTGATGTATGTGGTCCGGTCAAGACTCCATCTTTTGGGAAGCATGTATATTTTGTTACCTTCATTGATGATGCTACTCGCCATACACGGGTGTATCCTATGAAAGCAAAGAATGAGGTATTTTCTTGCTTCAAAGCATTTTTAGCTATGGCTGAAATTTTTTCTTCACAAAAGCTTTTGACTCTACGCACGGATCGTGGTGGTGAGTACATGTCACATGAGTTTAATGCTTTTCTTCGTGAAAGAGGTATTTCACACCAATGTATGGTGCCATATACACCTCAACGAAATGGTGTTGCCGAGCGTAAAAATAGAACTTTACTTGAAATGGCACGATGTATGGTTAAAGGAAAGCATCTTCCTCATAAGTTTTGGATGGAAGCGGTCATGTGTGCAAATTATGTGTTGAATCGCTGCCCTACAAAAGCATTGAGAGTCATCACTCCTTATGAGGCTTGTAATGGTCATAAACCTATGGTTAGTCATATGCGTGTGTTTGGTTGTTTGGCATATGCTCTTGTGCCATCACAACAACATCACAAACTTGATGATAAGGCAAAGAAATGTATATTTGTTGGTTATAGTGCTGAAAGTAAGGGATATCGGTTGTACCATCCATTGATGAACACAATTATTGTGAGTCGAGATGTGGTATTTGCTGAAAATTCAGTTTTCCCTCTACTTGAATGCAAAAAATTGCCAACAGTTAGCTCACAAGATGTGTTCGATACACTCATGCCTTTGTTCCAAAATGGTGCGCTTGACTATGGCCATGTAGACCAGCCAACTGAGGTTCAAAGGGTTGAAAAATTCCAGCCAAATAGGGCTGAAAATGTGGATAGTTTTCAGCCAAACATGGCTAAAAAAATTCAGCCAAAAAATATCAAAACTGTTGGAAATTTCCAGCCACATATGGCTGAACATATGCGACAAAATATGGCTGAAACTGAGCATGAAATTCAGCCCACGCATGATGTACATATTGAAGATGTTTTACATAATGAACGCATGTCTATCAAGAGTGCACAATCTATGCCAAAGTGGCTGAAACAAACTTTGCAGGACAGCAAATTGAGTGCACCTTTACTTGGTAGAACAAGGTCAAGCTCTCACCATGCATCAAGTAATTTTGTGGATTATTCTCTTATTGCTACAGCATGTAATGAAGAGCCACTTTCTTTTGAAGATGCATGTGACGATCCACAATGGATGAGTGCTATGCAATCAGAAATGGATTCCATACATAGGAATGGTACTTGGGAGTTATGTGAATTGCCAAAAGGAAAGAATGCCATTGGTACAAAGTGGGTTTACAAGATTAAGAGAAAATCTGATGGTAGCATTGATCGCTACAAAGCTAGATTGGTTGCCAAAGGATATGCGCAACAATATGGCATTGACTATGAGGAAACTTTTGCACCTACTTCACGCATGACTACCATTCGTACCGTGGTTGCATTGGCTGCCCATCGAGGTTGGAAAGTGCATCAATTGGACATAAAAACAGCCTTCTTGAATGGAGATTTGCAAGAAGAGGTCTATGTGAAGCAACCTCCTGGATTTGCTATGAAAGGGAAAGAGCATATGGTTTGTCACTTGCATAAAGCCTTGTATGGTCTCAAGCAAGCTCCACGTTCATGGTATGACAAAATACATAAGCACTTGATTGCTCTTGGCTTCACATGTTGTCCGATTGAAAGCATACTCTATGTACGCAAAAATGGGGCTGATCTTATAGTGCTTGTTCTTTATGTTGATGACATACTCTTGACTGGGTCATGTGATGCAAAACTTGACATTCTTATGGCTGATTTGCAGCATACTTTTGATGTCACTTATCTTGGTCTTTTGAGCTACTATCTTGGCATCCAGTTTGTATCCGTTGAGGGGGGAATTGTTATGCATCAAGCAAAGTATGTTGAAAAACTACTTCAGCGTTTTGACTTTGAGGATTGCAAGCCAGTTTCCACACCAGTTGAGACAGGATTTAGATTCTCAGTTGAGGATTCCAGTGATGCATTTGACACTTCTCTTTATCAGCAGGCTGTGGGATGTCTTATATATGCATGCAACACAAGGCCGGATATATAGTATGCAGTTTCCCAGTTGAGTCGATTCATGCATAGCCCTGGCACTAAGCATTGGCAAGCGGTGAAACGTGTGTTTAGATATCTTTGAGGCACTTTGAGCTTAGGTCTCTTTTATGGCAAAGATGTTCAGCCATGCTTGCACGCTTTTACAGATAGTGATTGGGCTGGTTGTTATGATACTCGCGTGTCCACTAGTGGTAATTGCTTTTTCCTTGGAGACTCATGCATATCTTGGTTGAGTAAGAAGCAACCTACAGTGGCGACATCGAGTTGTGAAGCTGAGTACAGGGCAGTTTTCACAGCTACAGTGGAGTGTATATGGCTGAGACGCTTATTGATGGATCTTTGCATGGAGATTGATGCTGCTACGCATATTCTCACAGATAGTCAGAGTGCTTTGGCTGTTGCACGAAACCCAGTGTTTCATGCACGGACCAAACATATTGAGGTGCATTATCACTATGTGAGAGAGCGCCTTCATGCAGGAGATATTGATTTGGTATATGTGCCTACACAAGATAATGTGGCAGACATATTCACCAAAGCTCTTCCACGGGAAAAGTTTGAAGCTTTTCACAAAGCTTTAGGCTTATTACCTTGTGGGGGCTGATCTGTCACTCCCTGTATGTGTTCACATCATTTGCTCCAGGGGAGTTTGTTACACTTATGTGTTCCTCGTGTAGCTTTGATGTGAACCTTTTCCCTATGCATGGGCACTTTTTACTCTAGTGCTGGCTAGAGGTTTTTTCCCCATGTTACCACATACTTGATACTCTCATATGTGGTGGTACTTTGTACTTAGGGATATTATTCAGCTCTTACTTCAGTTCAGTTCATCGATCAATAGAGAGAGCTATTCCAGCCATCGTCTTCTCCGTGTGTCTTGCTGCGTTTGTGCTCCTTGTGTGTGCTTCTTGTGTGTCTCTCGCACTTCTACACACACCCAACAAAAAGTACTAGTGTTTTAAATAATTTAATTAAATATATATAATTAAATATATAAAAATAGGATTAATTAAGAAAAAATCTAAATATATAAATAAATATATATATAAAATAGGGTTTTAGGTTTTTAGAATTAGGATTAGGGTTTTAGGGTTTTAGGGTTTAAGGAAAAATTTGAATAAATAAATAAGTACAATATAAAATAGGATAATTATATATATTAGGGTTTTAGGTTTTTTTAGGTGTTTAAGTATTTAGGTTTTAGTATTTCAGGTTTAAGTCTTTAGGAGTAAGATTTTTAGGCTTAATGAAAAAAAACAAATGATCTAAAATGTCCATATTGTAGTAGATGGCTTCTTTGGATCCGGAGGAGAGAATGGCATGTCCTTGCACTCAGTGCAAGTATCAAATTTATCGGAAATGACGGATTTGTACTGCACATGTTAGAGAGTATGGATCCTTTGATAGGAGTCGACTAGAAAACCTATGCTACCATTCGCATGGTCCCCCAGGTGAGCAGATGGACCCAAACGACATTGCATCGATAACCTCTCGTGGACAAAAGAGAACAAAGAAGGACTTAGACGTACAAGCAATTACTAATAATATTACACAGAATGAACATATGGAAGAGATGCTCGAAGCATTTTATGAGATGGACGAAGATCATGATGGTGGAGAAGATGTCGAGAGTTTCATGGCACAACAGAATTTCCACGATCAAAAGTCGATGAAGAATATGAAAACATGCGAAGACTAGCTCGTTTACCACTTTACAATGGAGCAAAGATATCTGTACTACTTGCGTCACTCACGATGCTCGATCTACAATCCATTTATGGATGGTCAGATAGTAGTGTCACTGAAGTGTTCAGGTAAATGGAGAACAAATTGGCTTTCATTGTTGTATCAAAATAACTTTATTTACTAATATCGTTTTAATTGCTTATTGCAGGCTTCTTAAAGATCAATTTTTGCCAGAGGGCAATGACATGCCTCCAACACGTGGAGATGCAAAAAAACTTTTACAGTCCATTGGAATGGATTATACTAAAATTCATGCTTGTCCGAATGAGTGCATTCTCTTTCGGAATGAATATGAGCATCTCCACGTATGTCCAAAGTGTGGAGCAAATAGATTTAGAGAAGACCTTGTAGGCGAAGCAATACCCGCAAAGGTTCTTCGCCACTTTCCTATCATTCCACGAATTAAGAACATGTTTAGATGCAAATCTATAGCTGAGTTAATGTCATGGCATACAAAGAGCAGGTCTACAGATCTTCAAGAGGATGCTAGATTAGAGGATTTTTGAATAAAACACTTGTACGTACTAATTTTTGTTTTTTTTTTCTGTTTATTCTCTATATTACCTTTATTATTACATACTAATTATTTGAGTTCTTTTGTTATAGAGCACGATAGAAGACGCTCCTCTAGTCACTCCTCATTCCATGACAGAGGAGCAATTTTTAGAGTTTATCTCTCAGGTACCTCCCAAGTATATGGCCGCTACATCACAGTATTGGATCGCTCGTGGTTGCACTCCTCCCGGCCTCACTCCTAGCGGCCTCACTCCTAGCGGCCTCACTCCTGCCAGCCTTACTCCTGCCGGCCTCACTCCCGCCAGTGTCACTCCCGCCGGTGTCACTCCTGCCAGTGTCACTCCTGCGGGTGGTGCTACTCCCCCAGGAGGTATGTCTCCTAGCTTTGTGATTCCACCACGACCATCTTTTCAACCATCTCCTACTGGGTCTAGCAGTAGACATGTGTGTTCGACGCCTCAGCGCGATACAGGTTTTGGCTTGTCTTGTAGATCAAGGTCACGCTCTGGAGAAGGAGGTTCTAGGAGTGGATCTACAGGTAGATCTGGAGGAGGCGGCTGTTGTGGAGGCAGTGCGATAGACATTGTCTCGCCCGCTTCTACTCCTAGGACGAATACCTCAGATATAGGTATGCCATGTAGTACACAACGTGGAACACCACGTGGAACACCACGTACACCTTGGGGTGCTCATGACCATGATAACTCCAAGGTGTATAGTATTCGAGATGGAGCTCTGGTGATGGATGCGGCTGGCAAAGCAATGCGTGCACGTATACGACAACTTTGCTCCATACAGTTTGGACACTCCATCATGCTAAAATGGAGTGAACAAGATAAAGATCGGAAGAATTATATCACACAAACGATTTATCAGGAATTCCGACCAGCTCATCAATAGTCTCTTGTCAGTTCAGAGTGGATTTTGCACACCGCATGTAAGGTTATGTCCCATCGGCGATCAGAAGCTCGTGATGCTTTCAGAGCAGGCTTACCAAAGCCTATATGGTTAGATGTTGAGGAGTGGGATTTGATTCGCGATAAGCAACAGCAGACTCCTGACCGATATCACCAACAGCGAGATGCCATAGCCACACGTTTAGATATGGTTGGACCATCACATTTGCGCAGTGGCAGATATGACACGATGCGTCATAAGTTTGTAAGTACCATTTCATTTATTGAATTTATTTGTATTAAGTTTCTCATGTATGTGTTGGTGCATTTTACCCAAGCCTACATGCTTGATATGCTTGATATTATCATCATTTGTAAGTCACATGTGTAGTCATGTGAACACTTGTAAAAGAGTTCATTTTTTATCTCTTGTAATTGAAAAAAGAAAAAGGAAAAAGATGGCTTGCCTCATCCATGATTTAAAAGCAAATTCGTGGCTCTAACTACCTAAAACCATGAATTTTTGAGCTGAGGGAATATCTCCTAACTTTGGGGATCACTTTTAGGTGGAGCCATTTGAATTCGAATTCAAAACTCCCTCCAAGAATAGCTATAAAAAGAGCAAGAAGGAAGAGGCGATTAGCAAGTCTTGTACGTGACCACTTCATGTCATTTTGTAGAGATTGAAGAGCTTACTCCATAGCTCTATCATTCTACTCCCATTGTGCAAGTATTCATTGCCAATGTGGTTGTAATCATATGTGAATCTATACATTTGTCATTATCTACTTCTCTGTTTTGTTCTCTGTTATACTCACTCGGAGCAGTAACTTCAGAAGGTCATATCTCGAGTTCTACACAATCTTTTTCCATGTTTTAACATGCGTTAGATAGCTATTATTGTCTACTTTCTGGATAAACATTTTCAAGGTCATTGAAGTTACAGTTTGTGAGATATATTCATTTTACTGCTCACTGGTCTATCTCTGCAGAGCCCCGAGAATGGTGGGCATGTTCCAGAAATTGGTGAATCTTGTTCTCACTGCTCAGTCCATCATTTGAAGTGTTTTCACTTGGATTTGGAAGCTTGCTAAGTCTAGTTGCTATGCCCAAAAGGAATATATCTAATTCCTACCAGATTGAGAGCACTGTTTAGTTTTTCTAGCAATTGTATGTCCAAAAATAGCAAGTTTTGGGAGCTAGTCATTTTGCAACTAGTCTGACTTGACTTAAACTTTTAGGATACATGTTCCAAAGTACTTGGCTGATATTTTGGTGGATTTAGGAAGCTCAAAGGGTCTACTAATCAAATCTGAAGTCTTAGTTTGCTGGTGTGAAGCTGGTTGTAGCGGCACCTACTCATCTTTGGATTGCATCCACCATCTCTCTTCACAGTGGTATCAAAGCATAGTCAAGCAACATGGGAGATGGATTTCCATCAACAATTGACAAATTGGATCGAAACAACTACCCGGCATGGTCTCTAAGGATGGAGGCTTACCTTCAAGGGAGGAATCTATATGGATTCATATCCGGAGATGAAGCAATTCCAACCATGAGGAACAAAGGGCAACCATCACATGAAGAAGTGGAAGGACTTTCGAATTGGTGTTCGAAGGATGCACTTGCAAGGTCCTATATTCTAAACTCAATCTCTGATTTTCTTTTACCTCATGTCAAGGGATGCAAGACATCAAGAGAGACCTGGAATGCACTTGCTTCTTTCTTCTCCTCCAACACTCGAGCAAGGAAGAACCAATTGTGGATGGAGTTCACAACAATGAAGAAAAGCCCAAAGCAAAATGTGACTGATTATGTCACAAAGATGAAGGAGATTTCCGACTAGCTTGGAAGCATTGGAGAGGTAATTGAAGAAGAGCAAATCATTAGACAAATCATAAATGGAATCAAAGCAGACGACAAGTGGGAGTCATTCACAACAACCATGGATTTATACATGGATATGCATGTACCCGACCTCAACACACTCATGGGCCAACTCTTCACTCATGAAGAAAAGATTAGCAAAGGTGGTGAGTCCTCAAGAGGTAATCAAACTTCTGCCTTATATTCTGATAAAGCTAAGGTCAAAGAATAGGAAGAATGAAGATGAAGGTAGCTCTTTCCAAGCAAACTTTGTAGGTAGAGGAAGAGCTAGAGGAAGAGGCAGAGGTGGAAAGCAAGGCAGGGGGAGATTCCAATCATCTCAACCTTGCAACATATGTGGCTTATCTAACCATACTACTGAAGAATGTTTCAGGAATCCAAGGAACTCAAGAGGAAGAGGATTCAATAGAGGTGGCTATGGATCAAATAGAGGCAGATACAATGGAGGCTACAACAACAACAACTACTACAACAACAATTACAACAACAACAACTATCAAAGTGGCCATAGAGGAAGAAGAGATTACAATAACTATGCAGAGGCCCAAAGTCAAGAAGATTCATTATTGATTATGAATCTATCAGTGAAAAAGGGTAAGGATGATGATCACATATTTTACATTGATTCGGGATGCTCAAACCATGTAGCAAGAAATGTGGCTTTACTTTCTGATTTGGAAGATCCTCATAACAAGCATGAAGTGCAGACAGGAGATGACACAAAGCACTCAGTGGAGAAGATAGGTAATGTGAAGACATCAGATGGGAATATGAACCTCTTAAGCAAAGTCTTGTATGTCCCTACAATTACCAAAAATTTAATAAGTGTTGGACAGATTGTTGAAAAAGGATTGCATGTTAGATTCAACTAGTTTGGAGCATATGTCGAAGACCCAAGGCAAGGCTTTCAAAGGATTGCCAAAGGAGAAAAGATAGGAAGGCTTTTCACTTTTGAAGTGGAAGATACAAAGAACATAGCTTTGTTTAGCTATGGATCTCAAACTCTAACAGAGTTGGAGATATGGCACAAAAGGCTTGCTCACATTGGTGAGAGGACACTCAAACAAATTTGCAGGGACCAAAGTGTACTTGGTTTGCCTAATATCACAAGGCAACACATGGTTTATAAGTGTGAAGCTT
Source organism: Ceratopteris richardii (assembly GCA_020310875.1). Taxonomy (NCBI): domain Eukaryota; kingdom Viridiplantae; phylum Streptophyta; class Polypodiopsida; order Polypodiales; family Pteridaceae; genus Ceratopteris; species Ceratopteris richardii. The sequence continues at coordinate 180,301,201 of CM035422.1, read as the reverse complement.
GTCAACTCAGCAAGGCTCATAGACAACCTTTCAATAAGAAAGGATATATGTATCAAAATCGTTTGGATCTAGTGCACACGGATGTGTGGGGTCCAAGTAAGGAGCCATCTATATCAGGCTCAAGATATTATGTGTCGTTCATAGATGATTGTAGCAGGTGGACCATTCTATTTTTCATGAAGCACAAGGATGAAGTGTTTAATTGCTTTAAGAAGTATATTGCTCTTGTTGAAAACCAAACAGGTAGGACTTTGAAAAGACTCAGATCAGATGGTGGAGGAGAATACTTCTCTTCTGAATTTGATGCCTTCTTGCATGAAAGAGGCATTAAAAGGGAAGTCACTACAAGGTATACACCCGAATTCAATGGTGTAGCAAAGAGGAGAAATAGAGCTATTGTCGAAGTTGCAAGGTCCATGCTCAATGAAAAGGGATTACCAAACTACCTATGGGCAGAGGCTGTGTCTACAGCCACATATCACATGTCTAGAGCATTGTAAAATCTTTGGATGCTTAGCCTATGCTCACATTCCTTCTCAAGTAAGAGGGAAATTGGATCCCAAGGCAGAGAAGAAAGTGAACCTCGCATATGACTTGGATGAAGATTTTCCATCACTTCAACCAAAGGAGCCAAAGCAGATTGAAGAAAGTGATTCGGAGATTGACCTAGAAGACTTGGAAAGACTAAAGCTATGGAAGAACAAAGGTAAAGCAAAGATGCAGGATGCTACATATGGACCCGAGAGCTCACATCAACCACTTAGAAGGTCTTCAAGGGAGAAGAAGAAACCAGAGAGGTTTGGTTATGATACTTCTTTGGTCACCAAGCACTCAATCTACATTGCAAAGGATTCAACCAATGAAGAACCTACCACATTTGAAGAAGCACAAAGCAAGAAAGCTTGGAGAGATGCAATGGATGAAGAAATGGAAGCCCTGAAGGAAAACGACACTTGGGAGCTTGTACCTAACAAGCCATCTATGAAGGTAATTGGATCTCGATGGATATACAAAATCAAGAGGAATCCAGATGGAAGTATAAATAGACATAAAGTAAGGTTAGTTGCTAAAGGGTTTGCTCAAACCCATGGTATTGATTATGAGGAGACTTTCTCTCCTGTTGCAAAAATGCCTACAATTAGGGTTCTCATTAGTCTTGCTACATCTAGAAATTGGAATCTCTATCAACTTGATGTAAAGAATGCTTTCTTGAATGGATGGATTTCTGAGGAAGTGTATATGGCACAACCTCATGGATATGAGGATGCACATCATCCTAACTATGTATGCAAACTAAAGAAAGCTTTGTATGGATTGAAGCAAGCTCCAAGAGCTTGGAATTTCATATTGGTGACTTACTTGCAGGACCAAGGATTCAAAGCTAGCAAGGCAGACACCTCTTTGTTCATAAAGAGGAATGGATCTGAAGTGATCTATTTATGTGTGTATGTTGATGATATTATTATCACAGGCAATGATCTTGAAGGAATCAAATAGGTAAAGACTCAAATGAAGGAGGAGTTCAAAATAAGTGACCTCGGACCACTCACTTATTTTCTTGGATTGGAGTTAATCTACACAGATTCAGGTATATACATCACACAAAGGAAGTATGTGCATGACATGTTCGTCAAGTTCAAGATGGAAAATACCAAGTGTGCAGGTACACCTATGGAGCAAAATCATAACCTTAGTGCTTATGAAGGAGAGCCAATGGAAGACATCACAAGCTATCAAAGCTTGGTTGGAAGTTTGAACTATGCAACACTCACAAGGGTGGATATATGCTATAGTGTTAGCATATTGAGTCAGTTTATGCATAAGCCAAGAAGACCACATATGGAAGCGGCCAAGAGAGTCCTCAAGTACCTAAAGGGGACCATGAATGAAGGTTTGTTTTATTCATATACTTCAGATATTGAGCTAAACGTCTACTCAGATGCAGATTGGGTTGGATCTAGAGATGATAGAAGAAGCACATCTGGGTACATATCATTTGCAGGTTCAAAAATCATTTCTTGGTCATCGAAGAAGCAACCAACCGTGGCATTATCTTCTACCGAAGCCGAATATAGAGGTTTGGCTAATGCAACTCAAGAAATCATGTGGTTAAAGTCTTTGTACACAGATGTTGGACTTCATTCTTCAACACCTCACATTTTTTGTGACAACACAAGCTCACTACATCTAGCAGCTAATCCGGTATACCATGTTAGAACCAAGCATATTGAAGTCCACTACCATTATGTAAGGGAGAAGCTAATGAGCAAGGATATTCAACTATCCTATGTCTCTACAGATATGCAATGTGCAGACATGTTGACTAAAGCTCTTGATGGTACAAAGTTAAGTAGATTCAAGTTGATGATTGGCTTTCAGGAAATCAAGGACAATTGAAGACTTATTTGGAGGCCAAGCATGTTAGGCTTGAGGGGGAGCTATTGGTGCATTTTACCTAGGACTACATGCTTGATATGCTTGATATTATGATCATTTGTAAGTCACATGTGTAGTCATGTGAACACCTCTTGTAAAAGAGTTCATTTTTTATCTCTTGTAATTGAAAAAAGAAAAAGGAAAAAGATGGCTTACCTCATCCATGATGTAAAAGCGAATTTGTGGCTCTAACTACCTAAAACCACGAATTTTTGAGCTGAGGGAATATCTCCTAACTTTGGGGATCACTTTTAGGTGGAGCCATTTGAATTCGATTTCAAAACTCCCTCCAAGAATAGCTATAAAAAGAGCAAGAAGGAAGAGGTGATTAGCAGGTCTTGTACGTGACCACTTCATGTCATTTTGTAGAGATTGAAGAGCTTACTCCATAGCTCTATCATTCTACTCCCATTGTGCAAGTATTCATTGCCAATGTGGTTGTAATCATATGTGAATCTATACATTTGTAGTTATCTACTTCTCTGTTTTGTTCTCTGTTATACTCACTCAGAGCAGTAACTTCAGAAGGTCATATCTTGCGTTCTACGCAACCTTTTTCCGTGTTTTAACGTGCGTTGGATAGCTATTATTGTCTACTTTCTGATAAAAATTTTCAAGGTCATTGAAGTTACATCTTGTGAGATATCTGCATTTTACTGCTCATTGGTCTATCTCTGCAGAGCCCCGAGAATGGTGGGCATGTTCCAGAAATTGGTGAATCTTGTTCTCACTGCTCAGTCCATCATTTGAAGTGTTTTCACTTGGATTTGGAAGCTTGCTAAATCTAGTTGCTATGCCCAAAAGGAATTTATCTATTTCCTACTAGATTGAGAGCAATGTTCAGTTTTTACAGCAGGTGTATGTCCAAAAATAACAAGTTTTGGGAGCTAGTCATTTTGCAACTAGTCTGACTTGACTTAAACTTTTGGGATACATGTTCCAAAGTACTTGGCTGATATTTTGGTGGATTTAGGAAGCTCAAAGGATCTACTAATCAACTCTGAAGTCTCAGTTGGCTGGTGTGAAGCTGGTTGTAGTGGCACCTACTGATCTTTGGATTGCATCCACCATCTCTCTTCACAGTATGTTCCTCTAATGTTTTGTATATTTGTTGCAGGAGCTGGCAATGGGTCGTCCTCCAACACGAGTGGAAGAGTCTTACGGATATCAGCACAGATTTATTGCACTATTGGAGGACTTGGAGGGACGCGGTGCAGTTGTTTCATGGGAGCATTTGTGATGAGGTGATTAATTTATAAACTTGGTTTTTACTTGTTGTTTGTAATTTCATGTGAATTTCTCTCATTCCATTAACACTCTTTGTTGCAAAACTGTTGATATGGAACGTCCTTTGCATGTGCATGGCAGTGGCACACCAAAATTTTGTATTTGATTTTTATATGGCAATGCATTGCTTTGCCACATTTTGTAAAAGCGTCATATATGACAGTGGTTTGCCACACTCTTGTACATGCTTCATTTATGAAATATATCACTTTTTTTGTACATGGTTCATAGTTCATTCTGATTATCTCTTTTGTGTCCAATAATATTTTGTTTTATGAAATCATATTTCGGTTGACATTAGAGTACACATCACATGTACTCGGTTTTTTTTGGGCAGAGTGTATTGTCTTTTGTTAAGCAACATCATGGTAATGTTGCTGTAGCAAAAGACAACACACTCTGCCCAAGAAAAATTTTGCAGATATGGTCATCGGTATACGCGATGGTACTCCCAATAATGTCATCGAAATAAGCATCGATACACCTAGTAGGCACCGCTATACGTGACGGTGCATCCAGCAGAGGCGTCGGTATGAGCATCGGTAATACCGACGTTTATACCGATGCCCATACCGATGCCCATACCGGCGCCCATACCGGCACCCATGCCGGCGCCATAGTACCGACATGCATACCGACAGCTACACCGATGTCGCGGCAAAAATAGCCGCATTCATTTCCCTCGATATACGATCGATCTTTTGTAGTGTCTTTTATATACAAACATTTCAAGACATAAGAATTCTTCACAATATCTAAATTGACCTATATATTTGAAGTAAGGAATTGAGATATAATTTGACTTACTTCACAATTGTTTTGACAATCTATGATTCATCGTTTTGCAATTGAGATGAGGGTGAGATGCCAAGTTCTCTATAGGTGAAAAGTGACCAAAATTAGCGATCAAAGTCTAGGTATAAGGATTCTAATGATATTTCTAGCACTTATGATGCACACATATAAACTCATTGGGCCTCAGAGAGATTCTGAGAGTATGCTTAAGACAAGGAGTACTATAGGTTCGTGTGAATGCTACGTAGGAAAGAGAGATACGAATGGATCTACTCTACTCTAGATCATCTACTATTCTAGGTAAACAATTCACTCTTCACCACATTTTGGATTCATATATTTTGATTCCAAAATTTTTGCTACTAATTATATATCATTGAGGACAGTGAGCTTTAGAAGGAGGAGAGAGTGTTATATTGCATATTTATTCAGGCTTAAATGGCCTATGATTGGTATGCATTTTTGGTCAAGAATCTTATTAGGTCAAGGATGAGAGCTTGAGGGAGCCACGGCCCTAGCACATGAATCATAGGGTTATTCCCATCCTCTCACAATGTCCATATGAGGGGTGTATGGACCTTAGAGATGGTTCTAGGGGTGCATGGGGTAAGCTATATCTTCCTGATGTATTCCATTGGATCATGAGTCCCTTTTTCTTCTGGCCATCAAGAAAAAGTACTCAACGGGATTCAGTACCCACCGTCCCATACCAGTGGGTTCCTCATCCAATCCACATAACTTTGTCTCTATACTTTCTCACCTTTTCTGTCCTAAATGCCCTTCATACAATGTGGTACCAAATTTATAAGAGCAAGGACTAAGGTGCTTAGATTACACCACCTCTAATCTTACTTAAATATTTGGTTAACCATTAATGTGGTGTGACTTATCTTATCAAACTTTAAGTTTGACTTGATCTTTGCCCTACTTGGGTCTTTTGGCTTTCTTTTCTTTTTTAGTCAAAATAAGAGATAAGACTAGGTCTTTCTCAAATAGATCCCTTCATGCTTCAAAGCTTTACCCATGGGTTTTACTTGGGGATCTAGCTATTATGCTTCAACAAGAATTCATATTCCTTAGGTCTATATTACTGGAATCCATAACGTATGTTATGTCATCCCCATGAAGCATCAAAATACCTTTAGGTTTATACTTTATAGCTCATCCAACTTCATTTCCTAACCCCCTTAGGATTTATACAATCCTTATGGTGTATGCAAGTTTTCTCTTGCATTGGGGTTCTTTGAGAATTTTCCCAATTTTTGAGAACTTCGTTTAGTTGGAAGATGTAATGAAAGATATATGAAGTACTAGAATATGAGAAAGTACTTCAACTTTATCTATTTCTTGCCTATTTTTAACCTTGCAATACCCTATTTGGTCTTTTCAAGGCATAAGATGCAAGATCTTGGGGACTTTCTCCCCTCCTTAAGAGTTTTCTTCCTCGAAAACTACCTGAGAGTAAATTGAAAATTGTGCTCTTTCAGAAATATCTGAAAGAGTTTATTTTCAATCTTTTATTGTTCCCCCTGGTTAAAAGAACTATTCGGAGCTTTTTATGCTTTCTTTTCTCCAAGCATACAGAACAAATGTCCCAAAGTTCAAGTTGATAATTACCCACAATTTGATGTCCCATACCACCAATTTGATGTCCCATACCACCGAATTTACTTCAGTGGTAGTGTAAACCTAGATGTCCCATACCATCCGGCTTACACTTCCTCTTTAGTAAAGGTAGCTTTAGCTTGAGTTTTGGGATCAAACCTTCTTCTAATCAAGTCAGATCTATTACTTCTTAGACTTGTAAGTGTTATTTCCACTGCAGAGCATATGTATTGCCTATGCTACAGTGGACTTTCCACTTGCCAAGTCTCAATTTCAAATTAGTCTCAAAAAATTGGCTTTTCAATTATACTTTGATTCAGATATACTCTACAAGATTCCTTTCATGTCACTTGATGATAGAGATAGTCTATATCTCAACTAGATATCATCTCTTATGACATAATGAGTAATATGAGAAAGAATAATTGACTTGCCAATCAAATCTCTATGATGAAGTAGACGGTAATACTTTTTACCATTTAACTAGCCCTTTACTCTTAGGACATTGAAAAATGGTATTTTTGGGTTTATTAAAACCCTTGGGTCTTACCTTCTCTTCATGTCTTGCATTTGCTTGGAACAATAGTGTAAAACTCCGAATAGTTCTTTACTTCCTTCAAACAAAGAACTTTCTTGAACGAATGCTTCCATCTTCCAAAACTAAGATTCTGTTATACCATATTTTCTCTTCCTTAGAGCTTTGAGAAGATACTGCTCTAAGTTACCACCATTGTATCATGGTTTTAAGAGAGAAAATTTTTGTATTACTACCTTAAGTCTATGGCCTTGCTGATTAGGCATGCCATGGGTTTTTATGGAATTTAAACTTCCATAAGAGGGATTTTAAGCTTAAGGTATTTCAAGAAGGAATTAAATGGTTTATAGTGGCCAATTGGCCTTATCACCATTCTTCCTAAAAACTTATAAAATCAAATCCTACTTAAGCTTAACTTCAAGAACTTAATCTCCCTCTCTACTCAAAAACCCATGTAATATATTCCAAATGCATACTTTAGTGTATGCCAAAATGTTTATACCTTTGTTGGAAAAGGCGTTGCATGCATAAGGTTCAGAAGTTGAACCCCTCCTTAAAGCATGCAAAAGTTCTGATTCAGAACTTTGTTCATCCAACGGATGGTGCAAAATTTCCATGAAACTTAGTATAAGCAAGTTTCAACAATGCATTAGATGCATTCTTCCTAACCACAAAAGTTTTAATGCACCTCCAATACTTATTTTCAAAGCAATGAACTCATGCATAGTGCAACTTATTTCCATGATTGATTGTCGATGTGACCACAAAAACTGGGCCACCTAAATCTATGCATCCACTTCCGAGTCATGTCTATTATGACATACACTGTATGTTCTTTAATTTGCAAAGAAAAGAAAAAGGTGCAAATATTTACCTTGAAATTAAGCTTCGTCCATCCTTGGTTTTATTTGAGTGTTCCCATGGTGATGAAGTAGGCTTCGGCCATCCCATCTTGTCCATCAGTGGATTCCTTCTTGGGCATTTTGATACTTACTTGTGTGCCCATATGTGTGGATTTACCTTTGTAATCATGCATTTATGCATGTATTTTAAGGGGTGAAATCTATATGCATAGTTAATGGATGTCATGCGCATGCCTCCATTATCCTTGGCAAAGGAACCTTTCAAAAAGAACCATGCCCTCCTAACTATATGTACTAGCATATACAACCAATCTTCATGCAAAAGAGATTTATGCATAAAATATCGACTCATGCATGTATAAGATTTCATGAAATTTGTGAGAGAAGAAAATAACTAACTCTTTAACCGTGTTCTTTCCATGATCTTGGTGAAGAGTCTATCCTGCCTTTGAATTTTGTCACATGGAACTTCGTTCCATAGTTTCTCTCACGCCTTTCAAAATCTCTTACAATGAAACTACACATTAGTGGGTTTATTCACATGTAATAAACAAAATAGCTCATATGAGCAACATTATAGCAAGTAAACCCATATGCAATATGTAAAATGACATTAAAAAATGTATAAACTTATCTTCTTGGATTTCTTATGCATCCGTCGAGAATTGTCAAATAGGAACTTGAGGTGTGCTCTTCATCTTGTCTCTCCTGCTTAGCTCGCCGCCATGCCTCGTAGTAACAAAAGGTGGCGGAAGAAGAGGAACATTGCCAAAAAATAACACCTCTTCGTTCTCGATCATTTCTTGCTGCAGATGAAGAAAATACATGCCAAGAAACAACCGAGGTCTTGTTCGCAATCGATATTGGAGGCTCCCGTACTGAAAGAGGCAAACCATCTGAGATTTATGATGGTTTTGGTGTCCGTCAGCAAGACGAAGATCTTGAACGAAATTGCGTCGCAATGGAAAATAGATGGAGTGTTTCTACCCATTTGGATGATGTCTAGGACCGCGTAGCGCAGTGGACTAGCACGTTGGACTTCGTATCCAAAGGCCGTGGGTTCGAATCCCATCGTGGTCGACTGCCTCCAAACCTTATCTTAGGCTTGACCCCGGAACAACTCGTGTGAGTTTGTCAACGTACATATGTAAGCAAACGGTAGTCTTCCATCATAGGTTAACAGATCCGATGGCTCTTCAGCACTTGCTGCTTCACCATCGGAGTGGATGCAGGAGGTCTGATGGCTGCGATCCTAGAACTGCATCAGTTTTCTATCACGTACTAACTGTAGAAAATGTGAGGAGTTGTCGACGTGCACACAAGGACAAAGCTAAATATTATCCCATCACCGGAGATAGTAGGCGCAGGCATGGAGAAGAACAAAAACTACAAGGTTCAGTCGACAGCTTCGACGGAGAGAGCTTATTGTGGCAGTACAGGAGAGTTTGGAACCGAAAGCAATGGATTATGCGTCTGCCGAGCTGACTGAGAGGACACGTTTGCTGCAGGATCATTTGCCTCGCTAGAGCTAGTGGCCAAGAGAAACGCATGGCACGTTGGATAAGGCAATAGCTTGCCTTGCTGGTCACCAGCAATCGAATCCCGTGTTCGCCAAAGCGTGCGCATGGATAAGATCCGTGCATGGGTGATGATAAGTAGCACGATCGAATCCCGTGATCTACAAATAACTCGCATATTGATTTTGGCCAATCTAACTAAAAGCAATGACTGCATACGGCGAGGAGTACTTCCACAGAGATGAAGAAGTGCTACCGTAATATTATTTCGACGCAGCTCAACAAGAGCTTACAAGCAAAGTGATGAAGATAAAAGTCTCCATAGATCTCAACCACTGTTGTGGAAGGACTCCATAGCCTCCACAACTGAACAACTAAGAAGACTAACTAGCAAGGCCACACACTAGGAAGAGAGATATGTTTCCACCCAACCAACCCCTCCAATATATAGCTCCTAGACCAAGGGGGTAAGTCCCTCTCAAGGGGACATGTGTACCTTCCATCACATGGGTCCCAAAGGTGTTCACATGGTTTCCAAGCTTAGGAAATCACATGAAATCACATGACTTCTAAAAGAAGACCTCCGAGCTCTCACAACTAAGAAGACTAACTAGCAAGGCCACACACTAGGAAGAGAGATATGTTTCCACCCAACCAACCCCTCCAATATATAGCTCCTAGACCAAGGGGGTAAGTCCCTCTCAAGGGGACATGTGTACCTTCCATCACATGGGTCCCAAAGGTGTTCACATGGTTTCCAAGCTTAGGAAATCACATGAAATCACATGACTTCTAAAAGAAGACCTCCGAGCTCTCACGTACAAACCAAGTGGCTAGGAGAAGCTTCCAATCAAGCCTAAGGTACTCAACCTTAGAGAATTAACCCTAAGGTTCAAGACCCATCTAAAAGGGGTAAATAAACCATAAATCCAAAGGGTTTCACACCTAGAAACTCAAGGGTTCTACCCCTTAGACCCATGTAATTATACAACAACTATCATAACTTAAATCATCTTCTAATTGATATCTATGCAAACCTTGAGTGAGCCCATAGAATTCGTAGAGCTATCCCTTCAGAGATATTTATGCAAGAACACTTACATGAATCTTTTGAATCATTGATCTTCTGTTATCAAACCTAATTTTTATGATTAATAGACATTTTCCATCTTTGATCACACATGTCTTTGGTTAGACGCATTTCAGGGACATGAATTCAAGTTGATGTGTGAAGGATTTAAACTCTAATTTCACTTTGATTGTAAGTTTTGATTGAAAGCTATACAAGATGAGTGTTTTTACATCATGTTTTTACATGATTAATGGATTTTGAATGTCAATGATGTACTCAATCGAAACATAAGGTGATCCTAAACTTTGCATTAGCACTCCGTGTGAGCATGTCCAAACACCCTTACAACGCAACGAATTGAGTTTTATGTCAAAAATATGTGTTCGCGTTATGCAAATGCTTATATAAGAGAATCATTAGCTAATGTTTGATTTCATTATCAAATGCTATCTTCTAACAGCTGATGCAGGAGCCATTTCCCGACATTCCAGGCCGTGATACGTTCAAATCATCGTTAATGATTTTCTGTTTACAATATCGCAGCATACTTCTCGATCGAAGAGTGCAGAATACGTGGATCTTGCGGAACGATAGTGAATTGAAGTCTGAGCCGAACAGCTCTCTTGCATTCAACGATCCTGCTTTCCTTTCGCAGATGTCGTGCTTTCCTTTCATATCGTCTCGTCTCGTTCTAGTGATACAAACATTTATGCAATCACAAGAGTTTTCCTGCACTCTCACATTCTTGAGCAGTGTAAGTATTTTTTTTGCAGCGATTTTGTCGGAGCGATGGAGAGATTCACGTCAATTTCGCGAAGGTCCGAACGCATCCACATTGACATGAAAGTACCAGCAGCACGTACCATTGATGCTTACCTTTTAGTTCTGCAGTTATTATATGTGTCGAAAGCATTGTCTGCCCTTCCCGTGGCAGCGGAATGGCTCTATGATGATTGCATTACACCATGTGTCCAGTACCACGGAGCAGTTCCTTGGACGGAGGAAGAGGAGAAAAAGGTTATGAATATAGTGGCACCTCTGCAGCTTTAAGGACCTGAGGAGTTACTTTCCATTCCAGGATCACACCCAAAAGTGTAACAGCTCTGATCCGGCGGCCTCCTCTTACGACAGAGAATGCAGGATCAATGCCTTTACCCCCTGCCAGGAATGCTGGTCATCTAATTCTTTCAACTACCGGATCGGAAGACACAGAAGAATTCGCACCCAAGGCGAGCATGCGGTGATGTTCGAAGCAGATAACAAAGCGAGCTACTGAAAGGGACAAACTGACGAGATATCGAAGCTCTGTAGATGATGCGCAATGGCGTTGTACTTCTCCGGATCTGTATCTGCTAGCAGTTCTGTGTGCCAATCGGACGACAATCAATCGTGGTCGATCGCGCGACAGACGGTTTCCCTCTCGCGATAGACGCGTTCTCTACGATTGATGGTCTTTTGTGCGATTGATGATTTTCTTTTGCCCGATTGATGGTTTTCTTCTGTTCGATTGATGATTTGGTGCACCACGATGGCCGGTTTCTCTTTCCACGATTGATGGTTTGCTGCACCACGATCGCCGATTTCCCTTTTCACGATTGATAACAGACTGGATTTGGTTTTCTCCTCGTTGATTCTGTGGGGTGGCGGGCCCTTCGTTCCTGTTGGCCTTGTTAGATCATTTTAGAAGTTTATTCCAGAGGAACAAATTGGTTCAGCTCCCTTCGAAAAAAGAAAAGTAAAATCTGCTGAAGATTTGCGTTTAAATTTAGAATCCGCCTTATATTAAAGGTTTAAAGACTTTTTCTAGATAAGGAAAGAAAAAAAAAAGAGGCTGCGACCGGCTTCTTTTAAAGCAAAATCGTTGTGATTTAGATACGAGTCCAGATTTTAGTGAAAACAAGATCAAAGCTTTCTTCAGGTAGAGCGTGAGGCTCATGCGTAGAATATATTAGAAGGGGAAAATAAAAAAAATATTACCTGATTTCTCAACTCTTAAAAGCTCTTTGTCGTTTTCTTTATCTTTTAATATCGCTTGTTCCTTTGCTCTCAAGAGTGATTCACTTCATTGGCTCGTAGAAGCATCGCTTTCAGTTCGTATTCCCTCCAAAACAAACTTCAAATCATGAGTCCTGCTATTGAAAAGGATTGGTGAATTCCTGTTGCTTTTGGTGAGTCTCGCTTCCATGTCTACCTTCATTCCATCTTTTTTGGTCTTAAGCAATGTGGCTCCCCCCAGTCCCAGTGCTAGGTGGACTCCGTCCTCTCAGACGTTGCACCTCTGGTGGTCTCTTTGTGCAAGGAATCGGTGGCGCCAAAGCAAGAAGTATTGATGAAAACTGGTCTCATCTGCCAAGTATTTGGCCCTAGGCCCCCTCTAGTAAATGTGAGAACTTGGTTGCATAAGGAGTGGTTCCCACGTGGTATAATTGTGTGCAAATGTCAATTCTTGCCGGCGAATCATCTACTTCTAGTGTTTGAGAATGAAGAGATGGCCTTCCAGGCCCTGCAAGCCGGCTCCTGGCTGGTGGGACGGTCAACCTTATGCTTTTTTAAGTGGACCCCAGACTTTCTTTCGAACAAGTCAAAGCCTCTTCGTTACCTGCTCTGGGTGGAGCTTCCCAATCTACCCTATTTCTTGTATGGATTTCTTCGAGAAATCATTTCACCGATCGGTCGCCCGATGGCCTCAAGAGAGGATGTTGGGGGGCTAATCTACGAGGGTGCTCAATACTCTTTCAATGCACGCTGGAACCCACAAATTTGCGTTGAAACGGACTTGAACTAGGTCCTCCCTTCGAAAATCTCCATAAACTGTGGCGATGGTATGATTTGGGTTCAGGAGATTACCTACAGGAATTTGCCCAATGCATGCTTCCATTGTGGGCTCCAAGGTCACAGGATCAAAGATTGCCCCTTGAAGCAAAATACCAAGAAAAATAAGCATAAACCAGATGGGGCCCCAGATCCTTTCCCTCAAGTTGGCACTAGGGGCCATCCCTCTCCAATGGAGGAAGAAGCGGGCACTCGTGTTGCAGAGACGAAGTCAGAAGGGTTCACCGAAGTAAGACATAGGAGGAAAGTTAGCCCTCGAAGAGCACTAGCAAGGAACGTTACAACCATTGCCCCTTCGAATAACATGTACTGCAACCTAGAAAAGGAGATTAATGAGGTCGACCTCCCAAGGGATAACCTTTATGAAGAAGACCTTGTTGACAATTCCCTTGGATGCTCTACCAGCAAAGAAGACAACCAAGAAGGTTACACCACTAGTAAAGAGGATGGCTTCACCACCAGCAATGAAGACAATCAAGACAGTGAAAGCTCCTTCCTCGGCTCTACTCCTCCAGTATGCTTGCCAAGCTTACCGCAAAAAAATTCAAAGCTTAAAGGGAAACAACCGTCAGGCATGCCTTGGAAGAGCCCCCTCAAGAGTAGGATCCTGAGTCAAGAAGTTGGGAGGAAAAAAGAAGATCAAAAGAAAAAAAAGATCGGGTCCCTCCCCTCAAAGAGGGCAACCATCAATAATGAAAATCACTTCGCTTAACGTCAGGGGGATGTCGAACCCCTCAAGAGCGGCGATTCTTGGTCAATGGTTCAAAGACAAGTGCCTCAACCCCGACTTTATCTGCTTACAAGAGATTAAAATCGACACACAAGATCCCCAGAAACGACTTAAACGCATTTCTCCGAACCACCTTTGGCTCTCCACTTCGCACCCTAGGGGGGCGGGCGGTGCTGCAATTGGTATTAGCCACTCCTCGTCCAGCAGGTTGACCTCAACTTGTGAAGATCGAAATCATCGTTGGATTGCTGCCTCTTTCGGGTTCCCCAATCAGTTCACTGTGGTCTCACTTTATGCCCCCTAATGGTGAGACGGATGGAATCGACACTTGGACTTCCCTCGACTCCCTCTCACACAATGTTTTGCTCTGCGGGGACTTCAACATGGTTGAATTTCCCGAGGACCGCTGGAATAACAAGGGGGAAATTATTGACGATCCGGAGAAAGAGATATGGGATAAAATCAAGCTGCATCTCGACTTGGTTGAGGTGAAAGATATGAAGGGGTCCTCCTGGTCTAACCTCCAACTGGGGGACTCTCTGAGGAAAGCAAGACTTGATAGATGTTACATCGACCAAAACACCATCCTCCAGTGGGGTATTCCTTCAATTTCCCAACACATGGACCTGACTATCTCTGACCACTACCCGATTACTCTATCTTTCAAACCGATTCCCACGCTCCGGAAAGCTCCTTGGTTCCACGCTTGTCAGACATCGTTTTCCCTCCCCTCTGTCGACCAAGAAATTTCCGTTGTTTGGGCGGAGGCCTTTGCCTTCTCTAATGAACTGGCTAAGTGCTGGAGAAATGCAGTGGAAAGGACTCGGCAAATTCTGATCAGGACTCATAAGGCCATAAGAGATATCCGGAAAAAAAGAAGAGAAATGGTATACCGGAGACTCTCACGACTTGAAGAAGAAGTGAACAAAGGTAACTTGCAATGTGTAGAGCCTCCATATGCCTCTCTCTCTCTCTCTAACCCCGCTCAACCCCAACCCCCAACCCCCTCCAACCCCGCTCAACCCCAACCCCCAACCCCCTCCAACCCCATGCGCCCCCTCATCCCCAACCCCCTCCAACCCCGCTCAACCCCAACCCCCAACCCCCTCCAACCCCGCTCAACCTCAACCCCCAACCCCCTCCAACCCCATGCGCCCCCTCATCCCCAACCCCCTCCAACCCCATGCGCCCCCTCATCCCCAACCCCCTCCAACCCCATGCGCCCCCTCATCCCCAACCCCCTCCAACCCCGCTCAACCCCAACCCTCAACCCCCTCCAACCCCATGCGCCCCCTCATCCCCAACCCCCTCCAACCCCATGCGCCCCCTCATCTCCAACCCCCTCCAACCCCGCTCAACCCCAACCCCCAACCCCCTCCAACCCCGCTCAACCCCAACCCCCAACCCCCTCCAACCCCATGCGCCCCCTCATCCCCAACCCCCTCCAACCCCGCTCAACCCCAACCCCCAACCCCCTCCAACCCCATGCGCCCCCTCATCTCCAACCCCCTCCAACCCCGCTCAACCCCAACCCCCAACCCCCTCCAACCCCATGCGCCCCCTCATCTCCAACCCCCTCCAACCCCGCTCAACCCCAACCCCCAACCCCCTCCAACCCCATGCGCCCCCTCATCCCCAACCCCCTCCAACCCCATGCGCTCCCTCATCCCCAACCCCACTCCAACCCCGCTCAACCCCAACCCCCAACCCCCTCCAACCCCATGCGCCCCCTCATCCCCAACCCCCTCCAACCCCGCTCAACCCCAACCCCCAACCCCCTCCAACCCCGCTCAACCCCAATCCCCAACCCCCTCCAACCCCATGCGCCCCCTCATCCCCAACCCCCTCCAACCCCGCTCAACCCCAACCCCCAACCCCCTCCAACCCCATCTTGCGCCCCTCACCCCCACACCCCTCCGCCAATTATCCTCCCCCCTTCACCTCGCACAATCCCCCCTCTCCGCCTCCCAAATTTCCCCCCTCCGCCTCCCACAATTCCCCCCACTCCACACACTTCCCCTCGCACTCCCCCTCACTTTCACCCTCGCACACACCCTCACACACATAATCACTCACATAAAGCACACACACAAGCATAGCGCACACACGTAATCACACATGCACTTCCACTCACACACAATTCCACACACTCACACTCACACACAACTTCACACACATACACCCACACATATGCCCGAGGAGGCTCAACAGACTTCTAAGAAGACCGAACCACAGAGATCTCCCGAAGAAGAGAAAGAAGCTGAATCTAAGTCATTTAAATTCTTAGTAATTGTTTGAAGAACATGCAGAGAGCTCTGGAATATGGAGCCAGTTATCTCTAGAAGATTGCTGCAAGGTGGGGCAGTGGAGGAACACCATGATTGGATAAGCAGATGGACCAATCGGCTTCGTTAGATTGTCAGAACCAGATAAAGAGGTAAAAGTGAGTTGGTAAAAAAGTAAAAGTGTATTGCCAAAAGTAAAAGTGGATAAACAAATGTTGCCGCTCACGACAACTACCTATTTTTGAGGACCCAATTCAAATCAAGGGAATAATTGACCTACCCCTCCAATTTTGGGTGGTTAACCGGCGCGTGAACTGTGGACGTGAAGATTCGGCAAGGCTCTCTTGGCCTATTGAGGCCTATAAAACAAGGGATTTGTGCTCATTTGGGTACACACATTTGGTACATTTTCGGAGTTACTTTGACGCGTGTATACGTGCAGAAGTTCTCTCTTGCACTTGGTGGTTTCAAGCCTATTGTAGGAGCTACTCTGTAGTGTGGATTCAGAGGGTAGGCTTCTCAGTGGAGGGCTATGAGCACTATAGTGTAAGAGAGTGTCTTGGATTTTCTTTCTTTTCTGTGAGACATTATTGGTGTTAATCTCTATTCTCTTGAGCAATTCCTTCATCATTTGTATTGATCTGTATTTATCGGCATAGAGTACCACAAAGCTCTGAGCATTAGTTTTTTTTTTGAACATTTCCTTGTCAAATCTTGTAATCATCTGAATCAAATCAAGACGTGTATGGTCTTCCTTGGTCGATTGTTATTCATATTTTCTGAAGTATGTGCCACTCTGTGCAATCCGTGTTATCTACCTGTTCACAGAAATGTTAAAGGGTATATTTCCCTAAAGAGAACCCCCCTTGAGTAGGTGATGTACTGGACGTGTTTAGTTTTCATTCTCTACTTTTGTTAAAAGCGGATACCCCAGTACCTCCTCTACAGTTTGGCACACACGGTGGGACCTTTGCATTTCTGTGAGAGGGTTTTTCGCCCTATTGTATTTGCGAGTAGGTACATGACCCATACGCGGGCGTATAAGGAGTCTCATCGTGAACTTAAGCGTCTCAACAAGTTAGAAATAACCACAACCAGTGAGCCTACCTCTCCTCCACCACCCTTGAATCTATCCATTGATTTGGGAGTAACACCATTATCAAAAGAGAAACATAGGAGAACCTTAGATTTTTCCTCTGATACTTCAGAAGAGGCGCCGGCACCAATGGAGGATCTTTCCCATTTACTCTCTAGGTTGAACATCAAGTTTCCTACATTTAAAGGATTGGCTTATGAAGATGTAGATGACCACGTGAGGAGATTCGTCTCGTTATGCCGTGGAAGAGGATTGCAGAACCGGGAGGATGCAATGTTGGTGCTCTTTCCATCCACTTTGGAAGGCCTTGCAGACAAGTGGTATAGCCAGTATGCAGATGGGCACTTCACTACGTGGGAGGCACTAAAAGCGGCATTCTCGCAGACATTTCGACCAAGCGACTCCTCAGAACGAGCTCTAGATCAGCTAGAGAACCTAAAATTACGAGCAGGTGAATCCTTTCATGAATTGCACACTAGAACTAAAGCACTCGTTTCTCGTTTGCCTCATGCTCCAGGTGATTTTTTAGTCAAAAAATGGATTGAGAAGGCTCTGCCTAAGTCATCTCAACAAAAGCTTTGAGAATCCCTCAGACTAGATGCAACACTTGATGATTTTGTTGCAACTGCATCACGCATTGAGGAGGCTAGAATACATTTTGAAGTGGAGTCTCAACCAAATTATGCATCCGATTTGGATCCGATCGGGCAACTCAGGAAGGAGTTGGAAGCCTTAAGAATGCAGCAAAGTCGCCAAGAAGAGAAGGTCATACCGCCACCCTCAACCCATAATGTGGATGAAGTGTCTCAACTTAGGCGTGAGCTTGAAGACTTGCGGACTACCCAGGACATACGAAGACAGGTTTGGTGTACAATATGTAATAATAATGGACATTCCAATGTAAATTGTCCTAACAGAGTCAGTTGTCAGTTCTGTGGCAAAGAGGGTCATGAAGCAAGAGACTGCTACTACCTTAAGGGGACACAACAGCGAGGTAACTATCAAGGTGTAGATTCATATTATGCTAGCACTTCTAATGCACCTAACAGAGAAGAGACCCACCCAACTCGGCCTAGATACAATCGGCCCCTAATGTGTTACCGTTGTGGGGAGTATGGCCATATGCAGAACAGGTGTTCTCTTCCAGAGGATGCACCCCCTTGTCAGCACTGTCCAGATGCTAAGGATCACTACACCAGAGATTGCCCAAGAGGTCGTCCGGCTCCTATTCACATGATTGCAGTCTCCCCACCTGTAGAAGGTATGACAGCTCAATCTTATGCTGTTTCATCTTCATCCATGCCAATGATGACCAGAGCCAGGCAAGCGGCAGTAGCCCAAAAGGAGGAACAACAAGGACTCAAAGATAGAGTTGTAGAAAAGAGGGTGGGATGGAAGGACCAAGAAGAAATGGAAGAAGCTTATGAGAGGGCAACTACTTTGCTGAAAGATCAACCAACGAGTACTTCTGAAGGCAAGCAAGAAGTGGACGTTGAAGAAATTTTGAAAGGTATTCATCATAAGATTAGCCTGTATCAACTCATAAAGATAGATCCTAAAGTAAGAAGTGATCTGCTGAAGATTATACATTCTGCATGCTTGTGCCCACCTTCTAGCATAGATGGTTTTATGGTGGACTTTCCTCCCGCACCCTTGGCTGATTATCAGAGCTCAAGATTATCCGTTTTAATCAAGGATGAAGCTCTAGCAGGTGTTATTATAGATGGAGGTTCCGGCATCAATTTGATGCCTGATTTCACTATGAAGAAACTAAGGCTCAATCCCACAAAGGCAGCACCCTTCACAGTCACTTTAGCAGATCAACGTCGGGTTGCACCAGTGGGCATTGTTGAAAAGGTACTTATGATAGTGCAGGGTTGTCATTTTGTTTTAGACTTTGTTGTTATTGCCCTGCCTCAGGAGACCTCATATCCTCTACTCCTGGGAAGGCCTTGGTTAAGGCAAGCAAAGGCTCTACAAGATTGGGGAAAGAACAAGTTATGGATTTCCACATGTACTAACAATCAATTACAGATACATTTGGAAGAAGGATCAGACATCAACAAGGCTACTGGATATGCAATGGAAACTCAGGTAATGCCTTCAGAAGATGATGCCCTATTAAGTTGGATGATGGGAAGTGCAGAATGCTGCACAGTGGAGATATGTGAGGTAAATGAAGATTTTGCGGAAGCAACACAAGAAGGACGGGAAGAGGGAAAAACCGATGTTCTTCACTTGAACAAAATAGAAAAAAGTAAGCAAGGAAGTCAAGCTTATTTTTTGCAGGCACCTCCTGAAGGACAAAAATCTCCAATTGTATCAGATAATCAAAATTCAACACTTAGCGCCACTAAGAAGGTATGTAGGGGAAAGGCAGGTAAACATGAGGAATCAGATGATTTTATGCTTGCAGGACCAGAAAGAGACAAAGTTGTACCTGCATCTGGGGAAGATAATTGCGACCTTCAAGAACTTCCATTCTCAAATATACCCTTAGGATGGATCAAGGAACAAATTGTGGATCATAAATTGAACTCTGCTCCTGCATACAGTGGAGATGAACTTTCAAGTGAATCCAATTCTGAAAAGTTTGTTCAAGAAGTAAATCTTGGAGATGAAGAGAATCCTCAGATGGTTCACTTGGCTGCTTGGTTATGGCACTATCCACCTTTATTGCAGAAGGTAACTTCCCTACTTTTTACCTATAAAAGTGTCTTTGCATGGTCCTATAAAGACTTAACCGGGATACCTAAGGAGCTTGGATTACACCGAATACCCTTAGTGGAAGGAGCTTCACCTGCAAGAAGTAGGCCTTACCGACTTAATCCAAAGTATGCAGAGGCAGTAAAGCTAGAAATCACAAAATTGGAAGAGGCAGGTATTATTGTTCCAGTAGAACACTCACGGTGGCTTTCTTCCATGGTCATTGTACCAAAGAAAAATGGCAAAATAAAAGTATGTGTTGATTTTCGTGCCTTGAATAAAGTAACTATTCAAGATGGCTTTCCCCAACCATTCACAGAGCAGGTGCTTGAAGAAGTAGCCGGACACTCTTTATATAGTTTTCTTGATGGGTTCAGTGGCTACAATCAGATAGCCATTCATCCTGAAGATAGAGACAAGACGGCTTTTATTACACCATGGGGCACATATGTTTATACCGTATGGCCTTTGGCTTGAAGAATGCACCAGCATCCTTCAATAGGACTATGTATCTCATACTAGGGAAATGGTTAACCTCATTTCTGCGCATTTTTATGGATGATTTTTCAGTATTTTCAGGAACAGACAAGAGGGCAATAGTTCAAGATTTCAATAACCATTTGGATAATCTAAAGGAAATCTTTGAGCAGTGTCTCAAAACAGGTTTGAAGTTGAATCCTGCTAAATGTCATTTTTTGGTGACCAAAGGTACTCTCCTGGGCCACATAGTATCAGTAGAAGGGATAACGGTTGATCCGGCAAAGATCACTGCTATCCTTTCCATGCCAATTCCACAAAACCCAAAGGAAGTGCAAAGTTTCTTGGGCCATGTAGGATATCATAGACGATTTATCAGAATGTATTCAGAAATAGCTAAGCCTTTGTCTAGGCTTACAAGTAAGAATGTCCCTTTCTCATGGACTCCTGAAGCTGAGAAAGCATTTTGCGAATTAAAATTGAGGCTATGTACTGCTCCTCTCTTAACTGTTCCTAATTGGTCATTAGAGTTCCATGTACATACAGATGCCAGTCTTCATGCAGTTGGAGCGGTCTTGGCTCAACCATCATCACAGAAGATAGACCAACCTATCGTTTATGCTAGCAGATTGCTTACCAAAGCAGAGAGGAACTACAGCACTACTGAAAGGGAAGGTTTGGCTATCATGTTCGCTCTTCAAAAATTCCGGCATTACCTCTTAGGTGTGCATTTTATTGTCATAACTGATCATCAACCTTTGAAGTACCTGATTAACAAGCCCAGAGTAGCTGGAAGGATTTGGCGATGGTTACTCCTATTTCAAGAATTTAATTTTGATATTCATATTAAGCCAGGAAAAGAGCACTACATGGCAGACCAAGTATCCAAGACGGCAATGAGCGAAAAAGCAACAGGTATTAATGATGAATTAGTGGATAGCAATCTTTTTCTAGTAACAATTCGAACTGGTTGGTATGATGAAATTCTTCATGTTCTCACTACTGGAAAGATTCCAGAACACTTGACATCGGTAGAAAAGAGAAGATTGCTCTTGAAAACCAAAGCATATTCTCTTATAAATGGAAATTTATATAAATACTGTCAGGATGATATATTGAGAAGGTGTGTCTATCCAGAGGAGGTAAATCTTTTGCTAGAAGCTGCACACAGTGAAGGACATCTAAAGGGGGAAGAATTGGCTCATAGAATCATCCACAAAGGTTTATGGTGGCCTCACATTTTCAAAGATGCAATCAAGTTCGCCAAAGAATGCCACATCTGCCAGAGGTGTGCTCCCGCGCCAACCAGATTGAATTTCCAACCATTGGTCATATCTACAGGATGGCTCCCATTTGAACGATGGGGTCTTGATTTCATAGGGCCAATTAGCCCAACTAGGCAACCAGGAGGTAAAAAGTATATTTTGATGGCCACATGCTATGCCACTAAATGGATAGAGGCTAAAGCTACTGTGGACTGCACGGCTTTAACAGTAGCTAAATTTATGTATAAACGTATTTTCTCAAGATTTGGTTGCCCACTGGAGATTACTAGTGATAGAGGCACACATTTTGTAAATCAATTGCTCCAGTTTATATTTGACAGGTACAAGATCTTCCATAAAAAATCTTGTGCCTATTACCCAAGGGCAAATGGCCAAGCAGAGAGTTCCAATAAGATTTTGATTGGACTACTTCGCAAATTATCTTTTGATCATCAAAGCTCTTGGCCACTAGCACTAATTGGTGCAATTTGGGCTTTCAGAACCACGAAGAGGGGAACCACAGGCGAAACTCCATTTCGTTTAGTTTATGGAAAAGAGGCATTGGCACCATTTGAGTTCATTATCAGAAAGGAAATAGGAATCAAAACCATTGGAATTGAACCCCCCATTCAGAGATTGGTGGCATTAGAAGAATACAGAGAAGAAGCAATGCAAAAACTTCAGGTAAAACAAGAAGAGCGCAAAAGACTGCATGACAAGTATCTGAGGTCCAATGAAGTACAAGAAGGATCTATGGTTTTAGTACATCAGGTCCCAGCAATTCCAACCAAACTGGCACCCAAATGGATAGGACCTTACACGGTGATAAAAGTATTACCTCATGGAGCAGTACATCTAGAAGATTTGCAGGGTAAGAGGATACCCTTGGTCAATATTTCTAGGGTAAAGAAGTATCTGACCTAAATCAAAATGGAAGCACTTCATCCCCTGTATATATCGTATTTTCGTTCAGTAATTGCACTTTACCTAGACTTCATCAAAATAAGCATAATAAGGAAGAAATTGCACCAGGGACGATGCAAAGGCTTGATGTGGGGGTCTATAGAGCCTCCATATGCCTCTCTCTCTCTCTAACCCCGCTCAACCCCAACCCCCAACCCCCTCCAACCCCGCTCAACCCCAACCCCCAACCCCCTCCAACCCCATGCGCCCCCTCATCCCCAACCCCCTCCAACCCCGCTCAACCCCAACCCCCAACCCCCTCCAACCCCATGCGCCCCCTCATCCCCAACCCCCTCCAACCCCATGCGCCCCCTCATCCCCAACCCCCTCCAACCCCGCTCAACCCCAACCCCCAACCCCCTCCAACCCCATGCGCCCCCTCATCCCCAACCCCCTCCAACCCCATGCGCCCCCTCATCCCCAACCCCCTCCAACCCCGCTCAACCCCAACCCCCAACCCCCTCCAACCCCATGCGCCCCCTCATCCCCAACCCCCTCCAACCCCGCTCAACCCCAACCCCCAACCCCCTCCAACCCCGCTCAACCCCAACCCCCAACCCCCTCCAACCCCATGCGCCCCCTCATCCCCAACCCCCTCCAACCCCATGCGCCCCCTCATCCCCAACCCCCTCCAACCCCGCTCAACCCCAACCCCCAACCCCCTCCAACCCCATGCGCCCCCTCATCCCCAACCCCCTCCAACCCCATGCGCCCCCTCATCTCCAACCCCCTCCAACCCCGCTCAACCCCAACCCCCAACCCCCTCCAACCCCGCTCAACCCCAACCCCCAACCCCCTCCAACCCCATGCGCCCCCTCATCCCCAACCCCCTCCAACCCCGCTCAACCCCAACCCCCAACCCCCTCCAACCCCATGCGCCCCCTCATCTCCAACCCCCTCCAACCCCGCTCAACCCCAACCCCCAACCCCCTCCAACCCCATGCGCCCCCTCATCTCCAACCCCCTCCAACCCCGCTCAACCCCAACCCCCAACCCCCTCCAACCCCATGCGCCCCCTCATCCCCAACCCCCTCCAACCCCATGCGCCCCCTCATCCCCAACCCCCTCCAACCCCATGCGCCCCTCATCCCCAACCCCCTCCAACCCCATGCGCCCCCTCATCCCCAACCCCCTCCAACCGCGCTCAACCCCAACCCACAACCCCCTCCAACCCCATGCGCCCCCTCATCTCCAACCCCCTCCAACCCCGCTCAACCCCAACCCCCAACCCCCTCCAACCCCGCTCAACCCCAACCCCCAACCCCCTCCAACCCCATGCGCCCCCTCATCCCCAACCCCGTCCAACCCCATGCGCCCCCTCATCCCCAACCCCACTCCAACCCCGCTCAACCCCAACCCCCAACCCCCTCCAACCCCATGCGCCCCCTCATCCCCAACCCCCTCCAACCCCGCTCAACCCCAACCCCCAACCCCCAACCCCCTCCAACCCCATGCGCCCCCTCATCCCCAACCCCCTCCAACCCCGCTCAACCCCAACCCCCAACCCCCTCCAACCCCGCTCAACCCCAATCCCCAACCCCCTCCAACCCCATGCGCCCCCTCATCCCCAACCCCCTCCAACCCCGCTCAACCCCAACCCCCAACCCCCTCCAACCCCATCTTGCGCCCCTCACCCCCACACCCCTCCGCCAATTATCCTCCCCCCTTCACCTCGCACAATCCCCCCTCTCCGCCTCCCAAATTTCCCCCCTCCGCCTCCCACAATTCCCCCCCACTCCACACACTTCCCCTCGCACTCCCCCTCACTTTCACCCTCGCACACACCCTCACACACATAATCACTCACATAAAGCACACACACAAGCATAGCGCACACATGTAATCACACATGCACTTCCACTCACACACAATTCCACACACTCACACTCACACACAACTTCACACACATACACCCACACATATGCCCGAGGAGGCTCAACAGACTTCTAAGAAGACCGAACCACAGAGATCTCCCGAAGAAGAGAAAGAAGCTGAATCTAAGTCATTTAAATTCTTAGTAATTGTTTGAAGAACATGCAGAGAGCTCTGGAATATGGAGCCAGTTATCTCTAGAAGATTGCTGCAAGGTGGGGCAGTGGAGGAACACCATGATTGGATAAGCAGATGGACCAATCGGCTTCGTTAGATTGTCAGAACCAGATAAAGAGGTAAAAGTGAGTTGGTAAAAAAGTAAAAGTGTATTGCCAAAAGTAAAAGTGGATAAACAAATGTTGCCGCTCACGGCAACTACCTATTTTTGAGGACCCAATTCAAATCAAGGGAATAATTGACCTACCCCTCCAATTTTGGGTGGTTAACCGGCGCGTGAACTGTGGACGTGAAGATTCGGCAAGGCTCTCTTGGCCTATTGAGGCCTATAAAACAAGGGATTTGTGCTCATTTGGGTACACACTTTTGGTACATTTTCGGAGTTACTTTGACGCGTGTATACGTGCAGAAGTTCTCTCTTGCACTTGGTGGTTTCAAGCCTATTGTAGGAGCTACTCTGTAGTGTGGATTCAGAGGGTAGGCTTCTCAGTGGAGGGCTATGAGCACTATAGTGTAAGAGAGTGTCTTGGATTTTCTTTCTTTTCTGTGAGACATTATTGGTGTTAATCTCTATTCTCTTGAGCAATTCCTTCATCATTTGTATTGATCTGTATTTATCGGCATAGAGTACCACAAAGCTCTGAGCATTAGTTTTTTTTTGAACATTTCCTTGTCAAATCTTGTAATCATCTGAATCGAATCAAGATGTGTATGGTCTTCCTTGGTCGATTGTTATTCATATTTTCTGAAGTGTGCCACTCTGTGCAATCCGTGTTATCTACCTGTTCACAGAAATGTTAAAGGGTATATTTCCCTAAAGAGAACCCCCCTTGAGTAGGTGATGTACTGGACGTGTTTAGTTTTCATTCTCTACTTTTGTTAAAAGCGGATACCCCAGTACCTCCTCTACACAATGCCTGCAAGGTCTTCTGAAAATCAGGGGAAGACTAAGATTCGAGGGGGAGATTCAAAGGAAAAATCTTCAAATATTCTTCAAAGATTGGTGGGCAGGGAAGGCCGACAAACCTTTGAAAGAGATGTGTAACATCCTCAAAAAGAAACAAGCCATGGAATCCATCCCCTTCTTGGTCGATAACAATGGGATCGAATGTAGCACGGAAGTTGAGAATAGATCTATCATCGTCGAGCACTTTACCCATCTCCTCGGGGTCTCGACTCCTCTTTCCCCGCACAGGCGTGACTGCATGGCTACCATCTCAAGGGTAGCTCATTATAGAATCCCTCAGATCAACATGAATTCTCTTCTGGAAGCTAACATTTTTGAGAACGAAATTATCGAGGTTATTGATGATCTTCCCAATGGAAAAAGCCCAGGTCCTGATGGCCTCACCACTGAGTTTTTCAAGTCCTTCAAGCATGTGGTGGCCACCCCACTACGTTTGGTGTGGCTCGAGGCTCTCTCCTTCGGTGCCCTTCCTGAGTGTCTTAATAATGGCGTCATCAAGTTAATTCACAAAAGGGGAGATAAGAACAAAATTGAAAACTGGCGGCCGATTACCATGCTCCAAACTGGATACAAGATAATTGCCAAAGTTATCGCCAACAGAATCTCTTGTCATTTAAAGTCATGGCTTTGTGAGGACCAGAAAGGTTTTGTCAAATGTAGATCTATACTTGAAGCAATTATCGATATTTGGGAAGGCCTTACATTTGCTGAGGAGTCTGCACAAGATCTGGTATTCATTAAGATCGACTTCGACAAAGCATATGACATATTGGAATGGGACTTTGTTCTTCAATCACTGAAAGACCTTGGATGCAGCCAAAAGTTCACGAAAATGATTTACACTCTTCTCGAAAACGCTTCAATTAGAATAAATATCAATGGTAAGCTCTCTGAGCCCATACGTTTAAAAAGATCTATCAGGCAAGGCTGCCCTCTGGCTCCTCTACTCTTCGCTATTGCCTCGAACGGCCTCAGTCACCTATTAAAGCATCACATGGACTCTGGCAATCTCATGGGTCTTTCCCTACCTCTAAATCACGGCCAAATGATTGCTAGACTCTTCGTCGATGATATGAATGCCTTTGTGCATAATGATATGAACATCATTGAGGTGTTTTGGAGTTGCCTTGACACCTTTTGTGTGGTGTCAGGTTCAAAAATCAATCATGCTAAAACTGCTTTCAGAGCGATCCGAGGACCCCCACCCCAATTGTTGTTAGATCAGGGGTTTCAAGTTATCCCTAGAGGTCAAGTCTTCCATCTCCTCGGCATCCCGATGGGCTTCGACATCACAATGGACCAACGATGGAACTGGGTGCTGGCCAAGCTGGATAGCAAACTAAATCATTGGAAAGGTATGCAAGTCAACTTGGTAGGGCATGCTTTACTTTATCTCGTGTTGGAGACCGAAGGAGAAAGAGTTAACCAAAGTGGAAAGAATATGCAGAAACTTCCTTTGGACTGGGGACCCCAACAGGAGGGGGGATTCCCAAAATCAATTGGGAAACTTGCATTAGCTCGAAAGACTCAGGGGGCTTGGGTATTTTGGATATCGTTGGGTTGGCTGATAAGCTGGCAGTTAAGTGGATTATCAAGGCTTGGAGCAATAGTGAGTCCTCTTGGGCTAAATTGATATTCAAAAACTTGAAAGACCTTACCTTTGTTGGCCATCCTGGATGGAAGGACATAGGGATTCTCACACTTTTGTTCTCCCCCCTCCCGGTGTCCCCTAAAGGCTCTAGCCTCGTGTATTCTTTATGGAAGAGTTGGAACAAGGCCAAACAATTCATCAGAATCAATGATGAGTGGAAGTGGGCAGCTGGGATAAGACAAAATGACTCTATCTGGTTCCCGATCAACGGCATTAGAGAAGTGGAGCCTTGGAACCTCCAAACTGCAAAGCGCTTATGGAATCAGGGGTTCAAACAGTGGAAACAGCTGTGGAAACAAGAGACCAACTAGTGGATTAGGTTCGAAGACTTAGACCCGAGACATAGAGTTACCCTCGAGGAATGGACTCTTCTTCAAGGCAGATGGTTGGCGTGGGACCGCTCAACTACTCGCCTTCTCTCCGGACAAGATCTTCCTTGCCTAGAGGCCTCAAATGGAGCAATGGTAAGAAAATATCCACAATCCCCAGCTTCAAAGAGAACTTAGATGTTCACCACACCCTTAACAAGAGGTGGTGCCTTTCTTGGACCAAACTTCGATGGGAACTAAAGTTCATGTCTATTTGGCACCCCCTAATTGAGATCAAAAAGTCGGTTCTCATGTGGCAGATCTTTCATAAAGGAATCTGGTCCAATGAAAGGGCTAATAAAATCTGTGGTGTGCCGCCATGGTGCAAGCGTTGCCATCGATGCATCGAAGATTTAGCTCACCTGTTCTTTGATTGCCCCAAGTCCCATGTTGTCCGGCATCACGTGACACGGGTTTTGAGACTTACGCACCAAATCAATTGGCAACAGGTGCTGTTGGGTGAGGCAATCGACTGCTCATCGAGGCTGTGGAATGCCATCAAGAGTGAGACCCTTTGGAAGATTTGGAAGGAGCGATGTGCTGTCAATTTTGGCCAAACTCGTAAGGAATGGTCGATCGAGAAATCATTGTTTCTTCTAGGTAAAAGAATCTCCCGAGATAAGAGATCTCCACCGTTTAGACATCACTGTATTTATCTCCTCGAAAACAACAAGTTGAAACCCAATGGGGTCCCACATGAGGGGGATGATAGATTTATCCGCCTCATCTGTAATGCCCTCTAGCTTGCCATACTCCTCCCCTGCATTGTGGGATTTGGGGGGTCCCATGGGCACTAGTCCCATTCACTTGTAACTTTTCTTCTTTATTTTAATTAAAGTTCGGGAGAATAGGCTAAAGCCGAACTTCCTTTTATTAAAAAAAAAAAGTGTAACAGCTCTGATTGATATGCTTCGTGAGCTTGTGCACGCAGCTATTCATTTTCACCCTAATGGAGCTTGTTCTTGATGATGATGCATTCACAGAAAGTTGGAGTGGATTGAAGGACTCTGCAGAGGAGTCTTTAAAACCAAATATCAATGGCCAAACAGCGTCAGATACCAAAGGGTTTTTAGTATCCCGCGACGCTGTCGACCATTGATGTTTGGTTTTAAAGGCTCGGAATGCTTACTGTAACCACTAATTATATGAGTAATTACCAAAGTGATTGCGTCTCTGGTAATAGTGTATGCCTCCGGAAACAACAAATGGTGTATATATGGACGATCCAAACAGATTTGTATCAAACGTTTTTCCAATCATCAAACTGCGACAACAAATTGCAAAAATTGTTGATTGATTACGTTGAATGCAATTTTTTCCATCTTTTGATTACATTGATGTTGCTGTATAGTAATGCTTTATATTATTTCAATTCTAGATAATACATAAGTCGACGAGTTCAACAGACCGGAGAAGCAGCCCAGAAAATGACGTATTTGAAGCAGCCCAGAAATGATGTTGGCCATTAAAATACTCGAAATGTGTTGACCATGATTTTCCAGGGAATTTCAGACATTTTATCCATTTTCCCAACATATTCCGGAGATGTATATTGGAGGTGTACCGAAACATCAAACCAAAGTGATAGTTATTGGAAGTATACTCATATAATCTATGAAGTTATTTTAATAGAAAAATATTGTATGCCATCCGGGAACAACAAATGGTGTGTGGAGGACACACAGTACAGATTTGTATCAAACGTCTTCCAAACAGATTTGTAGTTGGATAAAAGTCGTTCTGATTTGGGATACATAATTAAAATGCCTACATTCATTTTCTACAAATTGCGAATTGTTGATTGATTACATTGAATGCAGTCTTTTCCATTTTTTAAATTACATTGAGTCGACGAGCTCAACAGACCTAAGAAATATATCAGTTTCATCCCCAGAATATTGATGTTTTTAATCATATTTATATTTATGTTCTTTACATACATCATGATATAACATTTTTGTTCTCGCGAGGCGGGGGCGAAGGTTCAATCCCTGCCGACCACATGTAAGGGACAGGTATAACCTGGAGATGAAGCATATGGCTGATGTGCCATCGTTTGACTAGCCCCGCGATAGTTGTGACCACCATTCAACCCAGTCTTGTAAACCCCTCTTCTTGTGGGATAATGGGGTCCTATGGGTACTATGCCTTTCCTTGTACAGTTGCAATTTCAAAGTTAAAGCCCGGGGAGTAGGCCTCGGCCGAACCTCCATTTAAAAAAAAAAAAAAAAAAAAAAAACATTTTTGTTCTCTTCACACAAGATGACAGCAGATTGAACAAAACACTTAAGTTTTCATGACGTGGAATACCCGGAAGACCCGGACGATATTTTCGAAAAGTGTTACGCAGTGCTGAGAATTTTCGAAACGGATCCTGCGA
Organism: Ceratopteris richardii; assembly: GCA_020310875.1. Taxonomy (NCBI): domain Eukaryota; kingdom Viridiplantae; phylum Streptophyta; class Polypodiopsida; order Polypodiales; family Pteridaceae; genus Ceratopteris; species Ceratopteris richardii. Next base: position 180,271,322 of record CM035422.1, on the reverse strand, counting down.
ATGCATACTTTTTCACTTTAAGCCTTGCATTCCATCGCTGAATTCGGTACAGACCAGGACGGCAATGAGCCATCAGCTGTGTAACGTGACGGATCTCTGCCGAATTCCGATGGGCTTTCTCAAATTTTGATGAAAGCATTTCGCTTCAGCCAACATTTGGACTTGATGTGATTGTCACAAGGTTGTCTTCCATTTTCTCGCTTTCCTGCAGGAAGTCTCGCACGTAAGCTACCGTCTCTCCATGATGTTTCAGGTTTTGGGTTCAAGTTCTCTCTCTCTCTCTCTCTCTCCCCCCCCCCCCCCCCCCCCCCCATCTCTCCCGGCCCTGTATGCGTTTCCACACAAGAAAGTTTATTCCTTTACACTATAAAGTAATTTGTATGTGCATACGAGGCGTGGAGTTTCGCGTATGTTCCAATATCTATTATTTGAAAGCTGGTGACATCTCCCTGTTATGAATGAGTATAAAAGCTAGATAAGATCACTGAATGCTGATGGATGCGTCTGTTATTCGGAGTCCGATGATCCTTCCCTCTTCTGAATGCTCATATATTATGGTTTCCGATCTTTCAATCATAAGTTGATGTGACGGACAATGGTATATGCTTTCAGTCTTTGGTAGCAAAGTAGCAAAGGAGGCTCTCTTCTGCAAGTGTTCATTTACTTTGTCATATTCCGACACATCGCAACCGATTGGATCGATCCAATAATCATATTCATACTGGATCACTGCACTATAGTTTCTGCAGGCAGCACTCTTTATTCATGCTGTAGTAGACTTTCGATAGTATATTCATGCTTCATCATATATATACCCCCCCTCCCCCCCCCCCCCCCCCCCAAAAAAAAAAAAAAAAAAGGGATAAAAGAAAAGGGGAAAAACGGCATCAGAATGCGATTAACATCTAGCATGTTCTCTCTCTCTCTCTCTCTCTCTCTCTCTCTCTCTCTCCCCCCTTCCCCCCCCCCCTCCCTTTTTCTCCCCATGAGAATACATGCATTCACGTACACATTCATGTGTGTGCACGCACACACATATATACATTCTTAGACACATGTGCACGTGTATCTATATGGGTGCACACATAGACACACACATGGACTCACATAGAGACACAAGCACACATGCAAAAACACATGTTAGTATTATCGATTGTGATGTGTGTGAACACAATTAAGATTGCTATTTTGCAAGTTCGATGCTCCCTTTGTACTGAAAAGAAAAATTTTCTCTCGATATCTACTTTCTTGTCAGATGGATATAGAATTGTTTTTAAGAGAGATTCATGTCAGATCCTCTCACCTAATGAAGAGCATTGTCTACTTCAAGGTGAAAACAAAAGTGGCATGTTTGTATTGTCCAAAATTTGTCATGTTAATGTTGTCAGGTCTTCTACATCTAAGGAGAACATGAAGTTATGGTATGTTAGGTTTGGTCATATCAGTTATACAACTCTCAAACACATCAAAGATCATGGTATGCTTGAGAGTTTGTCTACTTTTGCTTTACCGGATGATGCAGAATCATATGAAGGATTTCTTGATGGAAAGCTTCACAAACTTCCTTTCTAGAAACATGGATACATCACGGCCACAAGGAAGTTACAAATCATACTTTTAGATGTGAATGGTCTTATGAGAACAAATTCCATTCAAGGTTACTAGTATTTCGTCACATTCATTGCTAATTTTCCAAGATTTTCAGAGATTTATGGACTTAAAGCAAAATCAGAGATCTTTCCTACTTTCAAGAAGTTCTTAGCTATGGTTGAAAATCAAAGTAAAATAAAAATTCAGATTTTGAGAACTGATAGAGGAGGTGAGTACATGTCAAAGGACTTCAAATCTTTTCTTGAAGACAAAGGTATCTCTCATCAAATTACTATTGCTTATACTGGAGAACAAGATGGTGTTGCAGAGAGAAAGAAACGGATACTTGTTGAGATGATGCGTAGCGTGATGTCATCCAAAAAGCTTTCTCCTAAATTTTGATTTGATGTAGTACATACAACTAATCACATTCTAAACAGATCTTCCACAAAAGCTTTAGAGAACATCATATCTTTTGGAGTTTGTTATGGTAAGAAACCCAATGTGAGTCACTTCAAAGGTTTTGGTTCTCCAGCTTATGTTCACATCAAGAAAAAGGATCATGGTAAGCTTGATGTAAAGCCATCTAAGCTGACTTTATTGGTTATGCAATTGAAAGCAAAGGATACAGACTCTATGTTCCAGGAACAGGTGATATCTTACTTTCATGCAATGCATATATTGCAGAAAGTCAGATCTATATAAGAAGGAAGAGATTCCAGATTTCATAAAAGAAGATAACTATGCATTTTTTAGAAGTTTTTGAGATTCATAACAATTTAGCACGAATTTCATTTGAGAATGAATTGGCTGATGTTAAAGATGCACTACAAAGTCTTGTTTGGAAGAAAGCTATGCAAGAAGAGATTGATTTTTATTCATAAGAATCAAACATGGAAGCTTTATGAGTTACCAAAAGATAAAAAAGCATTTGGTGTTAAATGGATCTTCAAAATCAAAAGAAAAGCAGAGAGTACTATTGACAAGTATAAAGCAAGGTTAGTTGTCAAAGGTTATGCACAAAAGAAAGGAATTGACTATGATGAAACTTTTGCACCTACTTCTAGAATGACTTTAGTCAGGAGAGTACTTTCTCTTGTTGCATTCCATAGTTGGTTTGGAACTCGTTCCAAACAACTTTTATGGTTCGGCGCTTTTGGTTCCGCACCAACGTTCCAAACAACGTATGGAACCTCGACTTAAAAGAACAATACCGCATGGTTTTTTCGATAGTGGCTTGCCTTAGAACTTGGTGAGCTCTCTCTCACAAGCCCACTCCAAAGTCCATTAGTACATACACACTCATATATACATATATACATTTGTGACTCGTTGCATTTCTGAATGCATCTATGATGTCACACAAAACCTATGGTGCTATACTGCACATGTATTAAGTACTATTATGCCATATAAAAGTTAGAACTTAGAGCATAGATGCATGCATACATTCATATGTACACACATACATACATGCATACACATATATAGTGCATACATGCATGCATGACACAATGCACATTGAATGTATACACTTAATATGCATGTATGTACATAAATAAATAAATAAGTAAATAAATAAATAAATAAATAAATATTTATATATAGATATAATTATTAATTAATTAATAAGATAACGTTCCATACCGTTCCATATCCTTACGTTTGGTACGGCACCTTGTTTCGTACGCGTACCGTATGTGCTGTACCAAACGTTCCGTACAACGTTCCGTACCACCTTGTTGCATTCTTTGGTTGAAAAGCATACCACTTAGATATCAAAACTGCCTTCCTTAATGGTGATCTTCATGAAGATATCTACATTCAACCTATAGAAGGTTTTGACTAGACAAGTAAAAAGCATTTAGTATGCAAGCTTATCAAAGCATTGTATGGTTTAAAGCAATCACAAAGAGCATGGTATGAGAAGATACATCTCTATCCTCTATCTATTGGTTTTGAAAACTGCCTTTCTTAACAGTGATATTCATGAAGATGTCTACATTCAACCTCTAGAAGGTTTTGACTAGACAGGTAAAGAGCCTTTAGTATGCAAGCTTATCAAAGTCATAGTTGAGAATCACTCATTGATCGCTCAAGGCCTGAAAGAGACGTTCCTAAGTTTTGGTGCAGATTTGGAGGCGATTTTGGAAGCCAACCATCAGCTTTTGCGGAGTTTTGTAAGTAGCAAGTCCAATTTCAGTTCTTCTTTTGTTGCTTCTGTTCCAAGGATTTGTGCCTTCTACTTCAACAAAAGAAGGATTTTTTTTTTTGTTATTTAGGTCAATTTTTGATTTAGGGTTTTTGAAACCCTAATTTCAGAATTTGGGTTTTTTGTATAAGCAGTTCTAAACTGTTTCTGTTCACTTTAGTCTCACATACACACACTCATTAAACCTTTTAGGCTTTTTATGCACAAATTCTTGTATCTTGAACCCTAAATTCAGCTTAGATTCAGTTTTGTATAAACAAACATTCAATTTTGTATCATTACACATTTTAATTTGACATTCATAATGGATAGTGTAAGTAAACATTCAACTTATCATTACACTTTGTTAGATTGTGCATTCTCTCTCTATTTCTCATTCATCTAATTTTGAGTCTTAAGGTGTGTATGCTGAGGTTCATGTGTTGGAAGATCCTGTAAACTTGTGAATATTATTATTAGGGCCAAGCTCACTTCCAACATTTGGTATGGGAGCATAGTTAACATACATCCTTAACCAGATGAGTGATTATAGACTTGAGAACGAAGATAAGCTTGAAAGAATGTCTAACTATCCATTGTGGAGTTTTATGATGATGAACTTGTTAGTATCTAAAGACTTGTGGAATATCGTCAATGGCAAGTATCCAAAACCAAGACAAAGAGGAGAGGATGTTGCTTCATCTTCCAAAAGACTTGCTGCCCCAATTGCTACTCAATAAGAGGTTATTACAAAACAAGAAGAAACTCTTTCATCATCCGGAGTCCGTGATACTACAAGATTACTTCCTACAGAAGAGCAATCCAAATGGGATTAAAGGTATGCACACACAGCTGCATTCATTGCTATGAGAGTCAAGAGGCATATTATACCCCAAATCAGGTCATGCATAACTTTTCTTTTAGGCTTCTGGTGCAATAGTGGTCGTTGGTACCCAACTTTACGTGGTTGGTGTCACACTCTCTATATGCCGCTGCTTGCCTGAGCGTGAGCCCTATGCCTTTGGAAGGCTTGTCCGTCTGATGTGGCTCAGCTCACTGAAAGAATTGAGTAGTATGCTAGGTACCCATTTGTGTCTGATGTGTGAGTTGTAGCATTTGATGTCGTCTCTCATAGGCCGTCGTGATCATAGTAGATTTAAATCGCGATTTTTTCGTTGTAAATAAAAATCGTTTAAATCGTTCTCGATTTAAATCTCTATATACGATTTTTATTACCTCATGAACGATTTTTATTTTTATTTTCTTTTGACTACGTTGGGGTGTTGTTGAGCCAAGCACACACACATGTTGAGGCACATGAACCATTCCAATTGATTTGATGGTAGTACACAAAGATATGTAGGCCACATGCTCATCACATTCTTCTAGGGAATAGAAAGTTCTCTACCATGAGCATGAGCAATTAGTATGCCTTTTTAGAGGATAGTTCCCTAAGTGCTACAACAACTAGTCCCAACCTAGTCGCATGAGCTTAATAATATCTTAGTCGAAGTACTATGAGGTGACGGAGATATTAGCATTGCCTATTTTAAGAGGCATCCACATTTTTCGGATGAGTAGTTCGTGCTTCTCTCTTATGCATACGATAGAGACCTTTATTGGTTGTACAAGACTACATGACCTTTCAAGTAATTGTCATTGGAAAGCTTGGTAGTTTCACTATTGTTCCTCTCCATGAGGACATTAAATATTCAATAATATTTCCCTCCAATGCCAACCTAGACATATGGCCATCGATCTATGATCTTTTAATTCTTTTGCATTTCCAATCAACAAGGAGCTATTGGTATACATGTGAAAAAAATAAAATCTCGCTAAGTGGATAAAAACCCCAATTTTTATATCGGGTCTGAACGATTTAAAACGAGTTAAACGATTAAATCTCGATCTAAATCTTACGATTTAAATCTCTCGGTCACACTATGGTCGTGATGAAACGCCCCATCCTCCACTGGTCTCCTGTGGTTATGCGTAGCTGGAGTGACTCCTCAATCTGGAACTTTGCTCGTAGGTGTGAGTATCGTAGATCTGAGTATGCTCGACATCTAGTAATCAAATGCTCCTCACTCTCTATCTCTGTATGGCATAGTGGGCACCACCTCTCCTCTCTGGGGACTCCTTTGGCTTGACCCCTCTCGATCTTGAGTTGATGTGATGAAACTTGAAGCTGCCCAATGACGACAAAGAGATGGTGTGGTAGGTATGTCTGCATGTATCGTGGAGTCTCAATGAAGCTCTGATTTGAGATCTGGAAGAAATGATCACGGTAGTAGAGCATTTTCAGTGGCAATGTATCCCTCGAGCTAACCCATGTCCTCTGTATGTATGTATGGTATATCTATTCCTCTCCTGGTGGGAGAGCAAGTTACTAGCATTGGTGTGCAACAAGCTCTTCCCTGATGATACCATGGGGTGCCGAGGGTTTGCTGTGGATGAGTCTAGCAATCATGAGAATTTGTGGCCTCTCCACCACTATCCATGCTAATGTCGCTAACCCTGGCCCCCATATGGCGCTCCATACATGAGTGTTGGGGTAACCAAAGTGTAGAAGAGCCACCCCTTTGTGCAAGGCGCCTAAAAATATGCTTGAGGGCATTGTCTCTCGATCAAAGCTAATGCTGCATATCCTCGTGTGATGCGATCTCGGGCTGCCTCAGACATGGAGAAAACCCGAGAGTGTGTTGTGAATGTCACACCCAGGTAGACATGACCTGGATGGGTCCACATGTTCACACTAAACTATTCCAAATCATTCCTATTTTTAGAGTATACCATTGCTATTTTTAGAGTACAAGAGGGTATATATGGACGGGAGGAGAGGCACACACATCATTCAAGCAGTTTCCAACAGCTCTATCCACTTCTTCCTTGAAAATCGGTTTCCAAAATGATTCCAATGTACTTTGTTTTTTTCCAACATGAAATGATGATGTAGGGGGAATCGATGTACGAAAATGATGAGGAGTGGATTCTTCACGAGTATGATGTGCAGATTGTGATGCACATGGTGAATCCCGTAAAGTATTTGAATGGGAAGTGGATACTCAGTTCTTGTCTATCGAGTCATGAAAAAAGAAAAGTTAAGACTTCGAAATTAGAACTTACAACATATACTTAATATAACGGTTAACCACATGCACAATGACAAATGCACACATATACATGATGTAAGCATTACACATGTATGTATGTAAGTATATGTGTGTATTTATGTGTGTGTGTGTATTTATGTATGTATGTATGCAGGCAGTATGATGTATGTATGTATGTATGTATATGTGTGTATTTATGTGTGTGTATTTGTGTGTGTATTTATGCATTATGTATGTATGTGTGTGTATTTATGTGTGTATGTATGTTTGTATGTACTAGGCATGTATATACTATGTATGTATGCAGTATGTATGTATGTAATAATGTATGTATGACATATGTATATGTGTGTATTTATGTGTGTGTGTATTTATGTATGTTTGTACAATGTATGTATGTATATGTACATTGTATGTATGACATATGTATGACATATGTATGTATGTATGTATGTAATATGTATGTGTATGTGTATGTTTGTACAATGTATGTATGTATGTACTCTGTATGTACGTGTGTGTGTGTGATGTGTATTTATGTATGTATATACTGTGTATTTATGTGTGTGTAGGACAGTGTGTATATATATGACATATGTGCTTAAGCCTTATATGTGCATTATTCATAATGTCAAAATTTATAAGCAATGAGCATAAGTGCTACATGTTATGAACATGTAGCTGGCTGCTGGATGCAAGAGAGTTGCTGCTCGAGCCTCGGACAGATGTATTGGCTGCTGGACTGAATCAAAATAGTAAAATACATACCTTGCTGAGGCTTGACTCTTGAGGGCTGAAGGGTTGAGGCTTCCAAAATCCAACTTGCAAGCTTAAGAGTTCAGCCCCCCTTCTCTCTCTCTCTCTCTCTCTCTCTCTCTCTCTCTCTCTCTCCAGCGCTGACAACCGAGTCCCCAACTCTAGAGAGCCCTTCCCCACCATAGAGAGATTCAGGCAATTTATGCACGACATGACATGGAGATATGGAGACGTCAACAATGCACCCCTGTCGATTTCGACGCGCAGAGCATTTTGAGGCTTGCCATGATGCCTTACCCACCGATGCATTATATTCTACACCCACTCCAGGCATCTAGAGGGCTATGACACCACCCACCCTCCCCTCCCTATGTATTTCACCTGCTGAGCATATAGAGTGTATACCCATAGCACCCACACCCTCGATGCCAGCTATTATCCACTCCTTTATACTTTGTTCTGTACTCACATTTGATTTTATTTTCCTTTTGGGATCACAGTGGATCGAATCATGCTGATGTATATGTTTTGTCTCATAGGCGGATTTTGGCCTCTAATAGACGTTAAAAATCTTTCTTTCTTTCTCTCTCTCTCTCTGTCAATGCTGAACTGTGAACAATGTTCGGAGTATGGAATACGCGCGTGAAAGTAGTCCTATAGCACAAAAAAAACAAGTGTCGATTTTGGGCTGGGATGGCCCTGTCTCCGTTGGGCGTCCCCGACAAGGAACAGGCGGTCCCCAGCATGATGGGACGTATTCCCTGTATGGAACGGCCAACCGGGACGAGACCCGCCCCCGGCCCAAAAAATTTGAATGGGACAGTGGAGACAACCGTCCCTCGCCTTTTTGGCCCCCACCCCCCCGTCCCCTATCACTATGTTTTGATTGTCCAAATATGGTCCAAATTCTAAGTATTATGTATCAGTAGATAGCTCTTGATTTGTACTTTCCAAATATAAAATAAAAAACTTCTGTAATTTTTTATCATTTTAATCAACTTGACAGCTCCAATTTTTGTTTTAATGCACCTTGTAGAAGGTTTCCTATTTTCGACAAAACACAGTCTCTTATGGTTATGCTGTAAAGATGGCTCACCTTAAAGGTGCACAAATGATCAAGTCATCCCATAGCACCACTCTACTCTTGCTACTCCTCTATCCTTTAGGATGCCTTAACACGGAGAATAATCAACACATGATTTGAGTCGGATAACTATCATGAGTCCACCTACTAGTTAGTGGTCATCCACTAGTCCCTCTAGTAGAATGCATCCACATCGTGCAAGAAACAACAACTAAGCATGGTTTTCATAAGTGAAAATAGTATAGAAAAAGAATATAGTAAAATCCATAAATGCTCTGGCAATCAAACAGAAAAAAAGTGCAAATGATGCAACGAATCCAATCGTGTGAAGTGGATGCATCTCTCCCAAACGATCTATTAAGGAAATGAATTCTTCAACCTCATGACAAATACCATTATGTGACTCTTGAAGACCAATCCTCACGAGGTAAATGTCATCGATGGCTCAACCCAAGAATGAATCCTCCATCACATGGGAGATCCCGTCAATGGTCATGGATAAAGAAGATCCTCTCTCACATGGAAATTCCCAATGGTGATACAAAGGCATCCAATGTCCTCTCTCATGGCAAGCACCCATTGACACTTGCCACAAAGTATATATAACAGAACATGTGTGGAGGTCCCACTCGAGGTGGTCTCATGGAAAAATTATGGCCCATGACCCACCATGTCGCTATCATCTTAGAACCTAGTGTCTATGGATGCAGAACATGGTAATCATACCAACTCAATCATCATCCACCAATCCCTCAACTTGTTGTCCCGATCACATGTATAATGACCTTCGACAAAAAGAAGATGTGCCACACAACGGTATGAAAACATTATATATCTAGAAAGACTGGCTCTCGATCTAGGATCAGGCCTCATTCATATAGGTCAAATGTAGGTCTATCCATATGCCTTGCTTCTCAAAAAAAAATCCCCAAAGAATATCCCTCCTATTGATGAGATACCAATCCTATCGATTAGATACCAATCACTTGTGTGACGCCTAGTCATACCACATGGCATGAGGTAGATGGTTATCTCCCTCTGTCTTGTAGTAAGCACGTCGTCATGGAAGCCGCCTGTATGTTTCCCAAGGGGCGCCAGGTTGACCTTGGCCCTCTATCAACCACTAGCTGCTAAGTGGAAACCCCTTCTACGAAGGCCCAAGCATCGGTAGGTTCCTCCCCAAGGATTTCCTCGAGTCGTCAGGGTCGTGCCTTGATCAATCCCTTTCACCTTTGCAATCACATCCAATTGATTGCAGAGCACTTCAAAGAAGTACACCTTCTGACATCCCATTCCATGTGAGCATCTATAGATCCTCAAGGATTTGGGTCAATGCCCAAGATCCGCAAAATCTTGTGAGTATGTGAATCTCATGAATATGCATCCACGTCTTATCGTGCCACTTTCCAACCAAAGAGGAAAGTGAGTTGACTCATGCCCTATCTATCTATCTATCTATCTATCTATCTACCTCTATATCGATCTCCTCTTCTTCACTCGTGAATGATCAATCAGGCAGCTCAGAGTGAAGATGTGATCTGTGGTAGAGAATGCTCGTCCGAACCGTGCTCGTCTTGGAGCCCTGTGACCCATCCCCTCGGCGAAGGTGCTTAACTCTGTCTCTAGCAGTCCCATATAACTTGGCCAGTGTGGAGCCAACATGGTCGTCCTATAAGTATCTAGATCCATAGTATCACTTGACTTATGGATGGGCACAATGGTGTGTTCGGTCCATGAGTTTGAAAACCCTTCAATCAATGCACAATTGAAAAGGTGGGCAATGAGTGGTGATGGAGTCGTGCTTCTATATATGAGATGTTGTGCATGTATGCCGAATTGGTCATGGGCCTTGCCATGCTGTAAATGGGCAATGGCAAAACTCACCATAGTCGACGTGAAGAAGTCGGAGGTGGTGGGGCCCGAGCTATGTAGCTTGGGAATGGGCGGCTCATCCGAGATCTGGTATAGACTCTGTGCATAGCTATGCCAAGTGCTCGGATCTCGAATGGGTATTTCCTATCTCCTCTCTCTTGGATGTTGCCATTCCACTGCTCTCTCATGGCTCATGAGCAAGTGATAGATATCCTAGTAGTGTCTCTTCCCCATTCTCTCCTTTTATGATGGGTAAGAAACTGCACGGGGTGTTGTGCCTGTCTCTGTGTATTATCTCCTCTATACTCCAAGATCTGTAACTGCCTCCTTAGCTCCGACAATGTGCATCGTACCAATGGTTTTGGGGCATGGATCCCGTGCGTGGTGGGTATGTGTGTGTGATGTGGAAAACTGTGTAGAGTTCAACCATGTAAGATGATGGTGATCGGTTAGGTGAGTGTATCCAGTGGTGAGAGTGGATCGAGGGAAAGTAGCCGGTGCGTGAGTGATGTGCATAAACATGTGAGAGCTCCTGTGAGAAGTGTATTGTGGTGTAGGCTCAATGAGTAGAGAAGGGTCTAGTATAGTAGGAGATGAAAGTATGAACATGATAAAATGTATTGTTGCACCGAGTGCGCATCTTCCAATACTAAGTGAGGTAATAAGCGAAGTGTCGGAGAGGGTATCAAGAATGTAGCCGACCGTGCTCTCCCCCCCTCCCCCCTCCCCCTCCTCTCCCCCTCTCCCCCTCAATCCGACGGTGAGGGAAGCAACCCACCCGAGCCTGGCCAATGGTGCATCCCGTTATAGATAACAGGATGGTGCCGGCTACCTAGCTCAAGAAGATGTCTGTCATACCTAGTGGTGTCCTGACCCATATCTGCTAACATGTTGCTGGTCCGTGTCTCGTCTAGACCTCTGCCCTCATGATCTGTGGATGCTTCATGTCATAGGACTCACACTAGCATGACTTGGTGCAGCCATTGAAGTCCTCCATCCTCATAAGCCACATGGCCCTATTTGATAGGGCATCTATCTATGAAGAACTTACCGTCGCGATAAAAAGCCTTACTCCCCTCTCATCGTGCTTGGAGGATCTGCGACATACAAGTGCGTCGGTGCTCTATTTGCATTCTCATGAGGTCCTCGTCCATATAGAGAGCTCCTCCGAGTAATCCGCGTAGTACTAGCCGATGTGTGAAGAAGTTGATACTTATCTCCTCAAAGCTCATGTGAAGGATGAGTTCTCGTGGTCTAGATGTGTCTCTACCGACCCTCCATGCCCTTGTGAAAGGCATGCTCTCATATCCCAGCCATCCCAAGGGTATCTTTAACTCTAGAGAGCTCCTTCCATGCATCTCGTTGACCTCTTGATCCTCTTGTAGATTACTTCCACCGTGGTTTCGTGAGTGGACTCTACTTCCATGTTCATTTCCTTTTGAGCTCTTCTCTGAGTTCTTCTACGTTGGAGATCTCACCCTCCTCTTTAATCATTCATGCTTCGAGGTGTTCATGGGCTGCACTCCACGCATCCCGATCCTCCATATGTCTTCACGTGCTCCTCGAGCCCTTTATATTATCCATCAATTTGCGAATTTCTTGGTTGAGGGTGGAGTCTGCTGCCTTCTTGGGATTTTTTATGGCTTTAGAGATTAGCTCTTCGACATCTCAACGTTCCAGAGGTGCCATACCTGTTCAAGTTATTGGGGGGGGGGGGGGGGGGGGGGCGCGCTAGGGTTAGGGCTGTTGGGGGGGGGGGGAGAGAGAGAGAGAGAGAGAGAGAGAGAGAGAGAGAGAGAGAGAGAGAGAGAGAGAGAGAGAGAGAGAGAGAGAGAGAGAGAGAGAGAGAGAGAGAGAGAGAGAGAGAGAGAGAAAGAAAGAAGAAAGTCATATTAACGTCTTCTGGAGGCCAAACTTGGCCTATGAGACAAAAACCATGTACAAGTGTAGTAACCCTGTGTAGAAGATAAAGTGAAATAAAAAAGTATATCGCTACACAAAGCTATATAGGGCTGGAAAAGGCTGGGGAGACGTGGCTTTGACTCTGCAGATAGTGGCCACCTAATACATGGGGGATCCCAAAATGTGAGTAAAACGCCCTAGCTACTGGTGATGGGTGGAGGTGGGTGTAGTATGTGGTACATCGGTGGTGGTCTGAGTGCCTCCTGAAGGAAGACAACCCAAGGGGTGGTGGTACGCCTATGCTCCATCATGTGGTCGTAGGCAATCCTGATGCGTGAGATATCCTCCTGATATAGTCGTGGTCGACGATATCCGCCCATGCGTGGTCGGCGCCGTGCTCTCTGTGCTGCTGCCTGGTGGAGGGTGAGCCCTATAGATGGACCTCTCTGATGTAGCTCAACTCGCTGAAAGAACTGGGTAATGGTCTGCTGGGTACTCACCCGTGGTTGATGTATGGGCTGTAGTGACTGCTCTCGCCTCTCGTATGCTGCTGTGAGAAAGCGTCCCAAGCGTCTCTGGTCTCCCATAGTCATGCACAGCTGGAATGACTCCTCGATCTGAATGACTCCTCGATCTGGAACTGTGCTCGTAGGTCTAAGTATGCTGGACATCTGATAACAAAATGCTCCTCACTCTCTACCTCTGTCTGGCATACTGGGCACCACCTCTCCTCACGGGGGACTCCCCTGGACCGACCCCTCTCAATCTCGAGCTGATGTGATGAAACCCGGAGCTGCCCAATGACGACTCGTAGGTGGTGGGGAAGGTAGATCTGCATGTATCTCGGAATCTCGATGAAGCCCGTGCCCGATATATGTAGAAAATGCTCGCGGTAGTAGAGCATTTTCGGTGGCAATGTACCCCTAGGGCTCACCCATGTCCTCTGTATGTATGTATGCCATATCTCCTGACGAATGATCCTATTCCTCTCTTGATGAGAGAGCGAGTAGGTGGGTGCATGAGAGTCGTACTGTAGTGGTGGTAGCCTGTCTATGTCAAAGCCATGGTGGGCAAGCCAGTCTCGTGTCTGTGCATACCATGAGGAGGTGTCGCCTGCTAATGCCATATCACGTGATGCCTCGAAAGCACGATAAGCAATGCGCTCTGTATCCATGCTCCGAAGTCTGTGTAATAGGCATACTGTCTGGAATAGTGCCTCAACTAGCATCGGTGGTGCAGCGAGCTCTGCTCTAATGATATCATGTGGTACTGAAGGTTTGCTGCGGATAAGTCTGGCAATCATGAGGATCTGTGGCCTCTCTAATGCTGTCCATACTGATGTAGCTAATCCTGGTCCCCATATGGCTGCCCCATACATGAGCGTTGGCGTAACCAAAGTGTCAAAGAGCCACCCCTTTGTGCGGGGCTCCTGAAAATATGCTTGGTGGCACTGTCTCTCCATCAAAGCTAGTGCTGCGTACCCACGTGTGATGCGGTCACGGGCTGCCTGAGCCATAGAGAAGACCCCTGATGCTGTTGTAAATGTCACCCCCAAGTAAACACATGATCCGACCACCTCGATCGGTCCACCTGCTGCTGTGAACAAACTATGTCTGCGTACCTGTGCTGATGTATGAAAGATCAAGACCTTGGTTTTACCAAGGTTCACAGATAACCCTCTGTGTCTGCAAAAGTCATCTAGGCCGTGTAGATGATGCTGTAGACCTTTTGCAGACTCTGAAACCAATACAATATCATCAGCGTATAAAAGAATATGGACAGTGGACCCGTGTACCTCAATGCCATCTCCCCCGTGCTGCTGTATGAAGTCCACTATCTCATCAATGTAAAGACCAAAGAGGGTGGGTGAGAGAGGGCATCCTTGCTTCACCCCGATAGTGCTAGCAAGTGGATCAGATAAGCCCCCTCGACATCTGACTCTACCAGATACTCTCTCGTATAAGGCGTAGATCCCCCATATCATCTCCTCCGGAGCTCCGATGTCAACTAGTCGTCTGAAGAGTCGATAACTGGGAATAGTGTCAAATGCTTTGCGGAAGTCCACAAAGCAACAATATAATCTCCTCTTCCTCACCCTGGCCTGGTCGATCAGGCATCTCAGAGTGAAGATGTGGTCAATGGTAGAGTAATCTCGTCTGAAATCTGCCTGTCCTGGAGCCCTGATGCCCTTCCTCTCAGCGAGAGTACTCAAGTCTGTCTCTAGTACCGCCCCATATAACTTGGCCAATATAGGGCCAATCATGATCGTCCGGTATGTAGCTGGATCCATAGTATCACTTGACATATGAATGGGCACTATGGTGTGCTCAGTCCATGAGTCTGGGAACCCTTCAACCAATGCACGGTTGAAGAGATGGGCAATGAGCGGTGCGAGAGTCGTGCCTCCATAGATGAGGTGCTCTGCCTGTAAACCGAAATGATCATGGGCCCTGCCATGCTACAGCCGGGCAATAGCGCGTCCCACCATAGTGGGTGTGAAGAAGTCAGAGGTAGTAGGACGTGAGCTCTGCGGTCTGGGAATGGGAGGCTGGTCTGGGATCTCGTATAGGCTCCTTGCATAGCTATGCCAAGTGCTCTGGTCTCGGATAGGTGTTTGCTGTCTCCTCTCTCTCAAATGTCGCCATGCCACTACACTGTCTCGACTCATGAGCAAATGGTAAATATCCCAATACTGTCTCTCCTCCCAATCTCGCCGTTTGCGGCGAGTAAGGCGAGAGAGAGAGAGAGAGAGAGAGAGAGAGAGAGAGAGAGAGAGAGAGAGAGAGAGAGAGAGAGAGAGAGAGAGAGAGAGAGAGAGAGAGAGAGAGAGAGAGAGAGAGAGAGAGAGAGAGAGAGAGAGTCATATTAACGTCTTCTGGAGGCCAAACTTGGCCTATGAGACAAAACCATGTATAAGTGTAGTAACCCTGTATAGAAAATGAAATGAAATAAAAAGTACTCGCTACACAAAGCTATATAGGGCTGGAAAAGGTTGGGGGGATGTGGCTTTGAATCTGCAGATAATGGCCACCTAATACATGGGGGATCCATAATATGAGTGAGTAAAATACCCTAGCTACTGGTGATGGGTGGAGGTGGGTGTAGTATGTGGTACATCGGTGGTGGTCTGAGTGCCTCAGGAAGGAAGACAACCTAGGGGGTGGTGGTATGCTTCTGCTCCATCATGCGGCCATAGGCTGTCGTGATGCATGAGATATCCTCCCGATATAGTCGTGTTCGACGATATCCACCCATGCGTGGTCGGCGTCGTGCTCTCTATGCTGCTGCCTGGTGGAGCGTGAGCCCTATAGATGGACCTATCTGATGTAGCTCAACTTGCTGAAAGAACTGAGTATTGGTCTGTTGGGTACTCACCTGTGTCTAATGTGTGGGCTGTAGTGACCGCTGTCGCCTCTCGTATGCTCCTATGAGGAAGCGTCCCAAGTGCCGCTGGTCTCCCATAGTCATGCACAACTGGAGCGACTCCTCTATCTAGAATTGTGCTCGTAGGTCTAAGTATGTTGGGCATCTGATAACAAAATGCTCCTCACTCTCTACCTCTGTCTGGCATACTAGGCACCACCTCTCCTCACGGGGGACTCCCCTGGACCGACCCCTCTCAATCTCGAGCTGATGTGATGAAACTCGGAGCTGCCCAATGATGACTCGAAGGTGGTGGGGTAGGTATGTCTGCATGTATCTCGGGAAAATGCTCATGGTAATAGAGCATTTTCAGTGGCAATGTATCCCTAGGGCTCACCCATGTCCTCTATATGTATGTATGCCATATCTCCTGGCGAATGACCCTATTCCTCTCCTGATGAGAGAGCGAGTAGGTGAGTGCCTGTAAGTCATACTGTAGTGGTGATAGCCTATCTATGTCAAGACCATGGTGGGCCAACCAGTCTCATGTCTATGCATACCATGAGGAGGTGTCGCCTACTAATGCCATATCACGTGATGCTTGGAAAGCACTATAAGCAATGCGCTCTGTATCCATGCTCCGAACCTCGCGCTATACTCTGTCTCATCGTGATCCTGAATGCAGATTCCCAGTGAAAATCTGCAATGCGTGGTAGGCCTCTCTTTAGGCTCTCATGTGTCTCTATAATGCAAGCAAAAGCACGTGACTCCAAGATCTCCTCGAGTCTGTCTGGTCGTGTCCAAAGTGCCCCGTTGCAATTCCACACTGCTCCTCTAGGTGGAGGCTCAATGATGTCTCATAGGCCGCATGGCCCTATTTGATAGTGCGTCCGTCTATGAAGATCTTACCATCCCGATAAAAGGCCTTCCTTCCCTCTCGGAGTGCCTGGAGTATCTGTGGCATGCAAGCACGTCGGTGTGCTACCTGCATCCTCGTAAGGTCCTCGTCCATGTAGAGAGCGCCGCCTGGTAGTCCACGTAGTATTGATCGACGCCCATAAAAGGTGGTCCGTGTCTCCTCAGAGCTCATACGAAGGATGAGTGTTCGTGAATGAGACGTATCCGTCCCAGCCCTCCATGCGCATGTGAAGGGCATGTTCTCGTATCCAAGGCGACGGCAAATGTCGGTGGCGTCAACTTCTGGTGATGCTCCCTCCGGTAGGCCCGTAATCCGAATGTGGAGTCTTCGAATGTGTCGAAGTCTCTCCTCTTCTAATGTATCCTGAACTCGTGTGAGTTCTTCCTTCTTCATGTCTTGCTTGACTTCCTTCTTCACTTCTTCTTTGACCTCCCTTTTAATATTTTCACTTACCACTTCCACCCAACTATTTTGTGTTGCATCTATCTCTGATCTGATGTGTTCTTGTACACCCATCTTCCAATCATTTTTTAGTTCTTCTTTCAAGTCATCCAACTTTGTTATCTCTCCTTCTTCCTTGGAAATCCTGAGCTGAATGATTTATTCTTGAAGCCTATGTATCTCAGCTCTCATTTCATCTCGGTTTTCTTCAATAATTTTGACATGCTCTTCTAGGGCTCTTATTCTATCAGTGGACTTCCTCATTTCTTGATTAAATGCTTTGTTTGCCTCCTTCTTTGCCTCTCTGACTGCTTTAGTAATCATGCCTTCCACATCTTTTTTTTTTGAGCTGAGCCATGCTGCTTCGGGGGGGGGGGGGGGGGGGGAGATAGATAGATAGATAGATAGAGAGAGAGAGAGAGAGAGAGAGAGAGAGAGAGAGAGAGAGAGAGAGAGAGAGAGAGAGAGAGAGAAAGAAAGAAAGAAAGAAAGAAAGTCATATTAACGTCTTCTGGAGGCCAAACTTGGCCTATGAGACAAAAACCATGTACAAGTGTAGTAACCCTGTGTAGAAGATAAAATGAAATAAAAAGTATATCGCTACACAAAGCTATATAGGGCTGGAAAAGGCTGGGGAGACGTGGCTCTGACTCTGCAGATAGTGGCCACCTAATACATGGGGAGAGAGAGAGAGACTATACATTGGGATAAAATGGAAATGGAAAGTGGATGAGATCCATGGCCATTGACATAACAATATTACCATAGATGATAAATTGAAGAGAGTCGATAGTCGAGATATTGAATATGATGATGAGAATCTATTGTACACGAGTATAAATGATAACCAATGAGATATGGGCATGATAAAGAAAATGAGTTGAGTTCTTTGTTGACGATCATGATGCAACAAGAGTAATGTGAGAAAAATATCACGATGTATTTTTTTTTTTTCAATTTACATAGAAAACTGAAAGGTCAGAGTATAGACATAGTTGTTACTGACGGGATTCTGACTTCTGACTTCTGACGTTTAGCCGACGTCTGACGGGTACGGTAAAACGTTTCTGACGTTTACTGACGCGACCTTTTTTTTTTAAATAAAAGCTGAAGTGTATATATTATTTTTGTATACACATTACATATTCCAATCATTAGATTCTCAATCATATCTTGCATTCAACAAATAACTTCAAAATTGTGGGTCTACTCTTCTCCAAATTTACAAATTAAAAATCTCATCCATGTGTTAGTTCTGATGAGAAACATGGTGTTGTTTTTAGAAAAGAAACCACCATATGGAAGATTTTAAGTCCTAGGATGGTAATGAAGCTATGGAAGCTTGTTTACAAGTGGTAATAGAGTCAACTTGTAGAGTCCTTCTCATCTCTATTTTTGTTTGGAGAAATCTCAGAATTGATCTCTTTTTTATGATTTTGGATGTGAGTAGCACTGATTATTTTCTTAATTACTTTGAATTATGTTTGTCCTTATCTTTGTTCATTTTTTGGAGTCTAAGGAAGGACATGTTTTGCTTATTAGATAATTCAATTGCTTGTTTTCTAGCCAAGCTATTGTGAGGAGAACTGAATATTCATTCAGGATTGACCTCTGGAGATCAGTTGAAAGATACTCAGTTAAATATGATGCTTAATGATCAAAGAGGTTTTAGCTGTGATTACCTTTGCTGAAGACTTTGTTGCATGTCATTAAAGATTAAAAGCTTGGCATCTAGAAATATTGTATCATATACCATAGATATCAAATCATTAACATATAGCATACATGTAGTAACTATTAAATTAAGTCCAAGGTGAATACATACATCACATATCATATATGATATGACATACATACATGATTCA